>OY728129.1:1508340484-1509581734 GCA_963277665.1 Viscum album
TTCCAAACATGAAGTTAGAGTAATTCATTCCCAAATATTTTAAGGAAGGACACAAGTAATTGCATAGGAATAAAGAACCTTAGAAAAAACTTCATTCAATTACAAACCCATAGAAAAAGATTTTAAAATTTTCATTACATTAGAAATATTTAGATCATATCTTCTTTTAACTAAAATCGTAGTGTTTTCTAATCCTGTAACTCTTAATTACTTGATCAATAAAGATGATTATAAAATGAGGATATTGAGATGGATGAAACTACTACATGACTTCAACCTAGATGTAAAATACAATAAGGGAAATGAGAACAAATTGTATGAACACATAAGTATATTTCCTAACACTATTAGAACAAAATTTCCAAACAAAAACCCACTGATTGATCATATTTTTGGAGATCAGTTTTACTTGATTGAAAGATAAGTTCCTTGATATGATGACAAGGTAAATTATATAGTAGCATCTCAGGTCCTGTACCATTAAATTCATAATTAATTTAATATCTGAACTCTCATTCCCGATATTAAATTTTGGATGATCCATTTCATTGGAAGATTTGCAATGATCAAGTGATAACATGGTGTTTTCCTGAAAGAAAAATTAAATATACCTTTGACTATTGTCACAATTTTGCTTTTAAAGGACACATTGTACCTAAAAAAGATTTGATTAATGATTTTAAAATCAAGATATTATTTTCCTATCATTATTAAATATACTCATGAATTTTTAAAAATGTTTGAAAAATGTTATTTTTCTGGAAATATTTCCAAGATACAAGAAATAACCCAAAATGGTACGATTTTTTGTGATATATTTGGATTCGGGGGGATATATTTCGGGGTCCTTTCCCAATATAATTTGTAAATTCATAAATCTTTCTTGTATTTACTTATCATTCAATATGGGTGTAGTAAAAATCCACAATGACTGATGATACTATATTTGTTTGTGATTTTTTTAGTTGTAATATTTTTTTTGTTTGGAGTGCCCATAGTCATTATCATTGATCAATTAAATAACTTTTATAGTCGGAGAATGGATTATTTGATGAATAATTATGGGATTAATCATCAAATATAAAATCCCTATAAAAAAAACTAATATAAAAAATAAAAATCCCAAAACTGAAATCAACTAAATATTGGAAACAACTGTTAAAACAAACAGGAATGATTGGATCCAAATGTTAGAGGATACATTATGGGCTTATAGGACAAAACAAACCCAAAAAATAATGAGTTCATATAGTTAGATATATTTGAAACTATGTAACCATCTGGTATAATTGGATAATAAGGCAACTTGGGCTATAAGAAAGATGAATTTGAATCATGAAAATTCTAGAAAAGAGAGAATATTACAGTTTTTGGAGCTGGTGGAAATTATAAAGGTTTTTTTTTCAAAATTATAATATTTACAAAGGGAATACAATATTGGATCAAAAAATATTATCTAACAAATAAACATCCATCCTAGACACAAAGTGATGCTATTCAACTCAAAACTCAAGCCGATTCTTATTAAACTCTCATTCTATATAGGAATATCCATTAATAGTTAGTCATGTGTATCCTTTAGGTTCTATGTAGATTATGAAAGTTATAGAGAAGGATCCCATGCTTAATAATGGAAAATGGATGATGAAATTTGAAGGGAACTTTCCATTAGAGTCATTGGAGAAGATTACACTACTCCAACTATTTTATCAATAAGATTCATTTGGTCGTACCACTCCATAGAACTATAATTTTTAATGTGATTCAATTGAAAATATTCCTACTTGTTAAAATATACATGAATTCATTGGGGATACATGATCATTAATGTTTTGGGGAGGGAAAGCTTATTTAAGATTCTCAATTTTCTTTTTTCTTTTTTCATTTTTATTTTGTTCTAATAACAGTTGGTTTTTCATTTTTTTTGTTTCATTCTCAATTTTTATGTTTTTGAAACATTGGAGTTGAAATTATTATCTTTGATATTAATTTTCATACCCATGTATATGAGTGAAATAATTTATTCCATGAAACTGAGGTTATATAAACACTAAAAACATACCTTTTTTTATGTTCGATTCTTTTGGGAATTTCATAAAAAGTCTTCCAATTTTTGAATATAACTCCACAGTTCACTATCATTATCTTTGAAAGTACATTATCATGAGGATTAACATTCCACTTTTTAATATTAATTATATTCACTGTAATACCCTAAGATTTTATGAGATGGATTATTTTTAATATCTTTGATGCCTTGTGTTTTATGCTACCCAATGATTATCATGCACTATATGAAACCACATATTATTTTGGAGTATATGCAATAATATACATAGATTTTATTACACACAATGTCAAGTTCCTTTTGTTGAATTCATTTCACAAAACACTAAGTATAGATTCTATTCAATGTATAAAATAACTAAGTTTAGATTATGGTATATGAAACACTATATGATACTTTTACTAAACGCAACACTGACTTCGATTGCGTTACATGAAAGAGTGACCTTCCTTGATAGCTTGCTTTGTTCACAATACCGAGCTTCACTAAATAGAGATATATTATCAAAATATTAATATTTAATGGGATATAAGCTATCCTCTATGAATAGTATTAACCTCATTTTGAATATTATATAACATTAACATTCATCTTATGTATTTTCCAAAACATGATATAAGAACAAATTCAATATTTCAAATAAAAGAAGTATTTTTCAAAACATGCAGTTTTGCCATTTTTAATGGAACACCAATTTTAAATATAATTTTTAACAATTTTATATATTATATAAGAAAAAATAAACAAATTTATTGGATTTGAGACATCAAAATTTAATTTGTTTAATTTTGTTGGTATTTTTATCATAAAATTCATATAAATAGTGAAAAATACTAAATTTTAATCTAATTTTTTTATATATTTAGATTATATTATGAATTGGTTTTAATGTTTAATTGGATTATTTTTTTATAATTTAATCGTGTGTTGGTCATCAAAATTAATTTCACTTTTTAATTGGATATATACCCATGTCAATATTTTCATAGTTTTTACTTCTTAAAATCTTGCTTTATGGTTTTGACAAAAAGAATTAATATAAAACTAATTTCTTCTAATTAGGTGTTTTGACTTTTGAGAATTGGATTCCATATTTGGAATCAGTGGTTTCAAATTATTTTAATTGGTTACTATTTTTTTGTATTTTATGAATAGTAACTACGTTAATTTTTATTTACCATAGTTAAAGGTCAATCAATTAAATTAGGGTATCAAATAATATAATAAAGAAAATAAAATTACCCTAAAACCTTCCAAATAGTAATTGGATGTATTAAATTAGACCAATATCACATAGAGGATGTAATTGATTCATTTAACGGATTTTTGTCCTTGAAAATGATGTAATTATAATTAAAACAAAACGAAGTGACAACATGTCACTCTCTTATCACTTATAAGTCTGATAATTTTAATGTAGTGATAAATTTGTTAAAAATTCGAACAATAATATTCTCCAGACGGATAATAAATTGTCTACATCATTTAAATTTAATTATAATTTTTAGATTTTAGATATTTACAATTAATGATGACACAAAAGTGGTGCGAAAATTATTTTATTAATATAAATATCAAATAAAGGGATTTAAAAATATTAAAGAAATATCATATGAACTAATTAATGTGATCCGCTAACTTTTTAGGTGAATATGAAATTTAAGAGGGTATTAAATATTTTCTTTTGAATTTATCTTCTGTGTGAATATTATTTAATGTCAAATAAATGTATAGTTTCAAATTTGATATTATCCATATTTTACAACAATAATATATAATTAAATCACTACAGTAATTAAAAATTATAATGTTAAACGTATATGGTAAAAAATGTCATAATGTATCCAATTATTCACAATTTAAAAGAAATAAGTAAATATTTATAACTATTTATTATATATAATTTTATTACCAAATTTAAAATTAAATAGATTAAATGTGGATAAATCAAAATAATAAAATTTAATATAAAATCAAAAAATGTCTAAATTTTTGTGGTTTAGAGGATTTATACCCAAAATAATCTTATCCTAGAAATAATCAACTTTGGAGGCATTCGAATTTAAAAATTAATGTATATTAATTTAATATTTTTCATACTTACAAAGGTTCCCCCCTCTCTTATAAAAGGGCCCATCTCCTTCTATTTTAATCACCCAATAAAATCCATTTGTCTCAGAATAATCCGACACAAATATACTCACATGATCCAACGATTCATCATGTTGGCCAAAAATTTGGTCATAAATATATCCTAAGGGGACCTTTTGAGTAAATCAAAAGGAGATACTTGAAAAAGATGTAATTGTTTATCACATCTTTAAAAAAATTCATCTTCTGCATCCTTTTAATATGTTGTCTACATACTAAAGTAATAAACCCAGAATAATCTTCATGCTGATATGTTATTATAAGTGTAGAATATCCTTATACCTCCTTCTATCAATCCTACAAATAACAATATCACTATGCCTGCGTACGTATGGCTTACGGTCTCCACGTTGTGGTGTAATTTGTTATTCAATAATACTTAACTTTGATGCGTATAATGATTAATATAATGAAATTAAATAATGAGTAAAACATGATAATTATTGTTATTAATTAATATACCATCCAATTCCATACCATTTAACCATTAAGTGAATGATATCATTGCTCATGTGTACGTATGACCTACTGTATCCACGACGCAATGAGTTTCATTCTCCACATCAACCATTCAAGAAAGATTATAAAGTATATATAATAAATAATCTTGAAATATATGACATAATAATTATACAGGTTTTTTGTATATATATACATATGTCATTTACATACTACTATTCAATTTAATAAGTATATGGAAAAAACGATCATGCATACATACGACCAACCATATTATGAAAGGTGTATTCCATTTCATTATTCTATATTTAATATATATTTATATACTGAATATATATGATTTATAAATAATGTTTTATATTTTTTATATATTTAAATCATGATCTATATAATAATATCCTGAACAACAAGTCTAAACACCAATGATAAATAAAACGATTATTACAGAAAACATTGCCTTAATAGAGAATTGATAACTAAATGAGTAATATAAAGTCATAAGTGAATCATATATGATATAATAAATATTATTATGGTACTGGTAGAAGATAATAATATGTTTAAACCCCCTATAAAGTAGTTTCAAATACATATAATTAATATCGGACCTATGGTAAGGTTTAATTTTCCAATCTCATTTTATTTGAGATTGTTTATACTTAAGTATTTACTATGGATATATTTATCATCCACCTCCATGTTTTCTAAAAAAAATTGATAATTTTTATATTATTATTCTATATATTTTTAAATTCATATTACATATTTTTTACTTTTAAAACCTGGTATGGAATGAATCTTTCTTTTTTTACCATACGAGGTACTTTTTGACTTTTTCATAAAAAGTACGAGGAGAATGTTTTTAACATATACGACATGAATGGATTTTTATGGTTTAATGAAAAATTATTTCCATGGAACTTCTGACAAAATATTTTAAGATTTTTTTGAACTAAAATCTATTATTTTAAAATTTCGTGTAATTTTGATGAAATAAATTTTTTTTAGAAGAAAGGATATTTTCTTCAAGAATTAAGTTCAAGTGTTTTATCAAAATTATTTTCCGTCTAAGATGATTCCATATAAAAAAGGTTATGTTTATATCCCTATTTTTACTATGATTTAATTGTATTAATGATGAAATTATATTTTAGATTTTTTATTTTATGATATAATGATGTTTAAGAATCCCATTCTATTTCTTTAGTTTTGATATGATGAATGATTTATGTTTTTGTGGAACATGTATGAATGATTTTATTATGAGTTGGATGAGACCAATATCTATATCCCCTGAATTGGGTAAAGTTTTATATCTTTTGAGAAAGACAAGAATAGAATGGTAAGAAAACATTGCTCAGTAATATAGGGCTAGAACGATAAGTAAATCAGGTTCAGTAATATATGGTCAGAATTAAAAGTAAATATTGTTCAGTAATACATGGAAGGAACGACAAGTAAATGAAGTTCAAAACATACATTGTTCACTATAATGGTATTGAAATGAATTCCTTGGATACAATGAAAATAATATTATTTTATTATTTGTTTTCCACAATTCCGACTCTTATGCCAATTCTATTTTATCATGGTTAATGTTCTTTTACGACCAATGCTTTACATACTGCCGAGATTTATTTCCTGATTACTGATTTTGATATTTAAACTTTATGTTATTGTTTTTTACATTATTATTTTTAATTTTTTTTATGTTCTTCGCATTTACCCTTACACAGCATTTGAGTTCACTCTTATTATGTTTTATTTTTCATGGGATAAAAATAATGGTTTTAGAAAGGAAAACAGAAGGTGGAGATCTTTATCACAGATGTTTAGGATCTTTCAACATGTTAGAAGAATATGTTCCAAGTTTCGAAATACACCAAACTAATATGGTATTTGGTAATATATTTTTAAATGTATTTATTATTTCATAAAAGAAATTTAATGTTCATATACATCAAGCTTGGGACTTCATAGTTGGTATTAGAGAAAAGGTTTAGTAAACCTTTTGGAAAATAGGGTGCCAAAATGTTAGTGAGATCTCTAGAGATTTTTATAAGTTATGTATAGGGTTTTCTTTAAGGTTAAGTCTAACTATAGGTTACAGTCCTAGAATTATGGTAATGATCATGGATTTCTTTTGATTAAGACAAAGATTTTAGTTATTGAATGTACTCCCCCTTGATTATGTTGTTTTCCAAGTATGATTTTCCCCTCACACTGTTATGTTTGGGTTTTCAAAAAAGTCTAGAACCCGAAAGAACTGCGTAATGATCAGTGCATTGGGAAATGCAATGATTTTTCATCTAAGAAACCAAATGTTATGAGAGATAGAGTTCAAAATCTTATAACTATACTTACACACGTTATGAATCATTTTCGAATTTCATATGAGTAAATAAGGGAACCACATTCTATTGATTACTTCATGAGGAAACGTCCTACTTCATTCAGTGGGTCTATTGTACCATTTTTTATGAACTAGGGATCGGTACCATTGAAAAGTTTTTTTATATCCTTCATTGTTCGGAACATGAAAAATTCATTTTGGCTATTTATCATTTAGAATGTGAAGCAGACCAATGGTGGACTATAATCAAAACTACAATTCAGTAAGAGGAAATTGAATACATGGAATGGGATGAGTTCAGGAACATATTTTTTCAATAGGTACTTCCTTCATATTCTGTGAACACATATGTAAAAATATTTACCGGATTATAAGAAAAAGGATGATGAATCTGTCGTTAAATACAAGGAAATTTTTACAAGACTTTCAAGGTATGATTTGGGTATTATCATCCAACCTGAATGTAAAGATGATCAATTATTCCAGGGATTAAACCATGTTTTGATGTGAATTAGCTATAAGATATGTTATTAGATATGAAGAGATAGTGTCTTGTTCTATCAATGTTGAAATAGATGTTGGTGGTATATATCAATATTATGGTTTTGACATGAAATGGAGGATAGAATTCAAGGGAAAATCTCAAAACAATGGTGAAAAGAAGATGGATGTTTCCTTATGATAAATGTGTCGAAATATGGATGGTTGAGATTATATAAAATGGGATATAAAATTTTTTAATTATGGAAAATATGGTCATCGATTAGTTGAGTGCCGATGTAATGGAAAAAGGATTCTAATTATGTGAATAGAAAAAATACTACAGAGAACAAACCACCCACAATTCAATGATGCATGTTAATGAAAATGAGACCTTATGGTATCTGATGCCCTAATCCATGGGTTGTGTATGATTATCATTGTCATCAACATATTAAGGCAAAAGACATAGGAAAATCACATTCGATCACTATTGGCGATGTGGAGTATGAAAAATAAGTGGCGGAATGATTATGTGTTTATGTAATAGGATTCCAAAATATTATTGTAGAATATATTTTATAGTATTATGGAATAATGGAATATATATGTATTGGTCAATTGTGGTTTTCCATAAGTATATGGTACCGATAATGATGAAAATTTATTGATATATTTTTGTAAAGCCCATGATATGCACAATGGATAAGGAGATAATGAGATGTTTAATAGTATTAATGACCTCATGACAGCTACAAGGACAATGTGATATAATAGTTTGAGTATATAGATTTTTTAATATTTTGGGGTGTGTAAAAAGATTATTTTGACAGAACGCATGTTTTCACTAAGGTTATATATTAATTAATGATATTACCAGGTTCCAAGAGATTATATGATCAAGGTATTCACATTTTTTGAATGTGATAACAAAGAACTAACTTATGAGATATGGGGGATAAATTTTATGTCGACTTAGTCCACTTATTTATAAAGATTTATATTTTCAATTTTTGGAAGGATTGTAATGTTATCCATTAATAGATAGTATATGTTATTTCTGGTTAATGTTTGTTAGATTATTGTATTATCTCACTATAAGTGGACTTATTAATATTTGATTACCTATGATAACATTTTTTTTGATATATATGGAATGAACTATCATTATATCGCATTATCTACAAACACTTAAAGAATGAAAAATTAATATTAATTTCATTAAATAAGATATTAAGTGGAAATTGTTCAAGGAATGACCACCAATGAGATTGTATGAAAATCAATTATGTATTTCTTCATATGAAAAAATTATCAAATATATGAAAAATAACTTGAAAAAAAATGTTATCTTAGTAACTTCATATCCAATGAATCAGATGGTTCCTTAAATCATCACAGATTTATATATTTCTAGTTATTAACTTTCTCCAAACATATTCTCTATCACAATCACTCATAACATGAATGTTAGATTTCTCTTCAATATACATGTCTTCACTTACCAATGTTCTCCAATGGGAAAATGGAAGGATGAGTTAATTTCGGTAGCCTTTATGTTTCTAACTTTCCTTTTTTTAAATGATATTCAGTATTTCTTTTTACAATGTGGGATTATATGAAAGAAACTTTTAAGTAGTAAACATTTTATAACCCCAAAGAATTTCGAGGGAGATATTAATTTTATGGGGGGGATTAATGTAACACCGCAATATTTTATGAGATGGTTAGTTTTTTGTTTATTATATGTTGTATGTTTTACACTACACCAATATTAGATTTCACTATATGAATCATCATATTGGTTTGCAGTACACACAACACTATTCATTCCTTGTGTTACACATAATTTTATATTCTTTTGATTGAATTAAATTCACACGACACTAAGTATAGATTTTAATAAATGTATAAAATAAATATCTGTAGATTATGTTATATGAAACACCAAAAAAATCATGTACTAAACATGACACTGACTTCTCTTTCATTACTCACAAGAACAACATTCCTCGATAGCTTGTGTTGTATACAATATTGTGCTTCACTTAACAACATTATATTATTAAAATATTATAATTTAATGGGATATAAACAAGTAATTATGAATAGTATTTAGTAGATTTATAATTTTATATAACATTAAAATTCATCTTATGTATTTTATAGCACATGATATAAGAACAAATTTATTTTTTTGGATAAAAGAAGTATTTTTCAAACAATACAAGTTTGCCGTATTTTGATAGAACTCCAATTTTAAATCAAGTTTTTAACACATTAAAATATTAAATTTGAAAAAATAAATTTATTATTTGGTATATGGACATAAAAATTTACATTCGCTAATTTTTTGGTATTTTTCTGATAAAATTCCTATGAATAGTGAAAATTACAGAATTTTAATTCAAAACTCCCATATAATATAATATATTTATAGAGTTATATTATCTTTTTAATTGGTTTTAAAGTGTAATTGGATTATTGTTTTTATCATTTAATAAAATTTTGGTCATTTTAATTAATGTCACATTTAAATTGGACATAAACAGATGTCATTATTTTGACAGTTTTAATTTCATAAAAACCCACTTTATGGTTTTGATGATAGGAATTAATTTTAAATTAATTTATGCCAAGGATTTGTTTTGAATTTTGAAAAAATTATTATGTATTTAGAGTCAGTGGCTCTGAATTATTTAAATAGGTTATGTAACACCCTGGCCCTACCTCATTCTCTTGAGGAGTCGGTGAGGGTTACTTGGCCTTGAGAGACGTTCCCAAGGTGCCGAAGGCTGGAAATAATTGCCCAGGTCTTCATGGAATAGTGGGGAACGATTTTTACTTAAGAAGATAACACAAATCAACCAAACAACAACTAAAGATACATGCACTTTCAAACCCAACCATTTGATACTAAAAATTCCATCACAGACCCCAAATCCATTCAATCTAGACATGTCCTTAAAACATTAGAGTACATAGCGAAAACTAAACAACAAACACCACCAGTCATGACACCACCACAGCTCCACACTAATCTCCATGTTCCAAGCCCCACCACATACCCCGAGCATCACCATGAACCACTAGCAATGAGATACCTTACATTTACCTGTGTCTTAGAATACGAAATCTACAAAATCCCCAATGTGCCAAAGTTGGGGGTGAGTACTAATACCCAGTAGGTCTTCCCCAAATGACTACCCTACACACGCCACTTGGATAAAACCGTTATCACATTTATATAAAACAATTTATATAAAATCATCACAAGTACAACCATATCCATAACCTAAACATGCCCTTACCAAGCCATCACACCCAAACCAAGAAACCAAGAGAAAGCCAACCAAACATGCCACAACCAATTTCATCATTCACACACTAGAACAACAATTTCCAACATGAAAATCAATGTACAAAAAATAACCAAAACAACAAAAATGTGGTGCTTTCGTCCAAACCGTTCACCCATTCACACCCAGTGGTATTTACCAACCACAACCAAATGGTGGAGCTTCCGTCCAACCTGTTCTCCCATTCACTACTAGTGGCTCTTATCATCCACTTATCCTTTCATGGTGGACCTTCCATCTACTATCCATCCCCATATTATAGTGGTACCTCTCTCCACTTCCACACAACATTCCCACCAATCCATAAACAATCATATGACCCCCATGGTCACAACAACATGCACTCAACCAATTCCATCGCATACCAATCTACTTCAATAAATAATCCATTTATTGAAAACCATTTTCCATGCCAACCCACATTTCAATAAAAACAACATCTTTATTGAAAACAATTTCCATCAACCATTTTCCCAAATCAATCTCAACAACCCATTTTAAAATCTCTATTTTAAAATCCACATCAATAGCATTTCACCATAAAATGCCCTTTTTCCCCGAAAATCCCCAAAACATCACCAAAGGGATTTCCAACCAATTTAGAACAACAACAATAATAAATTTCAAGTAATAAAAATTAATTGTAAACAAACACCACTAGTTGTAACTAGCTGGTGTCAAGAGAGAAGCCAACTACCTTTAGGGTTCCCGAGAAATCAACCCACAAGCACCCACACCTCAAATCTGGTGAATACACCACCAAAACCTCTATAGATACCCATCCCTAATCAACAAAAGCCTTGAAATCAGCATCCAAGGCAACCACAACCCTAGATCTACACACAACATGTTTAGATCTAGAAAACCAAGAATGTGGGAGATGTGGATCTAGAGGAACCCACAAGAAATACAAGAGGAATTGACTTACCTGGGAGAAACCACCTTCAATCCACCACTAAAATCCTTTGAATCGCTTTAGGAATCAGTTCAAGATCACATTCAACCATTCAGGACCCAAAATCCCGAGTGAGGATCGAGTGGGAGAGGATTTGGAGAGGAATGACGCAATCCCGAGTGAACTCGGGTGTGAAAACCCTATTTTATGTGGCCCCACGGTTTGTCTGCATGGTTTGGAAAACCGTGCGCTAACTGTGCCCATTCTACTTCCTCTAGAGAAAGGGTCTTCATAGTTTCCTTGCACGGTTTGGAAAACCATGTGTAGGCCGTGTGAAGCCTACTGTCTCCCCTTTCACGGTATCCTGGACCATCTGAACGGTTTCCCTTAGTCGTGCTCAAACTGTTCACCCATATAAAATCCTCCAAACTCGTCCAAAACCATTACAAACTCTACCAACCTCTTCCCGACTCATCCCATTAACTTTAAACAAATAAAAATGCATAAAAAGGCTACAGACCTCAAACTGGGGGTTATACATTCTTCCCACCATTAGACTTTCCATTATCAGAACGTATTTAACTCTCCCTTTTCCAAAAGAGCTCGGGCCATTGCTCAACCATCTCATTCTCCCGCTCCCAAGTCCCCTCTTAAATTTGACCATGTTTCCAAAAAAACATGAACTAAACAAATTATTTTACCATGCAAGACTTTCTCTGGCCTATCCACAACTCGCACTAGCACATGCACCAACGAAGCATTCGGTTCTAACCAAAATGATCCAATTGAATCACATGGTCACGATCCGACTGTTACTTTTTCATCTGCAACACATGAAACACATTGTGCACCACACTAAACCTATATGGAAAATCCAAACGATAAGCCACCTCACACACCCGCTCAAGAATCTCAAAAGGTAAAATATACCTTGGAGATAAATTTCAATGCTTCCCAAACTGACGATGTCCCATCCTAGGAGAGATCATCAAGAAAACATGATCACTCACCTTGAACTACAACAGTCATCGATGATGATCCATATACGATTTTTGATGACTTCGAGTCGTCTTCATTCTCTTCCTAATCAACTTGATCTTCTCTGTAGTATCCTGGACAAGGCTCGGTCCATCCATCGAGGACTCACCTGTTTCCACCTATTATAGTGAAGAATGACACGACCACCCATAAAACACATCAAACAGAGCCATATATATGGATTCTTGATTACTGTTATTGTACGAGAACTCAACCCACGATAAGTGCTCCTCCCACGAGCTACAAAAATCCATGACACAAGCCTGCAACATATCCTCTAATGATTGTATCGTCCTCTTGGATTGACCATCCGTCTGAGGGTGATATGTCATGCTCATAGTCAACCTAGTTCCAAGGGATTTCATTAAGTATTTCCAGATATGAGATGTAAACCTTGGATCTCTATCTGATACAATTGAAACTGGAACACCATGCCTCATTACCAAAACCCAGTTATAGATTTTGGACAGATCCTCCACCGTATGAGATTCACGAATCGGAATGAAATGGGCTGACATAATTGGCCAATCCACTGTCACCCAAATGGAATTGTGCTTTCTAAACGATCATGGGAGACCTTTGAAAAAATCCATCATTATTTTCTCCCACTTCAAAACAGGGAATGTATGACAACCCTTCTTTTTATTACAACTTAAACATGATTTATTACATAAAACTTCACTTGATACAACAAAGAAGCTAGAGAGGTTTAGTTTCATTGGGGTTTAGTATCATTACATAAAAACATGAAACATGAAATACAATATCTTTATTGAAAACTTCCTTTACATGACCACTACATTCCCTCGTACTTAGCATTGCATGGGATAACTTGAGGACATGCATAAGAAAAGGGTGAGCTATAAAGCCCAGTAAGGGAGTACACCTAGAATAACATGAGGAGTAAAATAAATGTTAGACAATAGGCATATAAATAGAGAATAAAAGAAACATGAACATAAAGGCATGATAAAGCATGATAATCATAACACGGAAATGTGGCAACAACACTTAACATGGAATTAGCATGAGCCAAGGCTCATTGCACATAAAGCATGAGTAAACCCTCATTGCACATGGAGCATGAGTAAACCCTCATTGCACTTAAATTATCATGATTCAACACTCATTGCACATGACATTTCATGATACTATACTTTACCCAATTCATTGGAGCGCTATAAGGGCGCACCCTTCTTAAACATTTCATTTCATGCATAAGTGTGCCACATGGATCATAAAACATGGATTCATAAAACAAAATCATTTATTCCATGATAAAGGAATGTGGAATTCATTCATGATACATTAAAATCAATAAGTAAATGTTCATAAAGGTGAATACCCTTGATGGAGAAATGGGCATGGTATTTACTACACAATGATATTGGCTTGGAAAATCGGTGCGATTTCGGCAGCGTAACGGCATGACATAAGAATTCATAAAAAAGGGTTGGTGAGAGAGAAAGGGGTTCCTCATCATATTTGCATGTAATGGATAGTAAGGAGGTAATATAGACACATTTCCAAACAATTTTAATGGAATTTAGATTCATGATACAAAAGTATTGCTTCAATATAAAAGATGAGAGAGAAGTTCCTTTTGGAATTTTGGCATAGTAACGGGTGTACATGGGAGGCATTTAATGAGAGCGAAAGGGGTCTCCCATCATTAAAACAATAATAGGGCAGTATGGTGGAGGTGAAAAACCATACCTCAACATTCATAATTGAAATTAAAAGGGCAATACAACTTAATGAAAATTGACAAAAATGAGAAAGGAAGAAAAAACCCTTACTTGGAAGTGTGCTTCCAAAGGCTAGAGAGAGGATTGTGAGAGGCTTCTTGGGAGATTGGGGAACCTTGGGAGGATTCTAGAAATAGTATGGAAGATTTTGGATTAACTCCATGGGATTTTAGTGTGGAGGAATTGGGATATTGGGTGGAATAATATAGGAAAGGTGAGGGAATTCTTTATTATTTAGGTTTGGGTCCCCTTACATTAAATTAATCCAAACAACAAACCATCCCATGGTTTTTGCCCATGGTTTTTGGAAAAGGGAAGAAGAAAACGATATTTTATAAGGCCCATTTCCGAACATCTTAAAATATTAGGGTTTCTTATGTGGAGGTGAGTCACACTCCCATGGAAATTAATTTTAAAAAGGTAAATTGTTGAATAAGTCTTGAGGGGTCCATTAGTGCTTTGAAAAGTAAGTCAAACAAACCCAAAAACACATTATTTTAATGATAAAACATATATTGGCCGAACATAAGGATTATGTTATTTTATTACATCACCATTGGGTCATTATGATGTCATAAAACACATTATATATTTAAATGGTATTTAATTTTTACCCAAAAATTGGACTATCTCAGAAAATTATGAAAAATTCACCGTTGGATAATTTCGATGTCCTGATTACAGAAATGACATTTATTTTATCTAAAAAAATTTCTAAATATGTTAATTTTCACTTTTAAAATAAAAAACCAACATTTATCGAAGATTCACGGGTTTTGACAGAAAAGGCTTTCAAACCTTAATATAAAATTTTAATTGTATTCATAAAATAATAACACCATTTATATTTAATAAAAATTAATATAATAATAATATTATTATTTTATTAAAATATTATTTAATTCAAAAATCCTTTAATTTAATAAAATATATTTCTTAATTAAATAATAACTAAAAACACCATTTGTACTTTTAAAAACTAATTACAATGTATCAAAATGACTAGAAATTATATTCATTATTATATACGAAAGTAATGTGCATGAACATGTTACTACTTATTTGTTACATAACCCCTTAAAATAGCCGCATAAGACCTAAGGGTAAGGTGTGCGATGGTGACAGACTCTTGGGGTTGCTCGGATAACATCGCTCGAGTGGTAATCTCTATCAACTTCCATTTTTCCCGTATATGATCACGTTCGAGCTTGACTTGATGAAGCTCAGCTTGGGCTTGGTCAAGGGCAAATCCCAAAGACGCCAATGCTTTTCCAAGCTCCGACAAATGGGCTTCGTAAGGGGCAATTCTACTGGATGAGGCCATCGCTTCCTTTGTCTGAGTAGAAAATTGGTTCGTTAAAGCCTTATATTTAAACTACCCAGATGGTCACTGTTCAACGGCTATAAAAGTAACGGTCACAAATCTTAAAGTAAAACTAAAAAAGTTGATATCTCATAAAAACATTTTTCATAAAGTAACATTTAACTGGATCAAGAGGGATTTTCCATTAATGAAATTTTGGGTCGTTACACTACATAACACCTAAATCCCACAATAATTTCAAATCATTGATCAATTGAGATAAATGAAAATCAATATCATTACCCTGTTTTTTTGGTTATGATAAAGAAGATATAACACTTTTGGCAAGTGGGGTGCTGGAACTTCTTAGCGCCATTGGATTTATCCATTGGCCCACCAGCATCGAAGTCCACCTTATGATTCTTATCCCCATGATACCCCTGTGATTCTCCGATCTCCATTTCGACCATGAGGGCACATCGGAAAATTTCCTCATAGGTGTCGAAGTCACGGATCGCTAATGCTTTCCGCAAGCTAGGCTTCAACCCACCAAAGAAGAGGTCAACCTTGCATTTGGGGATAACGACAAAGCCAGAAGAATATCATGCAAGCCTTGTGAAGTTTGCCTCATACGCTGCAATAGTTTCTCCATATTTTTTCTTGAGGGAAAAGAAGTCTCTTTCCATCTTTATCCGGAGGGTGCACAAAAAATATTTATCGGAAAACATCTTCCGGAATTTCATCCATTCCAAAGCCTAGATATCCTCCTCAGGCTTCGTATTTTTGATCAACGTCCACCATTGATCAGCTTCACCTTCCATACGATAAGTAGTTAGGAGAACATTCTCTTGTTCAGAACATTGAAGGATGGAGAAGATCTTTTCAATGGATTTGATCCATTGTTCAGCAATCGTGGGATCAGATGATCCATTAAAAGTAGGAGGCCTTTTTCTCATAAAGTTCTCGATAGCGACTTGTTCTTTCTTAGGGGGTTTTAACGCTCCTCTTGACCTATGTTTCTATTCAAAACTTGAGTTAGTTGAGAGAGAAGCGTGACAAAGTTCACGATTCCCGCTCTCATTTGATTTGGCATCTCATTAGTACAATCATCACACTGATCTTAACAACGGTTGTTAGCCCGAGTCCTCTTATTACCGGCCATTGGCTGGAATAAAAGTAAATTTAGGGGTAACATATAAAGGGTAATCCAAAGACAAAAGTTGATGACTCAAAAAAAAGTTTTATTTCTTTAACTCATGAGTCTATAGGATTCAATATAGGCTTTTCATGATCTACTTTCTAACATATATTCTTAGGGGCATTTTCCCTTAATAAGGGTTCATACTAAGATTGTGAATTTATCAAAACATATCCCCCTAGAGTGTCGTAACCAAGAGTGCAGCAAGGCCTATTTTCGTGCACCAGTTCCCGTTCGTGTCTAGCTCAAAGCTGTGTTTTCGGGTTTTACCCCTAGGATACATCTGTGCCAGAGCCGCCTCTACCTGCTCGTATCTAGACAGAGATGCATTTGTTTGATATACCACTTACTCAGTACTAACCAAAACATAGGGATGTTTTTATTATACTTATTCTTGTATCTAAGGCTTTACTAGGGTTTCCTAATCCAAAAAATAACTAAACATATCCTCTGATTCCAACTATGACAACCCTGCTTTTTATTACAACTTAAACATGATTTATTACATAAAACTTCAATTGATACAACAAAGAATATCGGGAGGTTTAGTGTCTTTGGGGATTAGGATCATTACATAAAAACATAAAACATGAAATACAACATCTTTATTGAAAAATTCCTTTACATGACCACTACATTCCCTCGTACATAGCATTGCATGGGATAACCTGAGGACATGCATAAGAAAAGGGTGAGATATAAATCCCAGTAAGGGAGTACACGAGGAATAACATGAGGAGTACAATACATGTTAGAAAATAGGAATATCAATAGAGCATAAAAGAAACATGAACATAAAGGCATGATAAAGCATGATAATTATAACATGGAAATGTGGCAACAACACTTAACATGGAATTAGCATGAGCCATGCCTCATTGCACATAAAGCATGAGTAAACCCTCATTGCACATGGAGAACGAGTAAAACCTTGTTGCACTTGAATTAGCATGATTCAACACTCATTGTACATGATGTATCATGATACTATACTTTACCCAATGCATTGGAGCGCTATAAGGGCACACCCTTCTTAAACATTTCATTTCATGCATAAGTGTGCCACATGGATCATAAAACATGGATTAATAAAAGATAATCATTTATTCCACGATAAAGGAATGTGAAATTAATACATGAAACTTTACAATAAATAAGTAAATGTGCATAAAGTTGAATACCCTTGATGGAGAAATGGTCATGGTATTCACTACACAATGACATTGGCTTGGAAAATCGGTGTGATTTCGGCAGCGTAACAGCGTGACATAAGAATTCATAAAAAAGGGTTTATGAGAGAGAAAAGGGTTCCTCATCATATTTACATGTAATGGGAAGTAAGGAGGTAGTATAGTTACATGTCCCACCAATTTTAATGGAATTTAGATTCATGATACAAAAGTATTGCTTGAATATAAAAGAGGAGAGAGAAGTTCCATTCGGAATTTCGGCATAGTAACAGGTGTATATGGGAGGCATTTAATGAGAGAGAAAGGGGTCTCCCATCAATCAAACAATAATAGGGAAGTATGGGGGAGGTTCAAAACCATACCCCAACATTCATAATTTAAATTAAAAGGGAAATACAACTTAAAGAGAATTGACAAAAATGAGAAAAGAAGAAAAAACCCTTACATGAAACTGTGCTTCCAAAGGATAGAGAGAGGCTTGTGAGAGGCTTCTTGGGAGCCTGGGGCACCTTGGGAGGATTATAGAGTGATTAGGTCAGAGGTTCGACGAACTCAAAGGGATTTTAGTGAGGAGGAAGTGGGATCTTGGGTGGGTTTATATAGGAAAGGTGAGGGAATTATTTATTATTTAGGTTTGGGTCCCCTTACATTACATTAATCCAAACCACAAACCATCCCATGGTTTTTTCCCATGGTTTTTGGCAAAGGCAAGAAGAAAAGAATATTTTATAAGTCCCAAGTCCTAACTTCTTAAAATATTAGGGTTGGTTATGTGGAGGTGAGTCACACTCCCATGGAAATTAATTTTAAAAAGGTAAAGTGTTGAATAACTCTTGAGGGGTCCATTAATGCTTTGAAAAGTAAGTCAAACAAACCCAAAATCACATTATTTTAATGATAAAACATATATTGGCCGAACATAAGGATTATGGTATTTTATTACATAACCATTGGGTCATTATGATGTCATAAAACACATTATATATTTAAACTGTTTTTAATTTTTACCCAAATATTTGACTGTCTCAGAAAATTATGAAAAATTCACCGTTGGATAATTTAGACATCCTGATTCAATAAATGACATTTATTTTATCTAAAAAATTTCTAAATATTTTATTTTTCACTTTTAAAATAAAAAACCAACATTTATCGAAAATTCACTGGTTTTGACAGAAATGACATTCAAACCTTAATATAAAATTTTAATTGTATTCATAAAATTATAAGATCATTTATATTTAATAAAAATTAATATAATAATATTATTATTATTTTATTAAAATATTATTCAATTCAAAAATTCATTAATTTAATAAAATAAATTTCTTAATTAAATAATAACTAAAAACACCATTTGTACTTTAAAAACTATTTACAATGTAATAAAAATGACTAGAAATTATATTCATTATTATATAAAAAAATAATGTACATGAACATAGTACTACTTATTTGTTACATAAAACCTTAAAATAGCTGCATATGACCTAAGGGTAAGGTGTGCGATGGTGACAGTCTCTTGGGGTGGCTCGGATAACATCGCTCGAGTGGTAATTTCAATCAACTTCCACTTTTCCCGTAGACCGTCACGTTCGAGCTTGACATGATGAAGCTCAGCTTGGGCTTGGTCAAGGGAGAAGCCCAAAGACGCCAACTCTTTTCCGAGCTCCGACAAATGGGCTTCGTATGGGGAAATTCTACTGGATAAGGCTATCGCTTCCTTTGTCTGAGTAAAAATTGGGTTCGTTAAAGCTTTATATTTATACAAATCATGTGATCACTATTCAACGACTATAAAAGTAACGGTCACAACTCTTATCATAAAACCAATGAAGTTGACATTTTATAAAACATTTTATATAAAGAGACATTTAATAAGATCAAGAGGGATTTCCATTAATGAAACTTTGGGTCGTTACAGAATGGTAAAGACTGCAGCATTCCTACTGGCCTCTAATGCTCTACCTTGACATGATGGCCAGTCAAGCATCTCAAAACAAACTCAGACACACTTCTTTTCATACCAGCCCACCAGAACTGTGCATTCAACGCTTTATACATTTTCTGAATTCCATGATGAAAAACCCACCTGGAATGATGATACACCCTTAGAATACCCTCCTGACAAGCAACTAGTACAACCATCCGATTCTGAAAATAGAAAACCGAATCTCCATTCAATTGACAACCCTCAATGGTCTCCCCACCATTGAGTCTCGACCTCATGGTCACACACTCAGAATCAATTATCTGTGACTCTTTAACCAGGCCAACCAAGTCAGGAATCAACAAAACTGGAAAGAAGACCCCTCTATTTTCGTAGTCTTCACATTCCAACCGCTTGTCGGCTATAACCGAAATCAACTACCACTGGTCCTATGCATGTTTCACCACATGAGCATATCATTTTATACTTAATGCATCTGCCACCAAATTTCGGTTAACCGGTGTGTACATAAAGTCAAAATCAATCATCTAGAGATGTTCCATCCATCTTTTTTGCCTCAAGTTCAAATCCATTTGTGAGAAAATGTGATTCAGGATCTTAAAATCTATTTATACCGTGAATTTCTCACCGAAGAGATAATGACGCCACACTTTCCAGGCATGGACCACTGTTGCCAACTCCAAATCATGAGTTGGGTAGTTCTTCTCATGCACCCTCAAAAATCATGATCCATACGCATCCACATGATTCCCTTGAATAAGAATGCACCCAACCCTGATTCTAATTCATCACAATACAACACGTACCCTTTTCATGGTTTTGGCAACACCAAGATTGGTGCTGATGTAAGGATATCCTTTATCTATTCGAAACACAGCTGACACTATTCATTCAACTGGAATGGAACATTCTTTATTTCAAAGCAGTCATCGGCGATGCCAAACGTGAAATATCAAAAAAAACACCAATAGTACCCAGCTAGACCAAGGAAAATCTGTATCTCAAAAACATTCTTTGGCGTTTTCCAGGTGATAACAGCCTCTATCCTTTTTGGATCCACTGAAACACCACATTCAGAAATCACATATCAAGAAAACGAAATTCATGTATCCAAAAGTCACATTTTTACAATTTTGAATACAACTGATGAGCCCTCAAGATCCCTAGCACTGTCTCTAAGTTCTGCTCATGTTCCACTCTTGTCTTTGAATACACCAGAATGTCATCTACAAACACCACCACAAATGATTCTATATATCTCTGAAATATATGATTCCTCAATTCCATAAACACCACTGGAACATTATATAGAGAAAAGGGAATAACCACATATTTATAATGGCCATATCAACATCTGAATGATGTTTTAGGAATATCATCCTTCCTCACTCGCAATTGATCATATCCTGACTTCATGTCGATCTTCAAGAACCACTGGGATCCCTTTATCTAGTCGAACAAAACATCAATTCATGGAAGTGGATATCTGTTCTTTATCGCAACTTGGTTAAGTCTACGATAATCAACATAGAGCCTCAAAGTTCTATCCACCATTTTCACAAACAACACTAGAACTTCCCATGGAGATGTGCTAGGTTGGATAAACCCTTTGTTCTCTAACTATTCCAACTAGACTTTCAATTCCCTCAATTTAGTAGGTGTCATCTGGTAAGATGGAAGAAAAATAGGATTGGTCCCCAGAAGTAGATCAATCGAAAACTCCACTTATCTTATGGGAGGTAACCCAAAGAATTATTTTGGAAAAAACATTGATGAACTGATCCACCACTGCTGGAAGAACACATTTTTCAATACCCTCTATGGATTCCAATGACAAAACCGCCAACTGATACGATAATGCACCCACTACCAGTGCCAATAAACTCACTGCACCCATCCTTTCAGGCCTCTCAATCCTCTAAAGAGATGTCTAACGCCATCATGTGTCTTAAAAGCCATTGTCTATGCATTACAATTGATGTGGACCTTAAACGCCACCAGCCAATCCATTCCCATGATTACAGCATACCCATCCATTCCATACACTGGGAAATTCCAGGATATCTCAACCTCCCCCACAAAAATACTTCATGCTCTACACAAGAAGGCTCCACACTCTCTTCGACCTAGAGGAGTTTGCGGTTTCAAAACTGAAGGCATCATTTCTACCCCCAAACCCAGAAAATCAGCCACACGTGCTGCAATAGAGATCCCACCCTAGAATTAAGTGTCCCTCCACTGCTTGAACCCAACGTTAGAGTTCCCACTATTCCCCATGGGTGGCACTATTCATCCTCTGCCCGGAGCTCCCAACAGATCCCTCTCTGCCACCGATACTCAATTCACCATTTCTGTGTAATCATCTATACACAACACCTCTATATTTGAACGAATGTCCTGCCTCAAAAAATCTTCGAAGATAAATGCTTTCAACAACGTTCTACCTGCGAGCTCGGGTGTAAATCTCACTAAGTTCATAAACATAGCGGAATACTCCGTCACATACATATGCTATTGCTTATATCTGAAGAAATCAGTCGTGCGATGAATTCTAAACATATGTGGGTATAATTGTTTATTAATGAATTCCTCAAAGCCTTCTCACGTCATGACCTGGTCTGTCCCCGCTTGAACTACCAAATCCAACCACTGAAGGGCAAGATCTTCCAATATATACGTGTCCAACTTCACTTTCAACTCTACCGATGTTCCCAAGAACTCGATGATCATGTTCATTCTATTCAACCAAGATTCTTCCCTATCTGGATCTGAATCAACCCTGAAGATGGGTGTATTCTTCTTTTGGAACTGATCAGTATGATCTACATGCCTTGGTTCATCCTTTTTATTTCCACTTTCCACAGCTTGGAAAGCTTGCACTATGCTTTTCACTAGCTGTTGGTTCACCTAAGGCTCAGGTGCTACCACATTCTCAGCAGCCTCTTCTGGTTGGTCTCTATGACACCTACCTGGTTCCATTTCTATCAATAGAAAACAAACAACCATGAGTCTCACATCAGTAGACATCAATAATTCTCATTTCTAATCACATTACACAACACTATCTCACAAGGCTTTCCACATGTTCACATTTTCCATGTTTCACCATTTTGAAAACCAAACCATTTTCAAAATACCTAATTTATTCACATTACAATTTCACACATTCATATCACACCATAAATCATTATACCTCAATGAAATATGCATCTTAGTGGGAATTCATTTCTACCATGCATGTCATTTTCATCTCATTGGATACACCCATGACAATGAGAGATTAAATGCTTATAATTGTCTCCAAAATACATATGTACCCAACTCCCAAGTAACTTGAAGTACTGCATAAAAGGGTTAGCTACATCCTTTTGAACTATAAATTCCATGTTCTGACAAGCCTACACCTTTCTACCATCCCGACTCAAGGAATATACCACAAAGAATGACAACTAAAAATCTGAGAATCAAGTCCAAAGGATAGAAAAATCTGATACCACTTGTAAAACCCCACCCCTACCTCATTTTCTTGAGCAGGCGACGATGGTTACTTGGCCTTAAGCAACATTCCCAAGGCGCCAAAGGATGGAAAAAATTCATAGGGCTTCAAGGAACAGTGGGGAATGATTTTCCCTTAAGAAGATAACCTAACTCAACAAACCTACAACTAATGATTCATGCACTTTCAATCCCAACCATGTGATTCTAATAATTCCACCACAAACCCCAAAACCATTCAAACTAGTCATGTCCACATAACATCAGATTACATAGTGGAAACTAAACAACAAACACCACGAGCCATGGCACCACCACAGCTCCACATCAATCTCCATGCTCCAAGCACCACCACATACCCTGAGAATTACCACAAACCACTAGCAATGAGATTCCTTACATTTACCTGTGTCATAAAATATGACATCTGCAAAAGCACAAAATTTCCAAAATAGGGGGTGAGTTCTAATACTTAGTAGGTTTTCCCCAAATGACTTACCTACACTTGCCACTAGGATAAATCCATTATAACATTTATATAAAACAATTTATATAAAATAATACCATGTACAACCATCTCCATAATCCATACATTCCTTTACCGAGAAATCACACCCAAACCAATCAACCAAGAGAAAGCCAACCAAACATGCCACAAGCAATTTCATCTTTCACACACTAGCACAACAATTTCTAACATTCAAAGCAACGCACAACAAACAACCAAAACAACCAAATTGTGGATCTTCCATACAACCCGTTCACCCATCCACACCTAGTGGTACTTCCCGACTACAACCAAATGGTGGAGCTTTCGTCAAACCTGTTCACCCATTCAAAACTAGTCGCTCTTCCCGTCGACTTATACTTTGATGGTGTCCCTTCAATCCACTATCCATCCACTTATTATAGTGGTACTTCTCACCACTTCCACACAACAATTCCATGAAGCCATAAACAAGCATATGACCCACCAAGGTCACAACAACATGAAACCAACCAATTCCATCACATACCAATCCACTTCAATAAAGCGTCCATTTATTGAAAACAATTTTCCATGCCAATCCACATTTCATTAAAACTACATCTTTACTGAGAACCATTTTCCATCAACCATTTTCACAAATAAATCTCAACAACCCATAAGAATATCTCTATTTTAAAATCCACAACAATAACATTTCACAATAAACCCCCCCCCCTTTCCCCAAATATCCCCAAAACATCACCAAAGTTATTTCCAACCAATTTGGCACAACAATAAAAATTAATTTCAATAAAAACAAATTAATTTTAATCAAACACCACTAGTTCTAACCATGTGGAGTCGAGAGAGAAGCCACCAACCTTTAGGGTTCCCGAGAAATCGACCCACAAGCACCCGCACCTAAAATCCGCAGAATGCACCACCGAAACCCCTCTAGATCCACTTACCTAACCATCACAGGCCTTAAAATCATCATCCAAGGCAACCACAACCCTAGATTAACCGAAAACAAGTTTAGATCTATAAAACCATGAAATAGGGAGATTTGGATCTAGAGGAACCCACACGAAAAAAAGAGGAGTGACTTACCTGGAATAAACCACCTTTAAACCACCATGAAACCCCTTTGAAGAACATAAAGAATTAGTGCAAGATAAAATTAAACCCATGAGGACCCAAGCTCACGTGGATCGAGTGGGAGAGGATTTGGAGAGGAATGAGGCAATTCCGAGTGAACTCGAGATTTAAAACCCAATTTTATGTGGTCGTACGGATAGCCTGAACGGTTTGGAAAACCGTGCGCAAACTGTGTTCACAATAATTCCTCGAGAGCAAGGGTCCGCACAGTTGCCCCGCACAGTTTGGAAAACCGTGTGTAGGCCATGAGAAACCTACTATCTCCCCCTGCACGGTTTTCTGGAGCATCCGCATGGTTTCCCTTAGTCGTGCTCAAACCGTGCACCCATATAAAAGCCTCCAAACTCATCCACAACCATACCAAACTCTCCCAACATCTTCTTAACTCATCTCATGAACTTTGAACACATAAAAAGGCATAAAAAGTCTATATACCTCAAACTGGGGGTGCTACATGTTATTTTTATTTTTTCTATTATTACTAGTAACTATGGTAATTTTTATTTACCATAGTGAAAGGTAAACCATGTTATTTAGGGTATCAAAAAATATGATAAATATAATTAAATTACTCTAACACCTATAAAACACTATTGGAAGAATTAAAGTTGACCTATATCACTTAAGGTTATGAATTGTTTCAATTAAGGGACTTTTTTCCATGAATGTGATGTAATAATAATTAAAACAAAAGAAAGTTACAACATATCACACTCTTATCTCTTATAAGTGAAACAATTTTAATATAGTGATAGATTTGATAAAACCTAGAGAATAAATCATCTACTGAATGATAATGAAATTAAATATATTATCTGAATTTATTTATTATTTTTAGTGATTAAATATTTACCATTAATGATGACACAATAGTGATATAGAAATTATTTTATTAATTGAAATATCAAATAAAGGGTTATAAAAATATTACAAAATTATTATATGAACAAATTAATATTCCCCATAAATTTTCTAACTATGACATGTTAGGAGTGTGCTAATATTGTTTAATTTATCTTCTATGTGGATTTTATTTAAATTCAAATAAATGAATAGTTTTAAAATTAACACTATCAATATTTTTCAAAAATAACATGTTATTAAATTACAAAAATATTTAAAAATTATAAAGTGAAAAATATATGTTCAAAATAATTATAAAGTATCCTATTATGGAAAATTTAAAACATTCAAATAAATATTTATAATCATTTATAATTTAGAATTTTGTTACCATAATTAAAATTAAATAGATTAAATACTGATAAATTAAAATGATAACATTTAAAATAAAATCACAACATGAATTAATTTTATTTGTTGAGATGATTTAGACCCAAAGTCATACTATCTTATAAATAATCCACATTTGATGCATTTTAATTAAAAAATTGATTTATATTAATTTAATAGTTTTGGTATTTCCAAAGGTACATGTCCCCTCTTTATAAAACGACTCCTCTCCTTCTCATTTAATCACACCTCCAAATCCCATTGGATAAGACAAAACCTACCAAAATCTCCTAAAAAAATCCCTCAATTCATCCTAGAGGATAAATTTTTTTCCATAAATCTTTCCTATTGAGACCTTTGTACAAATGAAATAGAGATACTTAAAAACGAGGTAAATGTATATCACCTCTTTAAAAATTCTTTTATTCTTATACTTCCACTTATTATATTGAAACAATACTAAAGTAATGAATCAAATATCTTACAATTGATGATATGTTTTTATAATTATGGAACAACCTTTTAAATCATTTTATCCATCCTACAAATTACAGTATCACCATGCGTCCTTACGTACGGCTTACCGTCTCTAGGTCGTGGGGTAATTTGTTATTCAAAAAATACTTTATATGGATGGGTAAAATGATGAATATAATGGATTTAAATAATGAATATATCATCATGAGTATTCTGTATAATGAATATACCATCTAATTTCGTACCTTTTTACCATTAAGTGAATAATATGATCACTCATGCGTACATACGACCTACCGTCTCACTGACGCAATGAGATTCATTCTCCATGTTAACCATCCAAAAATGATTATAGCGTATATATAATGAATAATCATGAAATATATGAAATAATAATGATACTATATTTATATATATATATGTCATTAACAAGATTCTATTCAATTCAATAAGGAAACAGAAACAACTTTCATGCATACGTACGACCAACCATCTCCATAAACGGTATATTTAATTTCATTTATCTATCTAATATATATATTTATTTATATGTTGAATATATCTGATATATAAATACTATTTATCATTATGTATGTAATTAAGTCACTATATAAGTAATAATACCAAGGATAACAAGTCAAAACATGTATGATAAATAAAATGATTATTACCCAAAACATTGATTTAACATTGAATAGATAAATGAAAGGGTAATATAAAGTAATAAGTAAATCATATATGATATAATAAATATTATTATGGTTATTTTGCATGTTAATAATATGTTTAAACTCACTATAAAAGTTTTTTGAATACATACGAAGCATTTCTAACATAAGGTAAGGGTTAATTTAGCAATCTCATTTTTATCTCAGATAGTTTATACATAAGTATTTGATGGGTATATAATTGTGTTCTATGTAATTGTTTTCTAAAATTGTTTTCATAAAATTTTTACCATTATTATATTTATTTTAAAAGTCATTTTACCCATTTTTTACTTTTACAGCTTTGTATGGAAGTAATATTCCTTTTGTTTACCATACGAGGTATGTTTTGTCATTTTCAGAAAATATATGAGGAGAATGCTTTTTAAACTTTTACATAATGAATTAATTTTTACGGTTTCACGATGAATTAGTTCCATGATGCTTCTTATACACTATTTCATGTTTATTTTCAACTAAATTCTATTATTTTAAAATTATGCGACATTTTGAAAAAAGAAAATGTTTTTGAAGTAGAAAGGATATTTTCAACATGAATTAAGTTTAACTATTTAATCAAAATTATTCTTCATCAAAAATAATGTTCTTTAATTAGGTTTAATTTTTTATCCCTAATTTTTATATGATTTGATTGTATTAATTAAAAAATGTTTTTTACATGTATTATGTTATGATATAATGATTTTTATGAAGCCCATTTTATTTCATGGGTTATTATATGGTGAATGATTTATGTTTTTGTGGAACAAGTGAGAATAATTTCATAATTATATTGGTGGGACATATATCTCCCTCCAATGCATTGAGTAAGAATTTATATCTCATTTGATAGTAATGAATAGAATGGTAAAAAAATCTGATTTAGTAATATAGGGTTGGAACATCAAGTAAATTTTGTTTAGTAATACATGGTTAGAACGAAAAGTATATCCATTTCAGTAATACATGGATGCAATGACATGTAAACCCTATTTTGTAACATATTTTGTGCACTATTATGGTCTTGGAAAAAATCTATTGCCTACAATGAAAATAAATAATGTGCTTCTTTTTTTCCAGAAGTCCATGTTTTATGACAATTATATTTTATGATGGTTAATACTCCTTTAGGATATATTCCTTACGTATAGAACAAATTTATTTCAAGACTTGTGATTTTGATATTTAAACTTTATGTTCATGATTATACATTCTTATGTTTATGGTTTGTTTTATTTTCACAATGTTTACCCCTAATGAGCATTTCAGATCACCTTTTTTATGTTTTATTCCCCAGTATATATAAAAAGTTTTTCGGTAGGAAAAAATATGGGAAGATCATTATGGGAGATATTGAAGATCTTTCACCAAGATCAATGATTATGTTCCATGTTTCAAAATACACAAAACTAATAAAGTCTTTGGTCGTATATTTGTATAATGTATAAATTATTCCATAAAAGAAATTTCATTCCAATGTAAATGAATCCTTGGTCATTATAGTAGGTATCAAAGTGATGGTTTAGTTATCCTTTGGAAACTAGGATGCGAAAACATTATTGAGATCCATAGATATATTTATATGGAATGTATAGGTATGTACCTAAGGGTAAACCAAACTATAGGTTACAGTCCTATAATTATCATAATGATCATGAATAGTATTGGGTTAAACCTAAGGTGTTAGATATTGAATGTACACCCCATTGATTATGTTTTTTTCTAGAATGTTTTTCCTTTCACACTATCCTTTTTGGGTTTTAGACAATGACTAGAACCCAAAGGTACCATGTTAATGATCAATGCTCTAGGAAATGAAATGACTATACTTATGACAAACCAAATTTTATGGGAGATGGATTTAAAAATCTTGTTGATATACTTACACAAGCTATGAATAATTCTAGACTTATATATGAGAAGAGAAGGGAACGATATTCTATTGAGTCCTTCACGAGGCAAAATCCAACTTCTTTTGTGGGTATTCTGATACAATTCTTTCTGAACAATGGATAAGTAACATTGAAATGTTATTTTCCATCCTTCACTCTTTGAATCATGAAAAAGTCATTTTGGCTGTTTATCGTCAAGAAGGTGAAGCATACCAGTTGTGGGCTCTAATCAAGAATACAAGACAGTGAGATGAAATTGAATCTATGGAATGTGTTGAGTTCAAGAAGTTATTTTTCAATAATTTCCTCCTTTTTATTATTCCAAAAAACTATAGAAAATGAGTTCCATGAGCTTAAGAAAAAGGATAATGAATAATTTTTTACATACAAGGAAAATTTTACTAGACATTCAAGCTATGCTTCTGGTTTTATCATTTAACCAAAAAGTAAAGTTGATCACTTCTTCAGTGGATTAACACCATGTATTCAAAGGGAATTAGCTACAAGAGACATTAGTACCTATGAAGAGAGTATACATTGTGCTATCAAGGTAAAATTGGAAGTTGGTGTTACATATGAATCATAGGGTTTGGACAAGGAAAAAGGATGAAATCCAAGGGAAAATCTCAAAAAACGTTGAAAGGAAGATTAATGATTCCTTATTATCAATGTTTGGAAAGAATCATAGTGGATATTTTCTAAAAGGGACAAGAATAAGATTTAAGTGTCGAAAATGTGGTCATCAAGTAGTTTAGTGCCTAGGTGATGGGAAAAGGGTTGCTAATGACGTGAATAGAGAAAAGACTATAGAGAATAGACCACCCACACATCAATGATACAAGTGGGTGAAAATAGGGAATTATGCTAACCAATGACATAATACAGGGTTTATGGATGATTATCACCATCAGAAACCTCTTAAGGCCTAGGATAAAAGGAAATCACTTGAGATCACTGTTGTTAATGTTGATAATGAAAACAAAGTGGTGAAATGATTATGTGTTCATGTAATGTGATTACAAAATAGTGTTCTATAATATCTTTTATAGTATTAGGGAATAATTTAATATCTATGTCAAGTTTCATTGTTGTTATACATAAGTATATGGAACTGATAACCACAAAAAGTGATTGAAATATTTTTGGAAAGATCATGATGTAGGCACAATGAAGGTATAAGGAGAAAGTGAGATGTTTGATGGTATTAATGACCTCATGACTGATACAAGGACTACGTGATATCATGATTTCATTATACATAATTTTTGGTATTTTTGGTGCATGGAAAAATTAAATTTTGAAAGAATTCATGTTTTCACTATTGTTCTATAGTAATTCATGATATTACTATGTTTCAATAGAATACAAGATTAAGGTATTCACATTTTTTTAATGTGAAAACTATGAAATACCTTATTATATAAGAGAGATAATTGTTATTTTGATTTATTTTAACTATTTATAAAGTATTATATTTTCAATTTTTGGAAGGATTGTATTGATATTAATTTTTGTATAGTAAATGTTATTTTCGAGTTAATGTTTGTTAGATAAACGTATTATCTAACTCTTAGTGGACATATGAAAATTTTATTACCTATTATAACCTTTTTTGAGACACATGTTATGAACTATCATTATATCTCATGATCTTAAAACACTTCTAGAATGAAAAATTAAACTTCATGGATTTAAATAAGAGATAAAGTAGAAATATTTCTGTGAACAACATATAAAGGGATTGTATTGAAATTAAGTATGTATTTATTATCATGAAAAATTCATCAATTTTAGGAAATGGATCTTCAAACCAAAAGTTGTTTCCTAGTTCCTTCTTATCCAATGAATCATATGGACCCTTAAATCATCACAAAATTAGTTCTTTCTGGTTGTCAACTTTCTCCAACTTTGTTCTCGATCACTATCAATCAGAACATGATTGTTAAACTTCTCTTCCATATACATGTTTTCACTTCACACCTATGTTCTCCAATGTTGAAACCCAGTCATGAGCTATGTTGGGTAACCATTATTTTTCTAACATTACTTTTTAAAATGAAGTTATATTACTTCTTTTTAGGATGTGAATTTCTATGAAAGAAACTTTAAAGTAGTAATCCTTTTATAACCCTAACAAATTTTGAGACAGAAATTCGTTTTAAGGGGGATATAATTTTAGAACCCAACATTTTACGATATCTATAATTTTTAGTTTCTTTGAAATATTTTCTTTTATGCTACACCAAGATTATATTTCTATATGTGAAACATCATATTAGTTTGCAGTATACAAAACACTATACTTGGTTTGTGTTATACAAAATTTCAAGTTCTTTTGATATAATTCACATAACAAGACATTGAGTATATATTTTATTCGATGTATAAAACAAATATTTTTGGATTATGCTATATGTAAAACCAAAGGAATATTTCACTAAAGACAACACTGAATTGGATTTCATTACACATAAGATAAACCTTCCTCGATAGCTTGCATTGTACACAATACTGGGTTTCACTAAACAACGATATATTATTAAAATATTATTATTTAATGGGATATAAACTATCCATTAAGAATAGTTTTAACAATATTTGGTATTTTATAAAACATTATCATTCAACTTATTTATTTTATATAAAATGATAAAATAACTACTTCAATTTTTTGGATAAAAGAAGAATTTTTAAAAAAATGAAGTTTTGGTGCCTTTTGATGGTGCACCCATTTCAAATATAGTTTTAAATTATTTAATATATTCCATTTCACAAAATAAATTCATTCTATTCATGTGGGACATCAAATTTTACTTTGGTTAAATTTTTGGTATTTTTGTTATAAAATACATATGAATAGTGAAAAATATTGCGTTTTAATTCAAAACTACCTTTTCATCTTATTTATTTATATAGTTAGATTATATTATTAATTGGGTTTTAAGTGTAAGACGATTATTTTTTTATCATTTAATCATATTTTGGTCATTGGAATTAATTTCACATTTAAATTGGACATAAACACGGATCAATCTTTTAATAGATTTTTACTTCTTAAAAACAATCATTATGGTTTGTATTGTAGGAATTAATTTTAAATTAATTTATACTATTTATGTGTTTTTAATTTTGAAAAATTGATTTAATATTTGGAATCAGTTTTTCCAAATTATGTTAATAGGTTACTTTTATTTTTTGGATATTATTAATAGTAACGATGGTATCTTTTATATACCATAGTTAAAGGTAATCATGGAAAATTAGCGTAACAACCAATATGATAAAGATAATAAAATTACCATAACATAGAAAAAAATTCTAATGTATCAATTAATGTAGACCAATATCACCTAAGTGTTTGAACTTATTCATTAAAGGTACTTTTTCCATGAAAGTTATGTAATTATAATTTAAACAAAATAATGTGACAACATGTCACTCTCTTATCTCTTATAAGTTTAATAATTTTAATGCAGTTAAAAATTTGAAAAAAATAGAACATAACTAGTATCTAAAAGGGTAATTAAATTATATATATATTGTGAATTTATTTTTTATTTTTAAATATTAAATATTTACCATTAATTATGAAACAATAGTGATGTAGAAATAATATTATTAAAAGAAATATCAAATATTGGGATTTAGAAATATTAAATAATTATCACATAAACTAATTAATGTACTCTAAAAATTATATAAGAGACTATGACATGTTATTCTTTTATAAAATATTTTTTTTTGATTTATCTAATTTATGGATTTTATTTAATGTCATATAATTAAATAGTGTCAAAATTTACACTATCCATATTTTATAAAAATCACATATTATTAAATCACAAAAATATTAAAAAATTATAATGATAAAGTTATATAGTAAACAACTTCCTAAATAATTAATTTATGGAAAATTAAAAATAAAAAAGTAAATATTTATAACCATTTATTATATAGAATATTATTTCCATAATTAAAATTAAATAAATTAAATAAGGGTAAGTCAAAATGATAAGGTTTAAAACAGAATAAAAACATCTGGAAATATTATTTTTTGAAAGGATTTCATCCCAAAATCATCTTATATTATAAATATTCCTCATTGGAGGAATTTTAATTTAAAAATTAATTTATATTAATTAAATAGTTTTGGTATTTCCAATTGTTCCCCTCCCCTCTCTAATAAAAGGACTGATCTCCTTCTCTTTCCATCATGCCTCCAAATCCATTTGGCTAAAATAACCATGAAAAATATACTCACAACTTCCCTCAAATCATTATAAAGGCTTCACTATGGGCATAAATCAATCCTATGGAGACGTTTTGTGCAAATCAAAAGGAGAGACTCAAAAAATAGGTAATTGTTTATCAGCACATTAAAACTTATATTATTCGTCAAATTTTTCTTTTAGTGTTTTCTATATACTAAATGTATAAATCCAGTACCTCCTAAATGATAATATGTTATTATAGTAATGGTACAACCTTATACCACCTTTTATCCGTCCTACGAATTACAATATCAACATGCATCTATACATACGACTTACCCTCTCCACATTGTGGTGTAATTTGTTATTCAAAAATATGTAATTTGAATGGGTATAAGGATAATTAGAATAGATGTATGTAATGAATATAACATTATAATTATTCTGTACAATCAATATACCTTCCAATTCTATTCCATTTAACTATTCAGTGAATGATATCATCGATTGTGCAAACGTACGACCTACCCTCTCCACGACGCTATAAGATTCATTCTCCATGTTAACCATTCAAGAATGATTATAAATTATATATAATAAATAATCACGAAACATATGACTTTATAATTATACTATATTTATTTATATATATATATTTCATTTATTGGCTTCAATTCAATTCAATAAAGAAACAAAAGCAACGTCCATGCGTACATATGAACTACTATCTTCATAAATGGTGTATTCCATTTCATTTTTCAATATATTATATATATTTATATACTAAATATATATGATATATAAATAATTTTTGCATTATTTTAGTATGTAAATCATGATCTATGTAACAATATTAGGAATAAAATTTCAAAACATGTATGATAAATAAAACGATTATTACCCAAAACGTTGCTTTAACAATGAGTAGATAAATAAACAGAGAATATAATGTCATAAGTGAATCATATATGATATAATAAATATTATAATGGTTATTTTACATGTTAATTATACATTTAAACCCACTATACAGGAGTTTTGAATACATATGAAACATATCAGACCTAAGGTAAGGGTAAATTTTGAAATCTCATTTTATCCCAGATTGTTTATACGTAACTATTTACTAGGGATATATTTTTCATCCATGTCATTTTTTTTATGAAAATGTTTTCATAACATGTTTACTATTAATATATGTATTTTTGAATTCATTTTAACCATTTTTTACTTTTTCTACATTGTATGGAATGATTTTTTTTGTTTACCATACAAGGTAGTTTTTTTACTTCTCCAGCAAAAATATGAGGATAATGTTTTTAACTTATACGAGATATAATGATTTTTATATTATCATGATGCCTTATTTACATATAGAATCTTCTAAAGAATTTCATGTTTATTTTCAACTAAATTTTATTTTTTTAATGTTACAAAACATTTTTAAAAAATAAAATGTTTTGGAATAAGAAAGGATATTTTCTTCAAGATTTAAGTCAAAGTGTCTTATCGAAATTATTTTCCATATAAAATGACGCTCTATAAATAGGGTTGTTTATATATCCCTATTTTTACTTTTATTCAATTATGTTAATGATGGAATGATATTTTATATGGATTATGTAATGAACGAATGATTTTTAAGATTCTCATTTTATTTTTTGGAATATTATATAATGAATGATTTACGTTTTTGTGGAACATGTAAGGATGGTTTCACTATGAGATGGGTGGGAACAATATCTCCCCCCAATGCATTTGGAAAATTTTTATATCTCATGAGATATACATGAATATAATGGAAAAAATCTAGTTCAGTAATATAGGGTTGGAACCGCAGGAAAATTTTGTTCGGTAATACAAGGCTAGAATTACAAGTAAATCCAGTTCAGTAATACATGATTGGACTAAAAATTAAACCTATTTCAGTAATGGACATGGTCCACTATGATTGTATTGGAATCAATGCCTTAGCTACTATGAAAATCATATTACATTTTTTAATTTTTTATCTGCAGTTCCAAGTCCTATTCCAATGATATTTTATCATGGTTAATATTACATTATGATCTATTCCTTCTGTAGTGCCCAGATTTATTTCATGACTCTGTATATTGATATTTCAACTTTATATTCATGTTTTTACATTCTTATGTTTATGGTTCGTTTTATTTTTTCCATGGTTACCCTTACCGAGCACTTGAGCACACCCTCTTTATGTTTTCTTTTCCATAGGATATAAATAAAGGTTTTAAGTAGGGAAAATATGGGAAGATCATATTGGGAGATGTTGAAGATATTTCACCATGTTAATTATTATGTTCAATTAATCCAAAGAAACTAAACTAATAAGGTATTTGGGCATATATTTGTGCTTTGTATTAACTATTCTATAAAAGAAATTTATTGTACATGTATGTCAAGATTGGGTATTTCTATTCACCCCACTTATTGGAAGATCCAATGCGTGCATGATTTAACTATAATTTGATTTATTCTTATAAAAACATGCAGGTTTGAGGAACTTGAATAAAAAAATATTGAGTCATTTTGTTTGTTTTAAAAGACCATTTTTCATGATTCTTTTATTCTTCCATTCCTTGTATATTTACTCCTTTTATACATTATAATACATTATATTCCTATAATTTATCCACATTAGAAGTGAATATTCTCTATCCAACATGGTCTTGAAGTGATGTTTCGTGATCTAGTTTAATTTTAGAATGGGGGATGTAGTTCTACATTTGGCTACCTCATTTGGTGATACCATAGGTGGAAAGTTAAATAATGATGAAATGATTTTACTGAAAAAATTCATTCTATTTACATTTGTGTTGTTATGGTGCTTTCATTATAAAAGAAGATGTGGCTTTATGTATCTTCTAAAGCGGAAAGATACCAGTTCCTATCGGAAGATTTAAAAAAATAAATGAATTCTAAGGATGTAGTTGCTGTGATAAAAATGAAGAATTATAGAATGTATGGGCTACCCATTAAACAGGTTTTGATAATTTTCTGGATCATATTTTATATAATGGGGATTATGTAAGAGATTATACTTGAGTGAAAATTAGAATCATAAAAATTTTCTTCAATAAATAAGGCAATCCCTCCTCATTCTGCCTCAGAATGTTTGAAACCTAATTTATTCCAAAAATCCAATGAAAACCCCCAATAATAATCATGATAATCACAAGTTCTTGACACACATATGGGGAATTTGGTTAAAATTATCAAGCCTATAGTGACCCATGTGTTTTTTTAAATGAAAATCATTTTTGAAAAATTGAAAATTCTGAGACGTGGGAAAATTAATGTGAGGTATGTGCTTTATGTTCATGGTGAGAAATTAATTGGAAGTATATTGAATTATTTTATTTCATAACATAAAATAATATTTTTTATGATTCATGATATATTTTATTGTTTAAATATCACTTGATCTTGTGGGTATATATTTAGAATTTTCATCGATTTCATTATGATTCTTACTTGTCGTGGAGTCTAAGTCCTAAGTGTGGGGGAATTGATAGAGGAACAATTATAATAATTTATATATTTTTTCAATCTTTTAATACATATCATTTTATAAATTTTATCTTATTTTCATCAATTTTATAGTTATTTTTTGTTCTGGGAAAAAAATATGAAATTTGTGTAGTTCTAGAATTTTAACTTATTTTAATCAACTAATTATTTCAATAATATCTTTTACAATAATGATTCAATTTGAGATATTCTTTTTTTATTCCTTTATGTATATATAACTCCTCTTCTTCTAGAATTTGAGCTAATTTGTTGATCAACATGACTTAGAAATTCAATAAAGATGGAAAATTGTTCATGACATCAGAGTGGAACCCACCTCATTAAAAGAATAATTACTCAGTCCACACACATAAAACTGATGTGGTTAAAGATGTATTTCAATAATAATTAAACAGTTCATTTTATAATTAATGAAAATAGAGATATCCCCTCATTAATGTGGCCATTGGATGCTTACAATTGGAGTACGATTTTTGAAACATTCAGCCATAATTTTTTTTCACTTGTTAATTATATCTTAACTTCCACTATAAATAAATAACTAATTTTACATATAAATGGTAAATATAAATATTATTTTCAAGAATCATATATTATGGAACCTTGAGGATATTCATCCATATTTTGGACAAAACATCACAATCTATTGGAGATTAATGTTTTTAGGATAACTTTTCAGCATTACATTTTCTCTCTTTTCCTCTTCATTGTTTTGTAATTCTTTATTATTCCCCATTATTATAAGTTACCTATACAATGGTGGGGTAAATATATAAGTTATATGGTAAGGGTAGGCTTTCAATATTTTAATTATTGAGTTCATTCACTTTATTGATTAAAAATTATTCCTCTCTTTTGTGAAGTATCTTTCAATGTCATATAGTGGTATTTATTATCAAGTATAATCATAATTGGTTTTAGATTTGTATATTTAATTTATTTGGTTAATGATAAATATCTCCCTTCATTTGGTCCTAGTTTATATACAATTTAATAAACCATGGATTAGTTTTGATATACTTTATGATCATTAGTATGTGTGGGAGGGGCAATGGATATTATTGATTTTATAGGGTAAACAATCCCCGATTCGATATTTCCTATGTTAATTGAGGATTTTCACTACAACTCTGTCGTACATGGAAGTAGAGTATAAAAACTAAGATCATGTCATGATTTTCTCTGAAAATCACCATTTTAATAATGGAGTGATAATAAGAGATCATGGAATCCCACATTGATCAACTAAGAAAAAGTGGATTCGATAAAATGGAACTAGGATAACATTAGAATTGGAAAATCAACGACTGAACACCCTTATCAAATAATGAATTTTAATGACTTTCTCATCATATATTTTTTCAATATATTTATTTATTAATTTAGTTCCTTTCATTTCTTTTTGATTTTTTCAAAACCAGCCAATTTTAATAAAACGCCCCATTTTTCTCTAATTAAATGTGACAGAGTGTTTTTTTGAACTTATCTTTAGGGGACTACGAAGGGTTAATCCATAAACTGTTCATATTTAATATTAATATTGATTTTCCATACCACATTATACGTGTGCTCTAGTGGCCCTTTTAGAAGAATAACATGGGTCTTATTCTTAATATGGATACCCTGGTGTTTGAGGGATTTGGTTGGTTTGGATGGGGCTTACCCTAAAGAGGATCACCTTTGGATTAGTATGGTGATATTGTTAGGAATTTCTCATAAAAAGGATTCTATGGTGAATTAGTATGTTTTATTGGCTATTAATCATGAGGAGTATTCCCTTTTGTTGATAATTATCGAGGATTATAATGAATAGGTGCCCCATATAGTTTTTTGGGACTTAAACAAGGAATGATTCCCAAATTTTTTGAGATTGTGATGATTTCATGATCCTGACCATCCTCAATGCCCACTTGAGTTATGATTAGTGTGAGGAATAAGTATAAGTATAATATATGAAAAAACACATGATCTTCTTTTATTTAAGGTCAGATACATGGATTGGGGATCCACACCTATGAAGGCCCTCAAAAAGAATGTGAGAGGAAAATCAGAGAACATATTCTCTACCAAAAAAATTCTCAGCCGGTAAAGATTTCAAGATCTTATGAAACATCCAAGACCACATGCTTCTTTCATTAATATGGGAAAGCGGAAGTAGAAGATTTACAAAACCACACGATCCTCCCACTGGTAAAAGAGTTTGGGGATAAGGGAGAAGAAGAAAGGGAATTATTTTTTTGCTTCCCTAATTTCTTTGAATCTAGGATAATCAGATATGATAACCCATAAGAGAAAATCTCACTGGAATGGAGGAGGAAATAATGAATCAGTAGAGGTCCATCTTGAAAATGAAGGTTCATTCTCTAAGAGGGATTCCCTAAAATTCATTTCGGGAGGATGATATGTTTCCATGTCAAAGGGAAAGGCAAGCATGATCCTCACCCTCCATGACTGGAAAAATACGTAGCTAGTATTATTGAATAATAGTGAAGAAACTGGTCTTAAATCTAGTTTCTGAGACCTAGATTTCCCTAACAGTACCTCTAGGGTCGGGGTCCTCATGACTGAGGTAATGCATACCCACATGCACCCTAAAGAACCAACCCATCAGGTAGGATATGTATGAGAAAAATTAAAAATGAAATGGGTACACAAATGGGAGAAAAAATGGTGTGCCTATTTTTATTTGTATTAATGTCTAGAGGGTTTAGTGGAAGTTTCAATTTGGTCCCACTTAGATAAAGAAGACAAATGTTGAAATTCCCTTTTATTGGTGGCTCAGAAAAGGGTCTGAGAACTGTCTTGAGTCGGGAAGAGGCCTTGAAATACATGGTGTTTTCACATAGGTGATACTTGTGTGGCATGATAGATCATTTTATATATATGCCGAAGTGATCTAAAGGTACTATGGGAGAAAACCCCCCTATAAAAAACACTTGGGTGAGGTTTTGGTTCCTGGGTGTCCTAAGAAGGTCCCTAGAATAGGAAGGGGACCTCATTATAGTGTTCATAAACCATGTGGGAAATGGATCCTTATGAAGGTCTATTTATTTTTCATCATATGAGGACTTTAAATCCACAACCACCCTTTAGTCTTCTCTTCTTTTTGTTTTTAAGGGCTACACTGATGGTTTCTGAGGTCTCGGGAGAAGGAAATGGCTGAGAAGAGCCTTACGACTTCTTCATGATTTTTCATCCACAAAAATAAAGAGACCCAAGGGCCGATTTATAAGAAAATGTGGGACCCTGGGTGAAGGGGATGGCTCATGTAGGCTGGTAATGTAAACTATTTTGCAGGTCTATCGCGTAGGCTGATGAGCTTGTCCATTGCATATGATGATGTGTAAGTACCCTACATGTCGATGCAACATTGTGATACCTGCATGGAGGGCCTTTGTTTAAGGAGTGTGAACTTTTTTCCTTCTTTTATCCTTTAAAATTTTACATTAAGGTATTTTTCCTTAATACCCTTTCATCCATGTTAAAAAATATATTATCAGCAATGTTCAACCATGTTGTTGTCAGTGAACATAATGGGTTGGGATGGGTAGTGTATTGATGCATTATTTTAGACATATATAGTGATTAAATACCATTGAATTAAATTTTTAAATGATTCTATTTCTCAAAAATAGGTTTTTAATTTTTTATTTTTGTTTTGATTTTGGAAAATAATATCATAGAAATTATTCTGGTTTCAGTTTCATAAAATTTAATTTCAATGGAATGATATTGTGAATGATAAATAGAGATGCATAAATTTATATAGAATTAAATATATTGAGTATTTAAATCTATTTTTATTTATATTGGTGGGATTTATATATATTTGATCATTTTTTATATTATTATAGAAATTCCACAATGTATAATGTTTATTTATGACCAAGGAGATAAGACAAAGAAGAGTGTTCGTGAACTTTTGGTTTCATTAGTCTAACAAATTTAGGAAACTAGGAGTAGAATAGATCAATAATGAACTATTTATTTTTATCACTCACAAGAGTTCTTGAATAATAATCCACTTATATTTATAGAATAAGGTTATTTATTAAAAGATCATTATTTCTGGGTTGGAATCAACCAGATCATCCCATTTTATTACACTCCTAGGAAATTAAAGGCTCGGTAATTTGATTTTATAATAGAAGAAACCATATATATATGTAGTGGGAGATTATTTTAAATGAAAATATATAGAATAATTTCAAATATATTATGTTTTTTAATTATGTTTTTTAACCGATTCTATTCTAATATAATGAAATTAATGAAATTTGAAGAGGTCTTAATGAAGGTATTGAAAAATATGATGTAGAAAGTGTATGAATCTTATTTTAAAGTGCTAGATCATTTTGAATAAAGAATATTAGGAATGATAAATTTATGGACAAGATATTTATTACAAGTATTTGTTCTAAAATTAAGGTGAATGTTTTATTGTTTGACTGACCAACCAATGCAGTGGTGGAGAAAAAAGTAACTATGATTAAATAGACATGATTGATGCTTGAAATGAGGGTAATGTTCTTCCAAAAACTAGTGGAATAAACCTTTATATAATATAATGAATAATAAGTAGTATTATTTATAGAAGGTTGGTCATAATAAGATATTCTAAACATCAAATTAATCTTAAGAGAGGAGAAAATTCAATTTTTCTATGTGTGGTTACATGACACATTTGAAGAATGACAACCCAAATGTGCCCACACCTTGTAATACTTCCATGAATCCTCTATACTTTAAAATAAATATAGAGAATATTTGGTTATATATTATAATAAAATACAAGGTTCAAGTATTCATACATTGATATCAAAGTTGGATAATTTTGAATAAATTTCAAGGATCAATAAAAATCCTTTCCCATGAAAGGGTAATAAGAAACAATAAAAATTGTTTCTTTTAGAGCATGTTCTAGAAGAATCAGAAACATGAAATTTTACAATACAATTTCATTTATTGTTTCTTATTGGTGGATCTCACCAATTTTTTATATAGTTGTACCTATTGATATATATATATCTATATGAGTAATAGACTATTTGATTTTTAATATAAAATTAATAACTTATTATGTGAGGATCAAGATACAATATATATTAAATGTATAATGGAGATTGATATTTCCCTACTGTTTCATTATGATTAGTGATGTGGGAATATTATGGGATTTTTTTAACATATAAATTAGAATTTAAAATCAAATATTTGGTATGGGGTTTTAATTTTATGTCTCATATTGATTTTTATGTGGATATAGTTTCTTATTCTGTACCAAATGAAATTATTACACTTTTCAAAAAGATCACAAAATTTTCTTGATTCAGGTTGAAACTATTGTTTTAGACCACATTGATTGAACATATCAGTTAGTTTATTTTCTTCCTTGATTAGTGGAATCAATATATCAATTTATACTTCTAGAAATGGTTGAATATTTTTTGGATATATTTTTCAATGCCTTATTTAGATTTATTCTAGATAGAAAAATATATTCATCCATTAGAATATTTCCTTGAATGTGTACAATATCCTTCCATTTATATTTTATATAACCTATAATGATGGTAAAACTATATAATCAATTAGAATATTTGAAGGGAAGGATATTTTTCTAACCTAGTGTGTGTCATTGGGTGGCACTACATCATTTTTCCAAGACATATAATAATTGAATATTGGTGTTAATATACTACAGAATGATAACTTATGAAACCATGAAAAATATGTAACATTACCTTTCATTTATGATATTTTTTATAAAATTCAAGAGATAAAACTTTTTTGGAGGTAAAATTATGGACAAGATATCACCACATTTAGATTGTGATAGATTAAAATCCAAAGATTAATTTCAATAGTAGTGAAAAACATTATTATTTTATAGTAGTTCTATTGGGGATAACAAATAATCCAATTATTTTTATATCCTTGATTAGTTGTAATTTTCACAAATACATAAACTGATATATTGTTATATTTGTAGCTGATATTTTGATTAATCAAGATGAAATAATTATAATGGAAGACAATTAAAGATCATTCTATAGATATTATCCCAAAATTTTTTGTATTTGAATCCACCTAAATTCCATTTTAATATCCTATAGCTTAATTTATTAGGATATATAATATCTAAGAATGGTGTTTCATTTGACCTAGAAAATTTATAGTTGTGTTGTATTGGTACTGAGATAATAATGTTTTATTTATCAAGAGTTTTCTCAAAATAGTTTTTTATTATAGATTCTCTATTTAATACTTATTAAACATATAGTCACTAATAATGGTGTTTTCTATTATGGATATAAAAAATTAATGTGGTGTGAAATTATTAGGATATTTTTATGAGTTTAAGATATGTTTTAATTCTTATCTTGCATTGATTTTCCATAAAACTAGTAATGAGTATTCAATATATTGTGATGCATTAGGATAATTCTTGGAATTAATGCATTATTAGGGGTATAGTTTGGTGGTGAATGGAAAAATATAGTTATGACCATATTAAAATAACTATCTACCACTTGAATTAGAATTGTTGATTGTTTTTCTCCCTTGAAGAGTTAATGTAATTACTTTTTTGTAGAGAGTTTTGTGGTGTATTCATATCATAATATTTTAATTTATATATTTTCCCAGAGAGATAAAAAACTAATGAAAATGATATGGTTTGAGTATATACATCCATTTTACATTGAATTATCTGATAAAATGTTTCTGGATAATGATATAATCAATTCATTGAGTTGAAAGAATAAATAATTAGAATAATAATAAAATTAGTGGTAATTAATGGGATTGATAGTAGATATGAATTTGGATACCCGTGAGGAGGGGGACCATATATTGTTATATCAAACAGACATAACCTATATATATGTGGACCAGGTAAATGTGGGTTTAATATGTAATGATGAATATAATAAGATAAGTGATTACATCAATGTGTTGGTGACCTTTTATTAATGGTATCTAGAAGCTGATATGAAGATTTATTTATGTTATAGAATGGTTGTTTCCAAAAATTTTAAAGATGATTCTATGAATTATTTTTATTATTCTATTTGGATAGTGTTTCCTGAAGTTATGTCTGTACCATGATAAGGGATGAAAATTATGACAAGAATAAAGTGATAGGGATGTATATTGGTCTGTATAGGGATTTCCATTTTTTCAGTATGTGAATATTGACCATTAAATACATGTATGACTTTGGAAACTATATTTATACCAAAATTAAAATTAGAGAATATCAATAATTGATTTATGGTCATTTTAGACATATAATCTTATATTAAAGATGTTATTTTGTTTATTATGGACAAAATTATAAAATCAAAGTACCTATTAGTCATTCATGATACATTTTAATTAGAATAATTATGTATATAAAATCTGATGGAAGTGGTAACATTATATATATTTACATTATCCATTTTATTAGAATGATTAACTTATTTTAATTATTGGTTTTGTAAGGTATTATAGAATTTGATGGGTACATAGTGGAACATGAGTACAACATATAATCATTAGAATAATTGGAAGTTAGTATAGGACATTCAAATTATTGGACATTCATTGAGATTGTGTATTGGATTTTGGGTGATCATTATGGGATAATATTATTTTATTGAAACATTTTTATAGAATTGTTTATTAGGATTTAATTAAAATCAATTATTTTTATCAGTGTATAAAATACAATTTCAATCACAATTATATTTTGATGAAGTAGGATAATGAACTATAATGGGCACTATCTTTGTGCATTTAATGTAAAATTATATTCATCAAATCTAAATGATATTGATTATTTAATAAACTCAAAATAAGTGTTATATAAACTGTTACTGGTGATTGTTGGAGTTTTTGGTTGTAGATTGAGTCTTTTTGTGACTATCATGCTGACTGTGAAATTAATTAATCAAAAAATCTAGAAAACATGGAACCTTGATATATGATATTATTTGAAACTATTAATAAAATTTTGGATGTGGTTTATCATTTAGAGCTAAAACAAATTACAATACAGTATAAGATATGTATGATTTTTCGTTGTTAAGGATATAACCACTAGAGCAGTATTATCTTATTCAATTTGAATCTATTTATTTATAACCAAACATATACTTCATCAATTATAATATACTAGTTTCTCAAATTCATTAGAACATCATAATAGAATGAATCATTTAATTTTTTTAGTATTGTGATGGAATGACTAGGTCTAAGATGAATCACAATAGATAGAATATAACATGTGACATTAATTGTAGCATCATTATGAGTGAGTGTTTTCTCAAAATCTTTTCATTGGTGAGAATTCCAGTATTTTATCATGTTTTAACATATCTGTTTTCAAGATAATATAATGGATTTATATATAATCTTGAGGTTATTATTTTAATGTTTTTCCATGGAAATATAAATTATATTTATAATTATTTTATTATTTAATAATAATATATTTAATTGGTATGAGATATGAAAATCCATTGAAGGATTTTGAAATCAAAAATGATTTACACGTGAACTTATTATGGTAAATTATGATGAATTTGGAAAATATGTTCTGTATAGTTTTTGATGCCTCATATGTCTCAATTATTTATCTTTTCACTGAGTTCATTAATGTTTTTTTTGTTGTGGATGATATTTTGGAGAAAAGTGATTAACGATAAATGGGTTAGATATTTTATTAAGGTACTATTTATAACTATTTTTTAATATTGTTGAAATGATTTATTTGTTATATTATCTATCATAGAAACCTATTATTATTATTTTATATCCTCCCTCTCTAAAATATTTTAGCATTAAATTTATATTGTATGATATGGGGCCATGAAAAATTAAATGGGGTTGTTATAATTACTTGGGTTTTCTAATTTTTTCTTTTTATATTTTTCTTTTTAATCATTAGTCACATAATGGATAAGTCACATTGCAAGTGGGATGTTCGAATAAAATGTTTCTAGGAACTCAAATCCAAATATTTACACAGGGGAATTCCAAATTGTAATTTTCATTGTATAATTAACATCGGGGCCACCCCAAATGTGTACATATTATTAAAGAAATATTTAATTAGAATATTTTTTCATTTGTTGTTAAATGTATTTTTTATAGAATATTTTTTTATAAAACCTCATACCTCTATCAATTAAGATCATCATACAAATAATTTTAGAGATTTTAAACACACATATAAGGTATGGGGTTCATATTCCTTCCTTGATGGGTTATTATTCCTTGAATTTTGAATGATTTTATTTTCAATAGGCTTTTTTAAAATGGGTTTTTTAAATAAAATAGCATGAAATTTATTCGATAAATTTTTATGTTTCAAAAATCCCGATAAATGTTGAAATTTTTAATTTTTAATAAAACAATTAATTTTGGTATTTTTAAATGATGGGATTTATTTCTAATTTAACTTTTGTGAAAATGGGTTTTTAAAATAACATTATTTGAATTTATGTTATTTTGATTTTTTAGACAAGGAATGAAAATAATTTAAGCAATAAGATTGATTTAAATGAAATATATAATTCATGGATATGAGAATGGATTGAGAACTTTAATAAATTGATTAAAGGTATCAGAAATAATCGTCTTTTAATAATATTGACATAGAATATATTTTTTCATTCATAGAGGAGGGTCATTAATTTTGACCCACTCAAAAATATTCCCCCCCTTAAAAGGTGATAAAATTAATTATATGCATGTATTGTTTTGGAATTTTATTTATTATTACTCATTATTTTAAAAATTATTATTGAATGTGAATATTTTTAATTAATGGGAGAATCAAGAAGAGTTTCCCTTTTTTGGAAAAATATCTATTATTTGTTTTCATACAATAGTAAGGATTTATATAAAACCATTTATGATCTTTAATTCTGAAAAAATAAATAGTTACATGGCTTAGAGTATTTCCAACATTTGAATACAAGTTATATATTTATAAAAATCCTATTGGGTAAATTGCTACTCTCCCCTACCTGAACATCTAAGTGTTTGTGTAGATTAAATTTATGATGAAGTAGAAAAGGGTAATCTATTTTGTTTTTTTGTGATAGATCATAAGAGATATATTAATGGAGGCTTTTGACAGTGAATTTTTGGAGATGTATGGCCATATATGATGGATACATATTGGGAGTCGTCCTTTTCATCCAATGTGACTTTGTATTTTTAAACATATTATGGATAATCCATTTAAATTTAATTTAATTTAATGGATTGTTTTTTCTTTTCATGAAAATGACATTTTCATTACATATAGTTTTGTTTCCATTGAGAAAATATCTTTCCCCAATGATTAGGATGTGTACCATATAAATACTTTCTAGACACCAGTAATCGGGGAATACACTTCTCGATATATATGGCTCCATATCGAGTCTTGGGTTTCAGGTATTTAGGTAGGGTCATTACAAGATGAGCATCAATACTCATACTTGGTAATGTATCAAAAGGATGCTCAGAGTACAACTGATTAAAATTTGGATCCTGAGACGTTGTCAAAAGAAAATCAATGTCACACTACCCTCTTTCTAGGAACCACTACACCATGATCCTTATATATAGATATTTATAACAATTCTACATCTACATCACGTATCCTAAAAAAATAACGTCACGTTAAATGCCACATATGAATGATATATTTATACATTATATTAATATATTAATATTTGAAATGGATATATTTATCTTTTATATATAGTGAGAATGTATACAATATTTGTATATTTAATGGTAAAATATACTTGTGTGGTTTCTTTCACAGATAATGATATAGAAATATCGCATGAACTAATGCACATGTGATATGGGATACCATAATGTTTTTTCATTTATTTTACAAAAAAACTTTTATATTTATAGTTTAACATTATTATATGACAAAAATAGTAATTTTAATACATCATAATTAATATTTAATCATTAAATAGTAATGGTTTATTTTTAATGAGTAATGTAGTGTACTTACAATAATTTTATTGATGTCTTCAAAATAGTCAATGTTATTGATTTCACCAATGGTATCATTGATTAGAGGTTTGTGGAAACCATCAATAGAGCAATTTGAAATATATTCATGACAAGGAGAAAAATTTTCCTCATGTGAACAATGGGAATCAATATATTTTTAACTTAATCATCCTTTAGTAATACCTTGATGTTCATTGAGTTCACTATCAACACTACCAATCCAATTAACCTTATAGATCTCTTCCTCATCCCCAATTTGAGAGTTTGAATTGTAGATGTTTAAGTCTATACTCATGTTTCCAAAGGTGATGGTAATGTTCCCATTTCAGACTCAAATAATAGAGTTTATTGTTGCAATTATGGGACGACAAATGATGGTTGGGGTTTCCTCCCTAGGACCTAAGCAAGGATGATTGTCACAAACAATGAAGTCTACTGGGTAAATTTAATTTTCAATGTTTATCAAAACACCCTTTTAGATCTTCTTAGGAAGTTGAACACTACGATCTGCAAGTTGAAGAGAGACAGAAGTTGGTTGGAGTTATTTGAGCCCAAACTGAAAATACATGACATAAGAAATAATGTTCACATTGTCTCCCATATCACAAATGAATTTGACAATTTTTTTCTCTCATATCACATCATTTATGTATAGACATCCCGAATCTTTCAATATTGTAGGAACGTCCCCTTGAATGGTGGTACTCACATTAACAACCAAAAGGGCTTGATTTTTATGTGAAAATTTCGTTTTAAAAGAGCACAAGTCCTTAAGGTACTTTGAGTAGGCAATAATGGTTTGGATTTCATCTAGAAGGGGGATGCTCAACTTAACCTGAGAGAAGATTTACCTCCATGACTCATTCAGTTATGGTTTAGTTTTTCCTCTCATGCATTGAGATAAAGGAGTAGGTTGTTGGATTATTTTTTTGGTTGTAGTTCCCTCACATTTTCATTGGGGTTTTCAGAATCTATTGGTATTTCATCATCATTTTCATGAGTTTTTGATGATTTTAATGCATCTGGAATGGCTTGTTCAGGTTTCTCAATGGATTTTCCACTTCTTAAAGCAGTCACTGCTTGGAGTTGTTCGTGGGAGGTTTGTGTGTAACTGGATTCTACCCTTAATGTTGAATATGGTACCGCCTAAGTAGGCATGGGTGCATTATCATTTTTAATGGTTTTTATTTCATGTTTAAGGGATGAGTCTTATGAGTTAATTTTATCCATTTGATTACATAACTTCTCATGGATTGGAAGAGGAACATATTGAGTTGGGGCTTATGCTGGTTGGTTTATACAAAGTGGAAACTTTTGTTGCAAGATTGGTTGTTGGTATTGTACACGAGGAAGTTGGTATTAGGCTGGTTGTGATTTTTATTGGTTATGGTTTTGGAAATTTTTTGTAGGGTAGTGGTTTGGTACTTTTGGTTGTCTAGGTTGTTGTTTGGGTTGTTGGTTATATTTCTAACAAAATCTTCAAGGGTCATTGTACCTTGGATTGAATGTGTTTTGGTTCTGTGGGTTCTAAAATTTCATAGCATTTACATTCAATGGTGTTCCTCCTAGAATAACATATATAATTTAAGGTTTGGTTTGGATTTTGTCAGTCTTGTGGTCATGTTTGTCAGAAACTGAGAAAATAGGGTCAACTGTTTGAATTTCATGGACTATCTTAAGACCGATCTCCTCGACCTTCCTTGTGATTGTGGAATGTTTCCATTTAAGGATTTCCTCCTCCCCAATTGTGTGAATTCTACCATATTTGGGTTGATTCTCATACTAATGTGATGTCCCCCATGTCTGGTTTTGTTCATAAAGGATTTCTAGATACTTGAAAGCAACATTTGGGGCTTTTTTTAAAGGTCCCATTACACATCATGTAAATGAATAGTTTATTCCCCGAGCCCAGTCATTCATAGAAAATTTGAACTTTTTCTGGTATTGAAAATCCATGGTGAGGTACCATGTTGAGTGTGTCTTTGAACATTTCCCAGGTTTCATAAAATGACACCCCTTCTTTTTCAAAAAAAATTGGATTCTCTTTTTAAGTGCAACTGTCTTGTGATGGGGGATGTATTTTTTTGTAGAATTCCCATTGTAATTGGTCCCAAGAGATTATAAGTGAGGTTATAATTTTTTTAACCAATTATTCTCTCTATACATAAGTTATAAAGGAAAGATAACCATCTTAGCATACTCAACGTGATGTGGTGGGATCATGGTTTCAACATTGTTTTTGAACTCTTTGACATGATGGTATGGAATTTCCGGCTCCATCCCATGGAAGGTTGGAGGGTGGTTTAGAAAATGAGGATTCAATATGTAGTTGGAATCTCCAAAGTAATTGTGTCTAATTCCTGAGGGGGTATTGGTCCATGTAGGTGTATGGTTGTCATTCATGGTTTGATCGACTGCATTCTCCATGTTTAGGGCTTCCTCATTTGGGTTTCCATTTTGCTTCCCACCCGGGTTTATATATTGGTTTCTTGGATGTAATTACATTGAAATGGGGTTTATTTTTGACTCAAGTGTATTAGGATGATTGGGATATAATGGAAAGAGTTACCTTGGTGTACTTGAATCCCCAACCCTATGACTATCCACCCTAACTAAATAGTTTGATTAGTCACGAGTGTTGGCGGACATGCACCAAAAGAAAAAAAATGAGAAAGTGAAAGTATAATAGAATTTTTATGGGAAAAGAATAAATTGGGTAGAATAGAATGGTATTGGATAATAATTACTTTTTTCCCCAAAAATGGTTCCAAAATTGGGTCTTGACCAAATTTAATGATGATTTTAGGGTCAAGCGGTCTCTTGAAGTTTATCTTGGGTTATCGAATCCTCAGCGACCTAAGAAGTAAACTACAAACATGTACATTTTTTGGATTGGTTTTAGATATGAAGTGGCAAGATTTAGTTGATTTTATATGGGTTTAGGTGAATTATAAGAGACTTTAGTGAATTCAAATTATGATAAGGGTTGATCTTATGTTATTACAAGGTGTGGATTTGATGAAGTTCTTTTTTAACGATTTCAATTTCTTATATTCGAGATTGATTTATTCAAGAAGAAAAAAAAACTTCATAACTTACTAGTTTAATACCAAAAAAACATATTAATAATCACCTATACACTTAGAGGATCAAATTTCTGAGTATTCCAACATAAAGATTCAAATTATCACTTGAAGTATGTAGCCATAAAATTCAACAAGGACAAATAATCTTTAAATACATCCAACTAAAATCTCAATTAATATAAGTGATAAGACATTAATTGGGTGATAAATTGCATCCAATCCATCCCCTTGACACTCCCTTGGATCAACTGATATGTGATTTATCCATCCATTAATTCTATGGTTTCAATGGAAGCGGTAAGTAGACCCATGAGTACGGAATTGAATATGTAAAGAAAACAATTAAAAGAAAATGATCACTCTACTATTGTGTGAATAATTTCACATATTTTTGTGTAAATAAATTCACTCCTTGAGTATAAGGTATCAACATGATATATAGAATATATAAATTATATGATAATAAGAACATTTATTAAGAAACATGGATGAATTAAAATAACTTACAGTTGAGGAAGAATATTACAATGGAAAAGTTATAGCATAAAATTACAAAGAAAAAAAGCATCCAAAATGATTAAATACTCCAAAACCACTACCTTAAATAGGCATTTTATGAGCCTTGGTTAGATCCTAAAATACTGAAAGTATTCCCACTTGAGTATGGTAGGCTTATGGTGGTGGAAAGCTTGTGGAACTTAGACTTTTCCACCCTTGACCTGAGGTGGAAGGCTACTTGCATCCACCGAACAGAGTCATCTAAATGAACTTCTAGATAGCCGAATTATAGTGGGATATATAAGAATATAATTGTGCTCTAAATTTACTTAACATCCTGTAAAATTTCATCCCAAATGGATGTTTTTTTTGCGATAAATTTTCGAAATGGTGGGATGCTTTTCTAGGCCGCAAAATCTGACCCAGAATTTTATCTCCAAATTGGGTCACAAGAAAAACCATTTAAAAATCCAAATTAGCTCTTGTCATTGATGGTTGAAATGTTCCCCTTTATGGCCCCTATCTTCATTTAAATTTTTAGAATTATTGGTAAGGTACCTTGGTCTCTACAGTCTTTTTATTGGACTGATACTCAATTTACGTTTCCTAAAATGTTGTTGGTTCAAGTCCAAATTTTGTGTTCTTATAAGGTGAATATTCTAGTGCTCCAAAAACATGAATTGTTCCTTATATCATGAGGGAACTGAAAATATAATATGAAAATACAATCAATACCATTATGTATTTTATGATGTGTTCAAATATGTACAATGTAATAGCACACATTAACAAATAATTACAATCATAATGTGAAATAATGTTAAAAGTGTAAAATGCAAAAAAATGGTGTTTAAAAATAATTAATATCCTGAATATTATAAATATTAACAATGAATATTATCCTATTTCAGTGGATAATCTCTCATCCCATATTAAGGGACCTTTAAGTATGAACTCACACCAAAACCATTTATGCCAAATATTCCCATCACCAAAATAAACCATTTCAATAAAATTAATCTTTTATTGAAAACCAAAGCACATCCAATTTCAAATCAACATTTTATTTCAATAAAATATTATCTTTTTTTGAAAAAATATAATACAATTAATGTGACAACAATCTAAAAAATCTCCATTTTAAAATACATATGTTAAAACCAAGAACCAAATAACTCAATCAAAATCCCCAATTTTCCAGAGTTCGCAACTTCCACTCAAGAAGGTTTCCAACAAGTGTTCAACAAAAAAATAACAATAGATTTAGCACAATAAATTAAAATTGAAATCATGAAAATTAGTTCTATTAAGATGAGTCGAGAGTGAATCCACCAACATGGAAGGTTTTGACAAAACCCAACAAAGGAAGAAGAACACTCAAAAAAATCGTCTTGAATCTTTCAAGAAACAACCTTAGATACCTTGTCCTCTCCACAAAAAATCCAACTCTCAAAATATTTGTAAAACACAATAATTGATATATCAATTACGTGTATTGATCATATAACCATGAGTATAGGAGAATTAGATCTAATAGAATCCTTAATGAGAGAGTCGTACAGAAGACGCAACAAAGATCCAATGTAACACCCCGACCCAAGTTACCAAGAGTCAGTGCGGTATTGGGTAACATTGGCATGATCACAAAATATCAAGTTTCAAAAGACCTATTAGTTTAGTATCCTTGGACACACTAGATACATTAATAAGTCTTACATTACATCAGAAATTAAAACAAAACTACAACAACATCTTGTCTTCATATCTGCTCATACTATCCCTATAGGTCATTCATAATACACTTCTTCACATCCTGGAAAATATTAAAACATTGAAAGGGGTGAGCTCAGATGCTCAGTAAGGATAACAATATAGCGGAAGCTTTCATAAATAAACATAAACATTTAAGATAATGTATAACTAAAACAGAAGCCTTTTAAACATGAACATCAACATAATATAGCAAATGTAAAATTAGATAATTCCATTTACTTTTTCACATGGAAATTCTACTGGTCCAATAACCACATGCAATATCAATAACCACTTTCATAATGATGTAATGCATAATTCTAGACTATCATAACCACGTAGCCAAGGCCTCGTGCCAATGCTAAAAAGAATATTTTGTCAAGGCTGTCGATGAATCGAGGAGCTATATCGGGCTCCACTCGTCACTTATTAAGTCCAATGCATTCCTCATTTGAAAATGTTTAAACATATCATAAACCATAACATAATCATATCACATAAAACATGCATAAAGGGAATATAACATTTCCACATTTCAATCACAATATATCAATACAACACATTGATATAATAAAACACTCTCAAAACCATTTTCAATACCAAAATAAAAGGAAATTAAAACTTTGTAATTATTTTTCATTTAAAAAAATGTTATGGCTTATAGAGGAAACCAAAACTCAAATAACAGTCACGGCGGCGGAGAAGTCGTTGTCACCGCATACGTAAGACAAAACATTCCTTTTTTCGTTTAGTAAAAAGGCTTCGTATAAAAAGATTCCTTTTTGAATAAAAGTAAAAGTCAAAGGGTCTTATACACTGTATAACAGAAAATTGTGTATAAAACAAAATATGCCTCAATGAAAGGAGATTGAGACGAAGTCCCTTAAAAAGATAACTTTTTTTAAATAAAATAGATCTATTATGTGTATTCACTATAAGTACACATAAAGAAAGTACAAATACAAGATAGTACATAATAATATCATGACATAATTTGAAAGTAGGAGATTAACCCAAAGAACGGAAATTGGGTTAAGAAGTTCCGTTACCTTGTGTCCGACTTGACTCGACCATTATTTAACCTCATGAATAATAAACTAGAGTTAATATCTACTTTCTTAAGAATATTTTTCAATTTCATTATCCCTTTAATATCACTTATTACAATGTTATAAAAATTATGTAGTCATTTAAGTTAATAACGGTCGTTTTGTCGATCTTTGGTACTTGAGTCAACAATAAACTTCTTATAATTACAAGTTGTTTATGTGGTAGAATATCCATTATCTCCAGAATTATATTCATGATTTATATATCATATATATCCTATATATCCAGTATATACATGCATTTATAATATTACATAACATTTAGAGGTAAGAAATGAAAGGCACCATTCATGGAGACGGTAAGCTGTACATACGCATCAACGCTACTTTCATTTCTATTTAGTATTTAATGGAATAAAGTTACAATTATATAAAGGTATAATATAATTCCAGTATAATGTAATGTATAATACCATTTACTCTATCCTTTATACATCCCACATATGGCATTTACGATTCAAATCACTTTGAGGGGGCGGTAGTCCGCACTTCCTAAAATGAAATTTTCGCGTTTATCCATAATGGAAATCGTAAAGGTATGCCATAAATGAAAAATACAGACTCATAAGAAAAACAAAAACATAATATATATCATATATAAAAATAGTTTCATCATAATGTCCACCATGAGAGGTGTTATATGAGTGTTGAACAATCATCGTTTCGTGAGGCAGAAATTCGCCATCCACAGAAACATTATGTTCATTAACCATTAGATGTATGTGTGTGTAAGTGTATCTAGAATACATCATATAAAAAAATCCTAGTATATTTAGGATACTGGTTTTGTTACAAAATAAATTAATAAAACGATTTTAGGGGGTTGGAGAAGCAAAATAAAACATAAGAACACAAGAGAAAACACTACCTTTAAAACGGGTAACTCTTTTTTATTTGAGCCAGAGGATTCCTTGGGAAGAATTATGCCCAAAGTGAGGCTTCTAGGAGTAAGATAGGGAAGTTGAGAGAGTATTTGGGCAGCTTTTGGCTGAGACAAATGGCTTGGAAGGTGTAAATAAGGTGATAGTGGTGGGGGCCTTTTATAAGAGGATAGGAGGGGCACTCTTGGAATGTAATGAAATGTTACTTTATTATATAATGAGTTTCAGATTTTAAAGGTCCCAAACTTATATATTTATAGACTAAGGTGATAAGGGTTCTACATATACTCATCCAATAGTCTTTGGACTAGTTTAATTCTTAGATTTTACATTATCCTTCCATTTTATTAAAATCGTTAATTAATGAAGTAATCACTGCATCATCATGGTGTCATAAATAATTTAATTTATTTAATGTTTAAAAATTATAAAAAAACTATCATGATGTAGGAAATCATTTTATATTTCTAATGAATATTTATAGTAAAAAATATGACTTTTATAACCCCATTTAAAAATTGTTTTCATAAAACAACTCATGTTTGTGACATTTTTATTTTAACATTAAATAAATCGTTTTTAATGTCATTTTCCTACCAATGTGGCTCCATGGGGTCCCCAAGTTGACCCATGGAATTTCTTGGTCGGCCATGACTCATCCAATATGGGTAGGACAAGTTTAATGGTATTTTCATATTTTTATAATACCATTTTTAACCTAAATTTCACTAATTACCTTTAATCGCGATTAATTAAACTTAAAAGTTATTATTCAACAAAAATTATTTTAATCCCATTGAACCAAATTTTACATCCTAATGAAACCCATGTATGTCATATTTTTGAAAATAAAATCACAGAAGTGGTAGTGTTTCATTTAAACGAAAAATTAGTTTTTTAACCACCACTTAGTGGTTTCACTATTCATCAAAAATTGAAATTTTTCAGAACACTGCCAAAATTTCACCCTAAGCTATAATTGATATTACAAATTCAAAAATTATGTATATTTTAAAAAAATTCCAAACATATAAGTTGCATTAATTAATTTTATAATTAATTTCCACTGTCACAACAAATAGCGTGTTTTTAAGAAACAATATATATCAAAAGATTGACAATTGGTTACGTCCAATTTCAAACTGAAATTAATTATAATGACCACTATTGTATTAAATGGTAAAAATATAATCTAATTATACTTTAAAACCAATCAATAGTATAATTTTTCACTATAAATTATTTTGATTAAAAAAGTTGTTTTTAAGTATTTTTCACTATTCATAAAAAATTGGAAGTTCTGAGAAAAATACCAAAAATTCAACATAGGCCAATTTCGATATTCCGAATCCAAAAATGAAGTCCATTTTGAAATATAATATATATATAATTTCAAAAAGTGGGTATTACTATTCATAATTGCTATTTTGATTGGTCGCGGTGTGTTAGAATCTCGAACTTGCGTACAATGCAAGTTATTGCATTATTGAATGAGAAGCATATTGTGGAAGCTTGGGGTGTTACATTCTCACCTCCTTCAATAAATTGCGTCCTCGTAATTTGAAATTTTTCTTTGAAAATAAGTGGTTGAAAATAGAAAATACCTTTGTGGAAAACCCACATCGGAAATAAGGTTAAGAAAAATATAACTTTAAAAGAAAGAAAGATAAGTACAAAGGTCACCCGAGATAGCCCATACTAGGATTCTATGAAAATATGGATATGGAAGAAAAACAAACCACAAAGTTATGATGGAGAGTTTTAGAAAATAGGATTAGGAGAAATTTAACCACAAGAAAATCACAAACTTGTGATTGGTTAAACGGTCATTGAATTCCCATTTGTAAAAGTTAACCGGCATCGTTTTTGTTTTAGGTTACCTTTTATAAATTTGAGGAATTTATTTAGGAGATTTACTAAGAACGTAAGGGAATATACGTACTTGTCATGTAGACTTTCATTCTTTAATAAAATTTTACCACAAATCCAACTTTCACTCTAAAAGGTAATAGAACTCAAAAATATTCTATTTATCATAATTGTGTAAAGTTCCAAATCTAAACACATACCATTTAGATTAGGAAAACTTTTCGTAACAACCAGGGACTTCCTGTAGGCTAGTGGTAGGTAATAAATGCCTATCGCACAATGGTTGTGGGTTCGATTCCTGTAGCTTTGTCCGAGGCGACAGGTTATCCCCCGACCTGCAGGTTGTCCTTTTCCTATACTATAGTATTATAATATTCCAAAAATAATCTTCATAAATGTTTTAACCTTAAACAATACTATCCAAATTTCATCTTAATCCATTCCAACCTTTATAGTTATCCAAAATACCTCCGTCCCGACTTTCTCTAAAAGGTCTCTAAATTCCAAAATCAATTGTATCATCAGATTCCTCAAACAAAGTAAAGTTTCTCTTATTGTCACATAAAAAAATATTATTACCTTCATCATATTAAAACCTTAATGAAAACAACAAATACTACAGTACAATCCTTATATATATTACATTATTCTTATAACCGAAATATAATCTTTGTTTCCAAAAGCACCAATACATTAATTATTCCACTTCAACTGTAGTAACAGCATAAGATTGTCCTTGATCCCTTGGCCTTTTCTGAGGTAAGTTTCCTTGGCTCTTAGGATATTCATTTGCATAATGCTCCATTTCCCTACAATTGTAGCATTCAACATTGATAGCCTCTTTCTTTCTCTTGCAATCACGAGCCTAGTGACCGTTTTCCCCACATTTATAACAAAATCCCATTGCTTTTAGGCAAGTACCAGGGTGATTCTTCCCACAATTATCACATAATGTAAAACCCTTCTTTCCCTTTTTCCCTTTATCTATCTCTTGTTCCACCGTTCTCTTCTTCTCTTGCATTACTTTATTGTCATAAAATTTAGAGAATTCCTTTTCTTTCTTGATAGCACACGAGACTATATCTTCATACGACGAGAAAGATTGTGAGACTAAGGCTCGATGGAGAAATAGTTTTAACCCATCAAATAAACGATCAATCTTACTTCTTGGGTTACGTATATAATCTGTTGCATGCCTTGCTAACCTTGTAAAGTTAGCCTCATACTTTTCGATATTCTCATCCTCCTTTGGTCTCAGACTCAGAAATTTCCTTTCCATATCTGCTCGATGGTCACGAGAGAAGTATTTTTCTTTGAAAAGCTATTTGAACTCCCTCCATTCCATATTTGATACTTCATCATCTTCCTTTGTGTTTTGAATCAGCGACCACCATTGATCGGCATCTCTAGTGAGGCGGTAGAATTCTAGGACAACCTTCTCCGTTTCGCTACTCCCCAAGGCATGGAATATTTTCTCTAAGGATTTTATCCATTGCTCAGCTACTAATGGATTTGTACCCCCATTAAATGTTGGTGGTTGTTGCCTCATGAAGTGGTCTAACATTGATCCTCCACGTTGCGGATCAGGGTGCTCCAAATGAGGAAGGTTACTACTATTCATAACCTGAGTGAGTTGTCCTAGTATGGTAATAAGTTGATCAACACCAGTTGTATCTCCAGCTCCACAATAATTATCTTGAGCAGGAGGGGAATCCCTATACGGAGTGCATGCATTGATACGGTTTCCATTCCTCCCACTAGGCTCCATTTCTAAACAAATGGCATATACTAGATTAGTTTATGAATTAAAATACATAACTCCATACTTTTAAAACACTTATCATAAATTGAACTATTTGTGGATATAATCTGTTGGTCGGAGTGGTTTACTCAAGAGGGCGGTGAATTGAGTACCAATTAAAATTTCTGTATTAAAAAAACAGTGTCTTAAAGACCCCCAAATAAAATAATAAATTAAACTGTAGTGAATTTATATCAAAGTAGTGGTTCTGTCAGATTCTCAAGGGATTGATTAATTCCCAGTTAATCAACACAGGAGTGTGTGATTATCTTTTCATACTAACTTACTAATCTACACTTAACATAAACACTTGCTAATTTAATTATCAAAGTAACTTTAAAAACATTATTGGTTTTAAAGTGATTAGCAGCGGAATAAAACTTTGAAAGAGATGGCACAACAATGTAACCAAGAGGTTCAGTCTCAAGCCGAGACTTAGTCCTCTCAAAATTTTATATAAAAATGATCCACACCCTGGATCGGGGTTCAACAGTTTACAACTGTCCAGGTCCGAGACCTCTACCACTGTTCTTCATGGGAAACAGTACAACAGCAATCAGCTGTCCAGGTCACACACGACCTCTACCACTGTTATTCATGAGAAAGAAAGAATGAAAGAGTTTGGTAAGGATTTTCAAATCCTTCATTTTGAGTACAGGAGACAGTGTATGTGTTAGATACAGAAGATAACACACACTGCTCGAAAAGAGTAATAATAAATCACAGAACAAGAGTTATAGAGTTTAGAAGTGGTTCTGGTGATTTCAGTGTAGCTCTGGACTTCTTTGGATTCGACTAGAAGTGAGTTTGAGTCCTCTTCTCGTTTCTGTTTTAGAAACAGAGTGTCGTATGCTCCAGGTTCACAGTCAGTGAAAATGTAGTTGTTGAAGTTCTTCAGTGTTCTTCTTATATGCACAGAACACTTCTCGAGTATGCTTGATTGTCTATGAGCTTCTCTGTGTTCTTGATGGAACTCCTCCTTTCTCTTCTTGTGTTTCTGTTTGAGAAACAGAGTGTCGTATGCTCCAGGTTCACAGTCAGTGAAAATGTAGTCGATGAAGCTCTTTGATATTCTTTTGAATGCACAGAACTCTTCTTGAGTAGGCTTGATTGTATATGAGCTTCTCTGTGTTCTTGATGGAACTCCTCCTTTCTCTTCTTGTGTTTCTGGTATATATCATCCACCACGCACTTCTCTAGTTCGCTCTTTTTTTGGGCAGCGTAGTCTTCTCGTGTTTATCTCCCAACAGGGGACATAAGAGATTTCTTTTCAGCAGGTATGAGGTACGGGTTCCTGACATCCGACAACATTTATCAAATATTTGACAAATCATTAAAATGTATGATATGACCGTTAGATAGATTAAATATAGGAAATAAAGAAATTCAAACAGTGAGTCGAGTGATCGGTAGGTAATCAGCATCGGTAGCTTGAACATCGGTAGCTTGAACATCGGTAGCTTGATGTCATTAGTTGCTTTGACTCTATCAGTGGCTCTATGCGTCGGTTGGTACATGCTTGTATCGGTGACTCTGTTTATCGGTAGCTCCATTCGTCGGTAGCTTCATGCGTCGGTAGCTTCATGCGTGTATCGGTAGCTTCATGCGTGTATCGGTAACTTTGAGTCTGTCAGTAGCTTCGTCCATCGGTAGCTATTTGTACTTACACTGGTAGCTCTATATTTGTATCGGTAGCTGTCTGTAAGTTAGTAGATTATATTTATAAGCACATCGGTAGATCTGTGTTAAGTCTATCGGTAGACTGGTTAAGTCTATCAGTAGCTGTCTTTCGGTAGACTAAGTCTATCGGTAGACTGGTTACCGGTAGCTCTTTATCAGTAGCTATAGGCAGATTACTTATCTGTTTTATGCAGAACACATCCGATTGGGTTAGAATCAATTTATAACTTGTATAAACATGGATAAATGAGGATTAACATATTTCAAATACTATTTTAAAGATTATTATTGGTTTGATCATAGATTTGAAAGAATTAAAGTATAGATCAATGATACTTAAAAATATCATATAGAATGAAAACATAATTGGGATTTTCAACACATATGAATACATGATTGAGATTATCAAAACAGGTGAGGTCAACAATCTCCCCCTTTTTGATAATCACAATTTATGATATGGGCATTTAACATAGTGAAAATATGATGGTAAAGAGTATAAAATTGAGTTCAATTTTCTTATTGAAAATAGCATCATAGATAATAGAAATAGTATGATATAGACATAAGTTATCAGAGGTAACAATCATAAGGTACTAAATAGACATAAAGTATCAGAGGGAAAAATGAAGAGAAGGGTAAAGTGTCTCCCCTTATTCCTTATTTTTCTCCATTGAAAATATTTTTCATTCTCCTTGGTCTCCCCCTTATTCTCTCATTTTGTTCTCCCCCTTATTCTCCTTATTATTCTCCCCCTTTGTGATAATAAAAAAGTGGGAAAGCATATATATATATATATAGGAGACAAATAACACCTGAGAAGTAAAAAGAGTTCTGTATTAGAGTATTCAAAAAGTACAAAAACAGAATACAAAGGAATTCCTATCAAAAATCTTGGCCACTGATTCATTCCACCTCTTCCACTTGAGATTTTCCTTTAGGATCAGAAGAAGGTTCGGGTGGTGAGGATGTAGGCGAAGGTTTTGGAATCCCAGAAAAGATTAAAGGAGGCTGAGCCACTGACACAGAGTCAGGCCTGTAGGTTGAAGATCTTTGGGTGATCATCGGTGTGAGGCTGCGAATAGCTTGAGCAGGAGTCAGCTGGACTGTGGAAGCAGCTGAGGCAGAAGCAGGCAAAGCAGAAGGGATGATGACTGGTCTGGCATCAACATGCAATAAGGGCAGCAGTAGATTTCTAAAATCCATAATAATTCCTCCTCCTCTTTCCATAGCAGAGATGAAATCATCTTTGTTCTCCATGAATTTCTCTAAGGCAGGATTCGGTTCTCTTAGCTTGCTCACTTGTTCTCTGAAAGCTTGAGTGACTGGTGGGAGCTTCATGTGTTCCAACATTAGCTTGAAGTGATGTTCGAGTTGATGCTTGGTGAAAATTTTGGTGAAGTAGTGGTCCACTTTTCTCTTAATGGCTTCCTGAGAGGCAGAGGCTTCTCTCATAAAATCTTGAACAATCTTCATTATTTCTCTAGCAGAATCTCTTGTAGAAAGCACCACTCGGCTCAACCCCGATGAGTCCACAGAACCACTGGTTGAAATAGAACCAATATCCTCCTTCAACATTGCTCGAACTTGATTCTGGTCAACTGATAATTTGGATGTGAGAGGCCCAAGAGAGAAGGAAACAGTTTCTTTGAAACTCTTAGATAGACCACTGATTAGACTTTGAACTTGAGAGTCTTGTAACTGAACATGATCCTTCACTGAGGTTTTGAAACTTTCAAACACTGAGACAAACTGGCTTACTACACTCTTCACATAAGCTAGGTCCTTTTCAACTTGAGACTTGGAGCTCATATAAGAATCCAAAGCAGCAACTGATGTCTTGAGAGATTCAAGGTCTGCTTCGATTCTAGAAGACTGAGTCTGGCACTCTTTCACTTCTTCCACAAGCTCAGACACAAATGAAGATAAATTTCAAGCCAGAGATAGCTCGAAAGATCTCTCTAACATTTTCATTTCTTCATAAAAGCTTTGCTTCATCTCAGCAACTGATACACTGAATGATTCTTTCAGCTCATTCTTCATGGATTCAAGATCTGATTTAGAGACAAAATCATTTGAGACAACTGTAGCAGATCCTCTTGCTGAGGCCAAACTAACTACAGAATCAGTCATTATTGAATTAATTGAGGAAGCAAGAGAGGTTTCCATTAACTTCACTTCTTTAACAAAACTGGTTTTGAGGTCCTCTTTCAGCTTATTCAAATCATGAAATCTGACCACATCATCTGGAAACATCTCATAAGCAAGATCATAATTGGTCTTCGGTCTATTCATAGACACCTCATTATCTGAATCTGGATAATCCAATCCACAGACTATAAACCCTGGGTCTTCTACCCAGTCTCCAAGCTCAACAGCTACTGTAACATTTCCAAGAACAGACTGATGCTCCCCCTCAATGGGTGAATTCTCATGTATCACAACAGCATTTGGTGCTGGATTCTCTTCATCAGAATCTTCTACTACAAGTTCCACAGGTGCAGTATCTTGAAGATTTTCTGATACAGGTACAACTTCTTCTGTAACTCTTTCTACTTCATCAGCAGGCATAGATGAGTTTCCAATCAAAGGTCTCATACTTAAACTACCAGAAGCAGACAATTCAGATACATTTTCCTTTTCCTCTTCTTCTGGGTGAGGTACAGACTGGTCTTCCTCATGAGTAGATACAATTTCCTCTACCTTTCCTTTCCTAGAATAAACCAATTATGCAACAGGACTTGGGGGCAAGTCTGGATCTCCTCCAACATCCATAGGAGTTTCTTCTTCTTCTTCTTCTGTTTCATCACTATAAACAGGTTCCTCTTCATCAGGTCTCAGACTCGGATCTCTCTCATCCTTTGGTCTTGAGGGATGATCCACATGATTAAACCTGTCATAGATCTTCTGATCATCACTGACCCATTCTCCCTTCCATGGGTTCCAGTTAATTTTCTTGTACTTGCAAACAGTCGAGGTGATGCAGAAATTGTTCTTGATTACAACTGTCTCATCCTGAGAATCAGCTATTCCTTTCACTTTTATCATCACTGAAATCAGCTTGGCAAAGAACAAAGCATTAGTCTTTGACTTTGGTCTAATCATGTCTTCCATTTGAAGCATTAGCAATCTGCACAGATTGATTTTTACACCATGTCTTAGCAAATGAAGAAGATAGATATCTTGATATCTCAGATTTGCAAAATCTCCTCGCCTAGGTATCAACACATGCTGAACAAACTTGAAGAGCAGTCGATTCTCTCCATCCATTTCAGCAGCAACCACTTGCCTTTGATTTCCATTACCAGTCAGCTCTTTTAAGGCGGTTTCATAATCAAAGATGTCACTGCTAGGTGGCATTGCTCTTGATACATACCCAGAAACACCTTCATGTGGTACTTTCAAACTATCAGCCCACTCTACTGAAGAAAAAGACATCTCTTTTCCATTTACAAAAGAGCTTACTCGATTCTCATTCTCAGACTTCTCAAAGGTTACAAACTCATAGAACTGTTTTACCAACTTTGGGTAGTATGGTCCATTGTTATTCGAGAAATAATCCACCCATTTATGGTCTTCCAGAATCTCGAGTACTAAGGATTTTCTAGGCAGTAGCCATTCCACGCACAGTTCCTTCTCGATTACTATGTCTCTATTCTGCAAGTGAGGATTCACTGGTCGCCTTCCCGATCTAGTTCTGACTTCACTAACACTGGCTTTATGCTGTGTCTTCTGCTTCTTAGCGTTTGGTTCTGCACTTTCATCTCTGACGATAGGAAGCTTGGTTTTTTCCATCGTGGGTTTAGGGTTCTTGGTCGATTTGGGAGCTAAGGTTCGAAGGTGAGGAATTTTGATCTCGGTGAGGTAAAAAGTGGCTTAGACTTAGTTTTATCATTTAGGAATTCCAAATAAACGACTAAAATAGAGTAATAAAAATAATATAGAATGATTCGTATTCTTGGCGGCAGACAGATGTTTTAAAAACATTGCATCGGTGTGAGTTAATCATCGGTGAGAAAAACAAATCGGTGAGAATTATACATCGGTGAGAATTTCCACATCGGTGAGAATTTTCACATCGGTGAGAATTTCCACATCGGTGAGAATTTTCACATCAGTGAGAATTTCTACATCGGTGAGAATTTTCACATCGGTGAGAATTTTCACATCGGTGAGAAGTTTCACATCGGTGAGAATTTTCACATCAGTGAGGATTTTCACACCGGTTGTAATTAAACATTCCCAATTCATGTCTTATGTAACTTTGCCTATCCGAACATAGAGGTTTAGTGAAAATATCAGCCAATTGATGTTCAGTGCCAATAAATTCAAGAGAAATATCACCTTTTTGATAGTGATCTCTTAGGAAATGGTGTCTTACATCTATGTGTTTGGTTCTAGAGTGAGATACAGGATTCTTAGAGATGTTTATTGCACTGGTGTTATCACAGTTGATTGAAACATGTTTAAAAACATATCCATAGTCCAAAAGAGTGTGTTTCATCCACAGAATTTGTGCACAGCAACTACCAGCAGCTATATATTCTGCTTCGGCAGTAGATAATGCAACTGAGTTCTGTTTCTTACTACACCAAGAAACTAAGGATTTTCCAAGCAAATGACATGTTCCTGATGTGCTTTTTCTATCTAACTTACAACCAGCAAAGTCAGCATCTGAATAACTCATTAACTCAAAGGATTGTCCTTTTGGGTAAAACAAACCTAAGTTAACCGTGTGTTTGAGATATTTAAAAATTCTTTTAACAGCAAGCAAATGAGATTCTTTTGGATTAGCTTGAAATCTGGCACACATACACACACTAAACATAATATCAGGTCGACTAGCAGTAAGATAAAGTAAACTACCAATCATACCTCTGTAATTTGTTTGATCAACTGGTTTCCCAGTTTCATCTGCATCCAATTTACAGGTAGTACTCATAGGAGTTTCACTTTCCTTGATACTATCTAGACCCAAACGTTTTAAAAGATCCTTTGTATATTTACTTTGATTCAAAATAATACCATTTTCATTTTGAAATACTTGAAATCCAAGAAAGTACTTAAGCTCTCCCATTAAGCTCATTTCAAATTCATTTTGCATACTTTTTGAAAAATCAGTACATAAAGAGTGTTTAGAAGATCCAAAAATAATATCATCAACATATATTTGTACAACTAAAACATCTTTAGAAATTCTTTTAATGAAAAGAGTTGGATCAGCAATCCCTTTAGTAAAACCTTTTGAAATAAGGAAATTGCTAAGTCTATCATACCAAGATCTTGGAGCTTGTTTCAAACCATACAAAGATTTAGAAAGTTTAAAAACTTGATTTGGAAAATGGGGGTTAGTAAATCCAGGTGGTTGTTCTACAAAAACATCTTCAATTATAAAACCATTTAGAAATGCACTTTTGACATCCATTTGATATAACTTGAAATCCAGATGTGCAGCATATGCAAGTAAGATCCTAATGGATTCTAGTCTAGCTACAGGTGCAAAAGTTTCCTCATAGTCTATACCTTCTTCTTGACTATATCCTTTTGCAACTAGTCTAGCTTTGTTTCTAACTATATTTCCAGATTCATCTACTTTATTTCTAAAAACCCATTTTGTGCCTATTGTCAAAGTGTCCTTAGGTCTGCCAACTAATTCCCAGACTTTGTTTCTTTCAAACTGATTTAATTCTTCCTGCATAGCTATTACCCAGAATTCATCATTGATAGCATCGTTGATATTTTTGGGTTATTGCTGTGAAAGAAAAGCTTGATGTTCAACCTGGTTTCTTAGAGAAGCTCTAGTTTGTGTTCCTCTATCAAGATTACCAACAAAAGCTTCTAAAGGATGATTCTTTATAATCCTCGTTGATCTGGTAAAGGTTGGACTAGAAACTTCAGGTTCATCTATAGGTTCGGGTTCAACAGAAGCAGATTCTGGAAAAAGTCCAGAACTGGATGTTTTGATAACAGGTTCTTTAGATTTATCATTAAGGTCCAGAATAGATAAGTCTTCTTCAAGATTCTCAAGAGAGGTTTTAGGCTCATGTGGATCAGTTTCATCAAACTTGATGTGAACAGATTCTTCCACACATTTGGTTTTCTTATTGAATACTCTATAGGCTTTACTTGAAATAGAGTAACCCAGAAAAATTCCTTCATCACTTTTGGAAGCAAACTTATCCAGATTATCTTTAGTATTCAGAATAAATACTTTGCAACCAAAAACTTTAAAGTAATTAACCTTAGGCTTTCTATTGTTCCACAATTCATAAGGGGTTTTCTTAGGAACAGGTCTGATTAAGACTCTATTAATGACATAACAAGCTGTACAGCTTCAGCCCAAAAATAAATAGACAGTTCATACTCATTGAGCATGGTTCTAGCAATTTCTTGCAGTGTTCTGTTTCTTCTTTCTACTACACCATTCTGTTGGGGTGTTCTAGGGGCAGAAAGGTTATGAGTATAGCCATTGTGTGAGCAATAAGATTCAAAATCTTGATTTTAAAACTCACGACCATGATCACTCCTCAAAGTTTTAATCTTAAGTCCACTAAGGTTCTCTACAGACTTGGAGTATTTGACAAAGTAAGAACATGCTTCACTTTTGTGAGCTAGAAAATATACCCAAGTATATCTAGAAAAGTCATCTACAAGAACATAAACATAGTGCTTCCCATTTAAACTAGAAACTCTTGATGGTCCAAACAAGTCCATGTGAACCAATTCAAGTGGTTGAGAAGTCGAAACTTCTTTCTTTGATTTAAAGGAAACTTTGTGTTGTTTTCCCTTTTGATAGGGTTTACACACTCTATCATTTGGGAATTCTAATTTAGGTAGGTCTCTAACTAGGTTTTTCTTAGAAAGTTTTCTAAGTGAGTGAATGTTGCAATGTCCTAATCTTCTGTGCCATAGCCAAGATTCCTTATGAAAAGCTTTCCAACAAGTAATATTCCGCTTAGCTAAAGAATTCAGATTAACAGCATAAACATTTTCATTTCTTAAAGCAGAAAATACTAAAACATTCTTAGGATTAAAAACTTTGCAAGAATCATTTTCAAATTTAACATGAAAACCATCATCACATAACTGAGAAATACTTAATAAATTGTATTTAAGGCCATCGACAAATAAAACTTTAGAAATCAAAATTGAATCAGTTTTACCAATCTGGCCTAGGCCGATGATTTTTCCTTTTGAATTATCACCAAAGGTGACAAAGCCTCCATCAACTTTTATTAAACTCTTAAAACAAGAGAAGTCTCCTGACATATGTCTTGAACATCCACTGTCCAAATACCAGGTCTCTTTACAGGAGCTCTTCAAGCAAGTTCCCTACAAAACAGATTTAGATGGAAGATGATTTTGGTACCCAGATTTTCTTGGGTCCAGACAGGTTAGCCAATAACACTTTAGGTACCCATATTTGTCTAATGGGTCTCATATAATTTATAGAATTGACATGATTTGAAAGATAAACTTTATTAGATCCATAGCTATGTATATAACTGGTTGAAGCATATGAAGTTCCAGAATTACCTTCATTCTGTCCAGATTTAGAAATGAATCTAGTTTTAGCAATTTTCCTTTGTCCAGGTTGGTATCCTATACCAGTAGTATATTTAGGTTCTACTTGCTTTCCTAGCATCTGTGTTAGAGTATTTTTGCCATTGGTGAACTTCTCTAAGTCTTTCTTGAGTTGCTCATTAGATAGTTTCAGTTCAGTGTTTTCCTTAAGCAACTGAGCATTCTTCTCTTTTTCAATAGTGAGTTCGGTTTTAACTGTAGTGGTGAGAGCATGTTGTTTCTTTAATGATTTGTATTTATCCTTAAGTTCATTACATGTCTCTTCCAGCATATCACAGTATTCAAACAGTTCAGATTTAGACATGTTATCACCTTCAGAATCATCTCCAGAATAATATGAATTTGAAGCAGGAGTTTCAGCAGTTACCTCAGAAGTGTTTGTCATAAAGCACATGTTGGCTCGATTCCTTTCAGAGTCTGGAGATTCAGCTTCACTTGTGCTGTCTTCTGAAGCACTCCAAGTAGCCTTCATGGCTTTCTTAAACTTATTGTCCTTATATTCATATTTCTTTTTATACTTCAGCTTTGGACAGTCGGCTTTAATGTGTCCTTTTCTCTTGCACTCATAGCAGACAACATCATCTGATTTGTCATTCTTCTTCCAATCCTTTTTTCATTTGCCTTGGTGATCATACTTACCCTTATAATTTGTTTTTCTGAAGAACTTCTTTTTCCTATAAAATTTCTTATATCTTCTAGAAATGTGAGCCATCTCAGCATCACTGTCAGAATCACTTTCACTGTCTTCACAGCTTGAACTTTCAACTACAGCTTGAAGCTTTTCTTTGTCCTTATTCTTTGAAGTTGAGGATTTGAAAGCGACAGAATTTCTTGCAGGTTCATTTTCTTCCTCTTTGTTCACTTTAAGCTCTTCTTCATACATCATCAGCTTGCCAATTAGTTCCTTGACAGGTAGAGCAGCAATGTCACATGATTTTCTGATTGATACAGATGTGCCTCTCCATCTATCAGGTAGACACCTCAAAATTCTCATAATTTGTTCCTTCGATAAGACATCCTTTCCCAGCGAGATCATTGTATTGCCAATTTCATTGAACCTGAGATACATGTCAGAAATGAGTTCATCAGGCTTCATTTTAAAATTATCATACTTGATAGTATAAGTGTTCAATCTCATTTCTTTCACATTAGTTGTTCCTTCATGAGAAACAGCTAAGGTATCCCAAATTTCATAAGCAGTTTTACAAGCAGAAATTCTATTAAACTCTTCATCTCCTAGAGCACAGTACAAGGCATTCATAGCTTTACAATTGTTATTGTAAGCAGTCTTTGTAGGTTCATCCCAAGTAGATCTAGCAGTAGTAGGAATTTTGTATTCTGATTCTATAGCAGTCCAAATATCAAAACCTATGCTTTCTAAATGAATTTTCATTTTCAGTTTCCACTGAGCATAATTAGTTCCATTGAAGAAAGGTGGCCGGTTAGTAGCAGCACCCTCAAGTCTATTTTCCATGATGAGAAAATTTTAAAGAGTTAAAAATTTAGATATAACAGAAATTTTAAGAACTTTAAAATACAACTAAAATCACAGTTCAAAAGCAGAGTACTTTAGAAAGTATTTTCAACCTCTGATACCAAGTGTTGGTCGGAGTGGTTTACTCAAGAGGGGGGGTGAATTGAGTACCAATTAAAATTTCTGTATTTAAAAAAACAGTGTCTTAAAGACCCCCAAATAAAATAATAAATTAAACTGTAGTGAATTTATATCAAAGAAGAGGTTCTGTCAGATTCTCAAGGGATTGATTAATTCCCAGTTAATCAACACAGGAGTGTGTGATTATCTTTTGAAACTGACTTACTAATATACACTTAACATAAACACTTGCTAATTTAATTATCAATGTAACTTTAAAAACAGTATTGGTTTTAAAGTGATTAGCAGCGGAATAAAACTTTGAAAGAGATGGCACAACAATGTAACCAAGAGGTTCAGTCTCAAGCCGAGACTTAGTCCTCTCAAAAGTTTATATAAAAATGATCCACACCCTGGATCGGGGTTCAACAGTTTACAACTGTCCAGGTCCGAGACCTCTACCACTGTTCTTCGTGGGAAACAGTACAACAGCAATCAGCTGTCCAGGTCACACACGACCTCTACCACTGTTATTCGTGGGAAAGAAAAAATTAAAGAGTTTGGTAAGGATTTTCAAATCCTTCAGTTTGAGTACAGGAGACAGTGTATGTGTTAGATACAGCAGATAACACACACTGCTCGAAAAGAGTAATAATAAATCACAGAACAAGAGTTGTAGAGTTTAGAAGTGGTTCTGGTGATTTCAGTGTAGCTCTGGACTTCTTTGGATTCGACTAGAAGTGAGTTTGAGTCCTCTTCTCGTTTCTGTTTGAGAAACAGAGTGTCGTATGCTCCAGGTTCACAGTCAGTGAAAATGTAGTAGTTGAAGTTCTTCAGTGTTCTTCTTTTATGCACAGAACACTTCTCGAGTATGCTTGATTGTCTATGAGCTTCTCTGTGTTCTTGATGGAACTCCTCCTTTCTCTTCTTGTGTTTCTTTTTGAGAAACAGAGTGTCGTATGCTCCAGGTTCACAGTCAGTGAAAATGTAGTCGATGAAGCTCTTTGATATTCTTTTGAATGCACAGAACTCTTCTTGAGTAGGCTTGATTGTATATGAGCTTCTATGTGTTCTTGATGGAACTCCTCCTTTCTCTTCTTGTGTTTCTGGTATATATCATCCACCACGCACTTCTCTAGTTCGCTCCTTTTTTGGGCAGCGTAGTCTTCTCGTGTTTATCTCCCAACAGGGGACAGAAGAGATTTCTTTTCAGCAGGTACGAGGTACGGGTTCCTGACATCCGACAACCTTTAACAGATATTTGAAAAATCATTAAAATGTATGATATGACCGTTAGATAGATTAAATATAGGAAATAATGAAATTCAAACAGTGAGTCGAGTGATCGGTAGGTAATCAGCATCGGTAGCTTGAACATCGGTAGCTTGATGTCATTAGTTGCTTTGACTCTATCGGTGGCTCTATGCGTCAGTTGGTACATGCTTGTATCGGTGACTTTGTTTATCGGTAGCTCCATTCGTCGGTAGCTTCATGCGTTGGTAGATTCATGCGTGTATCGGTAGCTTCATGCGTGTATCGGTAACTTTGAGTCTGTCAGTAGCTTCGTCCATCGGTATATATTTGTACTTACACCGGTAGCTCTATATTTGTATCGGTAGCTGTCTGTAAGTCAGTAGATTATATTTATAAGCACATCGGTAGCTTTGTGTTAAGTCTATCGGTAGACTGGTTAAGTCTAACGTTAGCTGTCTGTCGGTAGACTAAGTCTATCGGTAGACTGGTTACCGGTAGCTCTTTATCAGTAGCTATAGGCAGATTACTTATCTGTTTTATGCAGAACACATCCGATTGGGTTAGAATCAATTTATAACTTGTATAAACATGGATAAATGAGGATTAACATATTTCAAATACTATTTTAAAGATTATTATTGGTTTGATCATAGATTTGAAAGAATTAAAGTATAGATCAATGATACTTAAAAATATCATATAGAATGAAAACATAATTGGGATTTTCAACACATATGAATACATGATTGAGATTATCAAAACAGGTGAGGTCAACATAATCCATAATCATAAAAATGTTTTCTTTGAGGAAGAATGTACTCATAAGCCCTTTATAATGGTTTGTAAAGAAATTGATAATTATCCTAAGCATATCCCCCAGGAGTGTCGTAACCAAGAGTGTAGCAAGGCCCGTTGTCGTGCACTAGTTCTCGTTCGAGTCTAGCTCAAAGCACTGTTTTCGGGTTATACCCCTAGGTACATCTGTTTCAGAGCTGCCTCTACCTGCTCGTATCCAGACAGGGATGTATTTCTCAGAAAACTCAAAAAATCTCAATAATACCAAAATTATAGGAAGTTATTCTATACTAATCCTCAAAGTCTATCTTTGGGCTATGTGCTCCAATCAGAGTTTAACTAAATCTAGCTTCCAAGGTTAGTACTAAACTGCCTCTGATACCAACTATAACACCCCGACCCCAGTTACACAAAGTTGGTGCATTATTGTGTAACATTGGCATGATCACAAAAGATAAAGTCTTGAAAGACCGATTAGTTTAGTATCCTTGGAAACATTAGATACATTAATAATTCTTACATTACATCAAAAAGTAAAACAAAACTACAAAAACATCTTGTCTTCATATCCGCTCATACTATCCCTGCAGGTCATTCATAATACACTACTTCACATCCTGGAAAATATTAAAACATTGAAAGGGTTGAGCTCAGATGCTCAGTAAGGATAACAATATAGCGGAAGCTTTCATAAATAAACATAAACATTTAAGATAATGTATAACTAAAACAAAAGCCTTTTAAACTTGAACTTCAACATAATATAGCAAATGTAAAATGAGATAATTCCATTTACTTATTCACATGGATATTCTACTGGTCGAATAACCACATTCAATATCAATAACCACTTTCATAATGATGGAATGCATAATGCCAGACTATCCTAACCACGTAGCCAAGGCCTCGTGCCAAGACTACAAATAAAATTTTGTCAAGGCCATGTGCCAAGACACTAGTTAGTCTCATGAGACCTGCTGATTCATCTAAGAGCTATAGCGGGCTCCACCAGTCACTTATTAAGTCCAATGCATTCCTCATATGAACAGGTTTAAACATATCATAAACCATAACATAATCGTATCACATAAAACATGCATAAAGGAAATATAACATTTCCACATTTCAATCACAAGATATCAATACAACATATTGATATAATAAAACACTCTCAAAACCATTTTCAATACCAAAATAAAAGGAAATTAAAACTTTGTATTTATTTTTCATTTAAAAAAATGTTATGGCTTGTAGAGGAAGCCAAAACTCAAATAATGGTCACAGCGGTGGAGAAGTCGTTGTTGCCGCATACGTAAGACAAAACATTCCTTTTGTCATTTAGTAAAAACACTTCGTATAAAAATATTCCTTTTTGAAAAAAAGTTATAGACAAAGGGTTTTATACACTGTATAAAGAAAAATTGTGTATAAAACAAAATATGCCTCAATGAAAGGAGATTGAGACGAAGTCCCTTACAAAGATATTTTTTTTAAATAAAATAGATCTATTATGTGTATTCACTATAATTACACATAAATAAAGTACAAATACAATATAGGACATAATAATATCATTACATGATTTGAAAGTAGGAGATTAACTTAAAGAACAGAAATTGGGTTAAGAAGTTCCCTTACCTTGTGTCCGACTTGACTTGACCGTTATTTAACCTCCTGAATAATAAACTATAGTTAATATATACATGCTTAAAAACCTTTTTCATGTTCATTATCCCTTTTATATCACTTATTACAATGTTACTAAAATTATGTAGTCATTTAAGATAATAACGGTCGTTTTGTCGATCTTTGGTACTTGAGTCAACAATAAACTTCTTATAATTACAAGTTGTTTATGTGGTAGAATATCCATTATCTCCAGAATTATATTAATTATGTAGATATAATATATATACTATATATCCAGTATATACATGCATTTATAATATTACATAACATTTAGAGGTAAGAAATGAAATGCACCGTTCATGGAGACGGTAAGTCGTACGTACACATGAACGCTAATTTCATTTCTATTTCGTATTTAATTGAATGAAGTTATAATTATATAAGGTATAATATAATTCCATTATAATATAATGTATAATACCATTTACTATATCCTCTATACATCCCACATATGGCATTAACGATTCAAATCACTTTGAGGGGGCGGTAGTCCGCACTTCCAAAAATGAAATTATCGCGTTTACCCATAATGGAAATCGTAAAGGTATGCCATAAATGAAAAATACAGAATCATAAGAAAAACAAAAACATAATATATATAATATATAAAAATATTGTCATCATAATGGCCACCATGAGAGGTGTTATATGAGTGTTGAACAATCATCGTTTTGTGAGGCAGAAATTCGTCATCCACAGAAACAGTATGTTCTTTAACCATTAGATGTTGGTGTGTGTAAGTGTAGCTCGAATACATATTATAACTACATCCTAGTATATTTAGTATACTGGTTTTGTTACAAAATAAATGAATAAAAAGATTTTAGGGGGTTGGAGAAGCAAAATAAAACATAAGAACACAAGAGAAAACACTGCCTTTAAAACGGGTAACTCTTTTTGATTTGAGCCAAAGGCTTCCTTGGGAAGAATTCTTCCCAAAGTGAGGCTTCTAGGAGTAAGATAGGGAAGTTTAGAGAGTAATTAGGCAGAGTTTGGACGATACAAATGGCTTGGAAGGTGTAAATAAGGTGGTAGTGGTGGGGGCCTTTTATAATAGGAGAGGAGGGGCACTCTTGGAAAGTAATGAAATGTTACTTTATTATATAATGAGTTTCGAAATTTAAAGGTCCCAAACTTATATATTTCGAGGCTAAGTTCATAAGGGTTCTAAATATACTCATCCAATAGGATTTTTAAAAGTTTAATTCTTAGATTTTACATTATCCTTCAATTTTATTAAAATCATTAATTAATGAGGTAATCGTTGCATCATCATGGTGTCATAAATAATTTAATTTATTTAATGTCTAAAAATTATAAAAAAAATATCATGATGTAGGAAATCTGTTTATATTTCTAATGAATATTTATAGTAAAAAATATGACTTGTATAACCACATTTAAAAATTGTTTTAGTAAAACAACTCATGTTTGTGACATTTTTATTTTAACATTAAATAAAAAGTTTTTAATGTCATTTTCCTACCAAAGTGGCTCCATGGGGTCCCCAAATTGACCCATGTATTGTCGTGGTCAGCCATGACTCATCCAATATAGGTAGGACAAGTGTAATGGTATTTTTATATTTTTATAATATCATTTTTTAACCTAAATTTCACTAGTTACCTTTAATCGCGATTAATTAAACTTAAAAGTTACTATTCACCAAAAATTATTTTAATCACATTGAACCACATTTTACTTCCTAATGACAACCATTTATGTTGGATTTTTTAAAATCAAATCATAGAAGTGGTAATGTTTCATTTAAATGAAAAATCAGTTTTTTAACTACCACTTAGTGGTTTCACTATTTATCAAAAATTGACGTTTTTAAGAACACTGCCAAAATTTCACCCTAAGCTATAATTTATATTCTGAATTCAAAAATTATATCTATTTTACAAAATTACAAACATATAAGTTTCATAAATTAATTTTATAATTAATTCCCGCTGTCACAACAAATAGCGTGTTTTTAAGAAACAATTTATATCAAAAGATTAACAATTGTTTATGTCCAATTTCAATGTGAAATTAATTATAATGACCACCATTGGATTACATGGTAAAAATATATTCCAATTATACTTTAAAACCAATCAATAGTATAATTTATCACTATAAATTATTTTTATTAAAAAAGTTATTTTTAAGTATTTTTCATTATTCATAAAAAATTGGAAGTTCTCAGAAAAATAACAAAAATTCAACATAGGCCAATTTTAATATTCTGAATCCAACAATGAAGTCCATTTTGAAATATAATATATATATATAATTTCAAAAGGTGGATATTACTATTCATAATGGCTATTTTTATTGTTCGCGGTGTGTTAGAATCTCGAACTTGCGTACATGCAAGCTATTGCATTATTGAATGAGAAGATTATCGTGGAAGCTCGGGGTGTTACATCCAAATCTGATCGGATTGATCTAGAAGAAAGAATGCCTCCGAATATCACCTTGGGAGGGTCTAGGGTTAAAACCATAGAGTTAAGGAAATAATTGACTAGGCTGAACTGCCAAACATGTGACATTAAGCATGGTGTGTTTCTACTAATGACATGTACCCCTTGGCCACGACGTGAAGCCCATGTTGGATAGGTAACCCAAAAAACCCATCTCCTCGGGTTAAAAAAATTTTAAACACTACATGTTGTGTACCAACTCACGGTGTGACCCCTGCTTCATGAATTGAAACCATCCCCATGTACACAACTTGAACATCATAAATATGACCTAAAACCTACAGAAAACCCCAAAAAACTTTTTTTAAGGATTCTTAATCAAAAAGGGACATAGAAATGTGGAAAACATACTTGATCAAGGTAACATGATGTCACAACCTAGAAACTAGGGGTACTAAATTAACTCCACCATTAGTCTTTCTATCCTTAGAAATTAGAAAACCCCTACTGCCCTAATAGATTTCTGACCATTTCTCTTTCATTTAGTTCTCTCCTTCCCAAGTATCTTAAAGAATCTTACCGTGCGTGCATAATTCCCACACCAGACCAATGATTTTTCCACACAAGACATTCTATGGCCTATCCAAAATCATAACTGGGATATGTATCAAGAAATCATCCATCTCTAAGTCAACATGATCCCATCTTATCACATGGTCACGATTAGGATGATACTTTTCAACTAAGATGGGTGGAGCACATTACGCACCGAACAGAATTGTGGTGGTAATTCCAATCAATATGCCACCTCTACAACCAATTCTAGTATCTTTAAAGGGCCAATGTATCTACAAGATAAATTTCCTTGATTCCCGAAATGATGATTTTGATGTCTTGGAGAGATCCTCAGGAACACAGGATCAAGAAAAATGAATGACCAAGGTCATCGATAGTGATTTTCATAGGATTTATGATGACTCTGAGCCATCTCCATCTGCTTTCTAATCAAACAGATCTTATCCGTTGTTTCTTGGACAAGGCTCGGCCCAACTAGTGAAGTCTCCCACATTTCCACGAAGCATAGTGGAGAAAAACAAGGATTCCCATACAATGTTTCAAATAGATCCATATGTATTGATGCATAGTAGATTTAATTATATGAGAACTCCACTAAGGGTAGATTCTTCTCACATGATCCACCAAAAATCCATTACCCAAGCCCGCAACATGTCTTCCAACATTATGATTGTTTGGTTGGAATGCCCATCTATTTGAGAATTATAAAACATGCTCATGGTCAAATGACTTCTAAGGGATTTCAGTAAGGATTTCTAGAAAGGAGATGAAAACCTTGGTTCTCTACCTGACCTGATTAAAAATGGTACGCCATGCCTTTTAAAATATTCATGGATATAAATTTGGGACATATCATCCACCGTATGATTTTCATGAATGGGGATGAAATGGTCTGACTTGGTTAGACGATCCACTAACACCAATATTGAATTGTGTTTCAAAACCATTCTTGGACGACCTATAATAAAATCCATCCCAATCTTCTCCCATTTCCTCACTAGGAAAATCAAAGACTGGAACATACCCACGGGTCTCGGATTCTATTCATTAACTTACTGACAATTAAACTACCTAGTGAAAAACATTGCCACCATCCTTTTCGTGCCTCTCAACAAAAACTGTTCCATTAATTCCTTATGCATATTCTGTGTACCTTGATGTACAACCCATCTCGAATGGTGGTAAGCATGTATATGTTTTTCATGACATGACATATGTACATAAATATGATCTTTAAAGAACAAAACTAAACTCCCATCAAGTTTCTATCCCTCAATAGTCTCCTCACTATTGAGTTTTGAACTCACAAGAAGGAATTATTTATTATATTTTTGTGCCTCTCTGACCATATTTATGAAATTAGGAATAGACATAGCTGAAAATAAAACTACAACATCACCTCGTTCTCTACATTCCACATGCATGTTGGCTAGGACCGACATACACTGCGAGTCATCTAAAGCTTCATTCTCCAACTGAGCATATGACTTTATACTCATTTCATTATCCACTAAACTTATTTTTAATAGTGTGTACATCATGTTAAAGTAAAACATTTGGAGATACTCCATCCATCAGTTTTTCCTCAAATTCAAATCTCAATTTGAGGAAACGTGTTTCATGATTTTGTGGTCCATGAAAACAATGAATTTTCCACCTAAGAGATAGTTTATTTTCAAAGCATGGACTACTGTATCAAACTCTAAATCATGTGTTGGGGAATTATTTTCATATAACATCAAATTCCATAAACCATAAGCAACCACACGGTCTCTTTTCATGAGAACACAACCAAAAATTGATCTTAAAATATCACAGTACACCACATACCATTGTCCTGATTCTGGAAAAATCAATATTGTTTCCTATGTAGGATGAAATTTTAGTTCCTAGAAAGACTAATTTAATTCCTCTGTCCATTGGAATGGATCATTCTTCTTTGTCCGAGCTGTCATTGGTGAATCTAGTCCTGAGAAATAATTCACAAAGCATCAGTATTAAGCAACTGGAACAAGAAAACTTAATATCTCGAAGTCATTATTAAGTGGATTCTACAAGATAATGGATTCTTTCTTTTTAGGATAAAAATAAATGCCGTTTTTAGAAATCATGTGTCTAAGAAAGAATACATATTTTATCCAAAAATGATACATTTATTGTTTGGCCTAAAATGGTGATCTTGAAAGATTTCCAACACTGCTTCCAGGAGTTCCTCATGTTCAGTCTTTATCTCTGAATACACCAAGATGTCATCCACATACACAACAAAAAAAGCTTTCGGGTATTCCTAGAGTATCCCATTCAACAATGCAATGAAGACTGTTGGTGCATTCATTAGACTGAAAGGAATGAATATATATATGTAGTGACCATATATACTTCTGAAATCATTCATTAGGATATATTCCTTCCAAACTAGAAATTAGGGATTTCTTGATCACAATTCAATATTGGATGACCATTAATATCCCTAAAATTGATAAAAAAATATTATCAAGGCATGTATTTTTGTACCTATTCAATATCGCATAATGGTTAAGCTTACAATAATAAACACACAATCAAATAATTCCATATGATTTCTTCACGAACATGGCCAATGATTCCCACATAGATATACATGGCTGAATGAAACCATTGCTTTCTAGTTCTCCCTAATGCACTATCAATTCTGGTAACTCTATTAGTTTTATCCTATAAGATGGAATAAAAAATAAGACTGATCCCCAGAAGGATATCAATCATGAAATCCACTTCCCTTACAGGCGGTAGCACTGAGAATTATTTGGGAAAGGCATATGAAAATTGATCCACAACTCCTGGAAAATTATTTTCCACGACCTCTTCCATTGATGCCAAAGTTAACACCACCATCTTGTAAGAGTTATTTCTGAACTTCGGTTCTAACCAGCTAATATAACTTTTCATTACCATCTTCTCTCCTCATAAGATATGTTTGATGTCGTCCTTAGTCATTAAAAAATATATTCTCCTATAAAAGTCGATGTGAGACTTGAACATTTTCTACCAATCCATAACCAGGATTACATCATATACATTCAAGTAAAACAACGAGAATTCCCATTTTAGATGAGATCCATAAACAATTATTGAACATTCCCTACACACAATGTCTTGGAATTATCTTTCCCAAAGAGGATCTTGGTGTTTAAAAAAAGAAGGAATCATTTTAAAACTTAAAAATAGAAAATCAACAACACAATAATAAATGAAAGAATGTGATGCACCAGTATCGAAGAGCACATGAACTAGGGTAGAATTCAAAAGAATCATAGAAATTACTATAGAAGGTGGATCCTGATCATCTACAACCATATACTTAACTCCATGCAATTACTTTATCATTGCACTATTCACCTTATAGACATGGTGATATTTTCCTAGTGGAGTAGTGATGGTATTTCTAGAATCACCATGCCTTGCTCTACTATGTTGATGTGACTGATTCTATTGTTCTTCCATTATTGAAGCAGAAGATTCATGTGATTCTTGAGAAGTGTCTTGATCACATGACCTTGGAGCACTGTGACAATAACGCTGAGGATGGCCCATAAATTTTTAGTTATGACTTGTTCTAGTTTTTTCCGTACACTCTCAATTTATGTCGTCAAGAAAGCTGCATTTAAAAAAACCTACTTTTCTCTTGGGTCGTAGAGGAAGGTTCACTGATCCATCCATCTGATTCTGATTTTTAATTCCACTTTGTAAATAGGTATCCCTTTTCAACTTGCTACCAGGGTTTGAGTTCCCACCATCCCATTTTGGTATCATCATACCACCTCCCGTATATCCCGAGATATCACATTCATCAATAGTCACTCTGTTCACTGTCTCTGTATATTATATAATATAGAGCACCACAATCGTCAATCGAATCTCCGGTCATAGCCCATATTCAATGATATGTGCCCTCCAGGATGCACTTTTCACAACATCTAGTGCAAAGAACACTAAATTCATGAATTTGTCCACATACTCTATGACAGAGTGTCTCTCTTTATTCAAGGTAATGATGTCTGTCATTTTTTGGATCTTGAACATGTGAGGATATAATTGTTTATTGAACAATTCCTCAAAATTCTCCCATGCAAGGCCTCCATCAAATTATGCATGCATGGCTAAATCCCACCACTTACATAAAATATCATAAAGCATATAATTCACTAGGTTGACCATTATCTCCACTATTGTGATGATGAACTCTAAGATATTATTCATCATATTGACCAACACCTCTGCCTTCTATGGTTCAGAATCACCCAGATAGTTGGGTGGAATCTGCTTTATGAACTCGATGGTATGATCCATATTCCATGGCTCATTCTTTCAGTTCCTCATATCCATAACATGAAAATATTGGTCAATTCTCTAACCCATCTATTGGTTCACCCCTTAGTTCAGGTCCAACCACATTCTCCATCGCTTTTTCAGGTTGGTTTCGATGACGCCTACTGGGTTCCATTTTCAAAACCAACATCAAAATCCATCAATCTCACTCTCTAAAAACTAATTGCTTATAATTTCAAATTATATCACGTCAACTATAACAAAATTTTTCTCAAAAAACATCCTTCTTAAATTTTAAACAATTTTTCGAAACTTTCAAAATTAATTTTGAAAATTAAATCTTTTTCAAAATACCATAAGAATTTCCTTTTTCAAAGTATTTCTTTTGAAAGTAAATTTTATACGTTTTAAAAAATCATCATTTTCCACAACACGGATCACTACATAAAATTATGTATGAACTCCTAGTGGGAATTCATTCCTTTATAATTCATTTCATGCTCATCTCATTGGATAAACTTTTGAAAAAAAATATTTATATCATTCTAGACTTTTCTGCAAAACACTTATGTACCCAAATTCTTGGTAAGTTTATGTTTAGAATAAAAGGGTTATCTACATCCTTTTATGCTATACATTTCATGTTTTGATAATAATACACCAATATGACAAAGGATGGAAATAAATTCCATAGGCTTTCTGATACAAGTGTAGGATGATTTACCCTTTATGAAGTAAACCCAAACCAACAAACCATAACCAATCAGTTCACTAAATGATGCATGAACCAAAGAAAGATAATTCAACAACTTCATGTATCTAAAAACCACATCAATGTTTTCATCAATGAAAGAACAACCAAGTACAAAAGTAAAGAGTGGATAAAAAACAAAAGACTCTCAAGATAACACAAGACTATGGGATTCACAGTCTCCAAGCTCAATAATCACTGAACTATCCGTGTGTCATGTGGTAGTGCAAAAAACATGTGAAATGTTACCTTTTCCCATATCCTAGATGATAACATATCCAAAAGAACCTATGTTCCAAATAAGGTGTGGTTATAAAACATAGTTGGTTTTCCCCAATGATATCCCTACACATGCCACTATGGTAGAACTGTTATAACATTATATAAAACATTTTACATAATAATTTTTTTTAAAAAAAATTAGCATAATATTTTATAACCAAATATAAAAATGTTCAGAAACCAATTATAATCAATTGAAAACATGTAAATGAAAGCAATTTTCGGAAAGTTATTTTCTTGAAAATAACTAATAAATGCTTATAAAAAAATTCTATTTAATTTTTTTGGCATACCCATTCCATAGTTCATAACATACCCACACATGCATGCATTGTTTGACAGTTCCATACTCATGAGAGGTCTCTCGTCCTATTACCTTGTGTCCCACTAACACCTGCCCCCTATCTGGGGTCACATACCGTGTATTCCAATGGTACTCGTCCCTTATTTAGGGCCCATTAATCATGACCTCACACTAACACCATTTTTTCCAAATATTACCATTAAAAAAATAAACCACATTAATAAAACACAACTTTTATTGAAAACCAAAGCACAACCAATTTGAAGGAATAAATTATTTTCAAAAAAACATTCCATTTTATTTAAATCATCTAATATAATTCATGTTAAAATAATCCAGAAAAATCTACATTTTAAAATTTTTATTTTAAAACCCCATAATGAAATCACTCATAGAAAAACCACAATTTTCAAGATATCCCAGCCCCCACTCAGGAAGGTTTTCAACAAGTTTCCAAAAACTACATCACACTAAATTATGCACAATAAATTAAATTTGAATGAATTCCTTTGATTTATACTAAGAGGAATTAAGAGTGGATCCACCTACTACGAAGGTTTTGAAAAAATTGAACAAAGGTCAACGAACACTCACAAAAACTGGGTTGATTATTCAATCTATTGGACTTAGATCCCTTATCCTATCAACAAAAATGAATAATCTCAAATTATTAGAAAAAAAACTATATCTAATCATAATGGGCATAGATAATAGAACCAAGAGGAGAGGAGAATTGGATCTAAAAGAATCCTTAGTCGGAGAGTTGTACCGCAGATGCAACAAATATCCAAAGTTGACCAGATTGATCCCGAAGAAGGAGTGCCTCTGCAAATACCATAGGGATCGTTTAGGATTGATATCAAGGAGTTTAGGAATGAATATACTGAGTGCAAATGCCAAATGAGTGACATTATTCTAGGTGTGGGCCGGTTCACAATGTGTACCCACTAGTCATGACATGAAGGCCACACTGGATAAGTATGTTGAAATACCCGACACCTCGGGTTAAAAAATAAAATATGAACATTACATGTTGTATACATTTAGTACTCAATGTTCACTGGATCATGGAATGACCCCCGCTTCACGACATGAATCTATCCCCATGTACACGACATGTACTTCTGGTACACGGTGTGTACTTCAGGTATATAACATGAAACCTACAAAAAATCCAAGAAAAACATTTTTATGGATTCATAAACAAAAAAGGATGTATAATAGGTGGAAAAATCATGATAAAGTTAATAGGATGTCTTAACCTAAAAATGGGGGTACAAAATGGTAAATATTTCCCAATAATTTTTTATAACACCAATTAAATTTCATCTAATCTTAATAATTCTCATAAATAATTCCCCACATGATCAAGACATATAAGTTAAAGACATGGTTATCATGGTCTTGAATGAAAGATCATAAAAAATGACATGATTCCTGGGTATATAATGTTAAACTACATAGTTGTTGTCCCTTTCATGACATAAAACTCTCCTTTCCATAGAAATCACCCAATGTGACCACTATTCTTTGTGTTGGTCTCCCACCACACCACTATTCAAGACCTAAGTGTGTCTTGATTCATGTCAATGTTGGATATGTTGTGACACCTAGATATGTATTCTTAGTTCTTGCCACAATATTAATATTTCACGTTAAGAAACCAATATCCTTTCTATATGATTTTAAAACTCATAGCTTCACAAGAACTACATGTGTCTTGACTACTATCATCAAAAGATACAAAGTGATGCTTAAATCTCTAATCCTAGGCCCACCTAAAATAAACAACATCAATAATGACCCCTATTTTTATGGTTCATACATGTTTAGAGAGTTTCCCATTCATGAACTACATGTTCCTTGAGTTCTTGTTTCATAGGATGCATAGTGATTCTTGGATCTCCAATCCAATGTCCAACTACAACAATAAAATAGAAAAATGGCCCCTATGCATATGGGCCATGACTACATAGATAGTTTTTCATTCAATAATTATATGTGGATTAAATCCTGCCATCATGAGATAATTTTTTATGCCCCTTATATTTGACTCATAGGTCGAGTCAGATTAAAAAAAATTCCCCTATCCTTCAATAATGATAAGCAATTCGTACATGATTTTCAGGAAATAACTATATAGGGATTGATTCCTATCATCGAAGGATACATAGAGACACCTATATCCCCAATCATGGGATCATTGGAAATAAATAAAATGATATAAATTCACCCCTAACAACATATGGGCTAGACCAATGTAGAGAACATTGTTACCACATGATGTTTGACTACAAATAATGGAAAATGTACTTATTGTATGCCATTAAAACACAAATAAAATAAATCCCTACTACATGAAATGTAAATGTGTAGTTCTTAGAATATAATCATTCCTTATCAATGTATCTTGATATCAAAACACCAGGTCAACCAGAGTATGCAGTTCTTCAGGAATCATTTTATCCCCTCAAATTGAAAAAAAAAGAATTACATGGAAATAGGAAAAGGATACTATTCTTCTAGATACCCTTTGTTTAACTATTCATGTATGGATTTTGATCTTACATAAGAGCTATTGGCCATCAACCAAATGCTTACTTACAAAGTAAAAAGGTCTTTCTGATCCATGTGAGCCCGGATGTCACTGTGGAAGAACTTATCCTCTAAGGTGTTATGGTCCATCCCCAGTTTTATTTTTATATATAATTACTCATGGCATAAGAATGTTGATCTATGATTTATTCCATTTTCAACTTCCATTCAAAGCGATGTTGCAATACTGTTTACCATGGTTTTACTAATTAGGCTATTATGGAACATTCTACTCTTACCATTTCCATGTGCATAAAAACATTAAAGTTTATTACACATTGGTCAATGTTTTATGAGCATAAAATCTATCCGTTGATGGTCCAAATTGAAATAAATTAAACAACTATAGAAAGAGACATAAAATATTTCAGGTGGAAACCCCTCAAAGGGTGTCCTGAGGAAAATTCATGCCTTTAGTCACTAAAATCAATATCTTTGGAGTTTATGAAAATTTTTGAGTGTAAATAAACATGGAATAAAGATCATATTTACCATTTTGTGGCCCTAGTAAAATAGGATCAATGTTCACTAGATCCCCTAGTCCATGAGAATGTTAAAGTAATGAATTCTCAATTCACCATTCCATGTTAACGTATTCACTAGGTGGCAACACAACTTTTAGGGTTCTCAATAAATTATTGAATATTACATTTTTATAAATCACACATCATTATATTAGAAACTAGGATTCCCAAATACCTTCCATGGACCATCGAAGACGATACCCATCTTCATGAGACCCATTGTCGAACAAAGCATGTATGCCTCTAGATCATGAAAATGAGATTCTATAAATCAACTAACTAAATCATTATCATCAAAAATGGATTTCGGATCCTCTTAAGCCATGACATCACTATGGTGGAATGCAATAACATAAGGAATTTGGGTCATCCCTGACACAATTTTCCAGTATCATCCTCACGACCTGTGAACATTGTACCATAATTTTAAACCCCTAAAACCAAAATATTCAAGTGTACATGACACCCTCAGTGTTATGTATACATGTTTTATACCCCTTTTCAATGATCTAAAAAGACACTAAATTCCCAAACATTTTAATATCCCAAACCCCTTGACTCGAGACCACATGGTTTAGAGACTGTGATTCCCAAAAAAGATCTAAACTGCACAAGCATTGCATGACCAGTTTTTGATAGATCCACTCCACATACCACTTCATAGTCTATAAATTTATATCTTCAAACAAAATTCATGGACCATGGAAATTGGTTGGGACATTCATGTTTAACCATTTAATCGATATAAAAGGCCTCTTGCCTACAAACTAGAGGCATCTTTTCCTTGTAGGAATGGAACTCTTATCCTTGTGAGACCTATTAACAACATGGTAGAACCCAACACCTTAGGGTGTTATAGTTCATTACCATCATGTATAACCCATTCCTTATTCACTAACTCAATCATTTAGGTTATGAATTAATCTATCTATATTCCAACTATGTAGGTTGACTCACCATCCCACTATTTTCTCCATGCACACATACCATCTCTTAATTTTTTCATGACCCTTGTAAAATTTTGAGAAACCTATACATGGCCATTCCAGAAATAAATAAGGGAATTGACCTACCATAGAGAGGAATATATTTCTTTATATAACGGAAGTCTTTTCCTCATGATCCATAGAAATGGTACAGTGGAACTCAACTCCTCAGTGCTTTTTGGTTCATCCATGGAATGTAAACCCAATATTCCTTGTTCCTATCCTTGTATTAATAATTTGAACTGGTGAGAATATTTATATCATAAAAGATATAATTTAGAAAATATAGCATATTTATAACCAAACAACATGGTGAAAAACTACAAGATAGATTTCATTACCACATATTGCTAAAATGTATGAATTATTTCCTTACCACATGATGTTTAACTGAATGAAAAATGTCTTTAAAACATGACATTAAAATGAATATAGAATATTATATTATGATCTGTATATTACCAACAAAAAAATCAAATATAGAAGACGCTAAACTAACAGAAATAGATGGTTAAGTCAATATTAATATAAAATAAAAATCCTTCATAGTTTGATTTTCAGGACCATAAAATTACTACTCAAAATATAAAAAATGATTTACAGGTAGACAAATAGATAAGGTCACCCTAGTGAAATCATCAATTATTTAAAAAATCAAAATTCAAATTGCATGTTCTAGGATGTGTTGATCACTCATTAAATGTAAAAGGTGCAGAACATGTTAGTGTTAGAACCAAGGCGGCTCTATCCTAGGAATGGAATATGGTTTGTGGTAGTTATCGATCCAAATTTTTTTGATCAAGGAGTTAGCATGGAATATGCTCTTTCAATTGAATAAAAAACTAGTGATGAATTTGGGGTAGTTTCCCAGTGCTTGGAAAATTTTTGGGTGACAAAATCAATATTTTGTTTGTTTGTAAAAGGAAGAGTTCTAGAAAAGGAATTGAAGGTCATGAACCATGTTCTGGGAATAGTTCACATATTTTGATGTTTGATACGCGGAATGAAGAACAATGAACCATGACGCAAGAATGGTATGTAGACCGCATAGGAGGAATGGTTAGCGAAGTTAATGAGGTTCTCAATGAAGATTTGCGGTTTACAATAAGGCTTGATGTATGTGAAAGGCATGGCAGTTCACTGTATGACATGTCATTCACAAAATCAAGGTGGAGTTTTTAGAAACTGTGAAGAGTTTCATTTGAGGAAACAAGGAGGTGATTTGTACTAGTGCGTAAGAAGAATGGTGGTACATGGACATTTTAAGAAAAATGGAATGTTGGAGATGTGCAGTATGTGATGTAGGCAGTGATGAAATAAAGATTTGGTAAATCTCGTTTTAGAAGATTATGTGAATCAGTTTTCCTATAAAAGGATCACTAAGTACTTTATTAGTCAGTGGTTGATATATTAGAAATCTGAGAGGAATTTCATGAAATCTGTATGTAGTTTCCAGGAAGAAAATCCCAGAAATAAATTAATTAGAAAATATAAAAGGAATTTGGTGAAGTCCAGTTTGCAGGAAGACAAGTCCACATAGGAGATCCTGTACATGGAGAAAGAACATGGTTTGTGTATTTCATTCAATACATGAAGTGGATGCAGAGTGGATGTAGTATATGAGGAAGTGGTTGTTTGTGTAAGGTTGTATATAGAGGAATAATTCAATGGTGGATCATAGAGGTGGTTCGAGAAGGCAGGATACAGGGATAGTACATGATGCACTTGTAGTATGTGGTTTAGTTCATTACGTGGAGGAAGAAGGTTAGTTTACAGAGGAGTAGTTCTCAAACAATAAGTATAGGGAAAATTGAACTTCATCTATGGGTAAAAACATAACATAAATAGATGATTCATCAAAAATTGAGGATTCATGATTTAACTCCAATCCATTGAAGAGATATTCATGTTGACAAACTGAGTTCATATTCTTCCAAACATAGTGAGCTAGAGGGAGTTAATGGATGTGATCCATGGGATGTTGTGTGTAATCCCTAAAACTATGTAAAGGATGTGTTCCAAGAATATATAGATAGTTGTATTTTGTTTATTCCACAACTTCTGAATCTTAGTGGTCATTTTTACGAAAAAAACTTATCAGCATATGCTCCTTGGACCTATCCATTCCTAGTGAACCAATTAAAATTGATGTGTCTTTTCTTTGCATGTGATTTTTTGTTTTTTTTTTCATCCTCTCATTATATAGGATTAACAGGTTCCTTCCAACATGGGAACATGATCCTTCAGTTTAAAAGAAAAAGTTGACACCCTCATTCCCCCTCCCCTCTATGGGTGTTCTGGGTTCTTTTAGTTTGGTTGAAAATAGTAAAAATGTGTCGTGATAAAAAAGTAAGTCAATTCCCTCTATGAACTCTCGTATAAGAATATATAGAAACTTTTAGTGTAGTATGAATTATGTGATATAATTATTTTGGGGACCACAATATGGCCCTTGAAAAATTTAAGTAATTCTCCCTAATTCCATTGAATTCAAATAATGATCGATCAACCTCCCTTAGAAACCTATATTGTACACAAATTATCCTTTTATGAATCAGGTAATCTAACGATAATAAGAGAATATATATCAATCATGAGTATTATGTGAGCCTAAATTCCTTATAATTTCTTCAGAAAAGACAATTATTGTTTAGACATTCAAATCTATCATCCAGGTATACATTATATCATACGAATAACGTGTATCATTGATAATCTATGTAACATTATATCTAAAAATTGGCATGCAGATAATGAATAAAATAAATATAGAAAATAAAATATAATGTTCGTAGAATTTATTCATAAATAAGGTGAAATAAAGTAGAAATATCCACATTCTTGTGCCTTTCTATGGATTAATTAAAAAAATAGTTATTAGTGTACATTATGTGTTGTTTAGATGAATTTTAAAAGTTAGTGAGAGTGTGGATAGAAGTGTCTATTGAACACTGGAGATCCTATTTCCATGTACTTCTTCATCTTCCCAAGGATGAAAGGTCTCAATAAGATAAGGAATCTCCTCAACCCTTTTTAGATTCATCTTTATTGAGGATTATACTGCTAAAATATTAGACATTAACAGATCATGTTTTAATCTTGTCTCTATTTGTGTTGTCAATGCATCCATTTGTATGTGCAACTCAAAAATTATATAATTACATTTTTCAAAGACCACTAAAGATACCCGCATTAGTTCACCTTGGGGGTATTTCCTCAAGATTGAGTAAGCCTCGCTGACTACTAGTGAACAATTTATGGGTTTGAAAAGATTTCTACATGATGTTATAAAATGGTTTGTAGTTAAAAATTTCCACACACATATCATGAAAAATATAGGTAATATTTTATTTTTGGGAGGAAAAATGTTTTTAAAAGAGTTTCAGTTATTATGGTGTGATTTTGATTCTAGATAATCATCCTTCATTTCTCATACTCTGTAACTTTTGGATTGGGTGCATCAGAAGGTGGAATAATTGGCTGAATTGATTAAAAATGAATAGAGGGTGTTAGGGGTACTCTTCATTCAAAGGATGCATAACCCATTATTGTCATATAATTGATATATTCCACAATTAAATCTTCCCCACTAATGTTATCACCATCACATGGATGAGGATTATTCTTCAATAGTAGCATAAGTGTTTAATTTTCTCTGTCTTTGATAAAATAGGGGGTCGGTGAAGAAAATGTTGTTTCCACATGATGGAGTGGAATATCCAGCACAACAACTAGATAGTATTCCACCCAAATGAGAGAATAATTACAGTATATAAATATAGGTAAAATAATAGGTGGAAGGAGAATCTCAGCATTTGTTTCATTGTTCTCCCATACAATCTAAAATTGAAAGATAATTATAGGATTTCACTCTAATTGTACTCTAACACAGGATAGGCGATTTTTTTGGATAAAACTGAACTAGAGGTAGAAATGATTGGGTTAATATGGATTCGACACAACAAACTCATCCACATGTGATGTGAATACCCTATCTCGTAGAGATATTTATTATGAAAATTTATCAAAATATCAACGTCCATTATTGACAATTTTTTCGATTACCAAGGGATGTGGAATAAAAATGAAACAATTAGATCGGATTACCATGTTAGTGAACTCATTATGGACTAATATAATTACATCAACACTAGAAATTGTTATTAGGAATGGGAGGAATGGTGAACCATGGATCCCTGTTGTGTTGTGTTATTTATACCAGTAGAAACACTTCCTTATCTATCAAAGTAAGAACTAAAAAGATATATGACCCTATAGGGGGTAATACCTTGCTATATGTGTCCTAGGAGATGGTAAAGACATGAAAGAGTTGTTATGACAATTTTAAGAGTCCATACCTCTAATAAAAGAGCTTCCTTCACCAGCATGCTAATTCAAATCTCGAGCATGAATCCCTAGTTGGGAATATCTACATATTCAAGAATGTGGCCATGAAACAACCCAGCATATGGCTTGGGGATATCTCTATGATCAGTTGGAATAACCATGAGGTATATTATCTAGATTATAGCATTCCCGATTATGATTTTGTGATATCAGTGACCTATTGAGATCGGAACCGATGATAATGTATAGTGGTCATCCAAGATCCAATATGGCAGGAAAAAATGATTATCTAGTCATTAAACGATATGTGTGAGTGAATATTTATCTCCCAAATTATCTTCCATTTCATTTTGTTAATCATGTTCCTATCCAATACTATAGGTTGGGTGGGGTGATCATAGGAATCCATGGTAGGAATGAACTCATCATACATCTCCCCATGGGGTGATATCCCTCAAAGTAGGTAGATATCCTAAGGATTGTTTCTCGCTTCGTAATGGGATAGATGGAATGAATTAGTTCTAGGTAAGAAATGTATGATTATTTAGATAAGAGGATAGGAGTGATCATAGCTGATGTTATGGGAAATCTATATGGTCTTTGAAATGCCAATAGTGTGGGGGTGATTGGAAAATTCTATGCAGCTTTATCTAACCAAAAAACAAGCACACCAATTCATGAAAAAATATTTATGGGTTCATAGGTCCCATTTTGAGTTGAATCCAATTATAAAATCATTCAAGGAGAAGGGAATCATGCTCAAATAACATTAAACAAATGGATATGGGATAAAATCACAACAATATGGACCGTATTGAGATTTATCCAATATAAAACACATTTCTTGAGAATATAACATGACCAACTAGCCACCTTCTGAAATGATCACTTGATCATTAACCAAGTAATATAATAACCAGCAAGAAGATATATTGTAGTAAGGCGATGGAATGGATATATCATTCAATAGATAGAATCCATATATGGGAATTTGACGAAATAAAGTAATGTTATGGAGCTCTGATGGGTGTATCCACTTCCAAACAACATGGTAAAAGTGATGGGGATAAAGAGGGTAGCTTTATAGTTTCCAAAAAGCATAACCTTGTAGTAATCCATGATGGAAGAACTATGAATGGATCTGGAATCCATATATATATATATATATATATCATACAAGGGAAAAATTATATTAAAAGAGATGTATTATTATGGAAGAAGCATTCACATTTCACGACAAGTGAGGGAACATGCGATCCCATGACCCGATATACATCTCACAAAGTACATAACACATGGATATATCTCAAATATCATAATACATGGTATATATCACAACTATAAACCCCATATTAAAACTCTCAATCATGTAACCGTAGACATAATAACACAAACTTCATAATGGTCAAGCGATCATGTGACTGAATGAATGGATCATGAAAAAACTATAATAAATCAATAGGGAATTATTTTTTTTGTTATCTCTTAAGAAATTACAGATAAAGGACTCTTTTTTATTTGAGAATGTAAGGGGAAAAATTAGTTTAGTATCATTATCATGTGGTTAGGTTTCATGAAATTGGGACACAAATCTGACTTTCAAAACAAGTCTCGCGATCAGTTAACATGAATGGTTATTGTGACCAAGATCATGCCACTGGGTCTTATGATTGGATAAAATAAAGGATGCATATCAAAAAATATTTTTATATTTGATGACACTTATGAATGATACACTCATATTCCTCTATTTATACAGACTTCCAAAAATTACCAGCAGTCACCCAGAAGGCTAAACAGCTCCCGTGGCCCTGAATGGAGACAACACCAATGACTTGGGTGGACATTTACTTTCCTTAGAACTGGGTCCTTTCCCCCAAGGGCATCATTCATGAGGATTGTGGGGGATTTATTGGATCCTTATAAATGAGAATCATCAAATTTATAAGGGAATAAATAGAAGATTCATAGGTATTATTTTCTCCAAAAAAATAAAGGAATTGGTGTAAGAAAAAACTCAAACGGATCGCGTTACCTAAAAAATTATACACAATCACATGACCATCAATAAATCATTATAAGGGACCATTAATAGTGCATGACCTTCTTAGACTAGAATAATCCTCTTTAAAAATGATTCTTGTTCTTGCGAAGGTAGAAAAAAATTCATTGATGATCGTGTGAAGGACACCGGAAAAGATTTCCAGATCACTTGACTTTCCAACTGGAGGACACCTAAAAATTAAAAAAAAATTAATACAATGAATTAAAATATTGAAAAGGGAGAGACCTTAGACTATCTTTTGTTTTCATACGATAATCTTATGTAGTTCACAAGATCCCATGAACTCCTTGGTGAAAGTGTCCACACAATATCACAAGATCTAATATCAATCCAACGATATGCGATAGATGACCTGAGTGATTTTCCAGGAAAAAAACTTGTGTGACATTGCAAGATATTATATCCTTCTAAAATAAATAACTAATAAAAGGGGGGAGGGATACTTTTTTACAATGTATGTATACACTTTCCTTAACAAGAAGTGGTCATAAACCCCCATAAATCATCATTGATCAAGTAAGGCTACCCTCGAAAATCTAGCATGATCTTGCAAGGGACGTTAGACTTGACGGGATGGTATTATGGGGAATCCATTGAAAATTATCCCTTATCTCAAGAATAGACCAATACAATTCATCTTCAATCACACGAAATATTTTCCCGGGGAATTATAATCTAGAAAATCCATCTAGACATGGATAAACGGCCATTCGAAAGCTATTTAAAATGTCAACATGATTAATAAAAATCCCATTGGTCAGTTAATTTCCAATAAATATAATGCTGATAATATAGTCTTGCAGTCCCTATTTATAATGTGATGAAAAGTTGACAACGTGGATGATTCGTGGCTGGATCATTCAATGAAAATGACACTAGAATACCTCCATAGAACCTAGCGCATATCCCCATGATATGCACTACACAAGGAGGCATATCTCAGGGGTGGAGGTGTTTATAAATAACCCCACCACCATAAAATATACACATGTGGATGTTTTACACCATGAGAAAATGCTAAATGGGAGTTCATGAGTGGACTTCCCAGAGCGGTCACTCATGAGATCACAAGGTATTCATTAAGAAAAATTAGTTTTAATAACATAAGGGACTATGACGCATGAGTATGAGCTTTGTGAGATCACTCAATAGATCACAAGAAACAGTTAGGATGTTTTAGATAGATTATTTGAAGCAGGTCCCTCAAGTCGAATGGGATGAAAAAACCTAAAAAATATAACTGTAGAAAAAACATAAGTCACATATGCAATAAATGATTTTTTTAAAGTTTGGGGCCAGAACCACAATTTATTATTTAAAGCAAAGACCTCCTTAGACTGGGTAGAGGAAGACCCATTACATAGACCAAAGGTCCAAGGCCAAGTGGCCTCAATACTAAGCTTAAAAGCCCATTTTATGTCCCAAAGGACCCCTCAGTGAACATTACTGCTACAGTACCTGCGCTGCTATAGTACCCACTACAGTACCGCCACCAGTACAGTACCTACTACAGTCCCTCCACTGTAATAGTGTCGCCGCTACTACAGCTCTACCACTGCTACTATACAACTACAGTACTGCTACAAAACCCAAAAATTCTCCCTTCCTGGATTTGATCCTGGGCCTTTTGGATGCCAATCAAGAGCTTGTACCCTAGGGGTATAGGCTCATTGGAACATATGCAATAAAGAATTTAATAAATACTAAATAATGTGGGATACTTATGAATATATGGACACAATAATCCTTATGAACTCTGTATCACCAATCAAATCATTCAACAATACAGGGATATGTCCCCCCACGTAATGAGACAATATCTTGGCCATCTATTTTTATCATGTCATGTTCTATTTGTTTGATGGTTGGGGATGAAGACTCATTTATAATTAAATCAAAGTGAAGACATATTATTAACTGGGTGGAGGGAGACCCACTACATAGCCCAAAGGCTTAGTGGGCATTTAGATCATTACATGGCCTGTAGGCCCAAATTTTTGGGCCAAGGCCAATTCTGTGAATAGTACTGCTACAGTACACGTGCTGCTATAGTGCCCTGCCGCCACTACGGTACCATCTTCGATACAGTACCGACACTACTACAGTCACTATAGTACTGCTATAGTGCCTACAGCCCATGGGTTTTGAACCCCCCTTTATCATGCAGTATTACGAGCTTCTTACCACTATGACAAACCCCAAATACAAACATTTTGATGGGTAGCGAGGTATTGGGCTAGCCTTCCCACCTGCATGCCACACGTCCCCAACATGGCCCAAGGTGGCCAACCCTTAGGCTTAGGCCAGTTCCCAATGGGGTAAAGGGGCCCATGAGTGGTTTGCTAGAATATAGTGTGTGTTTCCTTGCGAGGACTCGAACCCGGATCCTCGGGGTTAGGACACCACTGCCTATAACCAAATCACCCATGCCCCACAGGCAGAACCTGTTGATGGGTAACAAGGTATTGGGCATGCCTACCCACCTGCACGCCGCATGTCCCCAGTGAGGCCCGAGGTGGCCAACCCTTGGGCTCAGGAGAGTTCCCAATGGGGTAGAGGGGCCCACGAGTGTTTTTCTGGCATATTGTGCGTGGAGCCTTGCGAGGACTCGAACTCGGAACCTCGGGGTTAAGATTCCACCACCTTTAACCAACTCACCCATGCCCCACGGGTATAAACCTGTTGATGTGTAATGAGGTATTGGGATGGCCTGCCCACCTCCATTCCACACATCCCCAGTGAGGCCCAAGGTGGCCTACCCTTGGGCTTATGCTAGTTCCCAACAGGGTAGAGGGTCTCATGAGTGGTTTTCTAGCATAAAATGCATGTTTCCTTGAGAGGACTCGAACCCGAAACCTTAGGGTCAGGACGCCACCACCTTTAACCAACTCACATGTTCCCCGCGTGCAAACGTGTTGATGGGTAACGAGGTATTGGGCTGGCCTACCCACCTGTGCACCACACATCCCCAATGAGGCCCAAGGTGGCCAACCCTTGGGCTTCGGCTAGTTCCCAACATGATAGTGGGGCCCATGAGTGGTTTCTATTAACCTATCATGAAAGGCACTCAACGCCCTCGGTGAATTCCACCCAAGCCTCGCGATGTTCGCTTGGCTTGCTAGAAGAGTCTGAAAAATCCTACAAACATGTCACCCAAGCTATGTGGTGGAACTAGGGAACGTCATCTAGGTCTCACAATGTCATAAAGACATGCCATCCATGTATTGTGATGTCTTCGATATAATCCATCATAGATCATGTGAGACCCTCCAGACATTCCATACATGATCATGAGATATCTTAAAGAAATGCCATTCATATTTTTTTTGTGTCCCCTATAAAAGTCAACATTGTCATAAAATTAGGTTTGTAAATGTCCATTATGAAAACAGAACATTTTCAAACATCCTCAGTCATGTCTTATAGACATCCCAGACATGTCTAGAAGATAATCATAATATGTCCGGAAGAAATACAATCTATATCAAGAATATGTCCGAAGATGTGATAACCTTTTCTTGTAAATTTATTTGGGTTTTCCACCAACTAATCTATGAGAACTCTAATTCATATCAGAACCAAGATACATATGATTCCCAACTATGTCCCAAGTTCTAATAGGAATCCACCTTTGTGCAATTCCATTAATGTATCTTATAGTCCAAGCATCAAGACCCAATATTTAATATGGTATTATCATTAATCATCATAAAACATAAGATTGAGAAGGAAAAATAAACTAAAATGACTCTAATTACTGAAATACCAAGGATACAGAGGATTCCATACTATGGCTCAAGATCTATATTACAAATCCAAAGGGCTTACCCAATACTTTAATCCTGTAACCATATATAGTTAGACTAATAACTTTTTATCACTTATTTCGCACATGAAATAATGCTCACATGGGCTTATAGATTTTCAATGATCATATCTCTTTAATTGTGAATATCTATAACCATGGAATCCTTAATGTGTAATCCACATTCACCCATGTTATATGAATACCCCTATAAAGGGAGTCCACCTCGAGGTATGTATTAAGATCATGATAGAACCAAAATGACTCTGATTCCTTCCATAACCCAGACATATAGTACACATCCCTGTGGATTGATATTAATACCCATTACATAACTTCTCTCTTACGAGTCCATTATGCATGAAATTAAACTACATGGGTCCAATGAACTACATGGGGTTTGATTCTTACAATAAATGGTATACATAGTACACCTCACAAATGTTCAATCCCTTCATTGATATATTAATCATCTCCCTTGATGGTAGTAAATTCCATAGTTCCTAGTGATATGGATTCAACATACAAGAATATATTGATGATAGGAAATGGATGAAGATCCTAAGATACATACAAATTGAATCATTAATATCCCCCCTTTACAAATAATGGGTTCAAAACAACATAATTTTTTTAGGGTAACCATTCTCATATTGGGATTGGGAAGAGATTAATGAATATATCATAAATCTATAAGAGAGTCCTACCGTAAGAAAATCCCCCCCCAAAAGGTGTGATGATCCTATACTCCCATCCTCTAAAAAAATGTCATTTCCCAATCATCGTTGGGTATGAAACCCCAATTGACAACAAGGCATTGGAAAGTAAGTCGATACTCAGTTAGCAATGTGTTGGATATTAGAATTTTATGCAAATGAAAAAATAGAAATACCAACCTAATGAATTGTGTAACACATTCAACCCCACTCACAAATAACATTTAGGATTTCCCCAAAACCCACCTTCCCAAGAAACAAAAATGGTGACCTAAACATAAAATCAACTAACTATGACCTCTTCATTAAAAGATAAATTGATAAATATCCTAGTTCTTGTCGGACCATTTTTTTATACCATGAATGTTATATTTCCCAATGAAAGAATTATATCATATGAAGTAATTATGATATTATTGATTTTTTAACTGTGCATGAATTGGAATAAACATTTGGTATCAATATAAAACATTCTAAAAATTAAATTAAATTTAATCGATGCCATTTGAAAATTATTCTCTCTTATATTCTAAACTTCCTTTTACTAGAAAAATCATAAATATATCATGGGAAAAATGAGGTACTATTAAAAAATCTTGGTGCTTCATAGAATAAGTGCATACCTATGAATATAAGATCCATTTGAGAGCTATTAATATATCTTCATCAGACACACTTTAGTAAACAATATTCATCAATACATTAAGTTATATTCACCATTTTATGTCATTATTCCAAATATCTCTTGGAATATATTATTAAATTGATGTTTTTAAATATATTTCACTTTGTTTGGGAATAATAGATCTCAATTAAAACCTAAAAATGGTATCATAAATACTCCTATAATATGTATAATATTATTTAATTTTTTTCAATTTTATATAAATTTTTATGAATAAGGTTATCATACTAAGTGATATATTGATTTCGTTATCCATAATATACACAAAAAATATATAGTAAAACATTGGACATTTATTATTCCATGATAACTAATGAAATGAGTTATATCTTTTTATAAAGGCCCACTTTTTTGTCACAAACATATAGTATCATAAGACAATAATGATATGTGATACCACAAATTTTGATGTTGTTAAAATCATTGGATTTCTAAAACATTTGAAGGTATAATATGTATAGATCTCTATCCATTGGGAAAGAAGGAAATATTTAAGGATATCATTTTTTGATATTTAAAATATGGTATAAAATGAATATATAATTGTTGTTTCTCATTATATAACAATAATAAATATAAAATATTAATGTATATATTATATAAAAAATGGATGTAAAATATATTGGATACCATAATATTTAGTTTCGTAGTTTGAGGTTTGTTTTTACCCAAATAACCATCAATGGTATACGTTTTTTAATTTCTTGTCATATATAAAGTAGGATTGTGAAATATTATCTAATCAAAAACAAACTAATCTAACCAAAATGAATTTAAAAAGTAAAATATTACAAAGTTGAGTATTCAGTTCAATTGAGCTAATGAATATTGTATTATTTGGGTGATTAGTTTGGTTCAGTTTTAGAATCCATGACCATATTAATTGTAAACAAATAATTTAATTATGTATATAATTCATTTTTTAATTTGTAGGTGGTAATGTTTTTCTATTATAAAATTTGAATATATTATATATTATAACTGATTTTTCATTACATGGAAATTCTATGAAAAAATGAGATTTTTAGGTGAATAAAAGTCATCGAACAACATTCCCAACATTATTGAATCCATTTAAATAAATTATATATTATTGAATCTGTTTCTTATCATGTTTTTTTTCTAATTTAAATATTGAATTTCTCATTTTTATGGTCCTATATATCTTCATATTTTCTTAAAAAACTTAACTATAAAATTTAGTATTTTATCCTTTTTTGAATCAATCTAGTATAACATTTTCCCTCATGTTTTATTCTCTAATATAACATGGATATAACTGATCTGACCTAGATTTATCAGTTCTTGACATTTTTGTCAAAATCATTGATTATTTTCGGTTCTCACTTAATGTATTTTTTCCAATTGAATGTGGAAAATCATTGTCCTTAACCAATTTAACATGAACATGTGCACCCAAAACATAGGGATTTTAAAATTTATTTTGACATTCATTTATAACAAGAATTATAATTTATAAATTTTTTTACACTAATCAAAAAAGGTATTTAAAGAAATTTTTTAATTTAAAATATTATCATTAGTAAATGTAGCAATTATATACTCCTTATAATCAGTATTTTTATATTTATGTATTTTTTAATAAATAGAGTGTTAATATTAGGGGTTAATATTATGTGACATGAAAAACATGGAATAAAATTTATGGTTTTGAAATAAAGTATTAATATTAAAATTATATCATAATTTTTAAATTGTTTTTAAAATATAATATATGTGTCTGTGTCTGTGTCTTTGTGTGTTTCTGTTTATATTGGGATTATAAAAAATAACAATTTATAATAAGAAATGTTCGTATTTGTGGATTATTTTCAAAATTAATTTAAACAATACCAAAATAATTTTTTTGATAAAATTATGGTTTAAATTATTATGAAATATAATTATTTAAAAAATATGTCTTTTTTTATTTTTTGATACAAAAGTTTCATAAATATTTATTTGATTTTGTGTGTGTTTATTGGGTTTATAAAAATTGATTAAGTATAATACGAAATATTCATATAAGTGACTTATTTTTCATAATTATTTGAACCCAACCAATATTTTTTGTGTGGATAAGATTAATTTTTTTCTTTAATATAAAATATATGATATTTAATTAAAGTAAAATTTTATATTATTAATATGAAATATTCATATGAATTGAACATTTTATGTGCTCTTATTTTTATAATTTATCTTTTGATGGTGTTCATTTTAATATTTTTACGATGAAAATATTAAATATTATATGATAATATCTGTAATATAAATGTAAAATCATTATTTTTATAATAAATAAATTATATATACAATTGTAATGAACAATAAATTTTTCATATTCATACTTAACGAAATTCTCATTATTTCTCATATCTAGATTGAAACTTTGTTTATTAATTTATATTTTTATCTATATTCTGAAATATAATTTTTATTTTTTATAAATATTTGTAATTTAATTATAAATTATTTTAATTGATTTTATTAAATTCCATACCATGAATTTAAAAGGATGTTTATGGTAAGGTATGATAGTTAATTTTATCTAAACTAGGGTCATGGGGTAATTATTATAATTCAAAAAGTAAATAATATATTTTAGTTAATCTCATGTATTTGGAGTTAAAAAATATTTTAACTAATAATAAATTTTGAGTAATTATTAATGGATATTGGATCTTTTGGTTTCAAATGCCTTTTATTGGGGACTCTAGTTCTTCCTAGGAAGGTAGGGTTGTCTATATATTACATTTTACCCAATCTTGAATAGTGTTTTTGTTTCTTGGGTTTTTAACCCCTTACATGAAGGATTTTGATGCACTGAATTAATGAGATTAATATTTATATGTGTTAAATATTATAAATACTATTTTACTATGTATAATATCAAAAGTATTTAGATATATATATTTATACCTTAATTTGATTAGAAAATGTTATTTCGGTTGATTAAAATAATATGTATAAATTAAATAAAATATTGGAAATCATATATATATATATATTAAATATATGAGGTACCCTATACATGATATGTATAAGGTTTTTTTAAAAAATAGTTTATAATAAATACCAATGCTAAATCTTTGATTTATTATAATGTAAATAATGAGTAAGACCTGGATATTTCAATTTAGGTTACCGTTGAGAATTTTGTTCCCATAGATTTTATTTTTTGTGGTTTGGAAAATGCGGGTTGTAACACCCCAAGTTTCCTCGGTATGTTTCCTTTCGAATAATGCAATGGCGTGCATTGTACACAACTTCGAGATTTTAACACACCATAACCAATCAAACTAGCCGTTATGAATAGTAATACCTACTTTTTGAAATTTTATAAATTCTATCTCTCAAAATGGACTTCATTTTTGGATTCGTAATATCTAAATTAGCCTAGGGTGAAATTTTGGTACTTTTTGGATAACTTTCATATTTTGATGAATAGTGAAAATTACTAATTTTTAATTAAAAACAACTTTTTTAATCAAAATAATTAATAGTGATAAGATATGAATTTGAGTTGTTTTAAAGTATATTTAGAATATATTTTTACTATTTAATATACTTTTGGTCATTGGACATAATTTTACAATTAAACCGAACATAAACAAGTGTCAATCTTTTGATAGTTATTATCTCTTAAAAACACGCTTTTTGTTTTGACAGAGGGAATTAATTTTAAATTAATTTCTGCCACTTCTGTGTTTTGAATATAGAAAAATGGATTCCATATTTGGAATCAGGATGTTAAAATTGTGTAAATAGGTAACTTTTATTTTTAGACATTTTGAATAATTACTGCGGTAAATATTTTATTTACCATGGTTAAGGGTAAATCCGGTAAATAAGGGTTAAAAAATAATATTATAATAATACTAAATTACCCTAAAACGTATCTTAACCCTATTGGTTGATACATGGTCGACCATGGGAATCTTTGGGTCTATTTTGGGACCCCATGGATCAACTTGTAAGTGATAATGACACTTTATTTTAATTAAGTTAAAATAAATACAAAAATGACACAAGCATATATATTTTAACAAAACAATTTTTACAGAGAGTTATATATGTTGGATTTTAGATTATAAATATTCCTTAGAAATATAAAAGGATTTCCTACATAATGATATTTTATTTATATTTTTTAGACATTAAATAATTTATTTTATTTATGAAACAATGATGATGCAGTAATTACTATAATAGTGAAAAATCAAAATAATTGATATTAAAAATACCCAAATAAATATAATATGAAACTTTTAATGAATTAAAATACTTTTCTAGGATAATATTATATATTAGTATTGATTTAATTGACGTTTTGAGAAGTAATAAATCTGTTATGGGTTTCACAAAAATCAACTATTGAATAGTGTGAAAATTGACATAAAAGAGTTTTTAAAACAAATATTATATTATTAATTGATATTAAATTCCTAAAAATCTAAGGTTCGGCCAAGAGACTTATATCATGATAGGTGTATCATTAATGGATCACTTGGGGGTCTCTTGTATGTATATGGTAAGTTTATTAACCATATAATATAAAAATACAAAGAGACATTGTAAAAGTGAAACTAATTAACTTAGAGTTAATACTTAAATATAAGGTTAATATGAGTACCCAAACCTGTCTAAATTCTATTGGTTGAGTTTTTTTCGACCCATCCCCACCTTAACCTGTGAATATTCAACTTTGGAGCCATTGGAAACCGAATATGAATTTATTATAAACTAATATCTCTAGCTTTTCCAAAGGTGCCCCTCACCCCTCTTATAAAAGGGCACTCCTCCTTATCATTTCTTCACACCTTCAAAGCCCTTTGGTTTGGCCAAACCCTGCCCAAATAATATCTCAACTTCCCTCACTACAACCTAGAGGCCTTAGTTTTATCAGAAAGCCAACCTAAGGAGCCCTTTTGATCAAATCAAAAGGAAGAACCCGAAGAAGAGGTAATGATTTCACCACCCCTTTTCAAGTTCCTTTCTTCTTCCACTTCCTATTTATTTGTTATTTCCATTATAAAATAATAACTCCAGTATCATATATATACTGTGATGTTATTATAAATATGGTACAACCATATTCAGTATTCTATCCATCCTTTGAATAACATGTCACCATACGTGTGTACGCACAGCTTACCGTCTCCACGTCGTGGTGTAATTGTTATTCAATATATTATTATTTGGATGGCTATAATAATGATGTGTAACTCATGTAAATAATAAATATAACATGATAATAATTCTGTATATATGATATAAAATCCAATTATATATTATTTTAATATCAAAAGAATGATACTGTCGCTCGTGCGTATGTACGGACTACCGTCTCCACGAACGCGATGAGATTCATTGTCCATCATATCCATTCAAGTATAATTATCATTTTATGATTTAAAAATAGTATCTAAGGACTTGATATCATTCTGGATATGAATAATATACATCCCATTAATAACGAATATGGCTCACATAACAAATAATATAAAGTAAAATGAACCCGTTAACACCCGAAATGAAAATAATTCTAAGATATTATTAACAAATAAATGTTAAAAGATCATATATGATATCATATTAAAGTAAATGATTATTTTATAATTAAATAACAATTATTTCACCATTATACAGGAGGTAAACCTACCATCGACCAAGGAAAAAGTACAAAGTAAGGGATTTTCTTATCTCACTTTCAATTCCGTGAGATTTCCATTTTTCGCCACTAAATTATTGAAAGTGGTGTATTGTGTACTTCCATTTGATATATATTCATGATTATATTTATATTCATGTTATTCTGTAAATCATTTGGTGGTTATTAACTTTTGGCCATACGACCCAGTTGATTAACGTGGTAAGAGGTTTCTTATCTCACTTTTAATTTCGTGAGATTTCCATTGATCACCACTTAATTATTGCATGTGGTGTATGTGTACTGCCCATGATTGTATTCATTGTGTAATATACTTTAATTTATGGGTATTTACATCATCATGGTATGATACTTCTTTCATGGGTGTATGTTTCGTATGTTACCTAATCGGTAAGGGAATTTGAGATTTCAATTCCCACTCATTTGACTTTACGCATATTTCATTGATTATATTACTCCATGATTATGTGTGGAATCACTATTCATTTGATTATGTCATAATTTCCACTCCCCTTCCTGTGGATATATGTTTGATACACATAATCACTCATTGGTAATTCTCAAGTCATTGATATGAATTTGATAAGAGTAATTTTAACTCATTCACCATTTGTTGAGTTAAACATCCAATTCATTGGTGTTGTTTTTACAAGAATATGTGTGAATATCCTTTGATTGTTTTACACTGAATATCCAATCATATTTAGTGTATTTATATTTGTCACACATAATTATGTCGTTGATTTATCCTTAACCTAAGGATACGGCCTTTATGAGAGATTTCATCTCAATTTACATTCCATTGAGACTTCTTTGTTGATATACACCAAATCACTTTTATGTGGTGTATATAATGTACTTTGACATAGTATATCATGAATCCATTTATTCTCATGATATTACAAAGTTTTGATTACCTCAATTATTTGTATTCAAGTGTCTCTTTTGGTTAGAATCTCTAACTAAAATACCATTTTTAAATGTTTTAAAGACTTATTCTTCTAAATCTTGCTCATTAATGTCCATGTTTTAAAAATGGTTTTAAGGATTTATTTATATGGACATTAAAGTTTTAGAAATTAAAACTCCTTTTAAAAAGCATCAAAGTGGTATGGGACACTTTGATTCAAAAATCTACTTTTAAATGGCTTCTTGACAAATAGTGTGACTTTTAAATGTTTTCAAGAAAAGGGGGATAATTCTCTCAAATAGTTTTGATGATTATTTTCATTTATGTCAACATCATTCATTATTCTTGATTGAGGTTAATGTGATACAATAAAATCTTCCATATTGTATCGAATGAGTCATGTTTGACTGTGGATGCGCTGTTTTTATACCATTCATGGTTTGTGGTAAAAGTATTGACATTTCGTATGCTAGTTTTAATACGAATGTTTATGTTATGTTTAAACATGTTCATATGAGGAATGCATTGGACTTAATAAGTGATGGGTGGAGCCCACTATAGCTCCTCGATGCATCGGTAGGTCTCATGAGACAAACTAGTGTCTTGGCACAAGGCCTTGAGAAAATCTTATTTGTAGTCTTGGCACGAGGCCTTGGCTAAGTGGTTATGATAGTCTGGCATTATGCATTCCAACATTATGAAAGTGGATATTGATATTTCATGTGATCATTCGACTAGTAGAATATCCATGTGGGTAAGTAAATGGCATTATTTCATTTTACCTTTGCCATTTTATGCTGAAGTTCAAGTTTAAAAGGCTTTTGTTTTAGTTATAAATTGCCTTAAGTGTTTATGCTTATTTATGAAAGCTTCTGCTATAATGTTATCCTTACTGAGCATCTGAGCTCACCCCTTTCAATGTTTTATTTTTCCCACGATTATGAAGAAGTAATTTATGAATGACCTGCAGGGATAGTATGAGGGGATATGAAGACAAGATGTTTTTTTTATGATGTAATGTAAAAAAATTATGGATGTATCTAGTTATTCCAAGGCTACTAAACTAATCGGTCTTTCGAGACTTGATCTTTCTCGTGATCATGCCAATGTTATGTAATAATGCACCGACTCTAGGTAACTAGGGTCGGGGCGTTACAGTTGGTATCAGAGGAAGTTTAGTACAAACCTTGGAAGCTAGATTTAGATAAACTCTGATTAGAGCACGTAGACCTAAGATGAACTTTGAGGATTAGTATAAAAGAACTTCTGAGAATTTTGGTATTGTAGAGATTTTGTGAGTTTTCCGAGCAATACATCCCTGTCTGGATATGAGTAGGTAGAGGCGGCTCTGGCACAGATGTACCTAGGGGTAAAACCCGAAAACACCGCTTTGAGCTAGACTCGAACGGGAACTGGTGCACGACAACGGGCCTTGCTGCACTCTTGGTTACGACACTCCCGAGGGATATGCTTAGGATAAATTACATTTTCTTTACAAACCGATTTAAGTAATATATACATAAGATGAGAGTAAATGACCTTGGTTAATCCAAATATGTTTCAAATTGAGAATATGGTGACATTTTAATCTCTAAATGATTTTACGACTACTATTACTCACACAATGCTTTCTGGTTTTAGTCAATGGCTGGATTCCAAGGAAGTCATAGTGACTTTGAGAATGATGTACAAGGTGGGAACGGTGGTGGAAATGAGAAACAAAATGGAATGTTGATAGGCGTAAAAGATATCGTCTTTATGCCAAATCAGTTTTCCAAAAATATGATCAACAACATATATATTAACCAACTCCCAGACTCAACAAGGAAGAGAAAGGTGATAAATGATAAGATCTCCAGCAATGGAGACCATGGAGAAAAGAAACCTCAATTTTCATCATGCAGGAAATGTGGAAAGAGACACCCAGGAAAGTGTCTCAATGGGACAACAAAATGTTTTACGTGCGGGAAGGAAGGACATAAAGTGAAGAATTGCCGAAGAAAAATGAAGAGTACTATGGAAGAAGATAAAAATGGTCCCAAGAGTCCCTTTACATTCATTTGTCGTAAATGTATGGGACCTGGCCATTACCCGAGTGAATGTCCTATTCTATAGGATATTTTCTTGGTCAAAGAAGAAGATATGTGGAAATAAATGGTTGGAGAAAAACTTAAAAAGTATTAGCACTCCTTGTTGATGGGTACTTTGGAATAATTTTCTCTTGTATTTTTAACCCCGCAGTTTGCCATGTGAGAATGATATTTGAAGAAGAATTGTCTCTTCTCTTGTGGATATAGATATAAATAACCATTTGGTTTTATATGATCATTGGGGTTTGAGAAAATTATAAGTTATTATAATTTGGGATAAAAATTCAAAGTATGATATAACATATGTGATTAAATTATGTTATTTTGAAGAATTTATCTCATTTTGGTAATATTATAAAATATAGTTTTTGAAAAAGGACAACACGTAGACCGTGTGACAACCCGTCGCGTCGGACAAAGCTGTGGGAATCAAACCCACAACCAAAGTGCGATTGGGATTTATCGCCTACCACTGGACTACGTGAAGTCCCTGGTTAATGTGACTATTTTTTTTGTTAAATGATTTTATTGATCAATAATAAGATGATTTGGGTTCTTATGTCTTATCAAATGAATACCCTTGGTATAGGAAAATGATTTGGTGATTAAGTGATAAATGTTATTTTGGAAGATGTTCGCTTTGTTGGAAACACTATATGCTCAAGGAAAATAGAATACAATGGGGTTTCATTTGTAGAGTAATGGTGGATTTTTATCTACGTTTTTATTATTGATTTATAGTGATTTGAGTTATTTATGGAAATTATTAACCTATAACAGAGAATATGTGATGATGTTAATTACTTTTAAGTATGTGACTTTAAGAGTATTTGATGTCATTTGGAGATACAATGTAACATGGGAGACTATATAATAAAATTCTTCTATGATTTGGGTTTCAATATTAGTTTGGATTATATTAAAGGATTTTAAGGACAATTGGTTATTGAATGGTATCTATTTAACTTTGGGGTATTGTTGGTTTAACTTTAGAAATTAAGATTAGTGCATATTTATCTCAATGAATATCCTTTTGGGGGATCATTAGATCATTCACTAACCATTTTGGTTTTGATTAATCTTCAAAGACAATGTAAATATATGGTTTATCCTGCATGGATCATGTGATTCTATAGAAGTTTATTCTAGCTCTTCCAGTGTGACCAAGTCTTCTTGAATACTCATCGTTTAAAAAAAATTGAGTTAGTGGTGGAAATTTATTAAAGAATGAAAATTTACTTAAAATGTAAGTATATATCATAATGTTCTTAGTCAATATCATAAATGAATTCCTCTTCCTTATGTAATGTAATTTTAAAAAAAATGTTGTCCGTTTACTTTCCTACTAGGAGACTAATGGTCGTTTGTCCCAACACAAGTTTTTGGTTTTCTCATTGTTAACTTTCTCCTGATCATGATTTCTATCCCTCTCCATCAGAACATGACACTTAGTTTATCATCCATATCCATGTTTTCTTACATGGAATCCTAGTATGGGTTATCTTGGATGACCCTTATACCTCTCTTTCTTTCTTTTAAAGTGATAGTTTTATTGGCTCTTTTTCCGATGTGGGACTTTCCATTATATTCCCAAGAAAAATTTTAAAATTTGCGAGGATGCAATTTATTGAAGGAGGGGAGAATGTAACACCCCAAGTTTCCTCGGTATGTTTCCTTTCGAATAATGCAATGGAGTGCATTGTACACAACTTCGAGATTTTAACACACCATAACCAATCAAACTAGCCGTTATGAATAGTAATACCTACTTTTTGAAATTTTATAAATTCTATCTCTCAAAATGGACTTCATTTTTGGATTCGTAATATCGAAATTAGCCTAGGGTGAAATTTTGGTACTTTTTGGATAACTTTCATATTTTGATGAATAGTGAAAATTACTAAATTTTAATTAAAAACAACTTTTTTAATCAAAATAATTAATAGTGATAAGATATGAATTTGAGTTGTTTTAAAGTATATTTAGAATATATTTTTACCATTTAATATAATTTTGGTCATTGGAAATAATTTTACAATTAAACCGAACATAAACAAGTGTCAATCTTTTGATAGTTATTATCTCTTAAAAACACGCTTTTTGTTTTGACAGCGGGAATTAATTTTAAATTAATTTCTGCCACTTCTGTGTTTTGAATTTAGAAAAATGGATTCCATATTTGGAATCAGGATGTTAAAATTGTGTAAACAGGTAACTTTTATTTTTAGACATTTTGAATAATTACTGCGGTAAATATTTTATTTACCATGGTTAAGGGTAAATCCGGTAAATAAGGGTTAAAAAATAATATTATAATAATACTAAATTACCCTAAAACGTGTCTTAACCCTATAGGATGATACATGGTCTACCATGGGAATCTTTGGGTCTATTTTGGGACCCCATGGATCCACTTTTAAGTGATAATTACACTTTATTTTAATTAAGTTAAAATAAATACAAAAATGACACAAGCATATATATTTTAACAAAACAATTGTTACAGAGGGTTATATATGTTGGATTTTAGATTATAAATATTCCTTAGAAAGATAAAAAGCTTTCCTACATAATGATATTTTATTTATATTTTTTAGACATTAAATAATTTAATTTATTTATGACACAATGATGATGCAGTAATTACTATAATAGTGAAAAATCAAAATAATTGATATTAAAAATACATAAATAAATAAAATATGAAACTTTTAATGAATTAAAATAATTTTATAGGATAATATGATATATTAGTATTTATTTAATTGACTTTGTTCGAAGTAATCAATCTGTTATGGGTTTCAAAAAAATCAACTATTGAATAGTGTCAAAATTGACATAAAAGAGTTTTTAAAACAAATATTATATTATTAATTGATATTAAATTCCTAAAGATATAAGGTTCGTCCAAGAGACTTATATCATGATAGGTGTATCATTAATGGACCACTTGGGGGTCGCTTGTATGTATATGGTAAGTTTATTAACCATATAATATAAAAATACAAAGAGACATTGTAAAAGTGAAACTAATTAACTTAGAGTTAATACTTAAAGATAAGGTTAATATAAGTACCCAAACCTGTCTAAATTCTATTGGTTGAGTTGTTTGCGACCCATACCCACCTTAACCTTTTAATATTAAACTTTGGAGCCATTGGAAACCGAATATGAATTTATTATAAACTAATATCTCTAGCTTTTCCAAAGGTGCCCCTCACCCCTCTTATAAAAGAGAACTCATCCTTCTCATTTCTTCACACCTTAAAAGCCCTTTGGTTCGGCCAAACCCTGCCCAAATACTATCTCAACTTCCCTCAATACAACCTAGAGGCCTTAGTTTTATCAGAAAGCCAACCTAAGGAGCCCTTTTGATCAAATCAAAAGGAAGAACCCGAAGAAGAGGTAATGTTTTCACCACCCCTTTTCAAGTTCCTTTCTTCTTCCACTTCCTCTTTCTTTGTTATTTCCATTATAAAATAATAACTCCAGTATCATATATATACTGTGATGTTATTATAAATATGGTACAACCATATTCAGTATTCTATCCATCCTTTGAATAACATGTCACCATACGTGCGTACGCACGGCTTACCGTCTCCACGTCGTGGTGTAATTGTTATTCAATATATTATTATTTGGATGGGTATAATAATGATGTGTAACTCATGTAAATAATAAATATAACATGATAATGATTCTGTATATATGATATACAATCCAATTATATATTATTTTAATATCAAAAGAATGATATTGTCGCTCGTGCGTATGTACGGACTACTGTCTCCACGAACACGATGAGATTCATTGTCCATCATATCCATTCAAGTATAATTATCATTTGATGATTTAAAAATAGTATCTAAGGAATTGATATCATTCTGGATATGAATAATATACATCCCATTATTAACGAATATGGCTCACATAACAAAGAATATAAAGTAAAATGAACCCGCTAACACCCGAAATGACGATAATTCTAAGATATTATTAACAAATCAATGTTAAAAGATCATATATGATATCATATTAAAGTAAATGATTCTTGTATAATTCAATAACAATTATTTCACCATTATACAGGAGGTAAACCTACCATCGACCAAGGAAAAAGTACAAAGTAAGGGATTTTCTTATCTTACTTTCAATTCCGTGAGATTTCCATTTTTCGCCACTAAATTATTGAAAGTGGTGTATTGTGTACTGACATTTGATATATATTCATGATTCTATTTATATTCATGTTATTCTATAAATCATTTGGTGGTTATTAACTTTTGGCCATACGACTCAGTTGATTAACGTGGTAAGGGGTTTCTTATCTCACTTTTAATTTCGTGAGATTTCCATTGATCACCACTTAATTATTGCATGTGGTGTATGTGTACTAACCATGATTGTATTCATTGTGTAATATACTTTAATTTATGGGTATTTACATCATCATGGTATGATACTTCTTTCATGGGTGTATGTTTCGTATGTTACCTAATCGGTAAGGGAATTTGAGATTTCAATTCCCACTCATTTGACTTTACGCATATTTCATTGATTATATTACTCCATGATTATGTGTGGAATCACTATTCATTTGATTATGTCATAATTTCCACTCCCTGTAGAGACCCGAAGCCTGACTTACATGGACATTACATTACATTTGCGGAATACTTAGTACATAACAAAAACACACACACAAGGACCGTAATAGTTTAGTGTCTTTGGAAACTCGGAATATAATCTTCTAATCGTGGTGAAAGATCTTCAAAATCTCCCATAAAGATCTTCTTTTTTTTATACCCAAAACCTTTCTTTATATCCTGGGGAAAAGAAAACATAAAAGGGTGAGCTCAAATGCTCAGTAAGGGTAAACAAAAGAAATATCAATCACATCATATACATAAGCACATAACTTTTGGAAATCTTAACCTGCAAAAGAGATCATAATTTCATAACATGGGGTAAATCATGGCAGTGAAATGTAATCACAATAATCATAACATAAAACATGAAACTTTGTGGCATTCACACATAATCATAGAGAATCATTTCTTGTTAGTCAAGACTCATTGCCAAGACTATCTTAGTGGACAAAGTCCCTTTCTGAATCGAGTAACCCTCGTTTCAGTCCTGTTTCACTGAACCGGTATAACCTACCATTCCAGGAATGTCTATCTCATGAGATATAAAATCTTTACCCAATGCATTGGAGGGAGATATAGGTCCCACCCATCTTATAATGAATCCTTTTTTTATGTGTGCCACATAATCATAAACCATACATCATAGCGTAACCCATGTAATAAAAATGGAATTCTTAAACAACATGACATCATAAAACAATTCATATAAGATAAAAGAATTCATAAAAATATTTCCATCACAACATAATCAAATCCATGTAATAATATGGATAAAAACAGAACCCTTTTATTATCTTAGATGGATAATAATTTTGATAAAATACTTGAACTCCATTCTTGAGGAAAATATCCTTTCTACTTCAAAAACATTTTTCCTTTCATAACATGTCATACGACTTTAAAATAAAATAAGTTGATTAAAAATAAACTTGAAAACTTGTAAAGGATTTCTCTTGGAAATAAGGTTTTAAAAATCCATTCATGTCGTATAAGTTAAAAAAAACATTCTTCGTACTTTTGTCGGAAAAGTCAAAAAGTACCTCGTATGAAAAAAGATTCCTTTCATACATATTACTAAAAACTCACCGAAGGGTAAAAATGGATTTAATAAATTGTAGGTGGAGGGAAATAATATTACATATTGATGAAACATGGATTTGGATGATAAAATACACCCCAGTAAATACTTACGAATAAACAATCTCGGATAAAAATGAGATTGTGATATTTCCCTTACCTTAGGTCTGATTTGCTTTGTTCGTGTCCGAAGCTCCTGTATAATGGTTTAAATAATGTTATTGACTTATTCCAAAATCATATTCATTGTTATGATATCATATATGGTTCACTTATGACATTATATTACCCGTTCTTTTGTAAATTCCATGTTAAAGAAGCGTTTTGGGTAAAATCGTTTCATTTATCGTAGGTGTTTTGACTTGTTGTTCTTGACATCATTATTAATTATATCATGATTTACTTACTTCCAGAATATAAAACATGATTTATATATCATATATATTCAGTATATATATATATATAATAGATAGATAAATAAAATGAAAAACACCGTTCATGGAGACGGTAGTCCGTACGTACGCATGAACGCTGTTTTCCTTTCCTTATTCTCTTGAAATGGAAGTAAATAGATGACATAAATATATATATATATAAATAAATCCAGTAGCTTTATAATGTCATATATTTCATTATTATTTCTTATATACACTTTATAATCATTCTTAAATGGTTAACATGGAGAATGAATCTCATCGCGTCGTGGAGACGGTAGTCCGTACGTACGCACGAGCGATGATATCATTTCCATAAATATTGAATTGAATTGGAGTGGATTATACAATATATCAGAATTAATATGATGTTTTAATAACTATGTATAGTTATTCTTTACACCATTATACCCATCCATGTAAGGTGGTGGTGGAAAATAGATTACACCACGGCGTGGAGACGGTATTCCGTACGTACGCACGCGCGGTGATTTCTTTTTCTGTAGGATGGATAGATGGTGAAATAGGGTTTTTTAATACTTATAATAACATATCAGTATATGAGTGATACTGATGTTATTACTTCATAATGAAACAACCTAAGAAGAAGAAGTGGAAGAAGAAATAAAGATGAAAGAATTGGTAACGGTAATTACCTCTTCTTTGAAGCGCCTCTTTGAGACCTCCTCTTAGGGCACTAAAATTGGTCCTTGAGGAAGACCAGAACCTCTAGGATGTTGCTAGGGAAGTGGAGAAGATATTTTGGCAGGGGTTGGCCGAGCTCGAGTGCTCAAATTGGTGTGAGGAGGAGGGGGAGGAGGTTTCCTTTTATAAGGGAGGAGAGGGGCACCTTAGGAATATCTCAAAATATTATTTTATATTAAAGTCAAAATCGGTTTATAATGGTTACAAAGGGTCTTATTTCGAAGATAAAGTGGGGATGGGTCGAAATCCTATCAACCAATAGGATTTAGACAAGTTTAGGTTATTATTTTAACCTTATCAATTAGATTTAACTCTAAGTTAAATAATTTAACTTTTACCGTGTCTTTTTGTTTTCTTTCACTATATGGTTAATATACTTACTATAACATGCCAAAAGAACCCCAAATTGTATATTATTAATAAATATATCCTTATCTAAGTCATTTGGCCGAACCTTAGATTTTTAGGAATAAAATAACAATTAATAATATAATATTTTATTTAAAAACTATTTTGTGTCAATTTTGACACTATTTGATATATGATTTTTGTGAAAGTCATAACAGAATTATATGTTCGAACCAAGTTAATTAAATCAACACTAATATATCATAGTAACCTAGAAAATTAGTTTAAGTCATGAAAAGTCTCAAATTACATTCATTTGAGCATTTATAACATCAATTATGTTAATATTACCTTAAAAGGTTAATTACTGCATCATCGTTGTGTCATAAATAAATTAATTTATTTAAAGTCTAAAAATTATAAATAAAATATCATTATGTAGGAACTCTTTTTAGCTTTCTAATGAATATTTATAGTCGAATTTATCTTATGTATAACCCCATATTAAAAATGTTTTAGTTATTAAACTTTGATTTTAACTATTTTAACTATTCATTAAATAAAATAATATTAAATGTCATAATCTAATCCAAGTGGACCTAAATGGTCATATTATATTAATAAGGTTGTTTTTGGTCGAATTACACTTATCCAATAGAATTAGGACATGTGTTAGGGTAATATTAATATCATATTTACCCTTAGTTGCCCTATTTACTATTAACCGTGGTAAAAAAAAGTAAAAAGTTACTATTCACCAAAAAATATTTTCATCTCATAGAACCACATTTTAGTCCTTGATATTAACCATGTCTGTCGGATTTTCGAAATTCCATTCACAGAAGTGGTAAAATTAAGTTTTATGCAAAATTCAGTTTTTAACCTACCACTTAATGGTTTCACTATTCATCAAAAATTGAAAGTTTTCAGAAAAATACCAAAATTTCATCCTAAGCTATATTTCATATTCCGAATTCAAAAATGAAGTCTATTTTACCAAATTCATAACATAGAAGTTGCATTAATTAATTTTATAATTAAATCCCGCTGTTAAAACAAATAGCGTGTTTTTAAGAAACAATATCTACCAAAAGATTGACACTTGATTATGTCTGGTTTAAATGTGAAATTACATCCAATGACCAACATTGTATTAAATTGTAAAAATATATTCTAAATATACTTTAAAACCACTCAATTTAATGATTTATCACTATTAATTATTTCGATTAAAAAAATTTGTTTTTAATTATAATTTACTAATTTTCACTATTCATCAGAATATGAAAGTTATCCGAAAAGTACCAAAATTTCACCTTAGGCTAAATTCGATACTCCGAATCCATAAATGAAGTCCATTTTGAAAAATAAAATTTACAAAATTTCAAAAAGTGGTTATTACTATTCACAACAGCTAGTTTTAATAATATCTTAATAACATATCGTTGTTTAGCGAAACTTGGTGTTGCGTACAAAACACGCTATCGAGGAAGGTCGCGATTGCGTGTAATGGAAGGCAAGTCAAGGATGTGTGTTGTGAAAGCTCCTTTTGGTGTAGTGTACAAAAAAAGACATAAATAAAATTAAAAGGAACATTTTTCATAAAATCTCGGGCTGTTACATTCTACCCCCCTTAAAATGAATTTCGCCCTCGAAATTCGTCGGGGTTATAAATGGTTTACTATTCGAAAGTTTCTTTAATAGAAACCAACATCGTAAAAAAAATACCAAAACCTGGCTTTAAAAACTAAAGTATGAAATGTAACGATTACACAAATAAACTAATCACTGGGTTACCACATAGGTGGAAATATGGATATGGAAGAGAAATCTAACCATCATGTTATGATGGAGAGTGGTAGAGAACATGGCTATGGAAAAGCCAGTAATCACAAATCCATAAATTTGTGACGATCTAAGGTACCATCTGATTCATCAGGTATAAGATCACTAGGACAACATTTTTGGTTTTCAAGATCATTTCCCTAAAGTTGAAAATTTGAATTAGAATAAATACTTTCTTTATTTTGGTACAATCTCACTGTTGTTCATGCCTTGAACAATTTCCACTTCATCTCTTAAATAAATGAAGTCGAATTTGTTATTCGTGAAGTGTTAGCAGATCATGTGATAGAATGACGGGTCATTCCATCTGTCTTTAACAAAAGGTTAGCAAAAATTATATACATAAGTCGATCTATAGTGAGATTAATCACATATGGTTCCTAAAATGGACTTATACTTCATATATAATACTGCTTAATATAATAAAACTAGTTTCTACTAAACAGGGACTTCCTGTAGGCCAGTGGTAGGCGATAAAGGCCAGTCGCACTTCGGTTGTGGGTTCGATTCCCACAGCCTTGTCCGAAGCGATGGGCTGTCGCCCGTCCTGCAGGTTGTCCTTTTTCCAAAACTATATAACATCCCATCAATAATATCGAAAAAACAAACAATACTAACTTATGTCCAACATAATCCATTCCAATCTTTTAGGCTTATCCATAATACTGCAGTCGACTCTCATAATATAGTGAAAACGATTCTCAGATATTTAATACCATCGTTGATCCCCATATATCATAACATATGTTTTGTTGGTCACATTCCAAATATTCAAAGGCCTTAATCACGTATTCTCTTGAATACCCATTGAACCTTAGTGAAAACATGAATGCTGTCAAAAGTTAATTATATATACTCAAACCATGATATCACTTAGTCTTTATATCAATCATGAGATCATGAATACAATCAAACATCTCATTATCTTCTTATCCTTTCATTATGCACTTATCATCTACTTTCCAAAAGTATCTGAATAACCTTTCATGGTTACTGGTACCATTCATCATACACTTTCAAAACTTAAGGAAAGGCAATAGTGTAACAATCCTTTGATGTCTCCTTATTCCATGAGATTACTTATACAACATTACACATGATAAACATGTAATCATTCCACTACATTCTTAGACCATTGATCGAGCTTCAACATTTCTTTCATCTCACATATCATTTGTAGTTTCTTCATCATCATCAACATAAATACTTCCCATACGACCATACTGATTCTCTTCATGAGACTTTCCCTTAGGGCATTGGTTTGCATAATGCCCGTACATTCCACATTTAAAGCATTTAACCACTGTTGATGTCGTAGCAATACCATTATCCTCATCCATGGTGTTAACTGAACCTTTTCCTTTGCACTTACTTGCTTTGTGTCCTTCTTTTCCACACCCAAAGCATCTTCCAGTTCCTTTGAAACATTCTCCTTGATGCCTCTTCCCACATGAATTACATAGGGGAAATTGAACTTTCTTTCCTCTATGATCATCATGAAACTCCATCTTTCTCTTATTAGCCGAGTCAGGAAACTTACCAAATTTTACTTTATTGATCATATTATGAGATTGCTGATTCGACATAATAATGATGTTTGTACTTCCAAATCCCATTTCATTATGAAGAATATCATTCCATTGTCCATCATATCCTCCATTATTGTGAATCATCTTGTTTCCAACCATTTTCTAAAACCCAAAAAGAATAGTGTGAGAGGCAAAAATCATGCTAGGGAAAACAACATAATAAAGGGGAAGTACCTTCAATATCTAACATCTTAGGTTTAATTCTATGATCGTTAGCGTAGTTCTAGTACTATAACCTATACGTATACTTAACCTTAGGGACATCCCTAGACATACCGTAGAAATATCTCTAGGGATCTCACTAACGTTTTCGCATCCTAGTTTCCAAAGGTTGACTAAACCTTTCCTCTGATACCAACTGTAGAGACCCGAATCTTATCGTACATGGACATTACATTACATTTGCGGAATACTTAGTACATAACAAAAACACACAAACAAGGACCGTAATAGTTTAGTGTCTTTGGAAACTCGGAATATAATCTTCTAATTGTGGTGAAAGATCTTCAACATCTCCCATAAAGATCTTCTTTTTTTTATACCTAAAACCTTTCTTTATATCCTGGGGAAAAGAAAACATAAAAGGGTGAGCTCAAATGCTCAGTAAGGGTAAAAAAAAGAAATATCAATCACATCATATACATAAGCACATAACTTTTGGAAATCTTAACCTGCAAAAGAGATCATAATTTCATAACATGGGGTAAATCATGGCAGTGAAATGTAATCACAATAATCATAACATAAAACATGAAACTTTGTGGCATTCACACATAATCATAGAGAATCATTTCTTGTTAGTCAAGACTCATTGCCAAGACTATCTTAGTGGACAAAGTCCCTTTCTGAATCGAGTAACCCTCGTTTCAGTCCTGTTTCACTGAACCGGTATAACCTACCATTCCAGACATGTCTATCTCATGAGATATAAAATCTTTACCCAATGCATTGGAGGGAGATATAGGTCCCACCCATCTTATAATGAATCCTTTCTTATGTGTGCCACATAATCATAAACCATACATCATAGCGTAACCCATGTAATAAAAATGGAATTCTTAAACAACATGACATCATAAAACAATTCATATAAGATAAAAGAATTCATAAAAATATTTCCATCACAACATAATCAAATCCATGTAATAATATGGATAAAAACAGAACCCTTTTATTATCTTATATGGAAAATAATTTTGATAAAATACTTGAACTCCATTCTTGAGGAAAATATCCTTTCTACTTCAAAAACATTTTTCCTTTCATAACATGTCATACGACTTTAAAATAAAATAAGTTGATTAAAAATAAACTTGAAAACTTGTAAAGGATTTCTCTTGGAAATAAGGTTTTAAAAATCCATTCATTTCGTATAAGTTAAAAAAAAACATTCTTCGTACTTTTGTCGGAAAAGTCAAAAAGTACCTCGTACGAAAAAAGATTCCTTTCATACATATTACTAAAAACTCACCGAAGGGTAAAAATGGATTTAATAAATTGTAGGTGGATGGAAATAATATTACATATTGATGAAACATGGATGTGGATGATAAAATACACCCCAGAAAATACTTACGAATAAACAATCTCGGATAAAAATGAGATTGTGATATTTCCCTTACCTTAGGTCTGATTTGCTTTGTTCGTGTCCGAAGCTCCTGTATAATGGTTTAAATAATGTTATTGACTTATTCCAAAATCATATTCATTGTTATGATATCATATATGGTTCACTTATGACATTATATTACCCGTTCATTTGTAAATTCCATGTTAAAGAAGCGTTTTGGGTAAAATCGTTTCATTTATCGTAGGTGTTTTGACTTGTTGTTCTTGACATCATTATTAATTATATCATGATTTACTTACTTCCAGAATATAAAAAATGATTTATATATCATATATATTCAGTATATATATATATATAATAGATAGATAAATAAAATGAAAAACACCGTTCATGGAGACGGTAGTCCGTACGTACGCATGAACGCTGTTTTCCTTTCCTTATTGTCTTGAAATGGAAGTAAATAGATGACATAAATATATATATATATATACATAAATCCAGTAGCTTTATAATGTCATATATTTCATTATTATTTCTTATATACACTTTATAATCATTCTTAAATGGTTAACATGGAGAATGAATCTCATCGCGTCGTGGAGACGGTAGTCCGTACGTACGCACGAGCGATGATATCATGTCCATAAATAATGAATTGAATTGGAGTGGATTATACAATATATCAGAATTAATATTTTGTTTTAATAACTATGTATAGTTATTCTTTACACCATTATACCCATCCATGTAAGGTGGTGGTGGAAAATAGATTACACCACGGCGTGGAGACGGTATTCCGTACGTACGCACGCGCGGTGATTTCTTTTTCCGTAGGATGGATAGATGGTGAAAAAGGGTTGTTTAATACTTATAATAACATATCAGTATATGAGTGATACTGATGTTATTACTTCATAATGAAACAACCTAAGAAGAAGAAGTGGAAGAAGAAATAAAGATGAATTGGTAACGGTAATTACCTCTTCTTTGAAGCGCCTCTTTGAGACCTCCTCTTAGGGCACTAAAATTGGTCCTTGAGGAAGACCAGAACCTCTAGGATGTTTCTAGGGAAGTGGAGAAGATATTTTGGCAGGGGTTGGCCGATCTTGAGTGCTCAAATTGGTGTGAGGAGGAGGGGGAGGAGGTTTCCTTTTATAAGGGAGGAGAGGGGCACCTTAGGAATATCTCAAAATATTATTTTATATTAAAGTCAAAATCGGTTTATAATGGTTCCAAAGGGTCTTATTTCGAAGATAAAGTGGGGATGGGTCTAAATCCTATCAACCAATAGGATTTAGACAAGTTTAGGTTATTATTTTAACCTTATCAATTAGATTTAACTCTAAGTTAAATAATTTAACTTTTACCGTGTCTTTTTGTTTTCTTTCACTATATGGTTAATATAATTACTATAACATGCCAAACGAACCCCAAATTGTATATTATTAATAAATATATCCTTAGCTAAGTCATTTGGCCGAACCTTAGATTTTTAGGAATAAAATAACAATTAATAATATAATATTTTATTTAAAAACTATTTTGTGTCAATTTTGACACTATTTGATATATGATTTTTGTGAAAGTCATAACAGAATTATATGTTCGAACCAAGTTTATTAAATCAACACTAATATATCATAGTAACCTAGAAAATTAGATTAAGTCATAAAAAGTCTCAAATTACATTCATTTGAGCATTTATAACATCAATTATGTTAATATTTCCTTAAAAGGGTAATTAATGCATCATCGTTGTGTCATAAATAAATTAATTTATTTAAAGTCTAAAAATTATAAATAAAATATCATTATGTAGGAAATATTTTTATCTTTCTAATGAATATTTATAGTCGAATTTATCTTATGTATAACCCCATATTAAAAATGTTTTAGTTATTAAACTTTGATTTTAACTATTTTAACTATTCATTAAATAAAATAATATTAAATGTCATAATCTAATCCAAGTGGACCTAAATGGTCATATTATATTCATAAGGTTGTTTTTGGTCGAATTACACTTATCCAATAGAATTAGGACATGTGTTAGGGTAATATTAATATCATATTTACCCTTAGTTACCCTATTTACTATTAACCGTGGTAAAAAAAAGTAAAAAGTTACTATTCACCAAAAATTATTTTCATCTCATTGAACCACATTTTAGTCCTTGATATTAACCATGTCTGTCGGATTTTCGAAATTCCATTCACAGAAGTGGTAAAATTATGTTTTATGCAAAATTCAGTTTTTAACCTACCACTTAGTGGTTTCACTATTCATCAAAAATTGAAAGTTTTCAGAAAAATACCAAAATTTCATCCTAAGCTATATTTCATATTCCGAATTCAAAAATGAAGTCTATTTTACCAAATTCATAACATAGAAGTTGCATTAATTAATTTTATAATTAAATCCCGCTGTTAAAACAAATAGCGTGTTTTTAAGAAACAATATCTACCAAAAGATTGACACTTGATTATGTCTGGTTTAAATGTGAAATTACATCCAATGACCAACATTGTATTAAATTGTAAAAATATATTCTAAATATACTTTAAAACCACTCAATTTAATGATTTATCACTATTAATTATTTCGATTAAAAAAATTTGTTTTTAATTATAATTTAGTAATTTTCACTATTCATCAGAATATGAAAGTTATCCGAAAAGTACCAAAATTTCACCTTAGGCTAAATTCGATACTCCGAATCCATAAATGAAGTCCATTTTGAAAAATAAAATTTACAAAATTTCAAAAAGTGGTTATTACTATTCACAACAGCTAGTTTTAATAATATCTTAATAACATATCGTTGTTTAGCGAAACTTGGTGTTGCGTACAAAACACGCTATCGAGGAAGGTCGCGATTGCGTGTAATGGAAGGCAAGTCAAGGATGTGTGTTGTGAAAGCTCCTTTTGGTGTAGTGTACAAAAAAAGACATAAATAAAATTAAAAGGAACATTTTTCATAAAATCTCGGGCTGTTACACTCCCCTTCCTGTGGATATAAGTTTGATACACATAATTACTCATTGGTAATTCTCAAGTCATTGATATGAATTTGATAAGAGTAATTTTAACTCATTCACCATTAGTTGAGTTAAACATCCAATTCGTTGGTGTTGTTTTTACAAGAATATGTGTGAATATCCTTTGATTGTTTTACACTGAATATCCAATCATATTTAGTGTATTTATATTTTTCACACATAATTATGTCGTTGATTTATCCTTAACCTAAGGATACGGCCTTTATGAGAGATTTCATCTCAATTTACATTCCATTGAGACTTCTTTGTTGATATACACCAAATCACTTTTATGTGGTGTATATAATGTACTTTGACATAGTATATCATGAATCCCTTTATTCTCATGATATTACAAAGTTTTGATTACCTCAATTATTTGTATTCAAGTGTCTCTTTTGGTTAGAATCTCTAACTAAAATACCATTTTTAAATGTTTTAAAGACTTATTCTTCCAAATCTTGCTCATTAATGTCCATGTTTTAAAAATTGTTTTAAGGATTTATTTATATGGACATTAAAGTTTTAGAAATTAAAACTCCTTTTAAAAAGTTTCAAAGTGGTATGGGACACTTTGATTCAAAAATCTACTTTTAAATGGCTTCTTGACAAATAGTGTGACTTTTAAATGTTTTCAAGAAAAGGGGGATAATTCTCTCAAATAGTTTTGATGATTATTTTCATTTATGTCAACATCATTCATTATTCTTGATTGAGGTTAATGTGATACAATACAATCTTCCATATTGTATCGAATGAGTCATGTTTGACTGTGGATGTGCTGTTTTTATACCATTCATGGTTTGTGGTAAAAGTATTGACATTTCGTATGCTAGTTTTAATACAAATGTTTATGTTATGTTTAAACATGTTCATATGAGGAATGAATTGGACTTAATAAGTGACGGGTGGAGCCCGCTATAGCTACTCGATGCATCGGTAGGTCTCATGAGACAAACTAGTGTCTTGGAACAAGGCCTTGACAAAATCTTATTTGTAGTCTTGGCACGAGGCCTTGGCTAAGTGGTTATGATAGTCTGGCATTATGCATTCCAACATTATGAAAGTGGATATTGATATTGCATGTGATCATTCGACTAGTAGAATATCCATGTGGGTAAGTAAATGGCATTATTTCATTTTACCTTTGCCATTTTATGCAGAAGTTCAAGTTTAAAAGGCTTTTGTTTTAGTTATAAATTGCCTTAAGTGTTTATGCTTATTTATGAAAGCATCTGCAATAATGTTATCTTTACTGAGCATCTGAGCTCACCCCTTTCAATGTTTTATTTTTCCCAGGATTATGAAGAAGTAATTTATGAATGACCTGCAGGGATAGTATGAGGGGATATGAAGACAAGATGTTTTTTTTATGATGTAATGTAAAAAAATTATGGATGTATCTAGTTATTCCAAGGCTACTAAACTAATCGGTCTTTCGAGACTTGATCTTTTTCGTGATCATGCCAATGTTATGTAATAATGCACCGACTCTAGGTAACTAGGGTTGGGGCATTACACGGGTGATCTCAATATGAGTAGGTACTGACACATGATTTTATATTTGGGATAAACATGGGTGAGTAATCCTAAAAGATAGGAACCATGTGGAATAAATTTGAGGTTATCCTTAAAATGGATTATGATAAGTTGTTTTCACTCAACAGTTATAGTTTAATATATGATATAATTGACATTATTTTCTTTGTAAATTTATATGAGATGGGAGAAATGCTAAAATAAATAAATCAACATGAAATTTAGATCTTGTACCCTAATAAATTGAATTTTAAAAGGGGATAATATTTTAGTGGGAGTATATTTAATAATGTTCCTTATTGAATGTTATTAAATCATGATTCTCATTTTATAAATTATTTTTTTATATTAAACTGTAATTAATATCTCCTTGAATATTACTTTGAGATAATATTTGGAGATATGAAATAAAAAATAATAATTTTTAGACTTGTATCACAATTTACGATAAGTTCAAAAACAAGAATATTTTTTTTATGATTTATAAAAAACATTTCTTGAGGTACCCAATGATGATTGTTTATATGAATATAAATATATTTTTAGTATCAATAGGAACAAGGATAATTATGTTTCCACTAATGAAATCAACATGATGTGACACATTAATGAATTATATTGGTCTGTTTGACAATATAGAAATAACAAAATTATTATCTTTATCTAACAATCATCTCCATATTAATTTGATTAATTTATTTTTTTACTCTAACTTGCATGAATTCAATAAAATATTAAATAGTATAATAAATATGAGTAGGTTTGTTGACCATGACATGGGATGTCCAAGATCAGGTGTTAATATTAAGCAAAAAATTATTATTAATTTTTTTATCTAGAAGAAAAAAAATAATTATCATAGAGATTCAACAATTTCGTATTCAAAATTGAATGGAGGTATCATAATTGGGGTGAAATGTTTCAATTATTGTAATACGGGAAAATATTAATGTAATTTATTTGTTTATATAAAAGTGATTATGTAAAACCATAGAGAGTACATTTTATGAAATTATTTGTAATATAAATTAATTATTATATCTTATATAGTTATATAGAAGAGCTACATATTATAAAGCTATATAAATATATAGAAATTAAAAAATGAGAATGTATTTGTGAATGAAACTAAAGGTATCAACTAAATGAAGAAAAATGGGTATTTGTTTCATTTACAGACATGTTTGGGATGAGAAACTAATATCATGTTCCCAATTTTATTTCATTCTCTCTTCTATTATAAGTGAATAATATTCATTAATTAAAATAAAAAATAATATCAATTGACATTTATTTGTATTATGGATCATTTTTCACATTATCTAGTCCATACCATATTATTAAATGCAAGATATGGATAAAAGTATTAATTTTTTTATGATATTAAAATAAAATACTTTTTTAATATATTAAAATTTTAAAATGTTTATATTTTAAATTTTTTATTCAAATTATTGACTTAATCGATAAATTATGTATTTATAATAAAATAATTTGTTATATTATTTTTATTATATTTTAAAAAAATCCCAAAAAATAAATCATATGACATATTATTTTTATATAAGAAAATGTTTATGCATTTGAATAATAAATATATTTTCGAATAGATAAGTTGGAGAAAATATTGAGTTTACCGAATTTTTAATTAAAAAACTAACATAGAATTATTAATTTCTTAGATACTAGTATGATATGATTTGAAATTCATAGAGAATACATCCTATGTACTTGATAATAATATACAATATAGGTTAGTAAATCAAGGAACCTTATAGAAGAGTGATTTTATTTTTTATTTCCAATGATTTCAAATATTATTTTAAATTTACAATGATTCTTATAAAATTAATTATTGTAAATCATTTCAAATTATAAAAGTTTTATAATTATTATATTAGATGATATTATATAGTAAATTTATATGGCTAAAATGTTAATATATAAAAAATGAGCTTTTAAAATAGTAGTCTCATAATTATACAAATTTTCATATTTATGAATGTTATCACATTCAAGAATTTAATGGGAGGGTTAATATTTCATATTTCTACATGAAAGTATATGAAATTGTAACATGTTAATGTACTATATTTTCAAAAGACAACATAAATATAGAAGCATGATGTAATTTAATCCCCCATATATAGAGATTTAGTAGGAGTGGTGCTTATATATATATATATATATCAATTTTATTTGAATCTATTAAAGGATTTTACAATAATATAAATGCATAATGGTATTTAAACATATTACTACTTTGTTATTCATTCATGCATACTAATTAAATATTGTCTATTAAATGATAATTAAACCCTTATGGATATCTCTATATATTATTATTGTTCAGTGATATAATGTATATTAATAATTTATTATGATATGTGATGGTCATTGTGATTGAGGGATCATATTTAGATACATAAGTAACTCATGAGAAATATTCAGGAAATTTGATATGCACCAACCCATTGACTAATAAACATTACATTCTGTACATAGTTCCATTTGTTTTATTGGGATGCATATTTTATAATAACCCCCAATTTTTAATTTCAAAAAGTTACCCTTAATATTATCCTTTAAACATTAATACCATTAATAAACTGACCATAAGCTGTTTCTATATAGGGGTGGCTTAATTAATTTCTAATAATGTAGTTTTTCTATCATAAGAATGCTAGAATATTCCTCATGTATAATTTTGGTGACATTTATGAAATCAAATAGAATGATCATTGATATGTTTGGAAATACCTCATTGAGTGACATTTAGTGATCTCTTCAACATTGATGAATAAAATGTGAAGTATTCATCTCAATGAATGAAATTTTAATTATTATTCTGGATGAAAGTGATTTATCCATTAGTCTTGATTAGTATTAACTCAAGGAATCAGTAATGTATGAATTAGAGTAAAAAAGGTTTCATTTTTAGTCTTAATGATATTAGAGATGTATTAGGAAATGTAAAATTATTATTTCTCATAATTTATGGGATATATATTTTGAAAATTATCATAGAAATACATGTGTTTGTAGGGATCTTTCAATATCCCATTATAGCTTAAGTTTCTCCGACACATTGATATAGGTTGATCCAAACTAGTTGTTGTTGTTTTTTATGCTTTTCACTAGGACCACTATGTTGGAAATTTACATTGGACCATCAAAATTAGGGTACTATATTCCAAATTTGAATTGGTAGTAGGCCATTCAATAATAGAGCAGATGGTGGTGGATTGTAGGATCTTGAATTTTCCAATTGTGTCTCTCTTTATGTTTTGGTAAACATTTTTTGGTTTTAATCTCATTGTTTGAGCCTTAATCAGGACATATTAAGAGTTTTGTAGGTATATTATGGAGAGTCACATCTATATGGTTGAAAAAAAAATTACATAGTAAATTCCCTATTTACAACATAAATTCATCCAAAGAACCTTAAAAAACAAATACATTCCATGAGTTCATTAAGAAATCCCAAACTAAAATATTTACATAAAACATTTAATATTTATGACGTAAATTAATTTTTTTTAGTTTTTTATTTTAGAATATTATTTTGTATATATATAATAATGGAATTTATGGCATAAATTTGATATTCAAGTAGAGATGTAGCCCTACCTTTAGAGTTTTAATAGAATTTGTAGTTTGTTTCATGTTTTCAGATAGCACACAGTCGTCCCTCTCATTATAGTCTTTCCACCAGCAATCTCAAGGGAATCCTTTGAACTACAGTGTAGTTTATATAGATATTCACATTCTTTATCAAGAGTCAAATATAATCCTTTGGTACTTCTTCGTCCTCTTGTATCATTTTTTCTTATGGATATTCCTAGATCAGGATGACCTAACCAAACAAATTCTAAATTAATGGATATTTTATTCCATCAATAAAGGGAACAGAGGAGGATCCTGAATTTACCTTGGGTATAAAGATTTTTCGAAATCTATGATGTATTTAATTAATATTCTCTTGAAAAACTCTTTAATTACTGTTTAATTATTTTCTTATATGTGAAATATTTATGATCATGACGACCAAACCATTATGACAGATAAATAATTTGGTAAATAAATATTGAGGATAGTCACAATTTTTTGACCTCCCATTGGATCCTTTTGGGTCTATATTCATTAATACCAAACATACGACCACCTGAGACGTGATACTAACCTTGAACATTATAAATTGGCTACCCTGATAACATTATATTGTTATAACATAGGTTTTTTAAATTCTATTGAATGTGGACCATAGAACTAAAATATGTTTTAGAAATAAAAGTACTTAGCATAATAAATCATGGTACTATGGTATACTTGATTCTCAATGAGATTAAAACGATTATGATGTTATACTTGGTGATATTAATTTAATTTTAGGTGGCTTACATGTCGGTTTTTTATGTTTTCATATATGATATAATGCTTAGAGGGTTCTAATCAAATGTGTTGAACTTCTTAGAGTACTATCCCCAGGTGTACTAAAATAATTATAGGATTCTTATTGGATACACTATGTTTATTTTATGGTTTATACCCATAGTCAATTATGGTTATATTTAGCATTATTCAATGACTTGCTCTGAGATCTTCATCATCATGTCGATGTTAGCTTTGTGGGCCCAATGTATCATTTTGGAATAGAAGGTTAAGTGGGTTTATTTTTTGTATAATAATAATTTATTAAATTAATAAATACATTTATGGATTTTTGTCATTCACTATGTACTTTTGAGATATTTTCAGGGACATATTTGGCGGTGGCCTACTGATTTGTATTAACAACCTATTCGGGCCACTATTTGGTAACATGATAGATTTCAAATATGAAGGTATGGAAAAGGGAATGGGATTGTATTGTTGACTGTTTCTTATTAAATGGTTTGGAACATAGATATGTTATAACTCATGGTTTAATATATGGGTATTTTGTTTCATTATCAATAATTATAGTCTTTGATTTCAAATAAATATAGAACATTGTTTAGTTACATTTTATCTTAACTTTACAAGATTCTATTATTTCTAGATTGTTTGATTTTTTCATTTTTCTACCATGATTGGCGATGATTAATTATATTGATTATGTAATTTCCCTCTACTGTGTTTACATTATTAAACTGTTACTAAAACTCCAAAACATATTCTACAGTATCCATACTATATTCTTTTGACCCTCAGTGCTAGTCGGTTGCCTATAGTATATAGGGAGGCATGCGTGATATCACGTAGACAACAAACATCTGCATTCTAGGGAGTGCTTGTTTGAGGACCTAACAAAGTGGTATCAGTGGAGGGTTTTTTGGGTTTTCACTATTTCATAATGGTATAAAAGAGAATATGAAGTGTTGGGACATGGTAATGAGATCATGTATGAGATTAGCTAACCCATGTGTGTGGGAAAATATGAGTTCCCTAAGAGGTGATTATTTTACATTACATTCTGTTATTATGGTCATTATGTTATTTCTCATTGGGTGATTCACATGTTGTGTGATGTTTCTATTTTATGATATTGTACTCACTGGTCAGTATGAAATGTGATGAATATGCATGAATCATGATTAGAAGTTAGGGATATATATTGAAATTAATTTTTCATGATAGGGACATATTTATTACATGTGACATATCTGACAACATGAACAATTAAATGAGAACCATTGATACATATAATAAAAAAAAATTAATGGTGCTTTTTTATTATGTGAATTTTAACACTAATTAATGTGTAGAGGAACCTTGGTCCATTGGTTCTATATTTTTGTCACCTATTGAGGTGGGTCTTTGTGTGTTCCTATGTTTTAAGTAATTATTGGTCTTTATATGGTTAATTATTCCATTTTTCCTTTGAATCGAACATCAAGAATATTGAATTCTGATTATTTCTAATACCGCTAAACTGGATCATTTTTCATCTCTATATAATCAAATAGGAAATAATATTACAGATAATTTCTTGAGATACGTGTGGTCCATAGAAATGAAGACTGTTCAAATTGTACCTTATCTGTATGAGATGAAGATAGTGTTCCAAAAGTAGCATCCACTTATTTTCCCCGGATCAGAGGCCCCCATGTAGTAATGATTTGGATTGGTTTATTCTAAATGATCTTCTATCACCTCGATACACTATGGAAAGGAGGGTGAATCAAGTAGTTTATTTGTTGCAAGGTCTCGCCAATAATTTGGGGCATATCCTATAGAAGGTTAGGTAGATAGAGGTGTTATCCTTGAATGACTTTCTGGTGAAATTACAACGCCACATAAATATAGAGATGATAAGGGATGATATGAATAATTATTGTATGCATATGTTATAGGAGGTCATGTAATTAATAGACTATGAAGGATTCATCCCTAAATTATAGTGTTTTCATCCATCCTCGGCAAGTGATATGGTAACTAAGGAGTCACATTTATAGGATGGGATTTGAAATATGATAAGGTAACTGGTGAACACCATTAATTTGATTATATTTGGATAAAATATGATCTTGGATGTCACCAGGGGAAATATGATAGAATCCTTGAGTGGTGTGTAGTTAGTTTCAGTTGGGAAAATATCGATCTCCACTCAGACTAGCCCGAAGTGCTGGTATGATAGTAACATTTAGGGTATTATCAGGCATAAAATTTGGGAAATTCTAAATCAATCACAACACATTGAACCATTACATCGCTTCAAATGTGAAATTTTTTTCCAATTGGGTTCGGTAGTGTCATTATCCCTCTAGGGAGTGACATCATTTCCATAGTTTATTCCTTGATTAAAGGTTCTATTGAGACTCTGAACAAAAAAACAATGGCATGGTATAAGGATAGGCTCTATGACTAGAAAAGATACAACTACCCCACAAAATATAGGTAGTCAGTGCTCCACCATATGTTCAGGCCATGTTAAGGGATATGGTACCCCATTACAAGAGTATTAGTACAACCTAGAGAGAGTATCCCTTGGTATTCTGATTTGATCCCCAAAAAGATAGCTTACTATAATAGCCTTGGACTCAAAGTCCCTAATCTGGTGCAAAGAAACATTTTATTTACATGTTTTTCATTGATAGTGATAAAATTTTCCATTTTTTTACATCCAAACCATTAAAAATAAAAAATAAATTCAATATCACTAATTAACCCAATTACCTTTTATATTTAGTGTTATAGAGAATTTGGAAAAACTCTTACATAAAAAATACCCTTGGATACATATGATCATTCCTCCAACCAAACCAAGATTTTATTATTTAAAATTTTGACATCATCATAATCCATATGAAACCATTATAGAAATAATACATTGTACATATTTATTTATAACTTGGGTAATTTAAACGTAATAAATTAAAATTTAAATCCTCAATAGGGGTATTCATAAGTATAAAAAACATCATGTTATTGTGCAAAAAGTTGAGAATATGGGATTGATGACATAATCATGCTGTGTGACCACAATATAAGATAACTCACACCCATCAAACGTATATCAATAAAAATTTGAATGTTCATAAAGCGTTAACAATTTTTATCACAATTAGAATCAATAATCATGAGTCATGTCATGTTAATACTGATTAATGAAAACATTTAAAACCCATAGAAAGAAAAAATAAAACCCATTAGTATCATTGGAACATTTTATTTATGTTTGATTATAAACCCGTGTTAGAAATAACAGGACCCCAATAAAATAAAATTGATAACCCTCTAGTAACACACAACTTGTTTCCTCTAATGAATTGCAACATTTCCCAATACATTGGAGCACTATCTAGCCTCACCTGTCATATAAGGTATATATGGATTGTGATGAACCAATGTTTTTTCATTGGAATTCCTTTAATATAATTATGTTTTATAGTAAAATCACATAACATTACTTACGGAACACAATAAAAACCTTAAAAATAAAGAATGAGTGAAATAAAAGGTATCTCCTTATGTTTAGTAATATATATCAATTAAATAGTATCTTGACCATTGGAATAGTAACACCACACATATTAATAGTAAAACGACCAATGTAATAGTAACCTCACCAATTAAATCACAAATAAAATTTAACTATCATAAAAGTGACTATATGATATAATTATATCATAGTATTAGTGAATGAATATTTTAAAAATTATTGATTAAGTGTTGATATTTTTTGAATGTCATGTATATTTAATTACAATTTTATGATTAATTTAATAAATTAATTGACAATTTATTTTCATAAAATTAATTCCAAAATTATTATTTTTATGTCTTATGATTATAAGATAATTTTATGAGACGTTAATTAATTTATCAAAGTGTTAGAAAAATAGTTTTAATTTTAAAATTTTTATTTTTCATGTAAATTATCATTTTAAATAAACATTAAAATTCAAAAATATAGAAATTTACTTTTGAAAAAATAATTTCATTTTTGGAATCTACATATCATGAAATTGTCATGGTGAATTTTTGGGATTTTTTTGGATTCCTTGAAATTATTATGAATAGTGAATTACTGTAATTTTCCGTATTTTTAAAAAAATAAAGTTGTGAGGAATCATTTAACTAAAACAATTGAGTTACCAAAATCTGAAGGAAGGAAGATAACATTTAACTATGTAAAGGATAGGGACCATTTCACGAGGAATACTAGAATGATAGGTGCAAGTGTCTCCAGAGGCTCCCATGTTTGCAATGAAATCAGAATGTTGGTCAGCTTCATGATAAACGTGTGTAATGATATAATGCATTGAAGTATGTATGACCAGGAACATGATCCATGTTGATGTAAGAATCCAATCATGGTGAATCTGTCCCATTATAACTACTTAGACTATAGTGAATGAGTCACTTTCAAACAAGATTTTCCTCTAATTCCTTCGATGATAAAATTCAACTTCTTTGATTAGAGCCTACATCTCCACTTCAAGAGTCGTGGCCTATGGACACATACCTTCAACCCCATCAATGATGTCGCCATCATGATTTCTGAAGACAAAGCCCTATCCAACAGTTCCTTGATTTCTTCTCATAGATCCATCATAATTACATTTGATCCAACTTACAAAATAGGGTAACCAAAAGACTTCCTTGGTTATAAGAGGTCAAGGATAATTACCTTCTAGGTGATGTTCTTTTAGCACAGAGAAATCTCTAATTGAGTTGACACATTTTTTAGCATGTAAACTATTAGCTTGTTAAGCAGTAAACAAAATTTTATAGATCACCACAATGTAATTGATGGAAGCATTTGTATGGGGAGCCCTATTTCTGCTCTTGCAAATAACATGAATAACTTCATCACATTCGGCAAGGAAGAGTATTCAAAGCAGCTTCGATAATTGGGTCACTGGATGTATTAGAAAAAATTCCCTTACATTGTTCACATACAGAATTTGAATCTCAAACTAGTTGAAGATCATGTTCTAGAGTGAATATGTGGTTTTACATGACATGGAAAAATGGTTTAAATCATCGTGGTGCAGATGAAAGAAGTCTCATCTGGAGTAGAGGAAGATCCCAACTCACTGTAGGTTTTCATCAACTGGAAGATTGTTGAGATGGAGGCACCAAAAGATTGTATATCTAGATGGTGGAAGCCATTTTATATCTTAATTATCTTCTTTATTACCAACTACCTTGTAGAATATTATTGAAGAAGCATTTGGATTCAAGAATTCCATTTGAGCTCGGTTCCCAAATTAGTATGTCATATGTTCTTAGCAAATCATAGGAGGAGACCGTGTGGGAAGCTGAGTTGAAAGCTGATTATAATGCTCAGGCTAATTTTTAATAGTTCCATTGTAGTCTATAGAGGGATCTTGAATACCCACAATATCAATAAATTGGGTACCACTAAAGTTATCCCTCTATAATTGAAGGGAGGAGTTCACACTGACCAACCCATGAGAGTGCATTTTAACCTTCTGGAAAATCTTTTTTAGACAAGGCCAAAATGAGGAATGAATATTATTCATCCTCCTTTCAATCATAATTCTAAGAAGTTTAGTTCTAAGTAAATCAATGGATCCATATTTTTCATTGATAAGTCTTCAAAGGAAATGTGCTTGAACATATTGATTGAAGAGTTCAATATTTTTAATACTGAGGCCTCCTATGGTAGTTGTCAAGAAGAAAGTCTTCCATGGAGCTGTTATAATTTTCCATTAAAATATACTTCCACTCCACACAAAGTACTTCATGTGGCAGTTGATAATTTTAATGACAGAAGACGGCCATGAGTACACCACGATTGAGTAAATCATCTTTGTGACAATCACATGTTTACCCATGGATATTCTTCATTCCATTGATGGTGACTTCACTTTCCAGGTGGATAATGTTATTCTAACCTGACTCAAAACATCCACAAAGTAAGAGGTCCTTGGTTTGTCAAGAAACATTGGGACCCCACGGTTGATTAAAGGGAGGGATCCATCCATTATTCCATGCCCATGAATCATGCATTTCTTCCTTGAGGTTGAGATGTTTTTTCCAAATAAAATGAAAAACATGATCCAATTGTCCTCCTGGCCAGAAGATTTTTCATAGTGGAGAAGAGTTCTATTGATATTTTTTATTTTCCTCATATATTCCAGTTTAAAGAGAATTATGTTGTCAACAAAAAGTTGATGAGAGGGTGTAGTGATACCTCGATCAGCATGGATTACATTTATCACTCCTTTGTTGACTCAATCAAAGATGAGTCGACTGACATAATATACAACAATTGAAAAAATAATAGCGGAGAGGGGGTCCCCTACCTCACACTTCTAGAGAATTTAATGTATCCCTCTGGAGATCCATTAACCAAAATAGAAATATGAGCAGAACTATTCATGGCATTAGCCCAATGAATAAATCTGTTGTGGAAGCCAAACTCTTGCAAGATATGTCCAATAAAACATCTGTCAATGGTGTCAAAGGCCTTCCTAATATCAATCTTAATAGAAATGTATCCACCCTGTGTGGTATTCTGAAAAATATTTATACATTTAGAGGCATTTAAAAGGAAATCCTGAATCTTTCTTCCTTTGATATAACCAAAATAGTTCCATGAGACAATTCTCTTAGAAATAGGATCAAGGTGAATGGAAAAGATTTTGGTGATGTTTTTTTTGATAGTGTTGATAAGCGCTATAGGCCGAAACTGACCAATATCACTTACATTCTCCATCATAGGAATTAAAGAAATGAACTGAGAATTAATGCCTTGAGTGTGAGATTCCTCTGTGAAAAAATGCTTCACCATTATACACACAACATCCTGGATGACCTCCCAATAAAATTGAATGAAATTATTATTTAAACAATCTAGCCAGACTGATCATTCTTCTTTAAAACCATAGACTTCTTCCCTTATCTCAATATCCACTCGAGTCATGGTGAGAAGAGTGTTATCTGCATCAGAGACAAACTTTGGGATAATTCCATATATTATTTCCTCATTTCATCTGGTTACATTGAAAAATTAATATAGTAGGAGACAATGTGAGTTGAGAGACTCTGTCTATCATCCAGGATAGAGTCTCCATCCTTCAGAAGGGATGGAGGCATGTTGACTTTTTTAGCACTTTGAAGTGCATTATAAATTTTTATTATTCCTATCACCATCAGTAAGACACATAACATTGAACAAATCTTTGTGAATTTTATCCCTAAGATCAATTAGTTTATGGAGTTCAGAGGAAACCTTTTTCTAGTGGACATAATTTACAGGGAACCTGTTGAGAGTAATAGATTCTTGAATCTCACGAAGTGTTCTTTCCAGAGAATCTATTTCCTAGTCAAGAAGGCTGAATTTTTTCTGCTCCATTGCATCATTTTCTTGCTTAAGAGCCTGAAGCTTCAGTACATAAGCTAGTGGATTTTGGTTTTACTCCAACATGGACAAAGTTTCTCTAACAATCTGGGAAAATTTTAGAGGGTAGTCCAAGAATTGTTAATCCTAAATGGAAGATGTGGTTATTAATCCTTATGAATGAAATTAACCAGAATTGGATGATGATCTGAATTTATATCTTGCAAGAGTAATAAATGAAATGGTTTTCCATTCCTCAAGCAGATGCACATTAACAAATGCACAGTCAATCATGCTTTTCCATATTCAATTTAAATTCGTCTTATAGAAATGTACATGTCTCTGATAAGATTTATTTCAGTCATATTAGAATCCTCCATAAAGCTTCTGATGTACATAATGGAAGTGGGACAAGAAACATATCCAATATTTTAATCTACATGTAGAATGGAATTGATGTCTCCCATGATAATCCATGGTTCAGATATGTAAATAGAATGGTTTTTAATATGAGCCCACAAATATCTTCTATTAATATAGTTTTTGTAGCCATAAACCATCCAGCATAGAATATTTTGTCTATAGTAAGTAAACCAAAATGTAATGGACTACTCATTCACAGATATTAGAAGATTATTAATGTAATTGATGTGAGAAAACAACCATAATCTTTCATGAAAGTAATCATGTATATAACTGAGAATTGAATATCCATTTTCTTGAAGAAATGAACCATTGTTATTGTGTTTGGTCTTTGTCTTGGAGACCCCATGAATTTCTATTTATATTTACTTATAAGTAGCCTATGGGAATATAGAGTGTAAGGGTTTGACAATCCCTAGAAGTTCTAGAATAATATCCTCATTTTGACTTATGTTTAGGGTTGATAACCCCCTTTTCCCATGTATCTGATGTCTTATTTCATCCAGACCTTCTCATGACTTCTCTCTTGGAAACTGTAGTTGGCAGAGTTCTTGATGGCATGGATTCAGTACAAACCCTGCGCTCATATTTTGTTTTGATGCCAACTACTTCCTTTGAGGGGTGGCTTCATCTCCAGTATTAATGCCAACCTCTTCATGTGAGATAGTAGCCTCATTCAGATGTTGATTTGGGTTGGGAGAAAGGGTGTTCTCCATTTTCTTATTAGAAGGGATAATTCTATTTACAGTGTCTGAATAATCTATGTCCAGTGCCTTCTTAATTCCAAACCTACTCTGATCCAAAGTATATTCCTCATATTTCATACCAAACAGAAGATTAAATATCTCGTCTTCTAGTGTTTGAGGATTCTTATTCTCAACCAACTCTTCCCCTAGTTAAACCACAGTTTTATTTTGTACACCACCGTTATTTTGGAGAGAATTTTGTTCTTCTTCTTCAGCAAGATCTGCCAAATTAATGCTTGTTCCCACCATTTTATTTCATGTAACCTATTTTGAGGAAATATTGCCACTCTTTTTAACATACTACATTGTGAGAACATCTCTTCTTTTAGGAACCTCCTTCCATGAGCAATTCATTGATGTCGGGAGTACTATTTTTTGTTTAATATGGAATTTGTCAATCCTATGCCCAACCATTCTGCAATGAACATAATATTTAGGATGTTTTTCAAATTCAAATCCAACTTCAATAAGGTAATAATTGGCATCTAGTGATACACAATCGGGAGGTGAGGTCTAAAAATAAGTTTCAATGAGAAATCCAGAATATCATCCTAGATCTCCATTTATTGATTGTTGATCTATCCTCAAAGGTGTTCCAATACAAGAGGAAAGATCATTGAGAAATTTAGGATTCTAGTAAATCCATGGTAGTCCATGAATTCTTTCCCATACCTGAGCAATGGATTGTTTCTACATGAAGGGATTAAATTTGGTATCCAATTCTAAGAGGTGGAAAATCCCTTACTTCAAGTTGAGGGTTATAAACTTCTAGATTGCATTAAATTCCACCAATTTATGCAAGATTATATTGGAGTATCATTTTTTGAGGGGAATCAATCTCTAGTTATAAAAATTACAACAATTATGTTCAGTGAAAGACCATGGATTCACCCCTTTTTCATTAGAGATACCTCTGAGCACCGAGAATCTTCAAACCTCTAGTATCTTCTGGATCGCCTCGGGGTTACCTATAACAGTGATAGATTTATCGCCAGATCGTATTATTATAGGTGGATTATTCTGAGGTGGAAAGATATTTGAGGTTATAACAAGGGATTCTATGAAAGACAATGATTTCCATGGGAGAGATTCCATATCTTAGTGATTTTCAGTTTCAAAATGTCGAGGTGGGAATGATCGTTCCCATGCTGGATTGAACGAGTCCATTAAGATGCAATATTTTATATATACATTATTAGTTAAATAAATTTTTACTAACATTATGGAAGAATTAAGAACCCTTGGATCAAACTCACATTCTCCATTTACTATTTTTGATCGCAATAATAATGAATATTTATATTCATGAGTAAACATAATAAAATAATAATTTAAATAATAAGAAACCCCACCTCTCTTCTACAATAAATACCACCTCTATTAACTATGGCTCCTAAAACCTCTCATGCCTTGTTCCCAGTAAAAAATATTCTCAAATATCATCCCATGATCTTAACCAATTTCTATCAACCCTTGGTCTCATAAAAATAACAAAACATCTTTCCTAAAGGGGCTCTCAAGGATGAAAAAAATCAAGAGGTAAATTCCAATTTTCATTTCTTTTATGTTCCTTTTCTTATTCTTTATCTATCTACATATAATTTCATAAAAAAGTTATTATAACTCCAAAAAATTATATGTACCATAATTTTGATATGATAATGTAATAATTCATCATCATATCTCTTTTCCCATCCTTTTATACTATAAATTAAAACAACATCTAAGATGTGCTAATTTATCACATTCAAGGATGAAAAGTTTTCAATCTCTATTACTATCTTAAATAATGGTCATGAAACCAAATTGATGGTTGGAATAGAATATAATATATGTATTATTACTTATTGATGGTTCTAAAATCTTCCTTTTTAAATTCTTTTTTATAAAGAAAAATGTGTTCAATGTGATAAAAACTTCTAATTAATAAAATCAGTTGTTAGTAATGTTTTATATAATGATTCATCTTCAATTCAAACAAAAATGAGTTTTATAACCATGTATTCTTATGGATGTTCACTAATTACATAGAAATTAAATTTTTTACAACCATTCTCATATTAAAATCATATCTTTACATGTATATAAGTAAACCAATCATTAAAATCAAGGAAATAAATGTACCCAAAAAATTATATTGAACCACATAACCCACAAAATGGCCATGAATTACCTTAATAAGGTTATAATAAATCAATTAAATGAACAATTGGTTTTATAAATATTAAATAATTAATTTAATTTCGTTATACAAGAAATTAAGATCATGTTATGGGAACTATCAGACTTAAGGTAAAGGATTCTACATGTACCTCCATTACTCCTTCAGGTTGATCTATCATTATTTTTACCCAAATGAAGTTATATTTTATTTTTATGTATATATTATAAATTATATGTTTATTTTTCTAAACTATTGTATCAATATTTTTTCATCATTCTCTGTCTAGGATATACATAATTTTATGTTGTCCCATCCTCAATACTTCTTGATATGTAAACCTATTTAATGGAACTTCTTGAATTCATACCCAATTTTAAGTGAAAACTATAATATATTTTAATCCTCCATTTATTTTATAAAACCATTCTTTTCTCTATGAAAAAATCATTATTTACCTTCTAGTTTTGAATAAAATATTATTCCATTTTATGTATTAAGTGATCTTTGAAATTTTCCTTAAACCCCAGAAAATTGTTTTAATTATATTGATTCTTAAATGATGTTTTTTTCTTTTATCACATAAAATTGACATAACTTGTCATGATATATGACTATTTTACTTTATTAACATTCATTCATGATCTTAATTCCTTTACTTCATGGACATATTTATGATTCTTCCATTCGTTATGCTTTATGACATGAATATGATGGCCAATTATTTCCCCAACCAACCCATATGTTATTGTATGATTGATTATGTATGATTCTATATAAAGAAAGCATATTAATGGAAATACTATGATGGATGAGACCATATAGTGCTCTAATGCATTGGGTAATTTTTATTCTCATGAGATGTTTTGTGAAATGGTCTTGGTGGTTAGCGTTGATCCACGCTACCATGTGCAACGATATTGGTGGTTAACCTTCAACCGTGCTCCTCTATGTGAAATTAACCCTAATTCATGGTAAAGTATTATTTTATGTTAATTCCACATTAATATGACACCATGATTATATGAACCCTTGTTTATATGTTAATATACCCAATGTTCCATGTGTTTTTTATATCATTATATCATTCCTTATAACCCATGTGTTAAATATTTACTCTTTTGTTTATTCCCTTGCTGGTATTTCTAGCTCATCACTACATTCATTTTATCCCCTGGTTATCATGTGATGTTGTATGAGAATAATTAATGTTAGGATCTCTTTCTAAATATTAAATAAATAAATAATTCATTCAGTTTCACTTTTTAGTTTTATATACCTATTTTCCAACACACTATAATCTACGATCCTTGGCATGTAATGGGAGTATTTATTATGCTGAAAATAATATAATGGTATGGGTAAATGACTATGGTCTCTATAGTTAGTATCAAATGATGGTCTAGTTATTTTTAGAGGCTAATAATAGAGTACATTATTAAGAAGATTAGGGATAATACTATGTATAAGAAAACATCTCTATATTTTGTTAAGTATAGAGTACATTTTGTATCAATACAATACATCTCTTTGTAGATATAAACAAGTGGATGTGGTTCTAGTATAGATGTATCTAGGGATAATCATTGAAAACACATTTTTGAGATAAAATCTAATGGGAACTAGTGTGTCATAATGGGTCTTAATGCACTCCTGGTTTGATATTCTCAGGGGGATATGTTTTTGTCAATTCATAATCATAATACAAACCATTATTAAGGAAACATGAAAAATACCATTAGAATAAATGTGATGAAACAGATCATGGGTAACATTGATTGAAACATCGTGTATCACGAGTTAGGATATAATTTTCGATTAAATTTTTGTCCTTTTATTTTTAAAGTTTCCTTTTTATGGTTAATATATATGTATTAAATATACCTAATTGTATGTTATTTTTCATTGTTAATGGATGGAAATATAAGAACACATGTCAAAAAATAATGTAATAGAAAATGTGATGATTTCCCTAATGACTTGCTAAATATGATGGGAAGGGGTGCTCAATGATTAATGAAAGTACTTTCTCAGCTGTATCATGTTCTTGAATAATAACATGAATCATGTCAAACACCTTCCTCCTCCATGGAAAAAGAAATTTGTCATATAGTCCTTCATGCGACAAAGTCATAGTATGTGTAGTGGGATCTCTTGATCCTCTCCTCTTGTATAAGTGGATTACCTCTACTAAAAAGATATTCTATGTCCTCTATTACTCAGAAAAATATAAATTCATGATGTTGGTCAATAATTTTAATTGGGAATATGATCAGTGGTAGACACTGGTCAAGAATACGAAGGCCTAGGAGGAAAGTGATTCCATGGGTTGGGATGAGTTCAAGAAAATGGTTTTCAATAAATATTTTCCTTTAGATCTCCATATCAAGATAGAAAGAGAGTTCCTTGGACTAAAGCAGAAGGAAAATTATTCTATCAGGGTGTATAAAGAAAAGATCAAAAGGCTTGGAATATTCACATATAGCTTTGTAATGAATATTGAAAACAAGGTGGATCACTTCTTTAGCGGACTAAATCCAAATATACAAAAGAAAAATTGGAAATTCGAGACTTAGATAGTTATGAGGATATTGTCTGTTGTTCCCTCAATGTTGTAATGAATATCAGGGAATCTCAATGGTATCATTGGCCTAGTGAAAAAAATCTGAAAACTGATTCTAATATGGGTGATTAGGAAAAGAAACCCAATGATGGAAATAAGATCGAATATCCCACATGTCCAAATTGTGGGAAGAAGAATCATGGGAACAATCTACATGGAACTCGGAATTGATTTAAATATGGAATAATAATACATTTTTATAATACCTGAAGAAGGAATATGAAGAATCCCACTGATGTGGAAGAAGAAATAAGCTTCATATCAATGCTTAGATAGTAGCGTAGTGTTTCAACTATAAGGAACATTGGAATTATTTGAACAAATTCACTAAGACAAGGATTGTGAGAGGAAATCAACAACAACCTATAAGGAAACAAGGAAGGGTTTATTCTATCAATTATAATAATGTGGATCCAGAAAATGATTTGGTGACAGGTATACTAGTTATTCATTCAAGAATAGATAATCTAATATTTGATTCTGGTTCCACACATTCATTCATATACTTAATGATTTGAATAACTGTTTAAATTCCACCTCAAAATTTGGATATAGAGTTGTCTATGAGAACAAAAAATGGGGGAATAATTTCAACCAAAGTATATAAATTCTCCCCAGATAATATTTTTTGATTGAACCACCCATCCAATCTCTTCATATTTTCTTTTAGTGGAGTTTTCGATAATCATGGGCATGAATTGGATATATTTATTCAAATCCAATATTAACTTCCGGGAATAGTAGATCACTCTTCATATCCTGAAGGATCCTCCAGTAATTTACAACTTTGAGGAGGAATATAGATCTACTTTAGAATCATTGTCTCATGTTTGGATATTATTGCATTATGAGAAAGAATTTCTAGCTCAATAAATTAAGACAAAGGTGAGAATCATGATCGAAGACATGCCCATTGTAAGGGACTACAATGATGTATTTCTTGTGTAATTTCATTGCCCACCCCTTGATCGATAGTTTGACTTATCTATTGATCATGTCCCTAGATCTCTATATATATAAAAGAAAACATATAGAATAGGAACTGTAGACTTGGAATAGTTGAATAAGTAGTTATAGGAAAATCTAGACAAGGGTTTTATAAGCCCAAGCGATTCACTTTGTGGAGGACCAGTCCCCCTTATCAAGAAGAAGGATTTTTCATTGGACATCTACATTGATTATCGTGATCTAAAAAATCATGATAAGGACCAATTATCCGAAGTTTCATATCGATGAATTGTTTGATCAGCTTTGTGGGGCTTGTAATTTTTCTAAGGTGGACCTTCAATCGTGATATCACTAATTGAAGGTGAGGAATATAGATATTCCAAGGACCACCTTTAAAATAAGTTATGGAAACAATGAATTAATTGTGATTCCATTTAGACTCACTAATTATCTAGAAATCAAAATGGATCAAATAAATAGATTGTTTATAAATTACCTAAAAATGTTTTGGTAGTATTTTGCGATGATATTCTAATATACTCAAAGAGAAAGGAAGAACACAAGGAGCACTGGAGTAATGTGCTAAAGAAATTGAGATGGGAGAAAATTTATGAAAATTATAGTAAATGCGATTTCTAGACGGAGGGAATATCATTCTTGGTACATGCTATCACTAATAATGGGATATCTATAGACCCTTCCATGAAAAAGGCAATTGAAAAATGGACCAGGACAACCTCTGTAATGGAGATCCATAGAATCCCTTGTCTATCTTCATATTTAAAATGATTCATGATGAAATTTTTGTGATTTTCAAACCCAATGTTGAAGATTACACAGAAGAGGGTGAAGTTTTTTTTGGACCCAATAAAATGAGGAAATCATTAGGGACCACAAAAAAGGCTTATCACTAAACAAGTTCTCACAATCCCAATAAGTGGATAACTCATTCTGCTGTAAAGTGATGATTCAAAGAAGGGATTAGGTTGTGTGCTGATGATATATCATAAAGTGATACCCTATTCCTCAAGGAAGTTCAGAATCTATGATAAAATAATACAATGCATTATCTAGGGTCAGCAACTACGATCATTGGGTTGAAAATCTGGCGACATTATCTCTATGGGGAGAAGTTAGAGATATATAACAATCACAAGATTCTAAAATTTACATTCACACATGAAATTATTAATATAAACAAGTGAATATGTTTAGAGCTTATCAAGGATTATGACTTCTCAATCCACTACCATCCTGGTAAGAAATATTTGGTGGTGGGTGCTCTATGTAGAAATGATACAACATATTTATCAATGATGAAAGTTGAGAATGATAAAATATTCATAGATTTATAGAGGATGGACATGGGAATCACTATGTGAGGAAAATCATCAATCCATTCTCAAATTGTTTCTCAAAAATCCCTTATGGGGTAAATAAATGACACCTAAAAAAACTATGTTGAAATTTAGAAAAGGGTGAAAGCTATTAGAAATATGAAATCCTATGAGTTCAAGATTGATAACGATAGAGTACTAATATATGGCTCGCGATTATGTGTACCATCTAATCCAAAGTTTATGGTGATTTACCATATATATAAATTATGGGCTAAATACTCATTTTCTAACATAATTTATTATTTGAGCACCATTAGTTCGAACATAGATTCTTTATTTACTATTTTTGGTCACAAGTATCGATACTATTCATAGTGTTGAGAAAAAAATTAAACTAGTGATTATAATTATAGGAAACCCCACCTATCCTCCACTATAAATACATTACCTATTTACCTCCTCTCCTTACACATCTAAAACCTTTTTCATTGTAAAAATTCTAAAAAAATATCTTCACATGATCCTCCCCCATTTCTATAATCCCTTAGTCTCAAAATATGGCCCAAACCTCTCCCTTAAAGAGGCACTCCAGGAAGATAAATTCATGAGGTAAATTTCTCTTTTTATTTCATTAATTTTCATTTTCATGTTTTTTCTATCCACACCTTATTTCACGCAAATGCTATGATAAATACAGTACCATACATGTACCATAATTTTTTAATGTTACTAAAATAATTTATCATCATATCTCCTTTAAATACTTTTATACTAGATTTGAAAACACCATCCAAGATTGTTAATTTATTACATTCAATGAAGATGGGTTTTCAATTTCTTGTATCATCTTCAATTCTGGTCATGAAACCATTTTGATGGTTTAAAAATATTATAATATAGTCATTATAACTAATTTATGTTTTTTCAATCATTCTAAATTCCTGATATTAATTTATAAAGAAAAATGATCTCGATGTGATCAAAAACCCCCAATGATCCAAATTGATTATCATTAAAGTTTTATAGAAGGATTGAACTTCACTTAAATTAACCAAATGAATTTTAGAACAATGAAATATTTTGGATGTTAGAAAATAACAATCTAGTTCAATATTGGACAACCGTTATTATATTACTTTTTTATCCTTACTTGTATATAAGTAATCCAATTATGAAAACCAAGGAAAAAAACACTTCCAAAAAATGAAATTGAACTCTTAACCCATTAAAAAGGTCATGAATGAACATAATATGGTTATAATAAATCGATTAAATGATTAAGTGGTTCTGTAAATATTAAATAATGAATTTATTTTGAATATCAATGACATTAAAGTCATTTTATGGACACCATCAGACTTAAGGTAAGAGATTCTACTCAAACCTCCAATATTCCTTCGATTTGATCTATCTTTCTTTGTACCCAAATAAATTCAACATTTATTGTTATTTTCATATTATAAATGGAATTTATAAGTTCAAAAATATTTTTACAAGATCCATTCATCATTATATTTTCAGGATATATATATTTTAATGTGGTTCCCTCCTCCATACACCTCGATAAGAAAACCCATTTGTGGGAACTTCCCAAATTCTTACCCTATTTAAAGTGCATTGTATAATATGTTTTAAGACACCAAAATTTTTATAAAAAATATCTTTTAATTATTAAAATAATCTTGTTTTACTTCTCTTTTTATATAAATTATTATTCCAATTTCTTTTTAAGTGATATTTGATATTTTCCTTAAACAACGCTAATTTTTTTTAATTTTAATGAATCTTCAATGATCTATTTGCATGGTATAATTGAAAATTGAAATCAATTATCATGATATATTCCAATTCAAACTTATGAACATCCATGAATGATATAATTCCTTTCCTTCATCAACACAATTCTGAAACACCAATTATTTATGCTTTATGACATGAATATGATACACAACTCACTCTACAGGTAACCCTTAAGTTTATGTATCTTTGATTATGTATTATAATGTATGTGGAAAAAATATTCTTGAAAATTTTATAATGGGTGATCCTATATATCACTCAAATTCATTGGGTAATGTTTATTCTCATTATATGTTATGTGCAATAGTTTTAGCGATTAGCCTTGACTAGTGCAACAATGTACCACAGTTTTGGTGGTTAACCTTGACTTATGCTACTCTATGTGAAACAAACTTGGACTCATGATGAATTAATGTTTTATGTTGTTTCAACATTAATTAAAATCCATGTTCATAATATCCCATGTTTTTATGTAATGATAACATATATTCTAGGCCTTTTTATTTCATTATGACATGCCTTCTAACTCTTCTGATAAATCATTATTCTTATGTTTATCCCCTTGCTAAGAGTTTAAGTTCATCCCTTTGATCATGTTATACCCAGGTTATACTATGAATATGTATTTTCTTAATGGATGTTAGTAGATAATTATTATGATTATATAAATAAATGTTTCTTTTAGTGTCATTTTTTCAGTTTTATGTACCTACTCTTCCAAGAAACATGACTTTACAATCCTAGGCTTGTAATATGATTTTTTGTTATGACTAAAATTATGTAAAAATGTGTGTAAAAAGATATTTTCTATATAGGGATTACCCAAAAATATTTGGGAACTCCAATAATATAAGTTATATTAGGCTCACAGGTCTCTAGCTGGACACACCCATCAAATAACTTATTTCTAGCTCACCTGTGATTTATAACAGGGAAAAACCTATCATATAAGTTGTATCGAGATAAACAGTTTAACATCAATAATTCCTTTCTAATACTCATATAAAAAATATATTACTTATCTTTTAAATCATAATAATAATAAATACTATTTCAAATATCGGTTAACCTATGGATAACAAATGGATTCCCTAACAATTTCACAATCCATCCAAAGAATGAATATATATAGTTTTAATAAAACATGTCCCATGTGTAGTGTATATGAAATCAGTGGTAGTTTATGTTGATGAATTTAAATACCATTAAAATATCCTTAAAACCTTTTTCAATAAAATAATATTTTCACTTCGACTAACATCAAAGGATGTCATCCTAGATGGAAAATGATTTTTCCTGATCACTTGGAATAGTTCTTGAGGAAAATATCATTTACATTTTGAAATAAGCTATTTAAATTATAAAACCATCTAAAAAATTAAACAAAATATATTATTTTAAAAAAAATTAATCATAAAAAGGATTCAATAAACTATTGGGTAGTCATAGAGGCATAAATTACATTCCTTCCATGTTTGTTAAAACAAAGCATCCTTTGACATTTTTTTGAATAGAAACAATTTAATTGTTTTTGAAAGGATTAAAATATTACTTTTTAATGAAAAATTCTAATTATCTTTAAAATTACATTAAAAAAATCATAATATAACATTTTCAAAAATATTTTTAGAAAACATGGATTTTGAAGAAAAGTAATTTTCGAATAAATAGAGAAATAAAAACAAATATTCTTAAAAATATTTTTTTAATAATTTTAAGAAACAAAGGGAGGAATCTAAAACGATTACATTAAAATTTCATAAAGAAACATAAGATAAAAATATATCTTTTTTATGAAAATAATACCGTATTACTTCCTTATAAAGAACCTTGATAATAACTAATCCCAAAAGAAAAGAGTTTTTACATAATGACTTTTTCAATTTCATAACGCTTAAATCATATTCTTCATGAAATAATAACATCATATGAACTTTAAATATCCTTAAAATAAGTATATTAATGATATAAAATATCAAATGTCTAGTAGATACACCTCATAATTTAATATAGATGTATAACATAACATATGTCCCAAAGAAGTCAATTTGAGGCAACTAACCCTTATAATGATCCTGACATTGAAGTGATAATTAATCAATAAATCAGTCATGGGTATCAAATTTAAATCCTCATTAAGTAGTTGGATACACAAAAAAATATATTCCAAATTAATTAAAAACATAATCATTTAATATCAGAAAATGTAATGATGTAATATGACCCAATGAATATAAATTGAGTAATGAAATTATTTACCACTTGGTAACATTCATGTAAAGTTCCTTTGGAATAAATAAATCTAATTCAAACATAAAATAACAAAAAATAGGAAATATTCCAGATATTTCATCTATATGGTGAATTATATGAATGATGTTAATGTAATTAGGTATATAACAATAAAATATTCATCAATGATGTAAAATTAAGATGATGTCTCATGCGTCATATCCAGACTCTCCATGTATCTCATTTACCTACTATATGATAAAAATATATAAAATATTCTACACTATAATAAGAATTTAGATGTTTAATATGTTATAATTAAATATATTTAATTATTTATTTTTAATTTAATATTAAAATTCATAATTCGTAAATTCCACGATGTGTGTTTTGAGGACGTTCAGTTCATTGTTTCAAAATAGCTTCAATGAGTTGACAATGGTCAAAGTGGTCATATTTATACATCAATTATACATTTAAAACTAATCTCGATAGACGGTTATAATAATTGGACAACTTTACAATCATGGCGATGATAGGTAGTATGTACACATGTGCAATATTTCAATTTTTCAATGATCATTATGAAAAGAAGATAAGTATTATTAAATAATTATAGAATTATCATAAAAAACTAATAACATTTTATTTATTCAAATATAAACACATATTTATATATATCATCCATGTGATGTGGTGAGGAAAAACAGAAGCACATCACTTCGTGGAGAGTGTAGTCCATAAATATAAAAGGATGACATTATCATTTCTCATATACTAAAATGTAAGAAAAATTATATATTTTATTTAAATAATTATAAATATATCATTAATATTATAATTTTATCATATATATCATTTTTTATATTATCCTTTTTAACTTCCATTTAATGCAGTTGAAGAAAACAAATCTTATCGCTTTGTGAGGCGGTAGTCCGTCATACACATGAGTGACATTATTGTATCCAAAATGAAATAAAATTAATAAGTTATACAAAATATAATAAATTTTATGTATAATTTTGTTACAAATATCTAATAAATATTTTAATTCAACCATAATAAAAAATCATGAGAGGTGATGATGGAAAACATATTACATCGGTTCATGAGTTGGTGGTTCCCCTTACACAAGATTAAAGGTTTTGTTTCCCATTTGATTGAAGAGACTATGGATGTGAGTTATTAAAATAACATAATAAAATATTATTATATGGTATACATAGGTATTATTTTATCATTATAATTTAATAATTTTTTATGTAGCTGGAGGAAAAAGTAAAATAAAAATACCTGTTTAAGGAAGAAACCTTATCTTCAGAAAATCTACTTAGGTTAACACAAAAAGACTTAAATGGATGATTACATGATAAAAATAGTATCTATATGTAATTGAAATGGAATTAAGTACGTTATTTTCATTGGAATATTCTTGAGAAAATTAATTTTTAATATCGGAAGTGGATATTATTGGGGGTTGCCTTTTATATGTGAGGTGAGCGACACACTTGTAATTTAGGAAAAGAAAAAGTGATAGCCTCATTTTTTACGTGACACAATGTTCTATAAAGTATTATTATTATTAACTAAATAAAATATAGAATAAATATTTACATAAAATAGATTTTATAGTCGTTTTTAGTTTATTTAAACCCTGACCATTTTTAGTTTTACCCAAAGTAAATATGTTTTTACAATAATCCCAGTAAAATATTTTTACTACTTTCACTGTTCAATATGAAAAAAAAATTAACATGTACATAGTAGGGAATATAAATAATAATTATCAAAGTTTGGAATAAAATTTATAAAATTAAATTCTCATAAGTTTCATAATTTAATTTAAAATAAAACCTATAGACGCTATGAAAAATTTTGTTTTTTCCATAAGGGTATTTTTCATGGAAAAGAAGAATTTATATTAACTTATTGATCAGTAATAAAAATTATAATAATTTAAATTAATATTAATATATATATATATAATATTTAAAAATTTATTTTTTATCATTCATTATTAAGAATTATTTTAGTTAACTAAAATGTTGAAACATTATGTACTTTAAAGATGTTTCTAAAAGAAAAACTGTACTAAACCCAAAAATAATCTTAAAATAAAGAATATAAAGACGTATAAAAGGTAATTATTTGGATTAAATGTAAATATAAAATAATTATGTTGCAGTAAATCATATTCAAAACATAATGACACTCTTATATTCCTTAATTTATTGATATGAAATATCATTTTTTTTAAAATATTTATTTTTTCTTTATCCAACAATAAATAAAAATTTTCATAAAAATCCATAAAATTAAAACTAGGTTTATTTTAGTATTTTTATTTAAAAAATTAATTTAAATTAATTTTTTATAAATTTGAAATAAATATTATTTAATTATAATATGTTCTCCCAAAAAGAAAATGACAACCGTTTTTTAGAAAAAAACATGTTTTAGATGAATAAAATCACCTTATTAAAAAGGATTAATTATTTACTAAGATTTTATAAATTAAGTAATATTGAGTAGGAAATATATATATATACTAAATTATTCAATGTTATTCATGCAGTCCATCTTAATGACGAGATTATAACGACCAAATAATTCAAGGGTTGATTAAGCATAAGGATTCCTGTCGAATTATCTGTCAAACAAAATGTTCCTGTTTTGAAATATATGGGTGTTACACAATCACCATTGAATAAATTTAATCCTAAATATTTGGAAATGATCATAATAATTAAAGGATTTATAATTCAAAGAATATTTGATGAAAACCAACACCATATAAAGGATTAATAAAACATTCACAAGAAAATATAGAGAGGGAAGTATGAAGGTTATATGAAAAATATATATAACTAGGATTCCATACAAGAAAACAATATATTTAAGTTATGACATGGAAATATAATAAAAATTTAATTCCCAAATACTTATATAGAGTAATAAAGTTCATCGATCACAAGAAAGGTAATGGTCATTAGAAATTCAACAACAATAAAACCATAAATCAAAGTAATGAAAAAAACCATCATTAAATCTGAATTGAATCTAATAGGATAAAAAATTCACTTTGCATATCATTTTCCTATATTTGGGTAATACATACCATTTATAATAAGATAATAAAGAAATATAAAAACTTAGTAAGTTTATTTTCATCATTAATTCAATTTCCAAAGTAATCTCATCTTTTTATTCAAACGGTAATATTCAAGATAATATTTTCTTATATAAAGAATATAAATTAACTTTTAAATAATCACATAACTATAAATGTATAATAAGATATTTTTTAGGTCTTTAGAAATTATACAAAACCAAAAAGATTAGCACAAGGTTTGATAAATCATAAAATAAATAAACATTTATATGGTGAAATAATATATATATTTATAAAATTTGATATTAATACCCAAATTTGAAAAATTGGAATAATAAATAACCTTACATAGTCAATAACCTCAAAATTAAAGTGTGTTTTAACATCGAAGGTTATCTCTAAACATTCATTTTATTTTCTAAAAAATATAGCAATCTTATTCTAAAATAACAATAATCACACTTTCATCAACACAATTTTCAATCCCATGGATATAAATATAATTAAAATTATGTTCCCACAATTTCCAAAATATCAAAGATCATATAAACACTACTTGTCTTAAATTAATTAAAACATTTTTCAAAAAAAAAATAATTTACTTATTCACATTAAATTACATATTTATGTATACTTCTACAAAATAACTTGCCATATATGATATAATTATTAATTTTATGATTTAAATTCATAAAAACTAAAAATTATTATCTATGAATTTTGAGCTTATGATTAACCTTGAGATAATATACTCATGATTGAATCAAAATATCATAAGAAAAAATAAAATGAAAAAATATTAATTAATACTGTTATTTAAAACCTACTATGATACCAAATATAATAACCACAAAATTTCCCTCCCATATCTGGTACTAAAAATGATCTTTATATTTCTAGATTTGAAACAGATAAATGTGACCCAATTTACACCATACAAAATTTACAATATAAAAAGTTAATATTGGATCACTTAAATACCCAAATATCTTTTAGGTATTGTTTTATAGAGAATTTGGATAACGTTTTACAAAATCAATACCCATGTCTACACGTGAGTGTTCCACAAATCATACCCATAATTTTTAATTCAAAATTAAGTCATCACCCTCATCCATTTGAGACCCTTCGTGATATAATTTTTGTAACATAATTGTTGATAACTTGGGTAAAATGAAACATATGATGCATGAGATCAAATAATAATTAAGGGAAAACATAAGATTTAAAATTTTAATTCAATAATTGAGAAATATTAGCATAACTGTATGATTATGTAATCAAAGTGTACAATCTTAACATTAACTGTCATAACCATCAACCCAATATTGTTAAATTTTTGGAATTGAATAAATAAATAACAATTTTATGATTCATGAAAATAAATAATCATGAGCCATGTGATATCAATATTGATAAAAGAAATTATTTAAATCCAATACAAAGAATAAAGAAAACATGTTGTTATAATTGGAACAATGTCTATAAAAAAATTAAACCCGTTTTAGAAATAACTATAGCATAGTAACATCTCTAATAGAGAACCTATGTTAACCACATGCTTCTTTCTTATAAACATAAAGAAATATTCTCAATGCATGTTTTTCAATTTTGGTACACCCATCGTATAATCTATATTGGTATCACATTGTTAAATCTGGGACCACCCATCATATAAGCTATAATATTCTCACTAGATGTTATCTTTTTACACCAATTAAATATGTTATATTTCGGTAAACTATTCACAATTTTTTTTCCTACTACCATTAATAAGTAAAATATTTCAATTCAATCTATTTTTAATCATAATAATAATAGATTTTCATTCATAAATTGACTAACCTATAGAAAGAGAAATAGGGTACACTGTGATCTCGTATTGTATCCAAAGAAAGAATAAGGATGGTATCAATGAAAAATATTTCTAATAGAGTGTAATTAACATTAATGTTTTTATTTTAATGAAATGAAATTTCTTTAAATATCATTATATAATTATCTAGGAAAATAACATTTTCACTGCTTAACATTAAAGGATTCTGTCTTATAATGAAAAGGATTTTGAAATATTACATTAAATATTTCTTGAGGAAATTATACATTTTATTTTGAAAAAAAACTATTTAAAAAATAAACTTTTCAAACATTTAAGAAGACATTTTCATTATAATTGACGTTTGAAACATAAAAATGAATCTTTAAAACATTGAATATTCATGATGGATAAAAATTCTATTCATGTTATCTATGTTAAAACAAGAACCCCTTCATCAATTTGGATAAATGTAAAAAAGCGATTCATTAAAAAAGTACAAGAAGACTTCAATTATTCAATTTCTTAAAAATCTAAAATTGGGTAAAAATGAAATTAAATAATTACAGAAAAAACATTATTAAAACATTATTAGATGGAATCTATTTTGATAAAAGTTATATTATACTGATGACGGAATTGATGTCAGATTAAAAAAATTCAACAAAAATAAGTAAAAAATAGATAAAAATATTACTATTCCATGAATATTTCATGAATAAACATAGGATAATTAAATTTATGTGGTTTATGATTGTATTATCTTATTATATAATCCCATTGATCGTTGAACATAAAAAATCATAAAATAAATGATATTGTCACATAAATATAATGAAAAGTTGGTTAACCTTCAATCTTAAGTTTATGGGATGAATAAAATCATTTGAACAATAAATATAATGATCATGAGTAGATTGATTACATTATATATAAAAAGGGAAATTAGACACACCTCATAAAATATGATAAGTGTGTTACATAATATATATCCAAATAAAGAAAATATGAGATGAGAAACTCATATAAATATCATAACATTGGAGTGATAGTTAATCAATTAATAAAATATGTGTATCAAATATAAATCAAAATAAAACAATTGGGGATAAAAAATAATATTATAAAATTTCATCATACGTGTAATATTATAGTATTAATGAAGAAGAAGATGTAATTTGACCCAATTAAAATAAATTGAGTTATGATATTCATTACCACTTGGTACCCACATGTCAAATATACATGGATTAAATAATTCAAATTGAAAATAAAAAACCCATGATATATGAATTATTCATGATATTACATGTTTTAAGGGTAGTGTATAAACCATATAACTGAAATTATGTGTATAACATTAAAATATATATCAAAAATGAAACATGAAATGATGTCCCATACATTCAGTCTAGACATTCTTTGTATCTCTTTTAAATACTGTATAATAACCATATATTAATTATTTAGATTCATATAAAAAGTTTCCAATATTTATAACTTCTAATTAATAAATTTTTTTCCTTTTTTTAATTTCATATATAAAATCCTAATTAGTGAGCCCATGTCATGTGTTTTGAGGATTCTCAGTTCATTATTTCAAAACGTCTTCAATGTGAAGACTATGGAGAAAGAGGTCATCATTTCAACATCTAAAGAATAATAATCATGAAAATTTTATTATATTTATTCATAAATTATAATTTTAAAACCAATACTGAAATATGGTTTAAGAAAATTGAATTATGTTACAATCATGGATATGGTAGGTCATAGATAAGAATGAGTAACATTTCCCTTTTTCAACAATCATTATGGAATTAAGATAAGTATTATTTTATCATTATATAAAGATGAAAAAAATAAATTCCATATAATTTATTTAAATATCTATTTATATAATCGATGTTTTGTGGTGATTAAATAAAATCACATCACTTCATGGAGGCAGTAGTACAGATGTACGCACAAATTACATTATCCGTTCTGAATTAGTTCAAAGGTAATAAAAATGATATATTAAATTTTATAGTGATACATATTCCATGAATATAATAATTATTTCATATGTATCACATATATACTTTATTATAATCCTTATTACCTTCCTTGAAAATCATTAGTTAAAAATAAATCACATCATTTCGTGAGGCTATCATCCACCATACACATGAGGGATGTTATATCATCCCACAAGGATAGTAATTTAAGAATATATATTTTACTGAATAATTATAGAAATAAATTTATTTAAAAAATATCTTATATATTTTATATATCATTCATTATAATAAAATTTTGTTGTTGATGATGAAAAAATAATTACATTTTTTAATGAGGTAGTAATCCACACAAAAAAGAACAATGGTTTCATTTCCCAATGGAATGAAGAGATAAAAGATGTAAGTAATTCAATTTAAATAAAAAATTATCTATTTATGGGATATAATTGTGTTATTATATTATAATAATTGAATAATAATTAAGGAGGGGAATAATAAATAATATAAAAATGCTCCATTAAGCACGATACATCTTCTTTAGACAACCTCCTTATGTTATAAGCAAAATACTTATTAGTGTGTATTTTATATAAAAATATGGGATCTAGGTCATGTTGTAAGAGGTACGAAGGTATTTTGGTAGGTATTTTCTTATTCACAATTCATTTATGGATTAAATAAGATATGTGAGGGGTGGCCATCTATATTTGAGGTGAGTGGTACAGTTGTAATTTTTAAAAATAAGAAGTCATACCCATGTTTTTCAAATTCTAAAATAAAAAAATAGACCATTCTTGAGCATTATAAAATAAAAATTTGTAATATTTATATAAATATATTTGTTACCATTTTTATGTCACTTTAACCTTGGTTTCTTTAGTTTCACCCCCGATAAATTTGTTTTACCTTAATTACAGTTAAATGTTTTTGATGTTTTCACTATTCAAAATGTGAAAGGTAAGTTGAACATATTAGATAATATAAATTATGATTATTCCAAATATTTAATGCATTTTAACAGATTCAAGTCATATGTGTGGAAGAATATTTTTAAATATAAAACCCGATAACTTTAGGAAAATTGGGGGTTTCAGGTTGTATATTATTCAATAGAAAGATGATTTTAGATTATACATATATCCTTAAAAAATTATTATCTGAATTTATATTATAATTTATAGATATATAAAATATTAATTTAATTTAAATCATTTCTCATTATTGATATTTCTTATTAATTAAAATTTAGAAACACTATACAATTCTAAAAAACATTCAGGAAAAAATTGATTAAAACCCAATAATAAACTTATACTAAAATACAATGTAAATATGATTCAAATTTATTTTAGAGGATTGAATATTACCATAAAATTATTTTGTTACATTAAATCATATGAAAAAAAGCGGGACTTTAAAATTAAATGACTTTCAAAAAATAAAATCATTTTTACAAAATATGATATTCATCCCTAATCATTGAAAAATATACATTTTACGAAAAGAAAATAAATTTTCCCTAATTTAATTTTTGTATCATATTTTAAATTTAATTTAATTCTATCAATTTTTTTTAAAATCAATATATATTAATGATAATATTTTCTCATAAAAAGGTAATTGACATTTTTTTTGAAGAAAACATAATTTTGATGAATAAAATTAAATTACTAAAAATTGATTGATTATTTACTAAAAATATCTCTATAAGTCTATATTGATTAGGAAACTTATATATATATATGTGTGTGTGTGTTTAATGATATTTATAATACTATTCATACATGCAAATTTAATGTCTAGTTTATAGTGGTCATATATTTCATCGGCCATTTTAGATCAATGTTTCATGTTGAATACCCTACCAAAAATAATATTACTATATTAAAATATTATTTAGTTTCAATGAGTTATGTTAAAACTATGAATTATACTCAAAGTATTTTTTATTTAGGACTTTCTATCATCAGCGGTATGATTTGTTTATTATCTACCCTTGCTTGCTTTATTTTTACACTGAAGAATAACGTTACTTTTTATAAACTTAATTTTCAAATGGATTTGGATTTATTGTAGAGATATTATATGGAATTATTAAAATTTATACATCATTGGGTTACAAATCATAGAATATCAGACATTACATGGAGTGTTATCTTAAAATTGGTTGCTACCACTTCTTTTAGGATCTTTTTTGGTACTGGAAATGAAAGGTTTATGTGTGATCCATGGTACGGACTGGCTAGATCTATTCCTGGATTATATCGACTGTTATTGGAGGATATTTTACTTCATATCACTAGAAGGGTATCTATTTTATCCAGAGGGAGTGGGATCATTAGGCAGGAAATGTAGGTCTAATTCTGTACAGATTGGATTTCCTCACGACTTAGAGAACAATGGTTGTTATGGATGATATTGGGAAGTAGTATGATACTTATCCTAGAGTAGTGGACTATTTGTGGGAAATATTTATCAAAGGATTTTCTATCATACCCCATGATAGATAGATCCAGTTCAATATGGAGCTGGTATTGAGAATATAGTTTGTTTATATTCCACCTTATAGGATGTAACCAGTAGATCATTGTGATCTAATATTTTTGTTGGATGATCTAGAAATGAAGGGATTCATATAAAATAGTAATACTCTTTGGGGTTTCTTGTTAATTTTTTCAACAAGGATTCATATACTTTGAAGTTGTGTGTGGATTATCAGAGACTTAGTTGGATGACGATCAAGAACTGATATCCCCTTCTATGCATCAATGGACTCTTCAATTGGTTTAGTAGATACAAGATCTTTTTCAATATTGAATAGATGTCTTGATACCACTAACTAAGGGTGATACCATTATACATACAGTGGAAATATATTAGGAGAAGGTATAGGTTAAAAAAAGTTTGTATGTATGTGTTTTCTAAAAAATGAAGTACCAGTTTTCGAGGATTTGAGGAAATAAGAAATTCTACATCTCCTAGATCAATTTCTAGTTGTTTTTATTTCAATGATATATTATTGTTCTAATACTCTATAGATGACCAAGGAAAATATATTGGAATCATCGTGTGTATACTAAGAGATAATTGGATATACACTGTGTTATCTGAATGTTTATTCTAGATTGATTGAGTTAACTTTCTAGGACTGTTTATCATAGAGGATCGAGTGGACGTGGATTTGTAGATGGTAACAACCATAGTATCTTGGGAATAACACAATTTTTTTTGAAATTCAGAGGTTTTTGGGTATTGATGGTTATTTTTAGTGTTTTTTCCTAGACATAACCTATTTGGAATTACTGATGTTGATTATGACTAAGAGACGAGTGATGTTTGTTTATTAGAATCATATATGTGATATTATTAAACGATGAATATAATTGTGACTTCATAATTGATCCCCACGTTACCCATACCATGTAATTCATATACCTTGTACTGTGATACTTATGGAGTATGACATGGAGTAGTTATGATATAGGAAGACCAAGTTGTTAGTTATGTCACTAGATTGCTGAGATCCCATTTGGGGAAACACCCTAACCATGATCTTTAATTATCTACAGTGGTAAATATATTGTGATACTAAAGAATTATTTTTGGTGAGAGTATTTCAGTGTACATGAAGAAAAATAGAATCATGTATATCTTTATTCACTGAAACCTAAACATTTGGAAGAGGAGGTGGTTCTTGTATCTATAGTCATTCAGTATTGTTCTAGATTACACAATATTGAATTGTGGTGTCATTGATGATTCCTTTATATAGAAGATGTAGATAGAGGTTGTATGGGTCGCATGTAATGATGGGTTTCTGATATCACTCTTTTTATACTTGGATCAAAATTCTTATGAGTTCTAGTGATGAGTAACTGTCACATAATCATAATTTATGCCTTTGATTCTAGAAATTGTGAATATAGATCATTTTTTTCATCAGTAGTGATTATCTCTTAGGTTTATATTTTATTCCAATGAACCACCATCAATATGGTACCATGGAATTAGTGATTTTCTTCTTTTTTGGGAAAATTTTGTGTTCTAATGGATTTAAATTTTGAGTTAATGAGGGGAATCACACATTGAATTGAGTGGTATATTTATTTGTAAAAGTGATTTGTTGTGATATTTATAGAAAATATTAGTTTCTAGGGATAAATAAGAGATAATTAAATCATTGGGGGGTTGCTTCACCTATCATTACGTAAAGTTCAAGCATGAGAGGTCTAATGAGATATTGAATCTTCTACCCATTTTAGAATGGAAGTCAGATGATGTCATAATGAAATTCATGAATAAATTACCTAGGATACCATACCAAAAAATATTTTGTGTCAATGATCATGGATTAAATGAAAAAGTTAGCCTGCAATGTACCTATTGGAGAGACCTTAACTATTTATAGTATGGGTAGTAACTACAACTGAGAGATAATTCAAAAACATGGTGTTCTAAGGAGCGTCATTTTATTCACCTTCCTCCTTTCATACTTTCATTCTAGAAGGTCCTTCAAATGTATTTAAGATCATTGTTTCTTATTAATACAACCTATCATCCTTAAATAGGAGGCTAATCCAAATCAATGAATAAGATTATGTAGGATATGTTTCAAGCATCTATATTTGATTATATTAGTTTATAAGAGAAACTTTTGGAGATCGTGGAGATCACCTAAAATAAGAGTTTATTAAAATTCATCCAAAATTGTTCATTTAATTTACTATTATGAATGATTATTTTTTTCCACTATGTTTAGTGGGCGATGGTGTGTCAAAACATTTTGGACCAATTAACATGAAAGAGACATTTTATAAGGTTCAATTGATCATTAAGTTGTTAGTAACCACATAGATCCGAAATAAATTGTATACCGAATGTTGTTTATGACCTCTAGAGTTTCCTTTTGTTCATAATTCCTTCCTTTAGTGTTTTCTTAAGCTAAGGAAATTCTTTATGATGAACCATGGGAAGCTAGCACATGTGGTTTTCAGGCTGTTCGATATATTTGAAATGATTGGTCTATTGGCATTCTGTTTTGACCATCCATGGTGATACGGTGCCAAGAAAAATGTTTCATTCACATATCAGATTATAATATATCATTTTAAACCTTTTAATGTGATTAATGTTGATGACATGAAGCTTGATGTTGATGCATCCTTTGAGGAACATCTAATTTGTATAGTGAATCATAGTGAGAATAATTTGCAACAAAATATTGTTCCTCTAGTGTGAGTAAATTAGAATCATATGTGTTTGTAAGAGGATACATGGGAGAGGGATTATGATATTTGAACATAGTGTCCTAAACATTTCTCTTGATACCCACTGATATTATTTGGAACAAACCTCGAGGATGCTCTATTATATCATGGGGAGGTTGTAAAATTCCCTCTTTTGTGGTATGTATCCCTTTATATATTAGTAAACTTTATGTGGTCCAGTTATATTTTGTTTCAGCCTTGATATGGAATAATTAGGACTTATAAAGTTATTCCACGAATATGGGGAAATTTATTGATATAGAAAAAATTATGTAGTAAAATCTCTATTTATGAAAAAAAATCAGGAAGACCATGAAAAAACAGCAAAAGCCTAAGCCTCTATTTTATCCATCAATCTATAAAGAATAAATTGAAAATTGAAAATATAATTTTTTTTATATAATTTTTTTTATTTCATGTTTTAAATTCCATGAAATAGAATTTTCATTGTATATAGAAATCATAGAATTTATTATGTAAATCGCATAATTAAGTTAGGAATTAGTTATACCCAGCTGGTTCTTAAAACTCCAATAACATGTGTCATTTGTTATGATAATTTGAATTCATATATATTTTTACAGAACATAAAAAAGAAATATCAATGGAATCCCTTGAACATGAGGCTTTTCTCTGAAGGAATTTTATTTATGATCTATAAACTAAGATGTACATTTGGTATTTTTCCTTGAACACATTTCATTGGTTTTTTCCAATTCAAGAGCACTATATTTGGATCAAATATCTATTTCAATTATGTGTTAACATATTTTATTTACCATCAGAGAAGGGAAGAAATGAGGGTGATGAAATTACTTTATGCATAGAGACTTGTTAACATATATACTTCTTTTGAGGTTGGTGGTCCATAGAAACTCCCTAAATATTGTTTTCATTTCATCTAGTATGTGAAATATCTATTAAGGTATTATAACTCCATTAATGGGACCTAAATAATTATATAATTCATAATTGATGATATTCGCAATTCAATAACCTTATATTAGATCATGTTGGGCCTGTAAGCACTGTGACAAAACATGATGCCACTTGAAAGGACATCCTACCCTCAAACATGATGGAATATCTTGCTTGATAACATGATATTTCCATAACACATTTGTTTTAATTTTTCATAAAATAGGATCATAACAATAAAATATGTTTTGGCCCCAAAAGTACATGGTATAATAAATAAGATAACTTTTGTATATTTGTTTCTTAAAGTTATTAATACGATTATGAAGATTTTATTTCTATATTTATTTTAAAATTTTTAGATGGATATGTTATTATTATGTTTCTTTACATGATTTAAATATTGTAGGGATTTTCTCGAATGTGACAAAAATTTTAGATGGATCTTCCTGGGTGTGCTGAAATTAATAGAGGGCTCTTCCACATTCACCTGCGATGATTTGAATGGAATAACATAGGAGAGTTATGGTTATGTTTAGATTGTTTTTTTAACAATATATAAGATCACTTGAATAATGTAAAAGTATGTTAGGAAGGTCATAGGATTCATTTTAAAACCCAAGGTTGAATGGGTTTATTTCATGTAAAATATTAAATTTCATAAATTAATAACATTGTGCGTCTGTTTTGTTGCATTCACTATAATCTCTAACTAAATTATTTTAGACATTTTTGGTTGTGGAATAATAATAACAACTCACTCCTTATTTGGTCCACCCCTTGGTATCATGATAAAATTTATAGATGTAGGTATATAAAATGGAAATGGAGTGTGTTGTTGATTGTTTTTAGATAGATGGGTTGCTTCTTGGAGACATGAATGAAATATGGTTTAGGAATAAGACACTTGGATTCATGGTAGAGTTAAATTTTATTTTATTTTTATGAAATATATTCCATTATGTACTTATATTTCATCTTTACCATACTTGATTCTATTAATTTTTAATTGTTTGATTTCTATATTTTCTATTATGATTATATATTATTAATTATATTGTTATGCTCTATTTTATTTAACTATTTTTTGTTATTCTAATATTATTGAAAATATGTCATGTAGGGAATATTCACACCACTATATTCGTTTTACTGTTTTACTATATGGAAGCCTCTAGCATACAGGGGGGATGCTTGAGGTTGGGTAGAAAACTCGTTCAGCCTGGTGAGGGAGTACAAGGTTAGGGATAGTATAAATCTCCTTGATCACAACCAGATAATGGGATCTTAGTTTATCCCTCCATATATTTTAATATGGAGTTCACATCCTAGTATGGGACTCCCTAAAAAATTTAAAACATGTCAATGAATTGACTTTTAGGTTCCATTTTCATGTGAACACTGATTATTTACATCACTTGCTACCATAATAGCGACACCCCCTTGTGGTTGGATTTGATGGTCATTTTTTAACATGTTGGGTGTTATGTGAATTCATTTTATAATACAAAAATAGTCTATTAGAATATCCTATATTTTTCATTTTAGGCATCATAGGCATACCACCCAATGTATCCCATACTCACCACATGAGGAAACTCATTCACATCACTTGAGAAATTTTGTACCTATCAAAATAGAAAACATATTATGATCAGATTTATAATAATATGATCATAAACTAAGGAATATTGTGGTCTTGACACAAGGAAATGTGTTCTTATCATATAATGAATCCCATTGTTGTCGACCAATGCATCTCATACACATCAAACAAGGAACCGTATACATGCCAACAACAATAGAGTTAATTATTAGGCTTATCGTCTATAATAATAATTAAGAGATACTAGGTTTTTCAAATAGGATTATTATTCTTGAAATATAAGGTTATATATTTTCATCACACATGGAATCCCCGACTCAACAACCATGGCACCCTAGTCTTGTAATATAAGTATCCCCCTGATTTCCACATAAGTAAGTCTGTGTTTTAAATGAATTATGTGAGCTATTTCATCCTATAATCAACATATGTGGTATCTTATTCATGTAATATAAAAAGAATATAAAATTAATATCATCATATATGAACAAGAATAATATAATACTCAATGGAGACTGATTCACTTTTTCTTATCACATTAGTTCAGGCATGGGTTTAGTGTCCTATGGGGATGAATCAGATTACAATCATTATATAAGGGAAGGGATAGGATTATAGTGTTGTACGATAACACTAAATTATTTAGTGGTTTGAATAAAGGTTTTGGTTCGTATATCTCTTGAAATGAAGAAAGTATTATAAGGTTGATTGTGTGTCAAGATTTTACCTGAAAGAGGCATCCTAGACATATTATTGGAATCATTAATCAAAACCCAATTAACTTCAAGGTACATAGTTTAAGGTTTTGTGGTTAGACTAGTCCAATAAATTTAACTTATTGTGGTCTAGGTTATTGGGATGACGAAGATGAAACAATAAGGGATATATTGAAACTTATTTATTAGTGATACCCATGGTCTATATGGGATAAGTAACGATGTGTGTGGAGGGGGGGGGGGGCTTACTCACTTGTTATGTTCCATGAATGATTATTATGAGTAGTAGTGTGTATTCCATCTAGTCAATTAATTATATAATGTTTTTGAAGTGGGAGACCCTATTAGTGGTATTAAATGTCAAGGATACTACATAGTCTATTCTTTGGGGAATGTCATGGCGGTGATGGTTGATGAAACCTACAATGAAAATGTATTTTACATGAATGATTATGGATAAGATGTGTGTGGGAAACATGTTTTCCCAAAATTATTTAATGTATATTTCAAAAAAAATGATATCTTGTTGAGGATCACCATGGTATTCATTTCATTCCTTATTAAAGATCCATGAAACCATGAATTTCAGGATGTTTTGTTAAATTTGAAAATATTTTTATTCGTAGGAAACATTTTCATGGAAACTTCTTAATCATAAGACAATACTATGAAGGGTTTGTATTATGTACCTCATGTTTTATTCTCATATATTGTTATTAATGGGGTTTTCAATGTTGAACGAGTTCTTGGATGTCTAAATTTCTTGAGTTAAGTAGTTTAATGTCATGATACCAAAGGTAAAATACTGAAAATGGTGAGATGAAGTGTATTTATATGCCTCTGGGTCAAAATATATGTTCGGTTAATCAAAAATGCACATGTTCAGAACCCCAATATTATTTAAAGCTTCCAGATATTGAATCATTAAAATTTATGTTACGCATGACTCAATCCATTTCCTTAAAACTAATTCTATTATTTATCTTTATGAAATACTTCCTGAAACACAAAATGTTGTAATTGTATGGACAATCTAGTTATGGACTAACATAATGTTGTTTCCATTAAGGTTTTTATAAATCATTTATATAATTTCTTCTACAAACAACCATATATATAGATCCATAAGTTCATTTACATTCCATGACATTAAAATTAATGCCTACAATGTGAACTATTCCATTAGATACTAATTTTAATATAGAAGGTGATTTGTGATTGAAAAAAGATCCAATAAGACCCTAAAAATGGGGTTTCTAATTCAATGATTTTATATTCAAAAATAAATAAAATAAATATACTATTTTAAGAGGTAGGTTTTCCACACCTTTTCATAAGACAATGATACATTTTTGAAGGGTATCACCGCCTTGATTTGTGAGAAGTCATGTAGCACATGGATATCTCATTTTATTCTTCATTAAATATTCCTCCTTGTTGAATTTTGGAATCATTTTTCATTTTCAATAGTTTCCCCACCCAAAATTGATTTAGGAAAGAATAATGAGGGATTTATGGGTCAATTTATGAAGAAAGTGCTGAAAATTACCATCTTATTGATCACTATATATCGATCGTATTTATGAATAAATAATCCAAAATCAATTGTTTTATGTGTTTAATGATTGATTTTAGAAATAAGAACAATATTATATCATTTTTATCACATGAGAGTGCATGATATTATTTTTTGTTATAGGGTGTAAATTTTTTATTAAACAATATGTAGGACTCTCATAAATATGGGGAATCCGATTAGGGTGATTATAATATTTTCATTTAACACATCAACATGTAGGGTGCACAAGGTGTGGCACTAAGGGTTCGTGAATTACTCTTGAGAAGAGAAAAGGTGTGGAAATGAATATATAGTGAATCCATGAATATAGACCAATGGGTGAAATGGTGTTTAGAGGATAATTATTAACATTACAGATATTCAAATAACTTTTTCCACTATCATAATACAAAATATGATTCCATTGGAACGTCTACCCTATATAGGATTTGGGATATTATAACATTATTCCATCACCAATGTGAAGTTTGTTCTGAATGACCAATGTTTCTTACTTGAGGACCTATTTGAGGGATAAGAGGTTGGACATCATACCATTGTTCTATCAAAGTAATGGAATCTATTTCAGAATTATATGACTTCTTACATTATTATTTGTACTTTTGATTGGATTTAGGGATTTAGTGTGTTGTTTCATTTATATTTGGGATTCTATTAAGAAATGAAATAGGATGTCAATCCCAATTATGGAAATAAAAGTGTACATATAAAATATAGTTATTATCAGGATGATATTTAGTTATTTTAATGATATATGATCAAGTGTTAAACATATCTATAGATCATTCTAGTTAGATGGAATGTTTATGTGAAGAAGGAACCTACACAAATTACATCCAATATGAGTCATGAGAAATAGACTTAAATCATTGACTATGAGGGGGACCAAGGTGGCCCTAGGGGTTTTTAATTTTATGTCATTTTGATTTTAGAAAATAGTGGAAAATATTTAAGGTGACATAACATACACCATAGAGGTGTGTGGTTTTATTGCCATGAAGCTTTGACAAGGGTGTGTAACATTTTAATCTTATCTATCCAACGCCATGATGTGGATATTTTTATAGTCATTAAATTGGAACAATGGTTTCCAATATAGGTTTATAGAATAAGAATCATCCCCTTGAGAAGAATAAACCACTCATATAACCTATTGAGGGAACACAACACAATGATTAAATTAGAGATATGAGGAAATAAAATATGGGAACCAGATAATGGATCTTGGTGTTAATACATATCATGTGAGATGAGAATTTAGAAACACAATTACCATTATGGGGAAATATCACAAAATATACATGCCTCATGAATATAATAAGGGGAGTGATATGTGTGGATGAATAACTATGAAAGAGAGATGAAAACTTTTATTAATTGGGAATACCCTCACCACCAAATGATAATTATATATTGATATAATTGTTATGGGTAGGCTTGTGATCGATGAGGTAGGAGTCATTATGTATCCATTATTGGAAATAATGATGCCCCAAATATTTCCCAAGAGATTTTTGTAAAGTGTAAACACTGAATGTTGGGAGGGGTTCCTCTAATGTGAGTTTCACAACGACTCGGGGATCACATTCACAATATAATGAAATAATAATGTATTTTATTTTAATATGGAAATCATGGTAATCACATGGTATAATTTTATACAGTGGGGATAAAAATGATTTTTGTGTTTAACATTGTTTAGCTAATAGTAAATGGTGAATCTCAACTATGCTAATGATTGATCCACCAAAAAATATTAATAGCATGTGTGATTTACATAATGTTAAAAAAAAGAATGGAATATTACTCATATAACAAGAGAGTGTGAATAGGAATTAATATGTTGAGGTTATAATAAAATATTGAATATTAAGAAATATAATTGGGATGGATAGAAAAAAGTGCGGTGACTCCATGGGGATGAATTACCCTTTTAGAAACCAAATAGTTCTAATCATTTAGAATAATGGGTATTTAAAAAAACCTCAATAAAGGGGGACTCGTTTTTGGTAAATCAAGAATTATAAAATTTTAAACACAATATAGACAAAATATAAATTGATGATGACATCTTACATTTACATTGAAACATTTTTTCAACTACCACATAATTATGAATGGGGGTAAATTATTGTAGACTCCTAACCATGATATCTAAACATGGTATTGTACATCACACTCTTTCAAGTGTATTTAATGATCACAAACACAGAATTTCCTTTATAATGTTTCATTTTATTAAATTTTAGAGTTTTTGTTTTAGAATTATTTTCATTAAATATCAGACAAAATAATGAGACCAGAAGTAATGTTGAATTCCATTTTATGGTCATCGACCAGTAGGTTCGAGTAGCTTCCTGGTGGTAAATAATAGAACTCCTAGTAGGAAATTGAATAAAAATATGTTTTCCCTTGTTCCAAAGGCTATCCAAAGGAATTGAAAAAAAAATAAAAAAAAAATATTCATTTGGAGTGGTTTAGACGATACTACATTCTCCTCTAATAACTCTATTTGATCCCCAATACCCGAAGAATCATCACAGTATCTCTAGAGGCTTGATATACACTCCCAATGGTTCTTTTATGCATGTATATACATTGAAGATCATTTTCTAGATATATTTTTCTACTTTATTTCAATATAAATATATCTCTTACAATTTTCTCTCATAATCACACTATTTCTTATTTTAATCATTCCAGAGGATTCAGAAAATACATTATCTTTCTTATACTAATAATACCTCTACCTTTCCCTTTTATTTGGTTTCTCATATCTATTGAGTGTGAGAGGATAGGTGGTCTCGTCCATTAATGCGATGGATACTGAGTTATCACTATCATTGGGTGTAAGGGGATAGGTGTTCCCTACCTTTAAAGTGATGAACATTCGGATTCTATGCACAACGACTTAAAGGATAGATGGTTTCATGATATAAAATCTAATAAAGAAATATTATTACTTATTTAAATGGGTATATTGTAATAAAAAATAACAATAAATGGTTTAAATCAAAATTCCTTAGGAATCATGACAGGATGAGATATATGGATCAGTGTTTGTGTTATTTATAAAGTCATTCAACAAATTTTGACTTTTCATTACTTTTATATTTGTATTACTTATAAGTCTCTCTCTCAATTTTAGTTATCAATTTAATTTTTCAAATTTAATTAAATAATTTTTAATTTATAAATTGTTCAAAAATAAATTCACCCCCTCTTACCATCTTAACTCCAAACAATAATTGGTATCCCAGGAAACCCTTATTTCATATCCATAACTACTTTCAAGGAATTATCAATTTAATTAATCCTCTAACTCAAATATCCAATGAGATATCAATGATCACTCAATGGTTAAAGGTTAGTACATTGAATGACTGGACTAAAATTATTTTATAAATATAATGTCTACTTTTCTAAAAAGAAAATGATCTACAGTCTGTAAAATTATAATGCATGGATATACCCCCACCATGAAGACAGATGGAAATTGGACTAATTAATTTATATTAACATTTTATTTTTTATAGTAAATCCATGAATCCTATATATTCTATGTTAAAAATGAATTAATTTCATAAATTCTCCATGTGTAAAACTGTATATTAATGTAGGAAACTATTAGATGTTATCCATGAAGGAAAATAAATTAAAATATAATAGTCTTGATATTAATTTTTGATATTTTAAAAGATTTATTATTCAAAATAATGAGTATATAACAGAAATATTTGGATGTTTTAATGGAATTTTAAATTGAAGGAATTATTTAAGAGATGATCTTTCAATGGAGATGCTTTTGAAAGTGTTCATTTAGGCCTTTCCTAGCTCATGGATACTCAAATTGGTAGTAATAAAATAAGGAAATCAATAATATTCCAAATAATGATCTCATTAGTTCACTCATTACCAATGCGATTATTATGAAAAGGAAATTCATGAAGGTTATGAAAGAGTTCATAGACAAAAAGAAGAACATTTCCTTCAGAGATATTGATGGTAATTCATGTTGAAGTGATTTTGATCATGGAAAATTGTCAAATAAATTACCAAATTAATTATAAATAAATAAATCCACCAATCATGAAAAAATAGAGAAGTAAAAAAAGGTGAACCAGAGGTACGGTGATATAGTTGAAGGAAAAAGTATCACATCAAGTAGGAGTGCCCCTTTTCCATAAATAATGTGAAAAATAAAAAGGGAAGTAAAATGTATTTCAATGTGTTGTCTGGGATTTTATGAGATTAATCCTTCCCACCTATGTCCTATTATAAGGTAAACTTTACTCCTTCATCTTGTATATCTTAAAATTATTCTTCTTCCTATATCCATATTAGTTATCAATATTTAAAATACTACACAAAAAAATTATTGAAGGATTTATTGAACTCACCAAAAAAATCAAGGTGATAAGAAATAAAAAAATATTAATTTGTGTGGTTGCGAATAAAAATATAAATAAGAAAAGAATTTATCAGTAAAATTAAAATATAAACACTATGGTAAAAAATATGAATAAAAAATCAATGAATGTAAAAACTATATAGAAAATTTCTCCCAAGGATAGAAAAGTTTTCATTTAATTTTAGGAACATTAAGGAATTGAATTAATAATTATGGACTTTTTTATAATGAAATATCCTATAAAAATACCAAAAATAAAATTTTTTAAGATGAATATCTCAATATAAATATTTTAATAATGTTTAAAAACCGATAACATGATTTATGAATGTAATTGAGAAAATTAACAATATGATAGACAATAATATTTTCACCTCCCTTCAAATATATATTCTATATGACCTCGTATCAATTATGATAATTTATATCTATTGAAAATTTAGTTCAAAAATCCTTTAATATGTAACATTTTCATTACCATATTTTGGGTTTGAAAATCTCTAATTTCTTGAACATTTTGTAGGATGTATGACATAATAGAAAATCTATAGGAGAAACAGGGTACATTAATTGTTGGGAATTGAGAAAAATATGCAATGAATTTTTCTTAATTTTTAATATTAACTAAAAACTATATTTATTAAATCATTTCTTTTGAATTATGTTAAACTCATTTCTGTAAAAATATTTTTCATAAGGGGTAGTAAAAAATTTTATATTTGAATGGTTATTGTGGAAGCATATTTTAAAAAAACTACGTAAATTTATACTGAAAACTATACATCATGTAAATTTTCTGAGTATGTTTAACATTTATTTTAAGATAAATATAAATGAATCATGATTTTTATGAACCATTTTTCAAATTAATTTAATCAAAATTTTATTCATTTAATATTCATGTTCAATATTATTTCTTATTTAAAATAGAGTTTTAACATATTTAATTCAATTTTGTTCATATCTAATATCCATTACGTGAAAATTACTTTAATTTATTAGGGGGTGTTAAAATGGAGTTCCTATGATTATTTTACATAATTTTGGAAATCATACAGATTTTTCTCCCTTTTTTAACATTCAAACATGAAAATTATTAAACAATATTTTAATATGACCTTAGGTTCATTTAATTGTGTTCCCCTATATAAATATTAATCTAATGGATATTCATATAATAATTTTATTTCCAACTTTCATTAATTTTTTCATTAAATCGTGCATTTATTTTAAACCATGGCATATTTATTCCATTTATTTATATCTAGAATTAATTAATTAATTCTATTCACTATCTAATGTTAGTTTTTATTACTCTTTTATCCCTTCGTCTCTTTATTTACATGTCAATTATCTCTTCAATACTATTAAATTGTGTATCAATTGAGGGTTAGGATGGCATACCCTTTCAATATCGAAAATATTCTAAGAGAGTGATATGTTTTAAAAATTGTTTTTGAAATTTTTTAACTTCAATGGTATATCATTAAGTAAAATAATCGCTATGGGAACTTTTTGGTTCTTAATATCTTTCTTCATAGGTGGGAATATTTTATGAATCTGAAATTTTATTTTAAAACCTTCATGTGTAGGAATAATGTATTTGGTTTTTAATGATCCAATTGAAAGGGAGTCAGATGTTTTTATTTATATAAATACATACCAATAGAGTCACTACTTTTAAACATGTTTATTTTTAAAAGTCATATTTTATATAAAAAATGATCATGTGTTTACTTGTTATACATATTTAACGAACTATTTTAATATTAAAAACACATGGAATGTTCAGTTTTCATTTTTCCAAATACGTTTTGCTATGTTTTTAAAATCTAAAATTAATATTCATCTTTAATCTCTATTTATGGAACATTATGTGTTATGATTTATTCATTTCAATTTTTTCTATATTATATATAGAATACATCTTTTTATAAATGCAACAAATTAATTTATTTAGACCTCGTTTATGAGATTTATAATCATTACAATGGTGAAGATGTGGTTAATTTAAAGGTATGATTTCTATCATTCCTTGTTTAAAATTATTTTTGGAAACAAGATTCTAAAATATAATGGAGATATTCTTTTCACATCAAAGAATAATTAATATTTACTCAATGGGGGAAAAGGTAGTATTTTTAATTGTATGATGAAATGATTAAATTCCTTTTCAAATTGAATTCTTTTTGAAATTGAAATACTCTTGAACTGTAAATTTTTTTGTGATTTTTTATTTTAAATAATTATAATGGAAGATAAGTTCTAAAATTGAGTTTTTGATGAAATTAATTTTTAAAGAACCCTTTAATTTCATTGTCATGAATATTTTTGATTTACTGACAATAAATAGTTAAATTTCCATAAAATGATTTTAAATTTATTTTGGATATAATCATGATAAATGCACCAAACCTATCTTAGTTTTTTAAAATTTTATGTTTTTTTATCATCAAAAGGGTAATATTGTGGTACATTTCACTTTCAAAGGTGTTTTTAATGATTAAAAATACATTTTTCTTTTTAAAACATTTTATTTCGACCCATTTCAATGTGATTATTTTGTAATATTTTTATAAATATACCATTCCAAATAGAGGGTTCAAAAAGATTATAGATGTAAATTTTTTGGCCCTCTATATTCAAGTTCTAGAGAATAACTAGTGGGACACCATCCGATGGCCAGTTAAACCCAAAAACTAACTAGTGACGTGAAAATAGATAAATAAACAGTTATTAGGAGTGGTCTCTGCTAGCCAATTGGTCCTTTTAATTGCCTTATTTGACAGACAATGCCCCAAAAATCATGTTAGGTCCTCCAAAGGGCACAAATAAACCACCATGGGATATTTTATGTATGTTGATACTACCAATATTATTTCATATCTCAATTTTTTCTACTTTGTCTCATAAATATCTCACTCACAATTTGATATCCGTTTCCTAATATTTCATGTTGTATTATTATTGGGGGATTAAATGTGTGATTCAAAGGAATTGTGCTATGAAATACTATTCATTTCCCATTTCATGGGTTCTAACTACCATTTGGTGTAATAAAACCAAATTTTAGGATATTTTTCTTACTATATAAAATAAATATAATCTCAATGGTTTCTAAAATTTCACAAAACACCAAACAAAGGTAAATATCTAAATATAATAATTTTAATGCAACTGTTATAACATTTCCATTAAAATTTCTAGAATGAATGAGATTAATTATATTGTTAAAATATATTTTAAACAGGTTTATAAATTGAAATCTATGGTTTTAATAAATTATAAGTAAAAATAAACAATAGTTGAATAAAGAGGAGGTGTTTTTGTAAAAAACTATTCATATACCAAGAATGGAATTTTATCTTTATCAAGAAATTTATTCAATATTATTGAATGACATTAATGAAATTTATATTTTATATGTTCAATAAAATGTTTTCAAATTCATCCAATATGGTTGGTAGGATTAAGATAACAATTAATCCAATTTAAATCATAAAAAATCTATATTTTCTCTAAAGAATGTTTTTCATCCATTTGATGGAATACCTTCTCTAAAATTAAATTTTGACAAATTTATAAATATTATTTAACATAATAAACGTCATTTTTTTAATATCAATGTCAAAATTGTCATATGATGAATTTTCGTTATTTCTTTAATAAGTTTCATTTTTTATTAATAATGAAAATACTCCATTTTGATTTGAAACTCACTTTTCAAATAAATAACTTAAAATTAAAAATTATAATTTAAATTGATTTTTGAATAATATTAGACTAACTATAGATATATAAATCCAATTTAGTTCATTTTTATCATTTTTATTTTGAAATTTGAAATGAAAACGATTCAATATTTGGAACATTTTCTCTTTACAAACCAACCTTATCATCTTATCTTTGACATTAATTTAAAATTACATTTATTAAATAATGGAAATTTAATTTAATTAATTAAATTCCATATTTTTAGTAATATGTTAATAATTATATTTTATGTCCATTTTCATTTTTTGGTAAATAAAATTTACCAAGGTAAAAAATTAATTTACCATAATATAGGTAAAATAATGTAATGTTTTAATGATAAAAGTTGAACTCCTAAAATAACAAAACACTAACAACTCAAATGGTTTTTTGAATTGTTAAAAGACTCTACCAATATATTAAGTCATTAATTATGAGATAATATTTTTGGAATTAATTCCCCCATAACCTGGTTAAAATTAATCATGTAATAATCATTATTTAATCACATAAGACCAACACTCCAAAATTATAATTACAAACCCTCACCACCACATTTCTTCTAAAAATCATTTCTTCCACTCCATTCTATAAAAACAATCTCATATCCAAAATTCCCATGTTAATGTGCTTTTAATATCATCAAAAGCTCAAATTCAATGTCTTTAAGAGATTCTTCAAGGAGGTGATATTGAATACGTAATTTCTAAAACCCCATCTCTTATTTTCTTTCCTTTTTCTACCTTCTCTTATCATCCATCATCAATTAATTCATAATAAATATAATATCTATTATATAAAGTAATTTTATGATTCTAATGGAATATAATATATCAATCCTTTTGAGTGCCACCTCGTATCAATAAAAACAAAACCAGTAACATATTATGGAGGATAATAATCTCTGTGAATAAAGATTTTTTTTCCATTACCATCTTCATGGATAGTTATTTTAGATCCTTTCCGTGGATGGTGCATGCATCATCACTGGATATATGCTACTTATGGCCTCGTGTTCCCACTTTCCCAATGTCAGCATCATCCATCACTTCTTCTATAATGTTTGATCATTCATCTAAACTAGATGATGGGCTGTCGGTTTCTCCTTCTGTGGATTCCCCCTCAAATTTTTTTCCTAGATCGGGTCTCCCACATAGATTTCATTCAAGTTTCATGAATCTCATTCTCGATGACATATCATTATGAACGCAGGTTAATTACAGTACTTCCTTCAAAAAGATTCAAGGGGAGTTGATAGGGAATAATCCATTGGTCAGAGTAGATGGTAAAATCACACATGTCAAGGAATCTATGGATACATGAACATTGGTCAACTATATTATTCTTCATAAGATTGGATCTCAAGGGTGAAAAAACACAATGCATCCTACATTGTTCATGGGGTATCCTATGCCATAGGTTTTTCTTCAAGGTATTTCACATCATCCCATGTTTGACACAGGGTATGAAACAAGTTTAAAGTCTATAGAAGATAGATCAAATTGATCAGAACACTTATAAAAGTGGAGCAGATCGGCACATCCCAAGGTAGGATCACTTAGAAGGTTTATGATATGGGTGTATCATAATTCCCAATGAGGGTGGATCTAGTTTGGAATGTCCCATAAATGGATGGTGTCACATTGGGAAGGAAAATATGGACACCAAAAAGGGTAGATGATAAAAGGCGTACCCTTCAAAGGGGGACACCAAGGATTACCATCGGTTTGGACTGAACCTTATAGAGGCATCCTACGAACCCTTATAAAAGATAGGGATCAAAACCCATGTACTTCAAAATAGTGATTTCAAACTAATATATTGTTAGTTTTCCATATGGATAGTGTTATCCCATAGAGATGTGGATTCCTAGATATGAACCAAGATGGTTGATGGATAGTTGAATTATGTGGATGGTATAAATGGTGTGAGATCGACGTGAAGATGATAGTGGTTTTGGGATTGAAACATAGGAAGGCTTCTTATGTATCTCCATGGATGGGAATCAATGTCCATATAGTGAAATGGGGGTGATAAGGCACCTAATAAGGTAACTCATGATATATAGATCACATGTATAGGGGCTTAGAGGAAGTAGAACCTCCGGGTTGGGGCATGAACTTCCCAAGACAAAACTGCTCGAATGAAAGAACATGATGGGAAATGTGTGAAGGGATTGAAAATCCGGGATGATTCTTACTTATCCTCGTTGCGAGGAATCAAAGTACACATTGTTCATTATAGATGCATATAATTAGGGTGTACACAAAGGACATCGACCCAAATACATCTTTGGGCTTACACATGGTTAGCAGCCCATCGTAAGAGGGACACTCATGGTTAGAGGATTATGGTGAAATTGTTGGTCTTATGTATCGTAAGAGCCCGAGAATAATGGTACATGTGGTTTGGGTGTACACAAATTAGTACCACCCTTTGATGTGATGGGGCTTATGAATGGTTATATGTACATATGGATGGATAAAAACACCCTAGGGAGATGGATCTAGGATATGTTTCACAAAAAACAGAAGATGCCACATCCAAGGGGTATATCCCTAGGATGGATAACTAGAATTTACCATCATTCTGGATTAAACCTCTAAGAGGCGTCCCACATAAACTATTTTAAATATAGAGATTAAAATCTACATAGGTGGAAAGAGACAAGGAATCTCCATTTAATGTCTAGTAGGATGAAGGTGAACCAATGTGAAGTGGTCGGGACATTAGGGTGATTTTCTTGAACCTCAACGATATTTCCTATTTAACTGATTTAGAATATAGGGACCAATATCAACATAGTATCGAAAAGAGGGTAATGGGGAATATTCATGGTTAATTTCCCACAGAATAGAGGTTGATGAGTGTCAGGATCATACCATTATGTGGCAGCCTAAATAAAATCGGGGTGGATAATGATAGATAGCAGATGGATTAGAAATCCATATGAAGGTGGTTCCAAGGGTGTCCCGTATTGGGATGATTTCGCATCATGAGTGTACATCACTAGGTGGTAGGACTAATGTTCATAAAAAGTCAGTTCAAAATGCCCTATGTGAGGTGACCTAGGGTGGTGTGTCCCATAAGTGGAAGATGACACAAAATAATGGTTGCTCTAGACACTGATGGAGGAGGATCCGAGAGGGTAAAACCTAATTAGGGGGAACCAAATTTTTCCATTAGTCAGGGGTGAAACTCATGGAGGCATCCTACATAACCGATGTATAATTCATGGATCAAAATCCACATAGTTTGAGTAAAGTTAGGATCCCGTAGTTTAACATCATGTGGGACAACATGGAACTGAATTTCAGTGGTATGGATATAGGAATGTTGGGCTTGAACCTCATAGAGGCTTCCTACATACCCTATGGAAGACATGGATCAATGTTCAGATAGTTAGGAGGAGAAAGAGGCATGGGGATTACACGTGGTTAAAGGCCCATGGAGTGGATGTGGAAGAGTTTCATTATCCTTCAAGGTCATGGTGGCTTGACGAGAATTAGGGTGGATGATGAATGATGGTAGATGGATTTGGACACCATATGGAGTTGGATATAGGGAAGATGTGTCGCATAATTGGAAAATGTAACATGAGGAGGGTACATCCATAGTAGGGGGAACCATAGTTTACCATTTAATAGTATTGAACCTTTTTTAGGAATCTTACATACCCTTTTTACCTAATAAGGATCAAATCCAACATAGTTTAGTCGTTCAGAGATTATGAATGTTTAGTGGCCTGTGAATGTTGAAGCTAGGGATTACTCTATGATAGATGCCTGAGTGAATGGAACCATAGTCAATACTAACCTATGAGACCACATGATTCATGTTTTGTGTGAGAAATAAGAGGAAACAATAGACCAGATGGACATGTCGCGGAAATTCTAACATGGGGGATGATGTGGGGTTATGCATGGAAGCTACCCATGTTCATCTAAGGAGGGAAAATGATAGATGGGGCTTACATATAGAACCTGTATGTGATACCCTTCTCATTATAGGGAATGAGGCTATCCCTTGTCCATTTCAAGGGGTAAGGATTCAGTTTTACGTCATGTGAATGGATGAGTTGTATGGGCTTATGAAATGAGATTCTGGTTATGTCTTCCTCGTGTCAGGCCATGAGGGAATCTCGATATGTTTATGGTTCAAGGAGTCTGTTTTGGGGATTAAAACTTAAGAGGATCCCATAGTGGTTGTTTGTTATTCTTCTCATTATGAGGCATCTTATGTTTTTGGCAAAATGAATCTTTTTCTTGAATGATAGTGTATGATACAGTTTAAATTCATTTACTCAGGGTTGTTGGCATCTTATACATGGAACATAAGGCATATCTTGTTTAGATGAAGTGGTATCCTATAATTTTTATATATAATATTCTATAATTTATATTCATGTAATGAGGACTATTATATAGAAGACGCCTAAAAATGGTTGGTGTGGGACTTATGCAGGAGCGGGCATATGATGTTCGACCTAGGATAAGAGGAATGTGATAAGGTTTTTGGAGTTTCTTGAGTAATGTTTCAACTCAAGGAACTTGATAAATTGTATATTAGAATCTCAACTCATGAAATGGGAATGGTACCAAGAAATATATAACAACTCAAGGTCTTTCGAGGATCCCTCAGGAGTATCTCGACTCATGGTATTCCTGCCATGGATGTCAGGTGCGCAGAAGGGTGAAATGTAAATTTTCTGTGACCTGGACCCAAAGGTTTCACAACATGACATTAAATGTTTCATGGGGTTAGAGACTGTAGAAAATGGACCATCTTGGATGGCCAGGACAACAGTCCAACACTGACCCTCAGTGGGAAGCAGGGGCACATCCCATGTGGTATGGACTAGCGGGTTCTTGCCTAGACATTATTGGGTTGAAGATAGTCTATATATAACATCAATGTGTCCTCCAATTCCAAAAAATTACCTCCCTCTGAATGGGGTCCAAGGAGGATGAAGAGTGTGAGGCATACCACGTTATGAGGAAAACACTATGGTAAATGCAGTCCATGCTACCTCGATCGCATTACAGAAACAACCCATGAAATATCTAATCCCACATGAGTCATTGTTGGTGTGAGAAACAAGAGTACAAAGTAGATCATTCACCTATATGAGAGTAATAAATAGTTGGACATGTATTGTGATCATAATCATACATCAATCCCCATGAGGGTATCCTAAACAAGAGGGATCACAACTGGAGAACTAGGCTCTCTGGATAGATGAATTTCTTCTCTGATGGTGTGCTAGTGCATGAACAGGGTAATGTCATCTAATTGGAATTAATCTGAACAAAGGGGAATGAGAATTGTGAATCACGTTACCCAAAATTCAAAACCTAGTGGATGAATCATGATGATTGAGTATAACTATTGACCATATTCAAAACATATCATCCATATCGCATTACCTTGAAATGGAAACAAACAAATGAGTGAAAATTGTTTACCATATTTGAAACACTAGGCCAAATTCAATGATTCATCTGATTCCCTCTTGAACGTTCTCCTAAGATAGAAGGAGATACTTAAGGATAATCATTCATATTTTTACGGGGTTTATTCAGAGTTGAATGTTTATGAGGATCCAAATAAAGGGCACACAAAGTGTGAGATAGAGTGATGGGACATTTGGATGGAGTTAAAAACTCGTGAAGTTATTCCACCATGAAGAAATCACATTAGGTGAACATATCAGTCTGAACTAGGATCAAACCTACTCCCATAAAGGATATATCTAGATAGAACTTGGAATATCTTGCAGTTTCATATCACGAGAATGAGTAAAATAATCACACAACTTAACATTATACTATGAGGAAGAAACATTGGATAGTTTAACATCATATAATGAGGATATTTCATACAGTTTAAGGTCTAACTTCCTGGTCATAGGTTAATAGATCAAAGTCAGGTTACATGGAAAATGGGGTCCTAGTTTAAGGATATATATTATGGACCACATTTGGGATCAAAGGGACAATGTGTATAATAATCCTAGGACTAGAACTCAAGACAAAATGTTCGGGTGTCGCTACCTATCCCATAAGGATGAGAATCAAGGGAAATGTAGATATTAAAGAATAGTGTGTTTAGAGACCTACACTAGTGTGGGAAATCCTCATTGATAGTGGGGAAGCATAAGCATGTTACAATTATCATGGTGAATCCTGAATTTGATCATGGTATGGTTGTTGTTTATGATCAAATAATGAGGACTATGAAAATGGAAAATAATGTTGATGATATACCCAAAGACCAGGGAATCCCTATGTATCCTATGAGGGAAAGAATAAATCCATATGTAGTTATTGATAAATGGAATATTGGATGACTCGTACCAAAGGTGATTCCCTCTCTAGTGAGATTACCACAATACAGTGTTGTTTTTTATCGTACAGGCATGACAATTGTGTCACTGTTTAACATAATATGATAGGACTGACCTATTAATTTTAACATCGTATGGTTAGGATATAATAGTTTAATGTCATGAGGAATGTGACAACATAGTTTAACATCATATTTCTTTAACATAAGGAGATCTTATTTTATGGTCATAGAACTCGAACCATGATGTCCCACAACTTTTGTATGTGGGTATAACCCTACCAAAACTCCTAATCCCATGTGATCCATGATAATAATGGGGAAAAAGTTGAGATATCTAGATTTAACCATCATATAAGAGTTCAAAACATGATAAAGGAAGTGTCTGGTGGGATAATTCAATCATTCCAGTAGTCATACTCAACACGTGTGGATGCAGGAAGGGAAAAAACTTTGGGCATTGAAAATCCAGAAGAACATGAAAGTTCATGAAAAATGTGAATCAGAGTGACCTATATTTTTGGTGTCGCGAGGGTAGGATAATGATGGATCCTAACTACTGATTGTATTCTAAAGACAACATCCATATCATATAGCTTGGAATGAGAACAAACAACTGAGGGTTAGCTACTGACCATATTCAAAACTTGGGTAGAACCTGTATCAATATTTCATTCAAGATCCTCCAGGATGTTGGCCCAAAGTAGTAAGTGAGAATTAGGGTTGAGCATACTTTCTATCTGGGGGTCCTCTTAGATATGAAATATGAGGATTATGAATATAAAGGGACATATAAAGCATTGAGGTGATGCTGGGAAAATTTTCCTATCGATTCAAATGCTATAGTTCTCGCACCATCGCACATTCTAGTATACCAGTGTAGAACATATCTAGGTAGGATAAAACATATCCTCAAGGATCATGGTCTTGAGGGTCATCAAAAGTAGTTTAATTTCCATGTTTCTAATATAAGGATCTATTAGATTTAGGTCATATAGTGTGGACTATGGGTGCCCAATTTTATGTCATGAAAATGGGATATACCTCTACAGTTTCATTTTACACAATGAAGAAGATTATGTCATGCATTTTTATCATCTTGCGGGTAGGAAATGGAAGAAATGTGGGTTTCGATTGAAAAAAACATTAAAAAGGACAAATGGAGTTCATGACACACCCCACACATCCTCAATGAGAAACCCAGACTAAGAGGGACCGGAACAAGAAAATACATGACTCTACGACCGAGCCCAATGACAAGGTGAATGTGCATCAATATATATCCTACAGGGGAATAAATCAATCCAAAACTAGTTCTTCAATTTAGGGATGGAATGTGGCAAAAAATAGGGGGTATATCCTCTAACACAATGAATATTTAAGCTTCTACAATGTTTAACGTCATGCCAACATGGACACTAAAGATTTTAGTTTTAGGACAGATAGTAGGACCATGAGAAGGATCTCCCTAATGTGGAAACATGAAACGTGGTGCTGAAAACAAACCTTACATGAATGTGGAAAAAATAGGTATGCACTGCATCACGATTTCCCAGGAAAACATGATCATATCTTAATATCATGATTCATGTACATTATAATGAAGAATCTTACATTATAGTCCTAGAGATTGAAACATAAGGTATGTGCCTCTTCCATACATGTATGAACCATATCAAGGATCCCTAAGTCCATGTGATCCATGCACAGTGTGGTAAATAAGGGGTGGAAATTATCTTTACTACACATGGAAGAACAGAATAAGGGATCAAAAGTTTGGAGTCAATGGAAACCCTATATCATTGGTTCTCTCACTCAATGTGTAATGGTGCATAGATGGACTCCCCTAAGATTTTTGAAGTTCCATATGGATATAATGATGTTAGAATGAATGTAAATTATGAGACCAATATTTGGGATTCAATTGAGACTAGCATAATGAAGAATGATGATTGGAGACCGTATTTGAAAAAAAAATCCATTTCATGTAGCCGGAGATGGGAACAAACAACTAAGGTTCGGTTATTGACTTTATAAAAAATGCATGTGAAAACTATCTCAAGATTTCGTTCAAGATCCTTTGGGACATTATCCTATAATTGTAGGTGATCCTTAAGGTTGAGCATCAATAGAATTTGGGGGTAATTTTTGATATGAAAGATGGTGGTGACCCAAAAAAGGGCACACACGTTGTGGTGGTGGAATGAGTGAATGTTCATACATAATTGAACACTCTATGTCTCATACCACGGTGTATCTAAGCACACTAATGAGAAAAATCAGATGGAGGGATAAGATTAAAGGTAGGTGACTTGAGAGGATGAGTATAGTAAAGAGGAAGAATATGTATATATACCTAGGACTGGACCTGAAGGTAGATTTCTAGGCATTCCTATGTATCCTGCAAGGGAATGAATCATGCCACATGTAGTTCATAAAATACCATGTAGTTTAACGTCATGCAGTGTGGAAATGGGTAAAATTTAGTGTCAAGTAGAACAATGATCCTGTGAAGTTTATCTTCATGTGACTCAGAAGAAATGAGTAGTTCAACACCATTTTGGCAACTCCTATGCAGTTTAACATCATCCAAGATAGATATTCTCAACAGTTTTATGTCATGCAACCTGGACAAGTGTGAGGAGTTTAACATCATGTAAGATAATTATTTTATTCATTTTTAAATCACATATCCTAAAAAAGTGTGATAATTTTAATGTCATTTAGGACAATGGTGTGCTATTTATCCTTGCGTAATATAGAGATGAGTATTTTATTATCATCCAAGATGAATATGTGTAGTTTAACATCATGCAGGATGAAGATGAGTAGTTTAACATAATGATGGAGAAATATGAGTACTTTAACATCATGAAGGATGATGTTGTGCAGTTTGAAATCATGCAGGATGATGATGAACAATTTAACATCATGCCGAATGATGATGAGTATTTTAACATCATGAAGGATTATGTTGTGTAGTTTAACAACATGAAAGATAATGATGATAAATTTAATATAATGTAAAAAAATAGAGCCTGTGGGGCATAATCGTGTCAGTACCCATCTTACCAAAACAACTAAGCCCACATGATCCTTGCTCAGTGTGGGAAATAAGTGGTTGTGATATAATTTTCTTAACACATGAAAAAAATATCAGGGTAAAGGGAATGATGGGTCAATAATGTCCCAACAATACTAACTTTCCCTTTCAATGAACATAGATTCATAGAGGAGTAACATAAAGTGTATTGGAGTTCAACTTGATCATAAGGGGTAAACATGTGAATCACAACACCTATGACCTAGATCACAATGATTGTAGTGTAACGATGGATGATTACTGCTAGGCTTGTTTGAGACACAGCATTCACACGACATTAGCCTGAAATGAAAAAAGCAAGGTCAAACTGTAGACCATATACAAAAACATAGGTATAAACACTATGGGGCATCCAAATCCTTCTAGTTCATTGTACCAAAATAGTAGGTGATCCCAAGTGGAATGAGACCATCCCGTTAGTGGGTCCCTTTTGAATTTGAAGCTGATGGGGATTAAAACCAAGAGACATAATAATGAGTGGATACAAATTAGGGGAATTTCCACATGGAGTGAAACACATTAGGTTTTATGCCACAATTAATTTGAGTACGTCGATCAGACATGCAGGATATTGGGTATTGAATCCCTTCTCAAGGAAGAGGGTCTTGAGTATCTAAATTTATAGTTAAAGGTAATTTAGTGGACTTTTAACTCCTGGTTCAGGGTTGAAGAGTTTAGACCATTGGGAACAAATATGTTTCAAGGAAATGTGCGTAGGGTGGTGAAGTAGAAAAAACATGATGGGAATAAGGTTGATGGAGGCCTTCCACCTTATGGAGCATTATGATGGAATCATACACACTGTTTAAAGTTGTGATTCTTGGACTAAAGATAAACTATTCAAATCTATACATCTTGTAATGTAGCTACATAGTTCAAAATCATGTTATAGGGATTAGAGCGTAATATTTTTTTAGGGTCATGAAATAAGACCATGAATGCTATTAAAATTAATGACTTTTTTGGAGTATGTGATAGTTTAATGTTATATGGGATGATGTATCATAGTGTAACATCATATAGCTTGGACAAGAGAGATCATAGATTAAGGTCATAGACCTCGAACTGTAAAAAGGTGACGGTTCAGTTTATCTTCATGCAGGATGAACATGATTCTCAGTTTTAATGTCATAGAATTTAGACCGTTAGCGCTTAGTTTATGGTCATAGTGTTTGGACCATAGATGTGGGTCTCTCAGATGACCATGAATAGTGTGGATGAAAGAAAACCCAGATATTAATGAGTCATTGTAGGACCAATGCAACAAAAAACATCCATAAGAGAACACAGATATGGTTTTAAGTCATAAATCGTGGACTTGAATGATAAGTTTATCATCATGTCGCGAGGACATATGAATTATATTTTAAGGTCATGTGGTGAGGAACACATCTGATTCATTATTTATGTACATTGAATTCAGACCATAATGTCATAGATTTTAATATCGTGTGACCACGATGAGGATGTCAGGTTGTTTTATGTCCTGTATCGTGGACAGAGCATCAGTTTAACATCATGTCTGAAAATAAAATAATTTAACCTCATAGAGGAAATTGAAGCCTATGTCACATAACCATATTCGTACACATCCTGCCAAAACTACTAATACCACATGATTCATGCTTGGTTTGGGATATAAGGAGTTGTGATGGTATTATCCTAACACATGGAAGAACATAGAAATTAGAATGTAAATGTTGGCTTGGGAATATTCTAGTAACACTGGCCCGCTTACTCAATAGGAAAAGATGCATGGAATGGTAAGACTATGGGTGTTGGAGTTCCACCTAAACATAAAGAGGTATAATCATGTGGATAATGACATCTGATTTATGTATCACAATGATGGTGGTGTAACGATTGATTATAATTGACGACCATGTTTGAAACACAACATCCATATCGTGTTACCTGGAATGATTATAGAAAAATGATGGTCAACCACTGACCATGTTTTAAACACAGTACTAGTCTCAAAATTTCATCTAATGTCTTCTGGGGTGTTGGCCCATAATAGTAGCCAAGACAAAATGGAAAGAGACCAGGACGTTATAGGGTCCCTTCAGACATGAAGATGATGTGGATACCAATAAATGGATGATGTGAAGCATGGAAATTGATTGGGAGTATTTCCATTTGGTGTCCAACACTTGAGGTGCTATTCCACAACACATTTGAGATCATCAATAGGGAATATCAGAAAAATGGAGTCAAACCCCTTCTCATGGATTAGGGTCCTGTGGTAGTTTTTGAATGTGGCATGGTAATAGACCAGTGAAAATGTAGAGTACTCTATCATTTGTAAGATCAAGGAATTACATAGTTTTACCTCATGCAGTGAGAATGTCAACTTCTATCAGGCTTAGTGAATGATGAATCATATGATCAAAAGCGTTTATGGCCACAATTTAACGTCGTTTGTTGAGGATGATAGACATGTAGGTTAACTTCATATGGTTAGGATGTTTCATCATATTTTTTAATGTCATGTGGTTAGGATAGGTAGTGGCTATTTTTAAAGGTCGCATAGAATTGACCATGGTTGTTTGGGTTCTAGGTCTCATATCTTTGACCAAAATGTCACATAGTTTGACATAGTTTGACCAAGATGATGATTATTACGTAGTTTAACATCATGATACTAGGACACATGACCAAAAATATTGTGATAGTAGAGGGACAGTCATATTTACATCATTATGATGGTTTGGGATTCTTTTAGATGATTGGGGAATCTGTAAAATGGGATTACCCTAAAATTCCACCATTGTATGCATGGATGTTCTCCATGCGTGATCTGGGCTTTCTTATGTTTCACATTACAAATGCATGTTTTTAAGCTATAGGGAGGACCTCTACAGTTGATGATGTGCTATAGTTGGGATGAAACAGTGATCCAAAAGGGTGGTAGGGATGATAGAATTACCTCACTCTAGAGGGGTAATGACCCCTAGATGGTATGGAATCCTTGAGTTTTGGTATGACCGAAAGACGGAGCCCAGAGGCCTGGAATCAGGGATCATATGTACAATGGGGTTAATAGATCTCGAAAGGTGTGGATTCCTAGATCATTACTATAATAGGCCGATGGAGCCAGAAGGTGTGGAATCCATGATCATCCGTACCATGGGGCGATAGAACCTGGAAGGCATAAAATCGTGGAGTGTTGGTATGTTGATGATAATAGAGATTGGAAGGCTTGGAAGCCTAGAGTGTTGGCACGATGGGATGACAGATCTTATAAGGCGTGGATGCCAGGATCATCTGTATGATAGGGAGATAGAACTGGGAAGGCATGGATGCCTGGATAGTTAGTATGATGGGAGTGATGAAGCCCAAAATTCATGGAAGCATATATCGTCAGTAAAAAGAAGGAGATGGAGCCAGGATGGAATGGAATCCAGGATCATTGGTACAATGGGGAAGATGGAGCCTAGAATGTGTGGAATCCTAGAGAATTAGTACGATGAGATGATAGAACCCAGAAGCATTGAATCCTTGATCATCGTTAAGATAGGGGCGATGGGGCACAAAATGCTTGGAATCTTGGAGCGTCAGTAGAAAGGGGGAAATGTAGCCCTGAAGGCATGGACACCATGAGCTTCAGTATAATGGGGGTGATGGATACAAGAATCTTGAGAAGCCTGCAATGTCTATATGATGGGGCCATGGATCACATATGGTGTGGAAGCCTGGAGTGTCGGTAATATGGGGATGTGGAGCCCAGAGGGATTGGGTGTATGTAGCATCAATAAGATGGGGTGATAAAGCCCAGAAGGTGTGAAAGCCTAGAGAAATGGCAAGACAGGGTGATGGATCCCAATAGGTGTTAATTCCTAGAATTAAATATCACAATGAAAAGAGACTAGGGCATGTATAGCATTGATATTCCCCCATCATTAGTTATGTAGAGCAATACATGGATTTAACATGAGGAGGAGGACTGTGTTGTCTTATGGTAGTTTCATGGGGAGGGATTCCATACAGGATGATGATGGTAATGTGGAGGACCGCTGTGCCGAGTGATGGTAGTGTAGGGAGGACCTCTGCAATTTCTGATGATGTTGAAAGGGATGAACTACGTGATGGGTGATGGTAGTGTGGGGAATTCCTTCAAAATGGATAATGATGGAAATAAAGAGGACCATCGTGCTGAGTGATTATAGTGCAAGGAGGACATCCCCAATGGATTTTGGTGTTGTTGGTGATGCATGAATGGTTTAAAAGGGGATGTTTTACCCTGAATACCGAATGATGGTGGATGATTTGGTGAGGGTTCGATGGATTCAGGGGGGATTCCCCCTATGTGACCAATGATGTAGGCAGAGTCGACAATAAGCCAATAGTTTCAGGGGTGGATGCCCCCTATGCATCCCATGATGGCAGCAAATTCAACAATGTGCCGATGGAGTTGGGGGGTAGATTCCCCCAAGGCATCCCATGAGAATGGATGATTCAACAAAGAGTTAATGGATTTTGGTGGGATGGTTCCCCAGCACAGCCCTTGTGGGTGGCTGAGTTGGCATGGAGATGATGGAGGCGGGGGAGGATTTCCCCAGTGTTGCCAATGACAATGGTGGAGTCCATGAGGAGCTACTGGACTCGATGCGGATGGTTCCCCATGTGCGGCCCATTAGGGAGGATGAGTCAGTGAGGAGCTGATGGATTGGGTGGTCGGATGCCCATGTATGTTCAATGAATGTGATGGAGTTGGTGAGGAGTCGATCGAGTCAGGGAGAGGATGCCCCCAGCATGACCAATGAAGGCAAACGATTTGGTGAGGAAGTGATGGATTCTAAGAGAGGATTCCATTTGAACAACCCATGAGGGTGGCTGAGTCAGTAAGAACCTAATGGAGTCATGTGGATGATTTCCCCTGCATGGCCAATGGGGGTAGAAGAGTTTGTTAGGATCCGATGGAGTTGGAGGTAGGATGACCACTACACAAAACTTGGGGGAACAAGAGTCAGGGAGGAGCTGATGGATTCTGTGGGGTGGTTCCCCTATGCATCCAATGAGGTCATGTAGAGTTGGTGAGGAGTTGTTGTAGTTGGGGAGAAGATGCCCCCTGTGCATCCAATGAAGGTAGTGGAGTTGGTGAGGAGATGATGTTGTTGAGGGGACGGTTCCCCCTATGTGGACCTTGAAGGCACCGGAGTTGGTTATGAGCTGCTAGAGTCAGGGGGAGGATTCCCCTTATGTTTCCATTAAGGGAGGTATATTCAGCAATGATACAATGTAGTTGGGGGGAGTATGCCCCCTTCGTGACCCATGATGGCGGAAAAGTCGGCAAGAAGCCTACGAAGTCGGGGGAAGGATTCCGTTGCGTGGCCCATGAGGGCGGAAGAGTTGTAAATGAGCTAATAGAATTGGGGGATGGTTCTACATGTGTTGAAACTGAAGGTGGGAGAGTTGGAAACGAGACAATGGATTCAGGGAGAGGATTACCCCTACGTGGCCCATTAGGGTGGCAGAGTATGTGAGGAACCAATGGAGTCGGGGTGGATGCCCCATGCATATCCCATGAGGGTGGAGAAGTCAGGGTGGATCTGATAACCCTTGGTCTTCACACAGGCATTGTTACTCATCATAACACACATTAAGTAGAGGATATTACCATGTGTGGCACCTCAATTTGGTCATTACAGATGTTTTCCATCTTCTCACAACTGATGGAAAAGAGATTCACATTTGGTGCACCATTACTGCTTCTGATGCATTTTGTGGTAAGAACTCACATCATCAAGGGATATGCACTACTTTTGGATCAGTTTTCCCACTTTCTTAAGGTAAGACACATCCATTACTTCTTTAACAATGTTTTCTCCTTGATCGAAACAGGATGATGGGATGTCATATTCTCATTCTGTGGATTACTTCCCAGAATTCTTGTCCTAGTCCAAGACTCCCTAATTTATTTGAGTCATGGTTCTTGAATATCATTCTCCATGACATATCTCTTTGGATTACAGTTAATTAAACTACTTCATTCAGGAAATTACAAGGGTTCATGAGAGGGCAGAAACCATCGAACATAGTATATGGTAACATCAGGGATGTTTGGGCATCTCTGGATATGTGAACAATGGTCAACTGTATTCTTCCTCATATGAGGGAATCTCAAGGGAATCTATGATATTTTCCTAGGATTCCCAGGTTTAACATGTGGTATGTCATGAGTCTAACATCCAGTGGAGACAGATCAAACAGATCAGAACACTAATAAAAGTGGACTAGATAGGCATATCACATTAAGGGAGCACCTCGAAGGTTTATTTTATGGGTGGATCAAAACAACCAATGTGGAATGATCTAGTATAGTAGGTACCATAAAGGTAAGGTGTCACAGATTTTAGGATGAACTGGATGCCGCAAAGGATGGATCAGAATAGTTGGACCCCGCAAAGGGGGACACCATGGATTACCATTATCTAGGATTAAACCTTAGAGAGGCATCTGATATACCCTATTTAGAAGACAGTGATCAATACCCATGTAGTTCGAAAGTGGGATTTGAGACTTACACATAGTTAGTTTCATTAATGGGTCGAGTTATCCCATTGGGATGTGGTGGCCTAGATAAGAATTATGATGGTTGATGGTGAGTTGAATGAATAGGATGGTATGAATGGGGTAAAACTAATGTGAAGATGAAATTGGTATTGGACTTGAACATCATGGAGGCCTCCTACATATCCCCAAGGATGGGAATCAATGTCCACATAGTATGGTGGGGTGATGAGAGACCAAAGAAGTTGGATAGTGAGAATGGGGCACATGGATATGTACCTAGAGTAAAAAAATCTCTAGGTTGGGTCATGAGCTTACCAAGAAACAAAGACTCGAAGGAAATTCATGGATGGGAAATCAATGATGGTCTTCAACCATAAAAAAAGATTCAAACATATCCCTATGGTGGGAAATAAAACTCAACATAGTTTATGATAGAGGAATAGAATCAGGGTGTGCACAACGGATATCGACCAGAAAACATGTTGGGGCTTACGCATGGCTAGTAACTCATTAAAATAGGGACACTCTTTGTTATAGGATTATGGTGAAGGAGGTATGATTATGCATGGTAAAAATCATGTGGAAAATGGGACATGTGGTTGGGTTGTAAATAAATGAAAACAAACGTTTGACAAGATGGGGATTACACATGGTCAGCTGCCCAAATGTATGGATCAAAACACCTTAGGGAGGCGTATTCGAGAGATATGTCCCAAAAATTGAAGATGTCACATCAGGAGGGTACATCCCTAGGAGGTAGCACCATAGTTTAACATTGGTTTCAGTTTAACCTCAAAGTGTAATCCTATATACCCTATTTAGTAGAAAGAGATTAAAACCCATGTACTTCATAAGGGATAAGGACTTTCCTTTTAACGTCATCTAGGATAAAGTAGAATTGATGTGAAGTGGTCATGAAAGATGGTTTATGGGACTGATCCTCAAAGAGTCTTCCTATGCACCTTGTTAAGAAGATTGGTAAAAAAGATCATGTATTTCAAGAAAGAGCGGTATGGGGCTTACCCATGGTTAATAGCCCATAGAATTCAAGTGGTTGAGTGTTAATATCCTATCATGACATAGAGGCCTGAGGATAATTGGGGTGGGTATTTAATGATAGAGAATTGATCATGACCCCATACAGAGGTTTATCCTAGAGGATTTCTCCCATAGAGTGAAGATGTCACATCACGAGGGTACATACCTTAGAGGGAGAACTAGAGTTTACCAATAGTCGGGTCAGAATGAACTATTAGAGTGGACCCAGGGTGGTGTTTTCCATTATGGTAAAATTTAAAACCGTAAATGATGATTTTGAAACCTATGGGGGTGGATAAGAGAGGGTGAAACCCTTGTACGGGACAAAAATGTCTACCGGTCAGAGTTTAACCTCTGGGAGGCATCCTACATACCCTGTGTAGAAGAAAGGGATCAAACCCCATGTAGTTTGATGAAAGAAAGGATCCCATAGGTTAATGTCATGTGGGATAAATGTCAAATGACATTAAGTGGATGAGATAAAAGACTGATGGGATTGAACATTTGGACGGATTCCTACATACCCTGTAAGAGATAGGGATAAAATTCCTTGTAGTTAATGAGGAGAAAGGGGCATCGAGCTTACACATGGTTAGAGGCCCAAAGAGTATAGGTGTATGAGTGCCACGATCCTATCGGGTCATGGTATCCTGGGGAGAATCAGGGTGAATGGTGAATGATGGATAATGGATCAAGACAACATATAGAGGTGGGTATGGGGGGATGTTATCCATAGAGGAAAAATGTCACATCACGAGGGTACATCAGTCGAAATGATAACTAGATATTACCATTGGTCCGGATTGACCCTCAAAGAGGTGTCATGCGTACCATGTATAGATGATCGAGATCAAATCCAATGCATTTTGGTTGTTTGTGGATTATGCCTGGCTAGTGGATCGGGAATGTGGAATTTGGGGATGACACCCAGATGGAGGCTCGAGTGAATGGATTCATGGTCTCTACTAACATCTAATCACAAGTAAGTCATGATCGCTGTGAGAAATAAGATAAAGAAGTAGAACTGATGGGATATCATATAAGGTATGCGCACGTTTAATGATGTTGGGATTACATGGGGAAGCATACCATGAGCTTATATGGAGCAGTAATGGTGAATGGGGCTTACACATGGAATCTACCCAGGTGCCTCTATGGAGCGCCAATGAGGGATAGGGCATACGCATTGATGTTTACCATGATATCATCCTCATGTAATGTAATGAGGGAATCCCATTTTCATTGTAAGGGGTAAGGATTCCTTTTAATGTCATGTGAAGGGATGAGTTGGGTGGGGCTTATGAAATGATATGCATGTTATGTCATCCTCCTGTCATGCCATGAGGAAATATCGACTTATTTATTGGTCAATGATAATAGTTTGGGACATTATCCTTAATAGGAGGACCATAGTGGTTGTTTTATATTCATCTAAAAATGAGAAACCTTATCTTTGAGAAATAAGGAATTTTATTCTTGAATGATAGGGTATGATACAATTTAATGTCATGTAGTGTGGACTATTATAATATTATGCTTGGAGAATAGGGCATCTCTTATTTGGAGAAAGAGGAATACTATATTTTTCATATATGGTATACTATTGTTTATTGTCTTGTAGTGAGGAATAATAGGTATAATATTTCTACCAATGTCTAGTGTGGGGCTTACGCAAGAGTGGCCCTATCTAGTTCGTCTTGGAATAGGTGGGAGGTGATGAGGTTTGACGAGTTACATGAGGAATGGATCAACATAAGGAACTCGAGGAATTGTAGATGAGAATATAAAATTATGACATGGGTAATGGACTAAGAGAAATATGGCATCTCAAGGTGTTTCATGGAGAATGGTGGAATATCTTGAATCATGATTTTCCTCACAAGGAAGTCAGGTGTGTATAAGGGATCAAGGTAAAATATCGGTTAGACGACCCGAAAATTTCAATGTGAAACTCTCAATTTTTCATGGGCGTCAATGATGGTTGTGAAGGGACAGACCCAAAGGTCCAAGACTGCAATCTGATACTAAACCTTGGTGGGGGAGTGGGGGTGGAACCCGAACAATATGGACAACCTGGTGCATGCATGGAAATTGTTTCATGCAAGATGAGTTATGCGCATGATGGGCTACACACAGGGTCGGATGCAAGTAGGATATGATACCATCGATATTGGGAATCTTGGTACTATTGCACAAAAGATTGGGTACATTGACACTATGGAATGCAAGATTGGGTTTAATTCAATTCCAAGGATTCCCACAAAAGGTGATCATCTGTGCACTCGACTTAGGTTCAAAAGGAGGTCAGGCGAGGATTAAACCAAACTTGGACTGTGCAAAGGTATACCCATATGGGACCTAACATGAATGATCTCAACATGGTGGTTCCATTATTCTATGTTGTCATAGAAGATGCAGAATTATGCACACCAGAGCATCAGGTAACCTCTAGAGGATTACCTTAAGGGGAGGGGGTACCCATTTATTAATAGGTGAAAATCTATGTGGTAGTGTGGAAGTTGGTCTCCATGGAAGAGGTTATTTGACATTATATCATGAATGTAAGAGTCTTATTCATAGATTCAAATCATACACACACATCTCAAAACATACCCACACTCGACATCACCATTTGTTTCAGGTGGCTAGGGCAGATTATGGCCCATTGACTTCACATTGGGCACATATATGTTCTGTGACGGGTTGCATACAAGAATCCATTTTTACACTCAATATTACATTCTTTCATGCAAGTCCATAATTTCCCCCAAAATAAACCTACCTGAATATTTTGAGAAGTATGACATTGAATGAACATATTTTTAAATCGTAGAACCATTTGATATCCACGAACAGTCAACTAGATGCCTTCAAATCTTGCAACCCTCTAAGACCATGTTTGACGACATTATTTAACTTACATGAACATGTTTTCTAGTGAAAAAAATGGTCATTGAAGTATTATTATTGTTAAGTATTATTTTAATTAGAAAACTATATTCTATTTCATGTTCTTTAAATAATATGTTTACATCATAATAAATAAAATGAAACCAGTTTGCGATGTTATAAAAAACTCCCAAAATAAACATAACCTTTTCCGTTAACGAATTACCAAATTAATCACCCTCATAACGAAAAGAAACAAATGATATATGATAACATTTAACATTTCAGAAGTTCATAAATACCATTTAATTTAACTTATATAGTTTTATTTTAATTTTAAATGAAAATCCATACTTATACCCAATTAATCAGATTATGAAGCCAAGAAATGAACACACCTAAAACAATGAAAATAATGAAATATTATTAATTAATGAGTTGTAAGATGTAATAATATAGTCAAATGATAAATTATAAATATTAATATTTTTACAGAATAAATTAATAATATTTTTTTACACATTTATGAAGGAGTATGATGTATAAAAAACTAACATGAAGCATGAGTTAAAGGTTTTGTCGGGCCACTTCTTCTTCTGTGAGATATATGACATATTCACCACTAATATATTGTTTATGGTGTATATACTACACTTTCATATGTAATATCCTGAATAATTTTATATTAATGTTATTCAATGTTTCATTTTATAAGATATGAATTTTATGGTGAATTTGTTTCAACTAATTACAATGTGGTAAGGGAACTCATAACCCAATTTCTATTCCAAGGGTTAACCTTCTAATTTATTGATTATGTCATACTACAACTCTGTATGGGATGTTTATTTATTGAACATTTAATTACCAATTTATTATATGTATTTATAAGAAACATAAGAAATTGACTAATTTTTTAACTCTCACTTCAACAATCTGTCATATATGAGATATTTTTTATTAATGAATTATCTTTTTAATGATTCCCATAGAAATAAATTTTTCTTCCATGGACTTGGATTCTAAAATTATTCCCAAACTTGTTTTTTAAAATTTTTATGATTGATTAAAATCAATTTTACTCATTTTTTATTTTTATAAAATGGTTGGAGAGAATAATTTTTTTTCTATTTTTATGTGTGGTTGTTTATGACTTTTTAAACAATATATGGTTGGAATTTATTATAAAAATATACTACCTGAGCTGGTTTATTCTCCATCATTACACCATAATTCCTAGAATATTCCTTTATAATTTAAAATGGTTATATTCAAAGATATTAAATTTTATTTTATTGTTTCATTACATTATAAAAAAATGGTTTCCAAATGGAAAGGATATTTTCCTAAAGATTTATTTCAGGTGAACTTTCAAAATTTCTTTCCATCTATGAAAAAATTTCAGGATGTGACTTATGATTTTCTAGGGATATTATTAATGGATAATATAATAAAACTTTTTATGGTTTATTTATTTTCATTATTGAATGATGGTTATGAATATCATTTCTATTCCATATGTAATGTTATGATTAATTGGTTATGAAACATAATTATTTACATGGGTTTCAATGTGATGAATTATTTATAAAATTGAGGAAAAGATATGTATTATTTTCATTGTGTAATGGGTGTAATTATATATACATCCAATTAATTGGTTAGTGATGGATAACTCTTGAGGTAAATATGTAATTCGTGAACCTCCTTTCATGTTCAAATTTTTTTACATAAACCTCAATTTTATTTCTATAGTTTATACATAGACATGGTTTTAATCTCCATAATTTTATGCATGGTCCTGGATTTCATGTCCCAAATATTATGTTTTTAATAGGTTTCCATGTCTATATTATAATGTGTGTAGATAGATTCATGTCCATATGTTTATGCAAGTCCCTCATTTTATGTCCTTAATATAATTAGTGACCCTATTCATATTAATACTTGTTTAAAAAATTAGTATTTTTTCCATACGACACAATTTAATTTTCTTTTACAATGTTATCATATTATGAATCATATATTATGAATATATATGATTTATTCCATGACGCAAGATTTAGATATTTGATATGTAGTGTATAATTTTCATGTACCATGTTCTTGTTCTTATGCCTTTATTCTATGATTGATATCTTCCTTATTTACTATAACATAGTATTTGATCTCACCCTTTATTATATTTATTTTAATATGATATAATAAAATTTATTGAGTATGACATGTCAAAAAAGGTTCTATTTATGAAGCTATAAGTGAGAGATGATGTATTTTTTTGAACTAGTTGTTTTTGTTTGAACGTATCCTAACACACTAAAATCATATTGTCCTTGCATGGTTTTTTATGTTTAGAAATAAAAATTTCTCTATTTATATGTAATATATGTTTATGAAAATATTAGGTCATCATATATTTTATTAGATAATGGTTTAATTGACATTTGTAAACTAGTATGAGAAAACTGTAAGTCATTTCCTTAAGGATAATTCTTTGTATAGTATCCAATCTTAGAGTTCTGGTAATGATTAGGAATAACCTAGGATTAAACAAATGGTATCAAAGATTGATATCATATAATAAAATTTCCATTATGATTTGGTTTTAAAACTATGATTACAGTTTCTCAAATTATTCATTTTAGGATTTAGACAACTTAAAAAATAAGTAGGATTCATCTTAATGGAGAATGTGATATAAAATACAATGATATTACTCATGAGAAAACACATGAAAGAGGATTTAGAAGGGAAAAATGTTGTCATTCCTAATATTCAATCTCATTATATGATAAATAGTCTCAACTTTTTTGAGTTTCATGGCCCATCTAATAAGATAAAGAATGATTTTCCAGGTAACTATATGGGAGATAAAGTATAATTTTTTACATGTAAAGAATCTAGGAAGAAGAATCAATAAAAATGTTTCAATAGAACTAGGAGATGCTCTGGGTGTTTAAAATAAAGGAAAAAGAAATTAATTGAAAAGAAAGAGTGAAAGGTTCAGTTAAACACAATAGATGATAATAATGGTATTCTTATAAAATATTAAATTCTTAAATTTTTAAATATGGAATGTATAGACATTATCTAAATTGAGGTTGTATGGGGAATTTTTATGAAGAGAATCAGAATTTTTTTATGAGTGATGTTTATATTGTTGATGAGAATGAGACTATGAATGAAAATAGAGATAGAAGATGTGTTACCTAATAAATTGAGGAATCCTATTTAATATTTTATTAAGGAAGTGGAATAATTTAGTTTTTATGTATTGTAAATCAAGAATAATGTAGTTGGTGTAATTTTATGAAAATATAAAATAATAAAATATCGAAAAAAAATCAACTATTGTTATTCCTTATGTAAATTAATATATATGTTAAATGGTATTGGTATCCCTACAAAGTGATCTTGGTTGAAAAGTGATATATTATGAGAACTCGTGATTAAGGGAAATACACCCATTAATATGTCAATGATGATGGGATAATAATGAGTTAAAAATATATTTTATAAAATGAATGGTATTTTTTATAACTGTTATACTATTTAGTAATATGATGACAATGTGGTCTACAGATTTATTTTATAGAATTGTTTTATTTATGGTATGAGGAAAGAGTTAATTATTGAAACCATGATTTTTTTCACAACAGTTTTATAGTAATTTATTTTATTACATTTTTTCAAGAGAATAACTGATAATGATATTCAAATATTTTGTTTGTGCAAATAAAGAGATACATCATGTTGTTTGGGGGATTTATGATAAGTACATTTTGAAACCTTCATTTGAAAGTTTTGGATATTAATTTATTTGGATGGTTATTAAGGGTAAGAATTTCTTAAATTGATTACATTGATAATTGGATGTGGTTTTAGAGGTAAATGTATTACTTAAACATATGAATATTAATGTGTATTGGCTAATTTGTGCTATGAATTTTTTATAACTAAAGACATTAGGAATGACTTGTTAACCCATTATGGATATTATGATCTTATATTTCTGGATGAATTACAATTTCAAAATCATTTATGGGAGTAAGAAATTAATTATAGATTGATAATGTCACAAACAAAGAGTGATATTATAATTATGAGAAGAAATAAGGTAATTATATCATATCAAATGATTTCGAAATTAAATCTTTTCATATAAAAATCATTTATGAGGATATCAATAGACTTTTTAAAACAATTTGGTCCTTTTTTCATGTTTATTATCCATATAATGAATATATTATCTAGAATTCTCCATTAGAAGATGATAGATATAATTATCTTCCATTTCCATAATTTTTCACATTCCTCTAATATTCTCCAAATTACAGTACATGTTTTCTAATTATATTTTCCTACAATTTTCCTACTTTTAACGAGGATGTTATATTTAACCTTCATATGATATTGGTTTCCAATAATGTAATTTTCAATTTTACTCCATTTATTTTAGATGTGAAATAAATAATTGAAAGGAAACATTTTAAAAAAAATCATGACCAATTTGGGATGGTATCTTATTAATTGGTCTTTCTCAAAATACCTCTCAGGATAATGTTGCATTACATGTATCTCTCATGAGGAATTACATGCCCGATATTTTCTATGTGATAAAATCAATGGTCACACTATAGAGAAAGATATTTCTTCTGAAGGAAAACCAATATAGATTTTGGTTCATAGAGATAATGTTCGTTGAATCAAGACAACTAACAAGGTTTGTGATTTCTGGAAAACCCAACAATTTAAGAAAGCTGCGTGGGAACTTGAGTATTTGATGTGGATTAGGTTTCTTCTTCTATTTGAACTCGAGTGATTAATTTTGATGGTGAAATTCATTTTAAGTATGGTAGAATTTAAAACCCCATGATTTTAGGAAACTTATAATTTTTTATTAAATAAATGTAATCTCTTGGATTTCCTACATTGCACAGAACACTGAACAAAAATGAACTTCAAAATATTATTGTTTTAACACACCCATTATAACCTAGCCATTAAATTATATGGAATTAATGAGATTAAATAAATTTTGAATATTTAGTTCTAATGTGTTTATAAATTGAATTCTTTAGTCACTAATTATTAATAAATAATGATAAAAAATAAATTCAATATAAAGGATGTGTTTTTGTAAATAAACTATTCTTATGATCATAAAATAAATTTATCATAATAAATTTAATTAGTCACTATTATATAAAGTTATTTATGTAATTTATATTTTTTATACTCTATAAATTTTTTATAATATTAATAAAATATTTTGGATCATCATAAGATTGGAATAAATCCAATTTTAAGTATAGCAAGCTCTATTTTATTTATAGGAAGCTATTCCACCATTGGATGTCGAACATGTTTTTGATAAAAAAAATTACTTATATAAAATATAAATTACAAAATAAAATTCATTTCTGAAATTGGAATGTCAAAATTAGCATGGGGTGAATTTATGGTATTTTTCTTATAAGTTTCATTTTTTAAGAATATTAAAAAAATAATGAATTTTAATTGAAATCAAACTTTTCATCAAAATATTTTCATTGTAAAAGAATATTTTTAATAGAATTTAAAGTAAAATTAATTAAATTATACATATATTAATAAAATTCAGGATATTATAATAATTTTCATGTGGAATTATCATATTAATTTTTTTTAATCATTTGAAAATTTTCTCATTAAAACCCACTATATCATCTTGTTTGTGACAATAATTTTAAATCTTATTTTAAAAATATTGTGAATTTAATTTGGTAAAATAGATTCCATATTTGGAATAATAATTTCCAAATTAGGTTTTATGGTGATTTGTATCTTTAATCATTAAAGAATAACCATGGTATAAAATGATTTAACGAAATATCAGAAAAATAATATAATGGTTTAATGATTAAAGTTATATGCTTAAAATACCTAAAAAAATACAATATTAAATTTTTGCTTGAATTTTATATTGACCATTACTAGACATCATAAAATTAATTATTATACAAATTCATGTGAATTAATACCAACCGAATTTGGTTTTCTATAAACATAATATAATCATTTTTTAATCACTTAAAACCATACCACCCCAAGTATAAATACCATCCCTCACCACCTCATTTCTCCTAAAAAAAATTTACAATCCAAAAATCTATGCCCAAAACTCATCCCCCATTCTCCCAATGGCCTTGATATTCTGATCTAAAAAAACCAATTCCATGGTCTTTAATTTATCCTCCAAGGTGGTGATATATAAGAGGTAATGTTCTCAAACAACGTCTATTTTTATTTTCATTTTATAACATATATTCTCCTAATTCATCCATATAATAATAATAAATATATTATCAAATATATACTTTAATGTTACTTTTCTATTTTAATATCTTATTTCCATCCCTTTTATTACATCTAGTTATTCAAAAAATGAATCTATTCTCAGAATTATGGTGGTTAATCACATAAATGAATAATGATTTAATTCCTTTTCAATTACAAAATTCATGTATACTAATAAAAGTATTGTCATGGTTAAATAATATTTTAATAATATATAATAAATTATTTCTTGTTTTGTAACAAAAATATATACATAATAAAAAATAAAATGAAACTTGTTCGTGATGGTTGAACAAACTTCCAAAATAATATAAATCATTTCGTTAACATATTATCAAATGAATAATCCTCATACCAAAATGAATAAAACTGAAAAATGAGACCTTTTAAAATTGTCAATGTTCATTAATTCCATTTTATTTTACTTATTTTTTTATATCTATTTGATAATAAAATCCATTATTATACACAATTGAATTAATCATGAATCCATTAAACAAATCCACCCGAAACAATGAAATAAATAACATATTAATAATGAATTAGTGGGAATAGTTCACAACAGGGTAATATAATATATTATAAATATGAGTAAAATTCTATAAAAAAATTAAAAACATTCATTAAATCATCACACATGAGGTTTATATATTCAAAACTATATAAAAGTGTGAGGTAAGGGATTCTCATCTCACTTTTTCATCTGTGATATATATTCCTTATTCACCACCTATTCATTAAGTGTGGAGTATATAATAAATTTTAATATATTATATCATGAATTTAGATATCATAATGTTAATTAATGTTTAATTTTATAATTATTAATTTTATGGGCCACACAATTTAACTGATTACAATGTGGATATGTAATTTTTAACCCAATTTCAAATCTTTGGGTTAACCTTATAATTCTTTTATTATGTCATATATTGATTATGAGTGGGATAAATTTTTATTATCTTATGTTTCATTACCAATTTATTTATTATGATTTTTAGAAAATACATATAATTAATTCAATTTATTAATTATCCATTTAATGATATGATATTTATAAGGGTTTTAATTTTGAAATAATATTTTTATTGTTTTCCTAAAAACTCCATTTTACTTTCATGACCATATTTTATAAAATGTATCTGAAAAATGTTTTTAATATTATTTTTTCATTTTTTAAATTAATTTTCATGAATATTTCATTTTGTATAAATTGTTTTTAAGGATTCTATTTTTTGTTTTCTAAGAAGGGTTCGTTATAACTTTAAAAAAATACAAAAGAAATATTTTTTTCTTATATAGATTGAGATGAATTTTCCATCATAATGGTGAATTAATTTCTTATATCCTCATTTAATATATTTCAAGGATATTCTCAATTAAATTTTTTTAATTAATAATTGTTCAATATTTTGAGAATTTAAAATATAAATAATATTTTCCTCAAGAATTATTTCAAGTCGTATTTCAAAATTATTTTATATATGAAATTACTTTATTTGATGTTACTTATTATTTAACTATGATATTATTCAATGATAATATCATTATTATTATTATGGTCGGTTTATTTTTAGGATTTCACCATTTTTATGATTACCATTTCATTCCCATAAGTTATTTTATGATTAAATGTTTATGAAACTCATTTCCTTACATGGGTCCTTATGTGATCAATTATTTATGTTCTTTTGGATCACACATGTATTATTTTAATTGTTTGATGGGTAGGAACTGTATCTACCTTCAATGAATTTGTTAATTATTGATAACTCATCATGTAGATATGTTATACATGAAACAGATTTCAAGAACACAATATTATACACAGGCTTAGTTTTCATGTCCATAAGATTATGTTTGTAACAAGATTTGGTTTTCATATGTTTTTTCATGGACCTGGATATTAAATTTCCTATGTTTATGCATGGTAATGGTTTTCATATCGATAAGATCTTTTATGGATTTGGTTTCATGTTCATAAGTTTTTTCAAGGGCCTGATTTATGGTATTTAAGTTTACAAGTGAAATTGTTTCTATTTATCCATGTTTTTAAAATTATAAGTTTATTTTTAGAATAAATATCCATTTCATATTCCAATTTTATCATCCTAAAATTCATGTATTATGAACATCTATGATTACTTCCATGAATAAATATTATGATCATTGATATGTGGGGTATAATTTTCAATTGTCATGTTTATGTTCTTAAGACCTTATGATATGATTGATATCATCCCCATTTACCCATACTGAGAATATAATCTAACCACTTTATTATTTTGTTCTTTTATATATAGTAAGTAATTGAGTATGGAAGGTCAAAATGGATCTAGTTATAAAGGGATATGCAAGGGACTATGTAGATGTTTTATGAACTGTTTGTTTGTTTCTATGTTTCAAAAGACACTAAACCCATACCGTCATGGCATGGTTTTGTGATTTTATGGATTGAATATTCATCTATCATGATGTAATATAGTAATATTAAAAGATTAGGTAATTATATTGATTATGAGGGGATAGGTAATCAATAACTTTAATGTGATCATGATTGAGTTCTAACTATAACTGAGTGAGAGGGGGATTGGAGATCACTACATTACAAGTGAGGGATATTGGGATTATATCTTCAACCAATAACAATCTATTCTATTTATTTATACAAAGGATACAAATAATGGTGCATTCTTTTTAAAATTGTTTTCAAACTACAACCATTAAAATTGAAGGGTTTAAACAGGATCCTATCAAAGATATTGAGTGGAGGAGACGTAGGGATGCCTTTATGTGTTACTTCAGAAATACTATATAAAATTGTCTATTGTCATTAATTTTTTATTTATTATATTCTTAAATATATAACTTTTATTTATCATTTAATTTTTTATTTCAATATGATTTTATTTTAAATTATTTAATGATTTTAAATAGAAAATAACCTAAATTTTTAAATCAAATATGACAAAAATAGGGGACCTATCATGGTATTATCAATAATCATCTGGTATGCGTACTTTGAATGTGATACAATTCCTTAATAAATTATTTCATCATTTTGGGGTGAGTTTTTTTTGGAATTTAAATGTTGTTGGGGAAATTAAATGATTGGTGGAAAATGTGTAGATATGTAGGAAAGTATATTCCAAAGGTGTGGTCTAGGACCCATGGGGATACACCTTCATGTATCTAGAATATGGAAGAAGTTATATTGAATGTGGGAGTTCCAAAACCTTGTGAGATAGGGAAATTTGTTGGATGTTCCTTGGGGAGGACGAAGTTGGAATATAATGTTGTATAGTTTAAGGTCACACTATATAGAACAAGATTTATATAGTTTATATAGAGAGTATGGAAATAAATTTTTTTTGTTAATTGAAGACTCACAAGCTAAAAACAATTTCTTAGGGAAAACATAACACTAAATAATTTCCTAGTGTAGAGATTGAGGTTCTCAGTTTATGGTCATGGAATACGGTCTATGGATCATTATTTTTATGTTCTTGAAACTAGGCATGGAAGGTGATATTTTATACATGGAAATATGGACCATGGTGAACCAAAGAAGTTATGATATCCCAAGTCAAATTAATAATCATTTTAGGGTGGATACACATAGCTTAAAGACATGATTTTTAGGCAAAGGGTTGTTTTGAGTTTAGGTTTCATATAGATCAGACAATGGGGATTTTGGTAGCCTATATAGAACTAAGAAGTAAAAAACCCAAAAATGAATAGATGATCCAAATAACAACATAGAAAACTATTATTTAGAATACATGTAGATTAATTTTATGGTGATTAGACTAAAGTGTATAGAGTTTAAGGCCACACATCTTGAACTGTCTCCTTTTAAATGTGTAATAACCTTAACACCGAAAAGAGAGAAGGAATATCAACAAAAGTAATGTTCATTATGTTATAGAAAATTGGAGTCTTATGGTTGATATCTATATTATTGATCTTGGTTCCAATTCCTATACAATAATGTAGGAACCTTTGAACAAGTATTTTTTCAAGGGTGAGTTCAACAAAGATCTAAAACATGCACAAATGACGTATATGAAAGGGATGAGTGATCTATTGAGTAAAGGAAGAATAATTACATATAGGGATAAATATCATTATACTAAATGTGATTAAATTTTCATGGGAATAATGTGTGTGGATGGTTGTAGGTAGGAGTTCTAGGCATCACTATGTAATTTACGAGGCCGGAATCAAACTATACATAGTTCAAGATGGTGGTGGGGTACGTGAACACCATACGAGATGGGGAGTCTTCCTATTGGGTGAGGAATCTAGCACAATTATATATTTTTTTCTTTCACATTTTTTTTATCAATATAGTTTATATTAATACAGGAATTTTTAATACATGATATTGTAAAAAATATAAAAATAAATTTTACAATAATAAAATAAAATAACATTTTATGGTATAGTGTCTTGGAAACTATGTATATTATAAATTAATTACAAAAGTATAAAATAAATATATACATTAATTAATAACATTGAGATGCTCATTTATTATTCCATCTTAGTTCATGTACCATCCTGTGATTTCTTAGGGAGAAAAATAAATAGGAAAGGGTGAGCATAAAATGCATTATGGGATATACAAGAGAAATGGAACAAGAGACATCATCTGGGATAAAACATGAGGCATTGAAAAAGAGAATAATAATAATTATATTATACATGAAAGGGAATTTTGGCAACGAAAAATTATAAATAAATAAGTTCAACACTATTTTTCGTCATCAAGTTTTCATAAAACATATTACCAATGTAATTCACTATGCTATTAAACGCATGTCAAATCTAGAAAGAAATTCATTGCCCAAAGTATTGGAGATTTATCAGGATTCACCCTTCCTATTTTATAATTAATTTCTTCCACAAATATAATATATCATACTAAATAGTTTCACCATTGACTCATAGAGGGTAATAAATGGGGTTTAAATAAAATCATTTTGTACATAAGTGTTTAAAATTTTGAATTTTCAAAATTTTAACCCACAATAAGTAATTTTGTGTTTTACACGTGGAATGAGAGAATATATTTCCTTATGGGATAATTGATTAATGATTGAGGTGAGTTTCATAGAACATTTTAAAATTATTATAGAGGCTTTAGAGACGAAAAATGAGGGTAAAATCATGCTTAATGGATTGGGAGTGAAGGAAATGGTATGGAGATATTTTTATTCAAATAAAAGTTTTGATAATTGGTCGCTATTTCCTAAATATTATCATTAGAAATCTACATTTTGGAAAATGAAAAACAATAAGCATAGTCATGATTTTAGGTAATTATTTAGAACATTTTGAGGGGTTGTTTTTACATATTTGTGTTTCAGAACTAAATTTTTTATTTAATATAAACATTGGCATTGGAAAAATATTTCACAAAATAATCTATTTAAATCCTTAACATCCAATTTTGACAAAGAAAAGGCCTTTATAGTTTTGTAAATTCATATTAATCATTAATATATAACATATTAAAGAAATAACTAATTTTTTTATTGTATTTGGTTTTACTAGTATCTAGATCATTATTACATATTTATAATGTCATAAAACACACCTAAAAAAGAACTGTATTTTTCCTATTCACTGAAAAAATAATGTATTTATTAAAATTATCAAAATTTCACCCTATCTGATTCATAAAATGATGATATCCAATATATTTTTTATTTTTATAAATAATTTCCTAAGTATGAGAATTTTAACTATTACAAAGAAATTAATTATTTATTTAATAGTAATAGTTGTTACAGCCTAGGAAACTTTCTTACCAATACTCAAATTACCCAATAAATTATAAAATTATATTAAAATGTATATTTCTAAAAAATATAAATATTTCATGAAAATAACATTTATTTAAAATAAATGTATCTAATTTTATTTTACTATAAATTTTCCCAAAATAAAATTATGTTTTATTTATATTAAAATATCTACTTATCATATTCATCTCATATTTATTTGAATTTTATAAAATGTAATATTAATGAATTGAAACAAGGAATCCACGATTTCCTTTATCAAAAAAAAATATATTTATAATTATATGGTCTTATTACCTAATCCATTATTACTACATAATATTCCCTAAATTATGGTGTGTGATACTCATATATTTATGGTGTGGATCTTTTATCATTGACCCTGTAAACCTAAACACTAACATGAACTTATCCTATAGTCAATTCCACTCATTTTTTGTTCAATATTTTCATGGGATTAGTCAAAGGCCACCCTAGTGACATTACCTGCCTCCCAATTTCTATTAAATGAGATTCAAACGGAATGATCCCACTAGTAGAGGCCATCCTTTATCTCATATTCATCAATTATATTTTCTCATTTACATTTATATATACTATATACAAATAAAATTATTAAAAATGGTCATAATTACCCTTGGACATATTGAAAAATAGTCTTATTATCCAGAGATCTTGTTAACCAAATTTGACAATGTCAAGTGATTAGATAATTATCGAATCCAAATCCTCATTTTTCCCATTATAATGTATATATACTTCATTAATATCATATTTCAACATTCATTAATTCTATTATAAAGGTTATAAACTTCCCTTGATGATTTTTATCATATTCCAAAGGCTTAGATTTCTTTTTATATTTTTTATAGCATCAATGATATCTATTGGAGAATTGAATGATATTGAGTTTTCATTAGTGTGTTCATTGACCTTTTTTTATCTCCCTATATTTTTAAAGATATTATATCTAATTTTAGTTGATTATATATAATGATACATTGTAAATAATTAGAATTTATATATGCACATAATAAAATAATCCATGAAAATTAAGAGTTTTTAACAACATAATTGAATAGTTGTGCCTTTATAATTTTCCTCAAAGGAAATATCATCATTGAATTTGTATCGTCGACCAAAAATGGGGGTATTTCTATTTTATCATTTCCTTAAGAACCCAGGTTGATTCTTCAATATTATTGTGTCTCTAAAAAACTTTCATGAGTAAGTTTGTGTTTTTTTTCTCCACACTTATTCCCTTTCACTAAGAATATGGATTATTTTTTTCTTTATATAATTATATTGGTTCAGATAGAGTATCATTTTTGTATTGTATAGGTTTTGGACTGTACATATTCATTTTAAATAGGGAATCATGGAAGACATCATAGACCTTGTAAATATTAAGAGGTAGGGATAACAGGGAGGCAACCACTACACAACCCTCTATTTTCATAAATGGTCCAATGTAAATAAGGCTCGATTTCCCCAACATTTCAGAATATCATTTCCCCATTCCATGGTATTATTTTGAGAAATTTATTATTTCCAACATTAATCGTTACATTTTTCCTTCACATCAATTTATAACACTTTATTTACTCTATGTATCATTGATATTGTTTTTGAAAACATATATCTTTTTTGTAGTTTCCTTCAAAATACTTGTTCCCGGTAGTTCTCAGTCTATAACTTCATCCCAAAATGATAAATTTATTACATAATAATATATAGTGATTCATATAGAACCATTTTAATACTCAAGTGAAAACTATTTTTATTATACAATTCAACAAGTGAATGATGTTTATTTTAACTCCCAGGAAAATAAATTTATCTATCTATTAACATATCTTCCAATTTCAAATTAGTCCTAAAAAATTATCTATTAGTTTTTATATAATAGGTTATATAATTTGTTACTTTTTTATTTATATCTTTTTGAAGGATCCTCTCTAAAAAAAAGGTAAATCATGGATCAAAATTTTACAAAATTGAAAATTGAACCCCATTATGTCTCACAAATTATTTAATATATAAATGAGAAATGCTCTCAATATAGATATATTGTAATATAGTTATAAAATAAACTATATTTTCTAATTTATCAATTATTACACATATAATGTTTTTCTATTAGATGTATATGGATGTAATGTAGAAAAATATATAGTTATGTTTTCCCACATACACACAGATATGGGTAGTGATTGCATCACTCATTTGGGCAGTTATCATTCGGCCTTCAGTTGATGACATACTAAAAATATAACATTATAATAATTATTAAACAATTTAATTTTATCTCAAAAATTTTGATCTTATTGAAATATATACATCTTGGTTGTTCTATTATGTGTAGAGAATTTAATGTTTTTAGCTTCATCCATCATATCTGCCTTTATATTTGGAATAGATGGGATACATGGGCTTGTCCCAAACCTTAGTACTCCCATGGGATCAACATTAAACATAGAAGGATCCCTATTGTTAAAATATTCTATCTTATTTGGTTACAAATGATTATCTATTTTTAGATATTTTTAGTAATGATGGTTGGGAAATCATTAGGGAGAGTATTTTTTATATCCCTTCCATTATGACATCCGAGACTATATTTACCATGACATTGATCAATTGATCTCTTAAATAATCATCATCATAAATATTATTAGGGTATTTCCCACTCAAAATACCTATTAATTTGTTTTCTTTTTAGGGTTATAATGGATAAAATAATCATAGTATTTAAGAATTTCCAATCATCTAATTTATCTCATATTCAGATCCTTTTGTGTTAATATATACATTATAATTTTGTAGTAAGTGTATATATCACAATTCTCCACATAAAGACCATGAATTAAATTCATTAATGTAATTATAAATACATCTAACTATAAATTATTGGTAGGATAATTATATTAATGAGGAATTAACTATCATTTTGCATAGAAAATCACATTATCATTTTTCATGAGTACCCATCTAAGTTTTTTCAATGGATCCTCACTATAAATGATAAATCCTTACCCATTAGATGGTAAAGAGAACATAGGCTCACAAACAAAACTATTATTTATTTCTTGGAAAATTTATTCACATTACATTTTCTAGATTAAAATAACTCCCTTACATATTAAATTTATTATTGTATTTGAAATATGTGAAAACAATTCACAATAATTCTATAGTATCCTAATATTCCAATGAAACTATGGATCTCATATACTTTTGTAGGATGTGGAAACACCTTTTTGGTTGTTTTCATTGATTTATCAAATAATATTCTTTCACGTGTAACAATGTGACCCAAAAATGATACATATTATAACTATACCAATCATTTTCTAAATCTACAAAACAATTTCCCTTTCCTCGGAGATTGTAATATTACCCATAGATGATCCTTAGTGACCTCATGTATTTTGGATTATATCATAATAACTCTAATAAACAACACCAAAAGTAATCAAATTAGTCCTTAAAAACTCTATAAATTGAGTCCATAAATATTGTATAATATTTTTCAAATACAAATAGAATACCAAATAACTCATAATTTCAATATCATTTCTAGAAAGAATGTTTTATGATATAATTCTTCTTCACCCTCGGCTGATGATTTCTTGGCAAGGGTTAATCAGGGAGAAGAATTTATCCCCAAAACACTATTTGAACAAATCATTAGTCTATATAAGAGGTTATATTTTCTTCATTTCGATCCAATTATGTTCTTTATAATCAATTAATAATTGCATTGATCCATCCATATTCATTATAAAGAGAATAGGTGGTCCCCATGGAGACACACTCGGATGAATAAAACTCTTATACAAATAATCTTGATGTTTCTTCTTTAATTACTCTAATTCCACATATTCTATTCTAAATGGGATCATTGATATTTTCATCGGTTTATATATGATTTAATTTGAGATATGTACCTATGTTTATATGGGAGATCTACAAAACTCTTTAAATAAAAATCATTAATTCATAATCAGTCTATACAATTCCTCTCATCATAATTTTCCTTTCATATCCTTCTTCACTAATAATCTCCATTAAAAAATAAATTTAATGTGTAACACCCTGACACCTCTATACTGGAGCCAGTGCATTACATGTTATATTGGCATGGTTAGAAGGAATGAAAATCCTAAAGGAATTAACAGTTTAGTAGTTTTGAAGAAACTAGATAAATAAATGTAACTCAAATTACATTCGACAAGGTTACAAAATACAATACATTACAAAAACTAAGAACTACATCCATAAGAACTGAATAAATAATCTCCTTTTTATCAATTGTTGAAGATATACAATGAAAATGGTGATCTCAAACGCTCATCAAGGGTTATAAATAGAGGAATAATGAATTAATAATAACTGAATTTTAATCAATTTGGCATAATGAATATGGAATGGTGAATAAATGAAAAAACCCACACCATTAATACACTAAGAATGAATATCCATCCATAGATTTTTTTTCATAGTGAAAATATCATGAATAGTAATAACGAATAATAAATAAAGAGAATTCTTATTAATTGGAAGTCGTGTATCTATAAATGAAACCATAATATCGTTTAAACAGTTTAGTTCTGTGGGTTGAAACCCGTCTAATTATTTTTAGACAAACTTGAAGGGTTTGTCGCCAACTAATTTATCTCATGAGACCTACCGATCCATCAAGGGGCTATATTGGGTCCCATCTGCCACTGCATGACCAAATAATTCTTTAAAAATTGATTCAACACATGATCAATATGCCTTTCCAATATCCATATAGAGTAGAGTATATGGATTCATCAATATTTCTATAGTTAAAATAACTTTCTAAATAAACACTTTATGTAAAATGGTATACATTTTAGACAACAAAGATATCCATGATATGAAGTTATAGATATTTAATATAAATAAAATTTCAAATGAAAAGTGATCTAAAATGGGAAGTAGGAACACCACATATGGATTATTAGGTGCACTACAAAAAGGTAGTCACAACAAAATAGTAGTTGAGACAAAGTCTCTTATCACAATGTAATCGGTCAAATCATATGACCAGAACATAATAACCCTCTAATAAATCATTTAAAAACATTAATTTAAAAATAATCATGTTATTATATATTAAATGTCAGTACACATATACCACATACAAGAAATAAGTGGCGAACAATGAAAATCTCACAATAATGAAAGTGAGATGAGAAACCCCTCACCTTATGCTTGAGTCTGACCTTCTTTTGTTTTAATGAACAGAATAATAAAATTTAGCTTCATTAATTAATAACTCCATAACCTTATATACATGTATTTGTTTTATTATAACCTTATTATTTTCATACATGGAACTTTTATGGGTTTAAGAGGTTCAATTGTCTTGTTTTGGAACCATTTTCTTCCTTAGTTTTCATGATTTGTTTACTGGTTTTCATTAATGGAAGTTTATTTGAAATATGGTTAAAAATCCAGAATTGTTAATATGTCTTATTAATGGAATTAATAAGATATAATTTTTTTTTGGTTATATACCATGATGAAGATTCATTAGTTAAATGTTTATTAGAAATATTCAGATTAACTTTTCCATTTTGTTCATAATAAACATGTTTTGTATTATTATCATATACTATGAGTGTATAAGGATAAAAGAACCGTAATGAGATGAATTATATATATTATTATCTGGTTCAACCATTAAAATGGTTTCATGACCATTAATGAAGGAGAATGTGAAGAATTAAACCATGTCATCCACAATGGTTATAAATTGGAACCTCATGGACATTGATTTCGTTTATAAAAATAAAAGGGAGGGAGTAAGGATATTGATGATAGTTCTTCCATTCACACGATATAATTCTTGTATATAGATGAAAATTGAGTTTATCATGGTCATTTTGACAGAGGATATTAGGAGAGATAAATAAAAGAGCTGAACTTGAAAATAAAGGAAAATGTGAGAGATCACCTATGAAAACTCGGCAGCCTAATGTCGTCGTTTAAAATTTCATAAAATGATTTGATGGGAGAAAAAGGGTATCTCATAATATTGAAATTAAAAAGTATGGTAAAAATAACACATAAAATCAAACTCCAACATATGATAATTGAAAATAAAATTGATAACGTAAATAAAGTGTCGACTAAAAGAAGATACTGAAGGATTCCCTTACCATGTTGTGTAACTCCTAGATCATGAAGGATGGGACCGTGGGGGATTAAGGAAACCTTGGTAGGACTTATAGGGAGTTAATACCACCATTGTTTTGATGATATTGAGTTTGGAATGACAGAAAATAAAGGGGGTGAGTGGTTATTTATTTTAATTAAGAGTTTTTTATTAATTAAAAGGGACACCTCGTTAGTGGTTTTCTCAAAACCATGGGCTTGACCATGGTATTTGCCAATGGATTAAGCCACATGGGACACCTCATGTCATAATATTCTGTAAACAAGTCTACTAGACCTTTATATTAATAATTACATCATTAGGATGTCATTAGACTACCGAAATGTAACGCCCCGACCCCAGCTACCCAGAGTCGGTGCATTAATTACATAACATTGGCATGATCATGAGAAAGATCAAGTCTCGAAAGACCGATTAGTTTAGTAGCCTTGGAATAACTAGATACATCCATAAATTTTTACATTATATCATAAAAAAAACATCTTGTCTTCATATCCCCTCATACTATCCCTGCAGGTCATTCATAAATTACTTCTTCATAATCCTGGAAAAAAAAACATTGAAAGGGGTGAGCTCGGATGCTCAGTAAGGATAACATTATAGCAGAAGCTTTCATAAATAAGCATAAACACTTAAGGCAATTTATAACTAAAACAAAAGCCTTTTAAACTTGAACTTCAGTATAAAATGGCAAAGGTAAAATGAAATAATGCCATTTACTTACTCACATGGATATTCTACTAGTCGAATGATCACATGGAATATCAATAACCACTTTTATAATGATGGAATGCATAATGCCAGACTATCATAACCACATAGCCAAGGCCTCGTGCCAAGACTACAAATAAGATTTTGCCAAGGCCTTGTGCCAAGACACTAGTTTGTCTCATGAGACCTACCGATGCATCGAGGAGCTATAGCGGGCTCCACCCGTCACTTATTAAGTCCAATGCATTCCCATATGAAAAGGCTTAAACATAACGTAAACATTCGTATTAAACTAGCATACGAAATGTCAATACTTTCACCACAAACCATGAATGGTATAAAAATAGGACATCCACAGTCAAACATAATTCATTCGATACAATATGGAAGATTGTATTGTATCACATTAACCTCAATCAATAATAATGAAGGATGTTGACATAGATGAAAATAATCATCAAAACTATTTGAGAGAAATATCCCCATTTTCTTGAAAACATTTAAAAGTCACACTATTTGTCAAGAAGCCGTTTAAAAGTATATTTTTGAATCAAAGTGTCCCATACCACTTTGAAACTTTTAAAAGGAGTTTTAATTTTAAAACTTTAATGTCCATATAAATAAATCCTTAAAACCATTTTTAAAATATGGACATTAATGAGCATGATTTAGAAGAATAATTCTTTAAAACATTTTAAAATGGTATTTTGGTTAGAGTTTCTAACCAAAAGAGAGACACTTGAATACAAATAATTGAGGTAATCAAAACATTTTAATATCATGAGAATAAAGGAATTCATGATATACTATGTCAAAGTACATTATATACACCACATAAAAGTGATTTGGTGTATATCATCAAAGAAGTCTCAATGGAATGTAAATTGAGATGAAATTTCTCAAAAAGGTTGTATCCTTAGGTTAAGGATAAATCAATGACATAATTATGTGTGACAAATATAAATACACTAAATATGATTGGATATTCAGTGTAAAACAATCAAAGGAAATTCACACATATTCTTGTAAAAACAATACCAACGAATTGGATGTTTAACTCAACAAATGGAGAATGAGTTAAAATTACTCTTATCAAATTCATATCAATGACTTGAGAATTACCAATGGAGTGATTATGTGTACCAAACTTCTATCCACAGGAAGGGGAGTGGAAATTATGACATAATCAAATGAATAGTGATTCCACACATAATCTTGGGGTAATATAATCAATGAAATATGTGTAAAGCCAAATGAGTGGAAATTGAAATCTCAAATTCCCTTATCGATTAGGTAACTTACGAAACATACACCCATGAAATAAGTATCATACCATGATGATTTAAATACCCATAAATTAAAGTATATTACACAATGAATACGATCATGGGTAGTACACATACACCACATGCAATAATTAAGTGGTGATCAATGGAATTCTCACGGAATTAAAAGTGAGATACGAAAACCCTTACATTGTACTTTTTCCTTGGTCGATGGTAGGTTTACCTCCTGTATAATGGTGAAATAATTGTTATTGAATAATAAAAGAATCATTTACTTTAATATGATATCATATATGATCTTTTATCATTGATTTGTTAATAATATTTTAGAATTATCGTCATTTCGGGTGTTAACGGGTTCATTTTACTTTATATTCTTTGTTATGTGAGACATATTAGTTATTAATGGGATGTATATTATTCATATCCAGAATGGTATCAAGTTCTTAAACATCATTTTTAAATCATCAAATGATAATTATACTTGAATGGATACGATGGAGAATGAATCTCATCGCGTTCGTGGAGACGGTAGTCCGTACGTACGCACGAACGCTACTTCCATTTAATTTTTATTTTAAAAGAATCGAATCCAAATTATACATAGGTATATTACTATTCCAGTATAATATAATATTTTATATATGTTACTTAAGTTCATTTACACCATCCTTTATACGTTCCATGTGTGGTATGAACGAGTCATATCATTTTAAGGGGGCGGTAGTCCGCACTTCCTCAAATGAAATTATCGTATGTATATACAACATGAAACGAATAATGGTATGAAATAAAATGGAATTACAGAAGCTTATATATAAAATATATATCATTAATATCATATTTAATTACAGTTCCATCCTAATGGCCACCATGAGAGGCGGTAAGATGTATTTGAACAATCATCGTTTCGTGAGGCGTTAGTTTGCCATCCACAGAAACATTATGTTCATCATCCATTAGATGGAGTTGTGTGAATGTGTAGTTTGAATACTTCTTATAACAACATCCTAGTATATTGAGGATACTGGTGTTGTTACAAAAGAAAGGAAATAAAAAGATTTTGGGGGCTGGAGAAGCAAAATAAATGAAAATAATTTAAGAGAAATCTTTACCTTTAATTTAGGTAACTCACTTTGGTTAGAACCAAAGGACTTGTTGAAATGCTTTCTGCCTAAGGGGAAGCTTCAAGGAGGAGGAGAGGGATGTGGGGAGCTTAGTTGGGCAGAGTTTGGACGAGCCAAGTGGCTTGAGAGGTGTGAGGAATGAGTAGAAGTGGTCTCCTTTTATAAGGGAGAGGAGGGGCTCTTTAGGAAAGTGTGAAAGTATTACTTTATAATATATTTGTATTCGGTTTATAATGGTCCAAAAATCATTGAGGTCGAAGATAAGATGACTCATATTCTAAATAACATCAACCAATAAGAATTGGACAGGTTTTAGATAATATTTTAATCATTATAATCTTATTTATTTAAATGATTTATTAATGAGGTAAACATTGCATCATTATTGTGTCATTAATAATTTTAATTATTTGATGTCTAAAAATTATAAATAAAATATCATTATGTAGGAAATCGTTTTAGCTTTCTAATGAATATTTATAATCTAAAATCCAACTTATATAACCCTATGTAAAAATTGTTTTGCTAAAAGATATATGCTTGTGTCATTTTTGTATTCATTTTAACTTAATTAAAATAAAGTGTCATTATCACTTACAAGTGGATCAATGGGGTCCCAAAATTGACCCAAAGATGCCCATGGTCGACCATGTATCAACCAATAGGGTTAATACACGTTTTAGGGTAATTTAGTATTATTATAATATTATTTTTTAACCCTTATTTACCGGATTTACCCTTAACCATGGTAAATAAAATATTTACCGCAGTAATTATTCAAAATGTCTAAAAATAAAAGTTAACTATTTACACAATTTGAACATCCTGATTCCAAATATGGAATCCATTTTTCTAAATTCATAACACAGAAGTGGCATAAATTAATTTAAAATTAATTCCCGCTGTCAAAACAAAAAGCGTGTTTTTAAGAGATAATAACTATCAAAAGATTGACACTTGTTTATGTTCGGTTTAATTGTAAAATTTTGTCTAATGACCAACATTATATTAAATTGTAAAAATATATTCTAAATATACTTTAAAACCACTCAAATTCATAATTTATCACTATTAATTATTTTGATTAAAAAAGTTGTTTTTAATTAAAATTTAGTAATTTTTACTATTCATCAAAATATGAAAGTTATCCGAAAAGTATCAAAATTTCACCTTAGGCTAAATTTGATATTCCGAATCCAAAAATGAAGTCCATTTTGAAATATAAAATATATATAATTTCAAAAATTAAGTATTACTATTCATAACGGCTAGTTTGATCGGTTGTGGTGTGTGTTAAAACTCGAAGTTGCGTACAACACACGCTACTGTTTTATTCAAAGGAAAGCGTACCGTGGAAGCTTGGAATGTTTTATTTTAAATTTTTTGATGTCCCCATTTAGTCAAAAGGTTTAAAATATTGTATCTAAAAAGGGTTCACTATTAAAATTTGGTAAAAGTGCAATATTGAAAATGAATTTGTTCTTACATTATGTCTAAGAAACTCATAATATGGATTCTAAAATTATAAGGATTATATAAGGTTTAAAATTTAGTTAACACTATTCATAACCTCTTTTGAACAGCCTGTTTGGTAAGTCATGGTGCGATTGAACTTGGTGTTGCGTGTAGTGAAAGTTATTGAATTATTTTGAAGAAATAACACACTATAAAATCTTGGGGTGTTACATTCCCCCCTCCTTCAATAAATTGCGTCCTCGCAATTTGAAATTGTTCTTCAAAAATAAAAGGTTGAAAATAGAAAATATATTTGTGGGAAAACCCACATCGGAAATTGGTTTACTAAAATTTAGTCTTAATATGAGGAAAAGAGAAATGAAAGGGTCACCACCAAATTATGATCTCGATTAGGAGAACATTGGTGGCAATTAGAGACATATAATTGGAGGAAAAACGTAAATATTTATAGGTAGTGGTTGAGGTCATCAATCACAAACAAGTATAAAATTGAGGTCCTTAAACTCATCAATCTATGATGATTTGAAGTACCATCGGTTCAACAAAATATAGGGTATTGGGATCACACATTTTTGACATTTCAAAATATCTTAGTTGAAATCCCACATCGAAAAATGAATTAATGAGGCCTCTATTTAAAATAAAGAGTGGAAAGTATGAAGATTACCGAAATTAACACATACTAGGGTTCCATGTAGGAAAATATGGATATGGAGGAGAAATCTAACCATCAATTATCTGATGGAGAGTGGTAGAGAACATGGCTATGAATAGGCCAACAATCCCAAAGCCATAAATTAGTGATGATTTAAGGTACCATCTAGGACAACATTTTTTTTAAAGTTACATTATATAAGGAAGAGGAATTCATTTATGATATTGACGAAGAACATTATGAGATATACTTAAATTTAAAGTAGATTTTCATTCTTTAATAAATTTCCACCACTAACTCAATTTTTTTTTAAACGATGAGTATTCAAGAAGACTTGGTCACACTGGGAGAGCTAGAATAAACTTCTATAGAATCACATGATCCATGCAAGATAAACCATATATTTACATTGTCTTTGAAGATTAATCAAAACCAAAATGGTTAGTGAATGATCTAATGATCCCCCAAAAGGATATTCATTGATATAAATATGCACTAATCTTAATTTCTAAAATTAAACCAACAATACCCCAAAGTTAAATAGATACCATTCAATAACCAATTGTCCTTAAAATCCTTTAATATAATCCAAACTAATATTGAAACCCAAAACATAGAAGAATTTGATTATGTAGTCTCCCATGTTACATTGTATCTCCAAATTACATCAAATACTCTTAAAGTCACATACTTAAATGTAATCAACATCATCACATATTCTCTGTTATAGGTTAATCATTTCCATAAATAACCCAAATCACTATAAATCAACAATAAAAATGTAGATAAAAATCCACCATTACTCTACAAATGTAACCTCATTGTATTCTATTTTCCTTGGGCATATAGTGTTCCTAACAAAATGAACATCTTCCAAAATAACATTTATCACTTAATCACCAAATCATTTTCCTATACCAAGGGTATTCATTTGATAAGACATAAGAACCCAAATCATCTTATTATTGATCAATAAAATCATTTAACAAAAAAATAGTCATACTAACCAGGGACTTCACGTAGTCCAGTGGTAGGCGATAAATCCCAATCGCACTTTGGTTGTGGGTTCGATTCCCACAGCTTTGTCCGACGCGACGAGTTGTCACACGGTCTACGTGTTGTCCTTTTTCAAAACTATATTTTATAATATTACCAAAATGAGATAAATTCCTAAAAATAACATAATTTAACCACAAATGTTATATCATACTTTGCATTTTCATCCCAAATTATAATAACTTATCATTTTCTCAAACCCCAATGATCATATAAAACCAAATGGTTATTTATACCTATATCCACAAGAGAAGAGACAATTCTTCCTCAAATATCATTCTCACATGGCAAACTGCGGGGTTACAAATACAAGAGAAAATTATTCCAATGTAAACCCATCAACAAGTAGTGATAATTTTTCTCCAACCATTTATTTCCACATAGCTTCTTCTTTGACCAAGAAAATATCCTATAGAATAGGACATTCACTCGAGTAATGGCCAGGTCCCCTACATTTACGACAAATGACTGTAAATGGACGCTTGGGACCATTTTTATCTTCTTCCATAGTACTCTTCATTTTTCTTCGGCAATTCTTCACTTTATGTCCTTCCTTCCCGCACGTAAAACATTTCGTTGTCCCATTGAGACACTTTCCTAGGTGTCTCTTTCCACAATTCCTGCATGATGAAAATTGAGGTTTCTTTTCTCCATGGTCTCCATTACTGGAGATCTTATCATTTATCACCTTTCTCTTCCTTGTTGAGTCTGGGAGTTGGTTAATATATATGTTGTTGATCATATTTTTAGAAAACTGATTTGGCATAAAGACGATATCTTTTACGCCTATCAACATTCCATTTTGTTGCTCATTGCCACCACTGTTACCAACTTGTAAATCATTCTCAAAGTCACTATGACTTCCTTGGAATCCAGCCATTGACTAAAACCAGAACGCATTGTGTGAGTAATAGTAGTCGTAAAATCATTTAGAGATTAAAATGTCACCATATTCTCAATTTGAAACATATTAGGATTAACCAAGGTCATTTACTCTCATCTTATGTATATATTACTTTAATCGGTTTGTAAAGAAAATGTAAATTATCCTAAGCATATCCCCCGGGAGTGTCGTAACCAAGAGTGCAGCAAGGCCCGTTGTCGTGCACCAGTTCCCGTTCGAGTATAGCTCAAAGCGGTGTTTTCGGGTTTTACCCCTAGGTACATTTGTGCCAGAGCCGCCTCTACCTGCTCGTATCCAGACAGGGATGTATTGCTCGGAAAACTCACAAAATCTCTACAATACCAAAATTCTAGGAAGTTCTTTTATACTAATCCTCAAAGTTCATCTTAGGTCTACGTGCTCTAATCAGAGTTTATCTAAATCTAGCTACCAAGGTCTGTACTAAACTTCCTCTGATACAAACTGTAACGCCCCGACCCCAGCTACCCAGAGTCGGTGCATTAATTACATAACATTGGCATGATCATGAGAAAGATCAAGTCTCGAAAGACCGATTAGTTTAGTAGCCTTGGAATAACTAGATACATCCATAAATTTTTACATTATATCATAAAAAAAACATCTTGTCTTCATATCCCCTCATACTATCCCTGCAGGTCATTCATAAATTACTTCTTCATAATCCTGGAAAAAAAAAATAAAACATTGAAAGGGGTGAGCTCGGATGCTCAGTAAGGATAACATTATAGCAGAAGCTTTCATAAATAAGCATAAACACTTAAGGCAATTTATAACTAAAACAAAAGCCTTTTAAACTTGAACTTCAGCATAAAATGGCAAAGGTAAAATGAAATAATGCCATTTACTTACTCACATGGATATTCTACTAGTCGAATGATCACATGCAATATCAATAACCACTTTCATAATGATGGAATGCATAATGCCAGACTATCATAACCACATAGCCAAGGCCTCGTGCCAAGGCTACAAATAAGATTTTGCCAAGGCCTTGTGCCAAGACACTAGTTTGTCTCATGAGACCTACCGATACATCGAGGAGCTATAGCGGGATCCACCCGTCACTTATTAAGTCCAATGCATTCCCATATGAAAAGGCTTAAACATAACGTAAACATTCGTATTAAACTAGCATACGAAATGTCAATACTTTCACCACAAACCATGAATGGTATAAAAATAGGACATCCACAGTCAAACATAATTCATTCGATACAATATGGAAGATTGTATTGTATCACATTAACCTCAATCAATAATAATGAAGGATGTTGACATAGATGAAAATAATCATCAAAACTATTTGAGATAAATATCCCCCTTTTCTTGAAAACATTTAAAAGTCACACTATTTGTCAAGAAGCCGTTTAAAAGTATATTTTTGAATCAAAGTGTCCCATACCACTTTGAAACTTTTAAAAGGAGTTTTAATTTTAAAACCTTAATGTCCATATAAATAAATCCTTAAAACCATTTTTAAAATATGGACATTAATGAGCATGATTTAGAAGAATAATTCTTTAAAACATTTTAAAATTGTATTTTGGTTAGAGTTTCTAACCAAAAGAGAGACACTTGAATACAAATAATTGAGGTAATCAAAACATTTTAATATCATGAGAATAAAGGAATTCATGATATACTATGTCAAAGTACATTATATACACCACATAAAAGTTATTTGGTGTATATCATCAAAGAAGTCTCAATGGAATGTAAATTGAGATGAAATTTCTCAAAAAGGTTGTATCCTTAGGTTAAGGATAAATCAATGAAATAATTATGTGTGAAAAATATAAATACACTAAATATGATTGGATATTCAGTGTAAAACAATCAAAGGACATTCACACATATTCTTGTAAAAACAATACCAACGAATTGGATGTTTAACTCAACAAATGGAGAATGAGTTAAAATAACTCTTATCAAATTCATATCAATGACTTGAGAATTACCAATGGAGTGATTATGTGTACCAAACTTCTATCCACAGGAAGGGGAGTGGAAATTATGACATAATCAAATGAATAGTGATTCCACACATAATCTTGGGGTAATATAATCAATGAAATATGTGTAAAGCCAAATGAGTGGAAATTGAAATCTCAAATTCCCTTATCGATTAGGTAACTTACGAAACATACACCCATGAAAGAAGTATCATACCATGATGATGTAAATACCCATAAATTAAAGTATATTACACAATGAATACGATCATGGGTAGTACACATACACCACATGCAATAATTAAGTGGTGATCAATGGAATTCTCACGGAATTAAAAGTGAGATACGAAAACCCTTACATTGTACTTTTTCCTTGGTCGATGGTAGGTTTACCTCCTGTATAATGGTGAAATAATTGTTATTGAATAATAAAAGAATCATTTACTTTAATATGATATCATATATGATCTTTTATCATTGATTTGTTAATAATATTTTAGAATTATCGTCATTTCGGGTGTTAACGGGTTCATTTTACTTTATATTCTTTGTTATGTGAGACATATTCGTTATTAATGGGATGTATATTATTCATATCCAGAATGGTATCAAGTTCTTAAACATCATTTTTAAATCATCAAATGATAATTATACTTGAATGGATACGATGGAGAATGAATCTCATCGCGTTCGTGGAGACGGTAGTCCGTACGTACGCACGAACGCTACTTCCATTTAATTTTTATTTTAAAAGAATCGAATCCAAATTATACATAGGTATATTACTATTCCAGTATAATATAATATTTTATATATGTTACTTAAGTTCATTTACACCATCCTTTATACGTTCCATGTGTGGTATGAACGAGTCATATCATTTTAAGGGGGCGGTAGTCCGCACTTCCTCAAATGAAATTATCGTATGTATATACAACATGAAACGAATAATGGTATGAAATAAAATGGAATTACAGAAGCTTATATATAAAATATATATCATTAATATCATATTTAATTACAGTTCCATCCTAATGGCCACCATGAGAGGCGGTAAGATGTATTTGAACAATCATCGTTTCGTGAGGCGTTAGTTTGCCATCCACAGAAACATTATGTTCATCATCCATTTGATGGAGTTGTGTGAATGTGTAGTTTGAATCCTTCTTATAACAACATCCTAGTATATTGAGGATACTGGTGTTGTTACAAAAGAAAGTAAATAAAAAGAGTTTGGGGGTTGGAGAAGCAAAATAAATGAAAATAATTTAAGAGAAATCGTTACCTTTAATTTAGGTAACTCACTTTGGTTAGAACCAAAGGACTTGTTGAAATGCTTTATGCCTAAGGTGAAGCTTCAAGGAGGAGGAGAGGGATGTGGGGAGCTTAGTTGGGCAGAGTTTGGACGAGCCAAGTGGCTTGAGAGGTGTGAGGAATGAGTAGAAGTGGTCTCCTTTTATAAGGGAGAGGAGGGGCTCTTTAGGAAAGTGTGAAAGTATTACTTTATAATATATTTTTATTCGGTTTATAATGGTCCAAAAATCATTGAGGTCGAAGATAAGATGAATCATATTCTAAATAACATCAACCAATAAGAATTGGACAGGTTTTAGATAATATTTTAATCATTATAATCTTATTTATTTAAATGATTTATTAATGAGGTAAACATTGCATCATTATTGTGTCATTAATAATTTTAATTATTTGATGTTTAAAAATTATAAATAAAATATCATTATGTAGGAAATCTTTTTAGCTTTCTAATGAATATTTATAATCTAAAATACAACTTATATAACCCTATGTAAAAAATTTTTTGCTAAAAGATATATGCTTGTGTCATTTTTGTATTCATTTTAACTTAATTAAAATAAAGTGTCATTATCACTTACAAGTGGATCAATGGGGTCCCAAAATTGACCCAAAGATGCCCATGGTCGACCATGTATCAACCAATAGGGTTAAGACACGTTTTAGGGTAATTTAGTATTATTATAATATTATTTTTTAACCCTTATTTACCGGATTTACCCTTAACCATGGTAAATAAAATATTTACCGCAGTAATTATTCAAAATGTCTAAAAATAAAAGTTAACTATTTACACAATTTGAACATCCTGATTCCAAATATGGAATCCATTTTTCTAAATTCATAACACAGAAGTGGCAGAAATTAATTTAAAATTAATTCCCGCTGTCAAAACAAAAAGCGTGTTTTTAAGAGATAATAACTATCAAAAGATTGACACTTGTTTATGTTCGGTTTAATTGTAAAATTTTGTCTAATGACCAACATTATATTAAATTGTAAAAATATATTCTAAATATACTTTAAAACCACTCAAATTCATAATTTATCACAATTAATTATTTTGATAAAAAAGTTGTTTTTAATTAAAATTTAGTAATTTTTACTATTCATCAAAATATGAAAGTTATCCGAAAAGTACCAAAATTTCACCTTAGGCTAAATTTGATATTCCGAATCCAAAAATGAAGTCCATTTTGAAATATAAAATATATATAATTTCAAAAATTAAGTATTACTATTCATAACGGCTAGTTTGATCGGTTGTGGTGTGTGTTAAAACTCGAAGTTGCGTACAACACACGCTACTGTTTTATTCAAAGGAAAGCGTACCGTGGAAGCTTGGAATGTTTTATTTTAAATTTTTTGATGTCCCCATTTAGTCAAAAGGTTTAAAATATTGTATCTAAAAAGGGTTCACTATTAAAATTTGGTAAAAGTGCAATATTGAAAATGAATTTGTTCTTACATTATGTCTAAGAAACTCATAATATGGATTCTAAAATTATAAGGATTATATAAAGTTTAAAATTTAGTTAACACTATTCATAACCTCTTTTGAACAGCCTGTTTGGTAAGTCATGGTGCGATTGAACTTGGTGTTGCGTGTAGTGAAAGTTATTGAATTATTTTGAAGAAATAACACACTATAAAATCTTGGGGTGTTACACGAAAACAAAAATCTGTATCTTTACTATTCATGGAAAATTCATGTATTTGAGAAAAATCCCAAAAATTCACCCTAACCATTTTTCAACATGTAGAATTCAAAAATGTACCCCATTTTTTGAAAATAATTTTCTATGTATTGTTAATTTAATTTCTAATTAAATTCAGAGAAAATTTGAAAAATAACAATTTTTGGGTATGATTAATTTTTGTATTACATTGAAAAATTAATTAACTTCTCATTATCATATTACCTTAAGAAAATATAATATAATAATTATTTACTATTTATAAGGGTCATATTACTATTCATATTACTATTCATGAGGTTATATTACTATTCATCAAAAAAATCAAGTTGGTTATATCATACTCCAAATGACTTACTAGTTACAACTCTAGATGACTGTATTTATAAATTCAGAACATATAAGTGGAAAATATATGTTTAATGGATAGCATATAACTTTCTCCTATGATGATTCATTTCAAAAAAGACTTAGTGCCTCATTCTATATAGGATATCTAATGAATAGAATGTATTTAAGAAAAACATACCATAAAATTTTTGGGGTGTTATAATATTCCCTCCTTCGGAAATTTCATCCAATAAATTTTATGTATAAAGCCCACCAAAAAGATGTGGGTAGTTCTTCTTCATGAAATCCACTGGTTCCCATGTAGATTCCTCCATATTCTTGTTTTTCTAGAGATACTTTACTAGAATATTTGTTTTATTTATCAATACCTTCTCCCATATTTCGAGAATCCCAATAGGCTCTTCACAGTTTGAAAAATCAGGTTCCAGTTCTATTTCTTCATATGTGAGTACAAGCATTGGGTATGGCATGTATTTCTTTAACAATGACACATGGAATACATCATGGACTTTGGAGATACTTTTTAGCATCGCTATACGGTAATCTATAGCTTCTATTCATTCTAGAACTGTAAATGGTCTGATGTACATGGGGCTCAGTTTCCCTTTATTACCAAATCTTAAGACACCCTTCCATGAAGATACTTTCAGAAAGACATGATCTGCCACTAGGAATTCCAAATCATTCCTTTGGTTATTAGCATAACTCTTCTTCCTACTTTGGGAAGCTTTAATATTGGATTGGATTGTCTTCACCTTTGTTGTGGTTTCTTCAATAAGATCTTGGCCTATAAGTTTCCTATCACCAACATCATCCTAACATGTTAGAGTTCGACATCTCTTTCCATATAAAGCTTCATATAGAGCCATTTGAATACTAGAATCGAAACTAATGTTTAATAAAAATTACACCAAATTAAATTATTATTACCATTTACATTGGAAGTCAATATATTATGACCTCATCATGTCTTTGAATGTTTGAATAGTCTTTTCAGACTGTCCATCGGTTTGGGGGTGATATGAAGTACTCAAACAAAGCTCAGTATTCAACACTTTTTGGTGAATTTTCCAGATTTTTGATGTAAATCGGGATCTCGATCAGATAAAATTGATAGAGGTGTGCCATTAAGTCTTACAACATCATTAATATAAAGTCTTTCCAAGCGTTCAACTGTAATGTCTTCTCTTATAGGAAAGAAATGTGCTAGTTTTATGATATGATCAACAATTACCCATATTTCATCATTCCTTCTAGGTGTCCTCGATAGTTCGGTGATAAAATCCATCATAATGTTATCCCACTTCCACATAGAAATAGGTAAAGGTTGCATCACTCATTTAGGATATTGTCTATCTGCCTTCACTTGTTCAAAAACTAGACATCTTGACACATATTCAGCAATTTCCAGCTTCATATTATCCCACCAAATATATTCCTTCAGATCTCTATACATTTTGCTGATAACTGGGTGTATAGAGAATTTTGTGCTACGGGCATCGTCTAATAGTTCCCTTTATAGCTAAGGTACTGATGGAATGCATAGCCTCTTCCCATATTTCATAACTCCTTCATACACGAAGTCATCCATTCTCACATCCTTGACTACAATAATTTTCTTATTCATATTCTCATCATCAGATTGAGATCATTTAATCTTCTATAATAAAGATGTTTTAGAAATCATATTAAAGAGTAAATATGCTTACCTTTCCTTAACAATTCCCATATCCGTCTTTAGTAAATATAGAAATATAATATCTCTCTCAATACTCATTTGAGTCAAATGTCCATGATCCTTCCTACATAATGCATCTTCCACTTTATTCTCCATTCTTGGGTGGTACTGTATTTAACAATTGTAATATTTGAGTAACTCAAGCCATCTCCTTTTCCTCATGTTATGTTTTTTAGTCTGAAATTGTATTTCAAATTCTTGTGGTCTGTATAAATATCATATCTATCTCCGTAGAGATAATGCATCCATATTTTCAGAGAAAAGATTACAGTTCCTAACTCAATATCATGAGTTGGTTAATTTTTCTCAGGAGTTTTTAATGTTCTTGATTCATAAGAAATAACTTTATCCTTTTTCATAAGGATGCAACCCAGCCAATTATTTGATGCATCGTTGTATATCACAAATCCATCACTTCCAGATAGAAGAGTTAAAATTGGAGCATTGGCCAATCTTCTTTTCAATTCTTCGAAGCATTCTATACATTATTTTTTCCACAAAAACATAACTCATTTATGTGTGAGCTTGGTTTGCGGGTTAGCCAGTCAGGAGAAATTTTAACCGAAATGGTGATAGTAACCTACTAAACCAATACCACTATGTACCTCAGTTATATTTTTTGGTGTGGGACATTCTTGTATTTCTTTTATCTTGGCAGGATCAACTAGGATTCCATCCGTTGAGACAATATGGGCAAGAAAAGAAATTGATTGAATCCAGAATTCACACATTATAAACATTACATATAACTTATTTCTTATAAGAGTTTTCAGAATAACCCCTAAGTGATTCTCATTGTCTTTATTGATTTTTGAGTATAAGAGGATATCATTGATGAATATCACAACAAAGTTATCAAGATATTCCTTGAAAACTCTATTCATTAAGTCCATGAAAATAGAGGGTGAATTTGTCAGTCCAAAAGGCATCAATGTAAACTCGTAATGCCCATAACTGGTTCAAAATGTTGTATTAGGAATATCTTTCTTCCCCACGCGCAGCTGATGATATCCTGATCAAAGGTCAGTCTTTAAAACGTATTGAGCTCCAAGAAGTTGATCAAATAAATCACCAATCCTGGGAAGAGGATACTTATTCATTATAGTAATAGTATTGACATCCCTATAATCAATGCATGGCCTCATGTATCCATGTTTCTTTTCGACAAACAAGATTAGGTCTCCCCTTAAGGAAACACTAGGTTGAATAAATCCTTTGTCACTCAACTCCTCTAGTTGTTTCATTATCTCTACTTACTCCACAGTGTCCATTCTATAGGGGATCTTTGAAATAGGTCTTGCACCAGGAATTATGTCAATGGAAAACTCAATTTACCACTCTAGAGTGTGTCCGGTAAATCCTCTAGAAACACATCAACGTATTATTTCACTATATGCAAATCTTCAATTTGAATATTTCTTTCCCCACCCATAGATATTGGGTTTTCTTTCTCTCCAATAATTGCATTGAATAGAGATACTGGGGGTAGGTCTAGATAAGAATCAGGTGGCAAGGTCTCCACTCTAAATATAAAAGATTCTACACCATTTTAAACATTGTTATTGATGCTCCTTTCGTCACAGAATCTAGAGATTGGAAAAGGGGAATATCTGAGTTCAAAGTGATTCAACCTTTGGAAAAATATCAAAAATTGAAAAAGGAATGAATAAGAAGAACATTGCAGAAGGGTCGCACAAGTTCTATAATGGTCGTGCAAGTACATGTGCGCACAGCAATGGTCGCGCAAGTACACCTGCATGCCGAATTTCGTCATGCAAGTCACTTGCGCGCCTTAGGTGATAACCGCCCGAGGTCTTCTCCAGCCTATAAATACCCCCTGTGGGCCCCCCATGGAAGGAAAGCTTTTTCCAGAATTCACAGACAGAGCTCTGAACGCCCAAGTCTCTTCTTCAGGTCTTCTGAACTCTTGTAAGGTAATTATTTACCTAGAATGGACGGTCTAAACAAGAGGAGTAAGGTCTAAGTGTTAGAATTCACTAACACTTGAGTGCCTAACTGGTTTTACCCTTAAGGGAAATGGACACACTTGCGTGATGCCCTACTTCTTAAACTAGAACATGCACGCCATCTTCTGGAAAGCCTTTAGGGATAATACCAAGGGTTTGAGCCAAGTCTCGCCCAAGTATTACCCTAAGGGATAAAAATCGCGCATGTACCCATGTGACGTGCAGGTATACCTGCGCGACCAGGACTTGTGCGCCCATGCAGTACCTGCGCGCCTTCCAGGACTTGCACACCCCTACCTCTTTGGGTGCCCTTCTTTCCCATTTAGCCCATCCTATACTGTAACGCCCCGACCCCAGCTACCCAGAGTCGGTGCATTACTTCGTAACATTGGCATGATCACAAAAGATCAAGTCTCGAAAGACCGATTAGTTTAGTATCCTTGGAAACACTAGATACATTCATAAATGTTACATTACATCATAAAGTGAAAAACTAATAACAAAGTCTTCATAGTCCACACTCATATCCTCTTATAACTATCCCTGTAGGTCATTCATAAAATACGTCTTCACATCCTGGAAAATATTAAAACATTGAAAGGGGTGAGCTCAGATGATCAGTAAGGATAACAATATTGCGGAAGCTTTCATAAATAAACATAAAAAATTTAAGGCAATGTATAACTAAAACAAAAGCCTTTTAAACTTGAACATCAACATAATATGGCAAAAGTAAAATGAGATAATTCCATTCACTTCTTCACATGGATATTCTACTGGTCGAATAATCACATGCAATATCAATAACCACTTTCATAATGAGGGAATGTATAATGCCAGACATTCTGAAACATTTTTTCAAGGCCTCGGCCAAGACGTCTAAAATGATTAAGGCCTCGGCCAAAACCATAAATCAAATTGGGAAAGTGCCTCGGCCAATTCCACGTCTATTTGTCTCATGAGACCTATCGATGCATCAAGGAGGTATAGCGGGCTACACCTGTCACTTATTAAGTCCAATTCATTCCTCATATGAATAGTTTTAAACATATCATAAACCATAACATAATCGTATCACATAAAACATGCATAAAGGAAACATAAAATTTCCACATTTCAATCACAAGATATTAATAAAACACATTGATATAATAAAAACTCTTTAAAAAACATTTTCAATACCAAAATAAAAGAAATTTAAAACTTTGTATTTATTTTTCATTAAAAAAAATGATGGCTTGTAGAGGAAGCCGAAACTCAAATAATGGTCACGGCGGCGGAGAAGTCGTTGTCGCCGCAAATGTACGGAAAGAAAAACATTCCCTTTTTGTCGTTTAGTAAAACGCTTTGTATAAAAAGATTCCTTTTGAATAAACGTAAAAGTCAAAGGGGTTTATACACCGTATAAAAGAAAGTTGTGTATAAAACCAAATATGCCTCAATGAAAGGAGATTGAGACAAAGTCCTTAAAAATATCATTTTTAAAATAAAATAGATCTATAATGTGTATTCACTATAGGTACACATAAATAAAGTAAAAATACAAAATAATACATAATAATATCATGACATAATTTGAAAGTAGGAGATTAACCCAAAGAATGGAAGTTGGGTTAAGAAGTTCCCTTACCTCGGGTCTGACTTGACTCAACCATTCTTTAACCTCCTAAATAATAAACTAGAGTTAATATATACCTTATTAATAACCATTTTCAATTTCATTATCCTTTTTATATCACTTATTACAATGATATGAACATTATGTAATCATTTAAGTTAATAACGGTCGTTTTGTCGATCTTGGGTACTTGAGTCAACAATAAACTTCTTATAATTACAAGATGTTTATGTGGTAGAATATCCATTATCCCCAGAATTATATTCATGATTTATATGTCATATATATCATATATATCCATTATATACATTCATTTATAATATTACGTATCATTTATAGGTATGAAATGAAATGCACCGTTCATGGAGACGGTAAGCCGTACGTACGCATGAACGCTACTTTCATTTATATTTCATATTTAATGGAATGAAATCATAATGATATAAATGTATAATATAATTCCAGTATAAAATACTGTATAATACCATTTACTCCATCCTTTATACATCTCACATATGGCATTAACGATTCAAATCACTTTGAGGGGGCGGTAGTCCGCACATCCTAAAATGAAATTATCCCGTTTACCCATAATGGAAATCATAAATTATGCCATAAATGAGAAATACAGAAGCATAAGTAAAACATAAACATATTATATATCATATATAAATATAGTGACATCTTAATGGCCACCTTTTAAGGTGTTATATGAGTGTTGAACAATCATCGTTTCGTGAGGCAGAAATTCGCCATCCACAGAAACTGTATGTTATTTAACCATTATATGTAGGTGTGTGTAAGTGTAGCTCGAATCCTTCTTATAACAACATCCTAGTATATTGAGGATACTGTTTTTGTTACAAAAGAAATGAATAAAAAGAGTTTATGGGGTTGGAGAAGAAAAATAAAACAAAACAACATTAGAGAAGACATTATCTCAAAATCGGGTAACTCTTTTTGATTTGAGACAAAGGCTTCCTTGGGAAGAGTTATGCCCAAAGTGAGGCTTCTAGAGTAAGAGGGGGAAGTTGGGAGAGTATTTGGGCAGATTTTGGCTGAGAAAAATGGCTTGAAAGTGTGAATGAGGTGGTAGAGGTGGGGGCCTTTTATAAGAGGAGAGGAGGGGCACTCTTGGAAAGTAAGGAAATTTTACATTATTATACAATGCTTTTCGGATTCTAAATGTCCCATAATTTTATAATTCGTGGATAAGGTGATAAGGGTTATAAATATACCCATCCAATAGTATTTGGACAAGTGTAAGCCTTGGATTGTACATTATCTTTTCATTTTATTAAAATCGTTAAATAATGAGGTCATCGCTGCATCATAATGATGTCATACATAATTTAATTTATTTAATGTCTAAAAATTATAAAAAAAATACTATGACGTAGGAAATCTTTTTATCTTTCCAATGACTATTTATAGTCAAAAATATGACTTGTATAACCCCATGTTAAAATTGTATTAGTAATCCATTTCATGTTTGTGTCATTTTTTACTTTAACATTAAATAAAAGGTATTTATGTCATTTTCCAACTAAAGTGGCTCCATGGGGTCCCCAAGTTGACCCATGGATTTTCTTGGTCGGAAATGGCACATCCAATGAGGGTAGGACATGTGTCAAGCTCATCTCATATTATTAAAACATTATTTTTACCTTAAACTACACTAATTACCTCTAATCGCGATTAAGAACTTAAAAGTTACTATTCACCAAAAATTATTTTAATCCCATTGAACCAGATTTTATTTCTTAATGACAACCATGTATGTCAGATTTTTGAAAATTAAATCACAGAGGTGGTAATATTTCATTTAAACGAAAAATCAGTTATTTAACTACCACTTAGTGGTTTCACTATTCATCAAAAATTGAAGTTTTTCAGAACAATGCCAAAATTTCACCCTAAGCTATAATTGATATTCCGATTTCAAAAATGATGTCTATTTTACAAAATTCCAAAAATATAAGTTTCATTAATTTATTTTTTAATTAATTCCCGCTTTCACAACAAATAGCGTGTTTTTAAGAAACAATTTATATCAAAAGATTGGCAATTATTTATGTCCAATTTCAATGTTAAATTAATTCTAATGACCACCATTGGATAAAATGGTAAAAGTATATTCTAATTATACTTTAAAACCACTAAATAGTATAATTTATCACTATAAATTATTTTGATTAAAAAAGTTGTTTTTAAGTATTTTTCACTATTCATAAAAAATTTGAAGTTCTCAGAAAAATACCAAAAATTCAACATAGGCTAATTTCGATATTCCGAATCCAAAAATGAAGTCCATTTTAAAATATAAAATTTCTATAATTTTAAAAGGTGGTTATTACTATTCATAAGGGCTACTATGATTAGTCGCGGTGTTTTAGAACTCGAAGTTGTGTACAATGCAAGATATTGCATTATTGAATGAGAAGCGTATTGTGGAAGATCGGGGTGTTACATATACCATTCCACCTCTCCTATTCAAGATTCAGTCTTCAAGACACTCTTTAAATCCATTTTATGGAATGATTTCTTGATTTGGCTTCCTTATCTGAATGGAATTTTGTGGAATATTTCTCAAAACCTAGTGATTTAGACATCTTTATGTCACAAAAGATTGAAAGTTCATTAATTCAACTTCATCCTTTAAGATGAGAGAATCCATAACTTGGGCCTCTTTTTCAAGAGTAAGCCCCAGTCCAAATTCTCATTAATATTGGCATCCTCTTTAGAAGTAAGCACCAAGTCCTTATTAATTTGGGAATCTTCTTTTGGAGTAAGTCCCAAGTCCCCTAATCTGGGCATCCTCCTTAGGAGTAATCCCCAGTCTTAATATCTCAAATATGGGAATCCTCCATAGGAGTAATCCCCAACCATAATTCCCTTAACCTGGGCCTCATTTTCAGGAGTAATCCCCAATCTCAAGTATGGGCCTCCTTCTTAAGAGTAAGCCCCGAGTCCTTTTAATTTTCAAATCCCTTTAACCTGGGCCTCCTTTTCAGGGGTAAGCCCGAGTATTAATTTCCTTTTGATCTGGGCTTCCTTCTCGGGAATAAAACCCAATCATAAGTCCCCTCCTAACTTGGGCATCTTCCTTAGGAGTAAGTCCCAAGATTAGAGTATCCAAATCTCCATAAAGTACATATAGCTTTATGGACCATGTTCCTGGATTTATTCCCTGAAGTAAATCTTAATCCTCATCTATTTTTGGGAAGTCATACATACATATTCCCCCACATCATTTCTTATCATTGCACCTTTCATGGCACAATTGTCTGGTTTTACCAATACCTCTTGTTTGTCACACCGAGCATGACTCACATGAGCTTAGAGTGTAAAAGTAATTATGATATCTTTTTTTGAGCCATCAATCATAAACATCATACTCCCTTATCTTAACTATGTGGGTTCTGATTTCTTTTCCAAAACAAAGGATACATACATATCCCATCAGCGGGTATGATCCCAATTATGAAATAATTTGTGTCCTCCTAAATGAAAATAAACTTCATGTACCCTACTGAGTGGCTTTAAAAACAGTATGGTTATTATAATGTCCAAGATACTTTTATGTATTTTAAGGATACCATCAACTAAGAATCTGTAACAAATACAGATGATTCTTCATCAATGAAGAACCTCGAATACATATAAAAGATTCTCTGAATTTCTTACATATCAGTCATTGATTGTCAGACTAAAGGAAAGCTCATTTTATATTTGGTAATGTAATATGTATTCACGAACATAACTTAAATCTAGAAAGAGAGTCCCGGAGTAGACAATAATTCCCCTAAAAAGGGTGTGATGAGTCCGACCTCCCATCCTCTCGACAAATACAAATTCCTAAGCCTTATCAGTCCATAACTAATGAGCACCTACCTTTGGAAAGTAGGTCCAAATTGATATGGAATCATTGGATGTTTCCAGTTCAATGAAAAAACCTATTAGAAACCGATTGGAATGTTTGAACCTTCAATCAACAAGGTCATCCCTGATTCCATAGGGAAACAAAAAATGGTGAACCCGACGTGAATCCTTAACCAAGTTAAAATGATGTTTTTATTATTTGTTAGGCCCCTATTTAAACTCAATGAGAGGGCCAACAAAATACAATCATTGACATATGTGCTCATATAAAATATGTAGTGGATTAATTTATCTTGATTACGTCTATTATATCAAACAGGCACACTTTTCCAAGATTTTCTGCATTCTAAGAAATGGCTCCTCTCAAGTTCACACCTGTGAATACTACTGCTGCGAATGCCACTGCTGCTACTCATGATGGATCATCGTCCGCTCTGAGAATGGAATCACCTACTCAGCATCTTCAATGCTGGGTATCAAATGTGTTTGTTAAGGAGTATCGTCAACATAGTACCATTCCAACTCGGGAGGCTGCTTGACAAGCCCTCTAAGTGAACAATTCAACCTGGTCGTCCAGACAACGGCGACCAGCGATCAAGAAGCAGGCAGTGCTAACCACCGTCTCCAATCGTTTCAGGTCGTTATCCCCAGAACGCAATCACCAGTCACTCCCATATTCTGGGGAGGTGAATGAGCAGGTCCCTCAGGGCCTTAATTCAAGAAAGTAGGAGTCCTTACCGAGGGATCCCATCAACAATCATCGCTAGAATCGTGTGGCAGTGCACCCTAAACATTATGAGTGTGTTGACTCCAGGCGTTCGGCTTAGGTTCCTCGAACCCAAGCAGGCAAGATGAATTGCCAGAGGAGAAATCCGGTTAACAGCGAGCAGGTTATCATCTTTGCTATTTCCGGAGAAGTCCACCAACCTAACTTGGTGGCAAGCAAAGAGCAGGCACACACACCTACCCGTTTTAATTCTGCTGTCCAGCAGACTCATCTGGCAGCATCACACAAATCCTGCCAGGAAATTCCAGCGAAGTACTATAGGCAGGAACATACACCTGTTTATACATCATCAGCTAGTCAGCAAGCTCTTCTGACTACATATGATGGAGCTCTTCAACAACATTTGGCGAAGTACAATTAGCAGGCACAAACACCTGTCAGATTTAATCAAGACTACCAATAGTCTCGCTTGATAGCACATGGAGAAGTCAGTTGGAAAGCTCCGGTGACAAAGAGGAGGCAGACTCAACTCTCTTCCCCCACACTTGAGTACTGTCAGGATTCACTGACAGGAAAAGGAGGACAGGAGTAGGCACAGACACCTACTCCAAGCACGGAATGGACGTATATCCTCGTTCCGAAATCTGAAGTCACCAAGCATATTCTATCAATGGTGAAAGAGCAGAAGCAAATCCATGCTCATATTTTGGATGCTTTCTAGGATATTATAACAGCTTCAGTGGAATCTTAGGGAAAGACACATAAATCTATCCCTACCAGTGGCATGACGCATCAACAGTTCACTCCGTAATAGACACACACATCTGTTCCAGTCCAAGAGGGTTGTGGGGCATACTCCCCCATATCATACGGACAACCAAGTCAGTCACATACACCTGATTTGGGTAGAGATCGTCAGCATAACCTAGCCATATCTCCTGATCAGGCACATACACCTGCTCAGAGCAGCCACTTTCGTCAACATGTGGTTTCCATGGCGAGTAAGAAGGCGTCTAAGAAAAATACCCGCCTAGCACAGTCAAGAGATCAAGAGCCAATATGTTACAAGGCCTTGCTCGATGCTAGAGTTCTTGAAGCCCTCAGACGGTTATCTATTGGAATGCATGATTCTACTCCCTCATTTCCCAATAGTGGGAACATTATTTCTGAAGGTTTTCAACAGACACATCCTCATGAAGGCTTTCTTCATAACAATTCGGTCAATCTCGAAGTTTCATCTTTAGAAGAGAGCTTCAATAACTCTCTGTGTGGCTAGAAGACCAAGGATAAAGAGATCTCATCTTTTTCTATAACTCACCATGGTGGTCCTCCCCATGATGATGAATTTCACTGCCAAAGTCCTCTCCGCATTATTGATGCACATTGCACGGAAAATGCTCCAGTGGACAATGTAGTGCCGAGAAATCCCTCTTATCATGAGGCACTTGCAAATGAGAAACTAGTCATGTATGATGCTTCATCGCTAGCAGGTGAAATACTTTGTCAATCGGAAGATAGCTCAGGGTGTAAGTCATTCTCTGAACCACCCCTAAGTCATGCATCTTCTAGTTTGATCAGTGATTTCTCTACCAATCTTGTTAAATCCGATGAAACAACAAGGAAGCACTAGGTCTGGTCAAATCATGTAGAAGAATATTCAATAAATGATAAATTGCAAATGATGAACATGAGAAAAAAACTGGCGAAAGGTGAAGTGCCAGTCATGTTTTGGCCTTTGGCTGACACTCAGTATGACATTCCAGAGATGTTGATGGAAGATGGAATTCATGATATTCGTCTCAACATATGCACAACTATTTGTCAGTTGAAAAAGAAATTATTATCTTATGATGAATATGAAAATCATGTTAAGATAATAGAATGGTTACAACGTCAAATTGACTTGGCATCTCTATTAGTATCTCGATATCCGAAGGCTGAAAAGCAGCAGAGAGCCCTTCACCATTCATGCCTTGGCACACTAAGAAGATTGTTCCAGTTAATTGTCAATGCCTCATCTGGTATTCATGTCAGAGGATGGTGTGTTCATAGAGAACTACATTTCATTGTGCTCTCCAGTCAGCAAAGCCCGCCGAAAATGGTCTTATGCAATGTTATTGCCCGTGGTCGGCCACAATCAACTGGCTTTATTTGTAATCAAAAGAATTCCCAAGAACAGGCCCCAACTAGTTCCTCTCAAATTCAAGAATAAAGAGAACAAGTTGTTGAATTACTACTACATCAAGCAAATGAGAATACTGAACAGGACTCTCATATGGATCAAGCACATCATCAAGTGACAGAAGAGTCGTAAATCATCCAACTGTCTTTTGAACCGAGTGATAAAAGTGGATTTAGGTTAATGCATCTAGATAATTTCTGGACTAAGGTCCATAAGATCAGGAGATATTTAATGAAATTCTTAGACGTAGCATGTCAAGAGCCACCCCAGCTTTCCAGACTAGGGACTCTTTTAAACCAGCCCTTGGAATCAACAAATAGAATTCGAGGAGTTGAGCGGGAATAGTAGGAAAAGCCACAGTCCACCGGACTGGGGACTTTTTCAATTCATCAATCCCCTCCTCAGAGAAAGTTGGTCTTTTCTCGATTGGGTAAGAATCCTCAAGAGGAACGAAGAGCCAAATTATCGGGAGATTCTCTCTAAATTACGGTTCGCCAAGAAGTTCTTGAGGGATCGAATCAACAAAAGGCAATGTCTCATCAGAGACATGGAAGAAAAAAATATCACAAAAATGCTGATAGAAGAGAAGCAGTGTGTTATTCATTAGTTAATGTCATCAATACTATTGTTGTTGATCCAGTAGATGAGGATCATTCAGACGAATCAAGATAAAGAGATTCCTGCTCAAGAAGTTGTATGCACATACACAAATAAAGAAGGTGTGCGTACACGAAATCAAAGGCTTACCCAGAATCTGGGTTTTCCTTCAAGTAACCCACTTTCCCCTCTCCGAAAGGGATCAAACAAGGGAAGGGAAATAATCTGGTTATATATCCTTCCTCTGAAGAAGGCCAATCGCTCTCACTAGAGAAAAGATTTGCGCAATAGGAGGAAGAGATGAAGGAATTGAGGAGGTTGAATGCAGAACTACTTCAGGGTAGTCTTATTTCTAAATTTGTTGGATTCAATCTTCAAAGGGAGTTTGTTTCAGCTACTGAGATGGATCAAGAATATCCTCCTTTATCAGTACACCCTCACAAGTCTAATCCTACGGGTGATGTGCAACAACAATTGGCAGTGCTACCCTCAGTTGCAGTATCAGCTGCCATACCTTTCCAGACTCCAGTCATTACACCTTCCCAAGTCCAAGTCAACCAGATGTTTCTCAAAAGTCAATAACTACCATTGAGTCATTAATAGCTCGGTTAGAGACTATGGAAGGGAAGTGTGTGCAGGTTCAACCAGAAAAGAATGTTTACCCTGAATGGGTAGATTCAATCTCTCCCCCATCAAATTTTGGGAAGCCTATATTCCCTATTTTCAATAGATCAGGTGACCCTGAACAGAATTTCACGCATTATGTGTCTTGTTGCGATCTAATGATGGGAACTCCGGAGCAGCAAGAAGCAGTGAAACTCAGATGCTTCGTGTGAACCTTGCAAGGACCAGCCTTTGTCTAGTACACAAGATTGAAATCCCGGTCAATTACCAGATGGGAAGATCTTCGTCAATGATTTCTTCTTCAATTCATCTCAACATTGCCAAAGACAACAATTTTCGATCTTACAAACTGTAAGCAAAGGGAGAATGAAAGAGTCTCTGATTTAATTTCTCGCTGGAAGAGATTAACATATTCCCTGAGCTTATCACTACCTCAAGAGGAACTATTGCGAATCTGTGTGGAAAATCTGCGTGAAGAAATACGCACATCATTGATCCCTGTGAAATACACAGGAGGGTTTCGAGACCTTACCTAAATCGCTCAACAGATTGAAGATTCTCTTATATAGACTAAGGCTAAATCTCATGTAATTCCATCAGCTCCAGGAAGGAGAATGGGTAAAGAAGAAACTGCTATAGTTATGCTTAAACACGCACCTATACCTGTTTCTACCTCAAAACCTTCATCTTCTCGAATTGATCCACATCCTGAGCATCAACAACAAAGGTCGTTTTGTCAAGACGATCAAAGAGATCAAATACGGAAACAGTTTGATGAGTTGAAGAGTAAATTTTATTCTTTCTGAAATGAACAAGTTACTGGTTACTTCATGTAATGCCCCGACCCCAGTTACCCAGAGTCGGTTCATTATTGCGTAACATTAGAATGATCACAAAAGATCAAGTCTCGAAAGACCGATTAGCTTAGTAGCCTTGGAAACACTAGATACATTCATAAATGATACATTACATCATAAAGTGAAAAACTACAATAACATAGTCTCGATTTTCCACACTCATATCCCCTTCAGACTATCCCTGTAGGTCATTCCTAAATAACTTCTTCACATCCTGGAAAAATTAAAACATTGAAAGGGGTGAGATCAGATGCTCAGTAAGGATAACAATATAGCGGAAGCTTTCATAAGTAAACATTAACATTTAAGGCAATGTATAACTAAAACAAAAGCCTTTTAAACTTGAACTGTAGCATAATATGGAAAAAATAAAATGAAATAATGCCATTTACTTATTCACATGGATATTCTACTAGTCGAATAATCACATGCAATATCAATAACCACTTTCATAATGACGGAATGCACAATGCCAAACTATCATAACCACATAGCCAAGGCCTCGTGCCAAGACTACAAATAAGATTTTGTGAAGGCCTCGTGCCATTACACTAGTTTGTCTCATGAGACCCGCTGATGCATCGAGGAGCTATAGCGTGCTCCACCCGTCACTTATTAAGTCCAATGCATTCCTCATATGAATAGGTTTAAACATATCATAAACCATAACATAATCGTATCACATAAAACATACATAAAGGAAACATAACATTTCCACATTTCAATCACAAGATATAAAAACAAAACATTGTTACAAAAAAACACTTTCAAAACCATTTTTAATACCAAAATAAAAGAATAGTAAAACATGGTATTTATTTTTAATTTAAAAAACTATGGATTGTAGAGGAAGCCGAAACTCAAATAATGGTCATGGAGGCGGAGAAGTCATTGTCACCTCATAAGGAAGACAAAACATTCCTTTTTTCGTTTAGTGAAAATTCTTCATATAAAAATATACCTTTTGAATAAACGTAAAAGTCAAAGGGGTTTATACACCATATAAAAGTAAGTTGTTTATACAACAAAGTATGCCTCAATGAAAGGAGATTGAGATAAAGTCCCTTACAAAGATAATTTTTTAAATAAAATAGACCTATTATGTGTATTCACTATAAGTACACTAAAATAAAATATAAATACAAGATAGTACATAATAATATCATGACATAATTTGAAAGTAGGAGATTAACCCAAAGAACAGAAATTGGGTTAAGAAGTTCCCTTACCTTGTGTCCGACTGGACTCGACCGTTCTTTAACCTCATGAATAATAAGATAGAGTTAATATATACTTTATTAAGAACCTTTTTCAAGTTCCTTATCCTTTTTATAACACTTATTACAATGTTATGAAAATTATGTAGTCATTTACGTTAATAACGGTCGTTTTGTCGATCTATGGTACTTGAGTCAACAATAAACTTCTTATAATTACAAGTTGTTTATGTGGTAGAATATCCATTATCTCTAGAATTATATTCATTATTTATATATCATATATATCATATATATCCAGTATATAAATTTATTTATAATATGAGATAACATTTAGAGGTAAGAAATGAAATACACCGTTCATGGAGACGGTAAGTCGTACGTACGCATGAACGCTACTTTCATTTCTATTTCATATTTAATGGAATGAAATTATAATTATATAAAGGTATACTATAATTCCATTATAATATAATTTATAATACCATTTACTCCATGCTTTATACATCCCATATATGGCATTAACGATTCAAATCACTTTGGGGGGCGGTAGTCCGCACTTCCTAAAATGAAAATATCGTGTTTGCCCATAATGGAAACCATAAACATATGCCATAAATGAAAAATACAGAAGCTTAATTAAAACATAGACATATTATATATCATATATAAATATAGTGACATCTTAATGGCCACCTTTGAAGGTGTTATATGATTGTTGAACAATCATCGTTTCGTGAGGCAGAAATTCTCCATCCACAGAAACCCTATGTTCTTTAACCATTAGATGTAGGTGTGTGTAAGTGTAGCTCGAATACTTCTTATAAAAACATCCTAGTATATTTAGGATACTGGTGTTGTTCCAAAAGAAATGAATAAAAAGATTTTAGGGGGTTGGAGAAGCAAAATAAAACATAAGAACACAAGAGAAAACACTACCTTTAAAATGGGTAACTGTTTTTGATTTGAGCTCAAAGGCTTCCTTGGGAAGACATTTTCCCAAATTGAGGCCTCTAGTAGTAAGAGAGGGAAGTTGAGAGAGTAGTTTGGTAGAGGTTGGCCAAGCCAAATGGCTTTGAAGGTGTGAATAAGGTGGTAGTGGTGGGGGCCTTTTATAAGAGGAGAGGAGAGGCACTCTTGGAAAGTCAAGAAATGTTACATTATTATATAATGAGTTTCGGATTTTAAAGGTCCCAAACTTATATATTTCTAGGATAAGTTGATAAGGGTTAGAAATATACTCATCCAATAGGTTTCTGACATGTTTATGTCTTAGAGTTTACATTACCTTTTCATTTTATTTAAATCGTTAATTAATGAGGTAATCACTACATCATCATGGTGTCATAAATAATTTAATTTATTTAATGTCTAAAAATTAAAAAAAAAATCATGATGTAGGAAATCTTTTTATATTTCCAATTAATATTTATAGAAAAAAATATTACTTGTATAACCCCATTTAAAAATTGTTTTAGTAAAACAACTCATGTTTGTGACATTTTTATTTTAACATTAAATAAAAAGTTTTTAATGTCATTTTCTTACAAAAGTGGATCCATGGGGTCCCCAAGTTGACCCATGGATTTTATTGGTCGTCCATAACTCATCCAATAGGGGTAGGACAAGTGTAAGGGTATTTTCATATTTTTATAATACCATTTTTACCTTAAATTTCACTAAATACCTTTAATCGTGATTAATTAAACTTAAAAGTTACTATTCACCAAAAATCATTTTAATCCCATTGAACCACATTTTACTTCCTAATGACAAACATGTACCTCGGATTTTTGAAAATCAAATCACAGAAGTGGTAATGGTTCATTTAAATGAAAATTCATTTTTTTAACTACCACTTAGTGGTTTCACTATTCATCAAAAGTTGATGTTTTTCAGTACAATACCAAAATTTCACCCTACGCTATAATTGATATTCAGAATTCAAAAATGATCTCTATTTTAAAAAATTCAAAACATATAAGTTGCATTAATTAATTTTATAACTAATTCCCACTGTAACAACAAATAACATGTTTTTAAGAAACAATATATATCAAAAGATTGACAATTGTTTATGTCCAATTTCCGAGTGAAATTAATTCTAATGAACACCATTGGATAAAATGGTAAAAATATATTATAATTATACTTTAAAATCACTCAATAGTATATTTTATCACTATAAATTATTTTTATTAAAAAATTTCATTTTATGTATTTTTCACTATTCATAAAAAAATTGGAAGTTCTCAGAAAATTACAAAAAATTCAACTTACGATAATTTCGATATTCCGAATACAAAAACGAAGTCGATTTGGAAAGATAAAATTTATAAAATTTCAAAAAGTAGGTATTACTATTCATAACGGCTACTTTGACTAGCTGTAGTGTGTGTTCGAATCTCGAACTTGCATACAATGCAAGCTATTGCATTATTAAAAGAGAAGCATATCGTGGAAGCTCGGTGTGTTACATTCTCCCCTACTTCAAATAATTTCGTCCTCAAAATTTCATATAATATCACTGTATAAAAAGACTCGGGTGATTCTTCATCATAAGTTCCTCGAGTTCCCACGTTGCCTCCTCCATCTTTTGGTTTCTCCATAGAACTTTTACCAGACGAGTCATCTGGTTTCTCAGCACTTGTTCTCTTGTATCAAGAATCCTTACGGGCTCTTCGCAATAAGACAGATCGGGTTCCAGTTCTAATTCCTCATAGGTGAGTACATGCATTGGGTCAGGCATGTATTTTCTCAATAGTGATATGTGGAATACATCGTGAACTTTGGAGAGACTTGACGGCATTTCCAAACGGTAAGCTACAGCCCCAATTTGTTCTAGAATTTCAAAGGTTCCGATGTACCTGGGACTCAATTTACCCGTCTTACCGAAATGTATAACTCCCTTACATGGATATACCTTCAAGAAATCATGATCTCCTACCTGAAATTCCAAATCCTTCCTTCGGTTGTCGGTATAGCTCTTCTTCCTACTTTGAGCTGCTTTGATGTGGTTTTGGATTACTTTCACCTTTTCCATCGTTTCCTCCACCAGTTCTAGGCCTAAAAGTTTTTTTTCACCAACGTCATCCCAACAGGTTGGTGTCCGACTTCTCTTTCCGTATAATGCTTCATATGGTGCCATCTGAATACTTGAATGGAAGCTATTGTTATAGGAAAATTCTTCCAGATGTAAATATTGATCCCACATTCCTTGAAAGTCAAGTGACTAGGATCTCAACATGTCTTATAAGGTTTGAATAGTTCTTTCTGATTGTCCATCTGTATGATGGTGGTAAGCAATTCTCAAACGAAGTTCAGTATCCAAGTCCTTCTGAAAACTTTTCCAGAATCTTGATGTAAAACGGGGATCACGATCCGAGACAACCGACAGGGGTACTCCATGAAGTCTCACAACTTCATTAATATATAGTCTTGCTAGAAGTTCAAGTGGTATAGCTTCCCTTATAGCAATAAAATGTGCAGACTTCATGAGACGATCAACAATGACCCATATTGCTTAAATCCTTCTAGGATGCTTTGGTAGTCCCATGAAAAAAATCCATCGTAGTATTATCCCATTTCCACTAAGGTATGGGAAGAGGTTTCAATACTTCACCAGGCAGTTTCCTTACAGCTTTCACTTGTTGACAAACCATACATCTTGACACAAAATCAGCAATATCCCTCTTCATGTTGTCCCACCAAAAATGTCACTTTAAATCTCTATACATTTTGCTACTCCCAGGGTGTATAGAAAAATTGGAACTATGAGAATCACCCAATAATTCCCTCTTTAAATCAGGTATATCGGGAACACAAAGTCTCCTCCCGAATTTCAAAAATTCTATCTTCATACACAATGTCACTCAATCTCCCATCATTCATAGCTTTAATCTTCTTTTTCAACTCTTCATCATCGACATGAGAACATTTTATCATTTCTAGTAAAGATGGTTTGGCAACCCTTTGAAAAATATTTGATATTTCACCCTCCATGGTGATTCCCATATCCATCTTTACTACATCCATGAAAATAGGATCCCTTTCCACTCTTATCATGTTCAAAACTACATGATCTTTTCTACTCAAAGCATCTACAGCCTTATTTTCCTTCCCTGGGTGGTAGTGTATCCTGCAATCATAATCCTTGAGTAGTTCAAGCCCTCTCCTTTGCCTCATGTTGAGTTCCTTTTGTGAGAAAATATATTTCAAACTCTTGTGATTGGTATATATCTCACATTTTTCACCATAGAGATAATATATCCATATCTTCACGGAAAATATTACAGTAGCTAACTCGAGATCATGAGTAGGATAGTTCTACTCATAAATTTTTAGCTGTCATGGTGCATAGGCAATAACCCTATACTTCTGCATAAGGACACAACCAAGTCCTTTCATTGATGCATCACTATAAATAACGAACACATCATTCTCTGATGGTAGAGTCAATATACGAGAGTTGACTAATCTTCTCTTCAGTTCTTCAAAACATTCTTCAAACTCTTTTTTCCAGACAAATTTAACCCCTTTACGTGCGAGCTTCGTTAATGGGTTAACCAATCGGGCAAAATTCTGGAAAAAAACATCGATAATAACCTGCCAAACCAATAAAGTTGTGTACCTCAGTTATACTCGTCGGTGCTGGCCATTCTTGGATTGCCTTGGTCTTAGAATTATCAATGGAAATTCCATCCTTAGAGACAATATGGCCAAGAAAAGAAATCTCTGGAAGCCAGAATTCACACTTGCTAAACTTCCCATGTAATTCATGCAATCTAAGAGTCTTCAAGATAATGCAAAAGTTATTTTCATGATCTTCATAGATTTTGGAGTATACCAAGATATCATCAATAAATACCACAAAAAAATCATCATGATATTCCTTGAAGACTCTATTCATTAGATCCATGAATACAAAAGGTGCATTAGTCAATCCAAAAGGCAATACTGTAAACTCGTAATGCCCGTACCTTGTTCGAAATGCTATCTTCGGAATGTCTTCCTTCTTCACACACAACTAATGGTATCCAGATCGAAGGTCAATCTTTGAAAAGTATTGAGCTCCATGCAATTTGTCAAATAAATCTTCAATGCGAGGTAGGGGATACTTGTTCTTTATTGTTATAGCTTTGATCTCCCTATAGTCAATGCACAACCTCATAGATCCATCTTTCTTCTTCAAAAAAAGGACAGGGGATCCCCATGGAGAAACACTAGGGTGAATAAATCCCTTATTACTCTATTCCTGCAGTTGTTTCTTTAGTTCAACTAATTCCATGGTGGCCATTCTATAAGGGGTCTTCGATATAGGCCTTGATCCAGGAATTAAATCAATGGAAAACTCAACCTCTCGTTCTGGAGGATGTCCAGGTAATTCTAATGGAAACACATCTACATATTCTTTCACAATAGGTATATCCTCTATTTGAACATTCCTTTACTCGCTGTTAGTCATTTCATTCTCTTCCTCCCCAATAATTGAATTTAGTTGAGCTACTGGAGGTGGATCTAAATAAGAATTAGGTGGTGACGATTCTACTCTAAAAATAAGGTGTTCCTTATCATCATCATCAAAAATCGTAACCTCCTTCTTCTTACAATAAATCTTTGAATCATAGTCTGAAATCCAATCCATACCGAGGATTATATCAAACTCAATCATAGGTATGACAATGAGATCAGCGGATAAAGAACATTTATGTTCCCTAATGGGGACTGATTCACAAAACTTTGTTGCAATGATATTTCCCTTATGAGTTTTGACAGAAAATTCTCTTGTTAAATCAAATTGGAAATATCTAATTTTCTTAGGAAACTGGGAAGATATGAAACAATGCGATGATCCAGAATCAAATAATGCATTTTCTAAACATGAGGAAACCATTAAATTACCTGCAACCACATCTTTCGGAGCGTCAACCTCAGCAGTAGTGCTAGCATAAGCTTGGTCTTGATCCCTCGGCCTCTTCTGAGGTAAGTTCCCCTGACTCTTAGGACATTCATTTGCATAATATCCCATCTCTCTACAATTATAGCATTTCAAATTGAGAGAAAATTTCTTTCCCTTGCAATCATGATCTTGGTGTCCTTTTTCACTACACTTGTAACAGACTCCCATTCCCTTTAAGCAACTACCAGGGTGTTTCATCCCACATTTACTGCAGGACTGATATTCAACATTTCCCTTCTTCCACTTATTTCCATTTCCAGATTCATCAGAAGATCTCTTCTTTTCTTTCTTTTCTTTAAAGTCATAAGACATAGAGAATTCCTTTTCCGTCTTGATAGAAAACGAGACAATATATTCGTACGATGAGAAGGTTTGTGAGACTAATGCTCGAAGGAGAAATGGTTTTAACCCATCAATGAAATGATCAATCTTACGTCTTGGGTTATGTTTATAATCTATAGCATACATCGCTAACCTTGTAAAGTTATCCACATACTTTGCAACATTCTCATCCTCCTTCTTCCTCAGACTCAGAAATTGCCTTTCCATATCTGCTCGATGGTCATGTGGAAAGTATTTTTCTAATAAAGTTTCCTTAAACTCCCTCCATTACATACTTGATACTTCTTCATCTTCCTTTGTGTTTTGAATCAGCGACCACCATTGATCGGCATCTCCAGTGAGGCGGTAGACTTCCATGACAACCTTCTCCATTTTGCTACTCCCCAAGGTGTGGAATATTTTCTCTAAGGAGTTTATCCATTGCTCGTCTACTAATGGATTTGTACCGCCATTAAATGTTGGCAGTTTTTTCCTCATGAAGAGTTTTAACATTGATCCTCCACGTTGCGGATCAGGTTGATCCATACGAGTACGGTTATTATTCACAACCTAAGTGAGTTGTCCCAGTATGGTAATAAGTTGATCAGCACCAGTTGTATCTCCAGCTCCACAATAATTATCTTCAGCATGAGGGTAATCCCTACACGGAGTGAGTGAATTGATATGGTTTCCATTCCTCCCACTAGGCTCCACTTATAAACAATGGCATAAACAAGATTAGTTTATGAATTAAAATACATAATTCCATACTTGTAAAACACATAACATAAATTGAACTATTTATGGATATTATCCATAATCATAAAAATGTTTTCTTTAAGGAAGTACGTACTCATAAGCCCTACATAATGGTTTGTAAAGAAAATGATAATTATCCTAAGCATATCCCATGGGAGTGTCGTAACCAAGAGTGCAGCACGGCCCATTGTCGTGCACCAGTTCCAGTTCGAGTCTAGCTCAAAGTGGTGTTTTCGGGTTTTACCCCTAGGTACATTTGTGATAGAGCCGCCTCTACCTGCTCGTATCCAGACAGGGATGTATTGCCCGAAAAACTCACAAATTCTCTATAATACCTATATTCTAGAAAGATCTTCTATACTAATCCTCAAATTCTATCTTCGGGCTATGTGCTCTAATCAGAGTTTATCTAAATCTAGAATCCATGGTTAGTACTAAACTATCTCTAATACCAACTGTAACACCCTAAACCCAGTTACCCAGAGTCGGTGCATTATTGCGTAACATTGGCATGATCCAAAAATATCAAGTCTCGAAAGACCGATTATTTTAGTATCCTTGTAAACACAAGATACATTCATAAATGTTACATTACATCATAAATTGAAAAACTACAATAACATAGTCTCTATTTTCCATACTCATATCCCCTTCAGACTATCCCTACAGGTCATTCCTAAATAACTTCTTCACATCCTGGAAAAATTAAAACATTTAAAGGGGTGAGCTCAGATGCTCAGTAATGATAACAATATAGTGGAAACTTTCATAAGTAAACATTAACATTTAAGGCAATATATAACTAAAACAAAAGCCTTTTAAACTTGAACTTCAGCATAATATGGCAAAAATAAAATGAAATAATGCCATTTACTTATTCACATGGATATTCTACTAGTCGAATAATCACATGCAATATCAATAACCACTATTATAATGATGCAATGCATAATGCTATATTATCATAAACACGAAGCCAAGGCCTCGTGCCAGGACTACAAATAAGATTTTGTCAAGGCCTCATGCCAAGACACTAGTTTTTCTCATGATACATGTCGATGCATCGAGGAGCTATAGCGGGCTCCACCCGTCACTTATTAAGTCCAATGCATTCCTCATATGAAAAGTTTTAAACATATCATAAATCATAACATAATCGTATCACATAAAACATGCATAAAGGAAACATAACATTTTTACATTTCAATCACAAGATATCAATACAAAACATTGTTATAAAAAAACACTTTCAAATCCATTTTTAATACCAAAATAAAAGAACAGTAAAACATGGTATTTATTTTTCATTTAAAAAAACTTTGGCTTATAGAGGAATCCGAAACTCAAATAATGGTCACGGAGGCGGAGAAGTCGTTGTCTCCGCATAAGAAAGACAAAAAATTCTTTTTTTCATTTAGTGAAAATTCTTCATATAAAAATATACCATTTGAATAAACGTAAAAGTCAAAGGGGTTTATACACCGTATAAAAGTAAGTTGTGTATAAAACAAAGTATGCCTCAATGAAAGGATATTGAGACGAAGTCCCTTACAAAGATAATTTTTTAAATAAAATAGACCCATTATGTGTATTCACTATATGTAAACAAAAAGAAACTATAAATACAAGATAGGACATAATAATATCATGACATAATTTGAAAGTATGAGATTAACCCAAAGAATGGAAATTGGGTTAAGAAGTTCCCTTACCTTGTATTTGACTTGACTCGACCGTTATTTTACCTCCTAAATAATAAAATAGAGTTAAAATATACTTGCTTAAGAACCTTTTTCAAGTTCATGTTCCCTTTTATAACACTTATTAAAATGTTATGAAAATTATGTAGTTATTTAAGTTAATAACGGTCGTTTTGTCGATCTTTGGTACTTGAGTCAACAATAAACTTCTTATAATTACAAGTTGTTTATGTGGTAGAATAACCATTATCTCTAGAATTATATTCATGATGTAGATTTCATATATATCATATATATCCCGTATATACATTCATTTATAATATTACATAACATTTAGAGGAAAGAAATGAAATGCACCGTTCATGGAGACGGTAAGCCGTACGTACGCAGGAACGCTACTTTCATTTCTATTTCATATTTAATGGAATGAAATTATAATTATATAAAGGTATACTATAATTCCAGTATAATATAATGTATAATACCATTTACTCCATCCTTTATACATCCCACATATGGCATTAACGATTCAAATCACTTTGAGGGGGCGGTAGTCCGTACTTCCTAAAATGAAAATATCGCGTTTACCCATAATGGAAACCATAAAGGTATTCCATAAATGAAAAATACAAAAACTTAAGTAAAACATAAAAATATTATATATCATATATAAATATAGTGACATCTTAATTTCCACCTTTGAAGGTGTTATATGAGTGTTGAACAATCATCGTTTTGTGAGGCAGAAATTTTCCATCCATAGAAACCGTATGTTATTTAACCATTAGATGTAGGTGTGTGTAAGTGTAGCTCTAATACTTCTTATAACAACATACTAGTATATTCATGATACTGGCGTTTTTACAAAAGAAATGAATAAAAAGATTTTAGGGTTTTGGAGAAGCAAAATAAAACTTAAGAACACAAGAGAAAACACTACCTTTGAAACGGGCAACTCTTTTTGATTTGAGATCAATGGATTCTTTGGGAAGACTTCTGCCCAAAGTGAGGCTTCTAGGAGTAAGAGAGGGACTTTTAGAGAGTATTTGGGCATAGGTTGGCCGAGACAAATGGATTTGAAGGTGTGTATAAGGTGGTAGTGGTGGGGGCCTTTTATAAGAGGAGAGGAGGGGCACTCTTGGAAAGTCATGAAATCTTACTTTATAATATAATGAGTTTCGGATTTTAAAGGTCCCACACTTATATATTTCTATTATAAAGTGATAAGGGTTCGAAATATACTCATCCAATAGGTTTTTGACAAGTGTAAGTCTTAGATTTTACATTATCTTTTCATTTTATTTAAATCATTAATTAATGAGGTAATCGCTGCATCATCATGGTGTCATAAATAAATTAATTTATATAATGTCTAAAAATTTAAAAAAAAATCATGATGTAGGAAATATTTTTATCTTTTCAATGAATATTTATAGTCATAAATATTACTTGTATAACCCCATTTAAAAATTGTTTTAGTTAAACAACTCATTTTTGTGACATTTTTATTTTAACATTAAATAAAACGTTTTTAATGTCATTTTCCTACCAAAGTGGCTCCATGGGGTCCCCAAGTTGACACATGGATTTTCTTGGTCGGCCATGACTCATCCAATAGTGGTAGGACAAGTGTAAGGGTATTTTCTTATTTTTATAATACCATTTTTACCTTAAATTTCACTAATTACCTTTATTCACGATTAATTAAACTTAAAAGTTACTATTCACCAAAAATTATTTTAATCCCATTGAACCACATTTTACTTCCTAATGAAAACCATGTATGTAGGATTTTTGAAAATATAATCATAGAAGTGGTAATGTTTCATTTAAACGAAAAATCAGATTTTTAACTACCACTTAGTGGTTTCACTATTCATCAAAAATTGATGTTTTTCAGTACAATGCCAAAATTTCACCCTAAGCTATAATTGATATTCCGAATTCAAAAATGATGTCTATTTTACAAAATTCCAAACATATAAGTTTCATTAATTAATTTTATAACTAATTCTCGCTGTCACAACAAATAGCGTGTTTTTAAGAAATAATATATATCAAAAGATTGACAATTGTTTATGTGCAATTTCAAAGTGAAATTAATTATAATGAACAACATTGGATAAAATGGTAAAAATATATTCTAATTATACTTTAAAACCACTCAATAGTATAATTTATCACTATAAATTATTTTTATTAAAAAGTTATTTTTAAGTATTTTTCACTATTAATAAAAAAATTGGAAGTTCTCAGAAAATTACAAAAAAATTCAACTTAGGATAATTTCGATATTATGAATACAAAAACGAAGTCCATTTGGAAAGATAAAATTTATAAAATTTCAAAAATTATGTATTACTATTCATAACGGCTACTTTGATTGGTTGTGGTGTGTGTTAGAATCTCGAACTTGTGTACAATGCAAGCTATTGCATTATTGAAAGAGAAGCGTATCATGGAAGCTCGGGGTGTTACACTTCATTTCGGCCCTGGAGAATAATTAGGTTTAGTTGCCAAGGCCCAAAAGGCCAAACAAGGAAGGAGATGAATATTGTCCCAATTATTAACCCTTTCGTCAAATGTTGGGGCATCCCATCCAGGATTGTTTTGTCTTCAAATACCTCCTTCAAAAGATGGTCGACTTGGGACAACTCAAACTGAAAGGCTTTTCAACCTAGGTAGAATGTGTTACTACTACAGTTCCAGAGGAGGAAGGTGAGTGGCAAGAAGTCATAAGCAAAAATGCACAAAAAAATGATGATTGGATGGTCAGAAAGACGACCAACCGAACTCATGCTATTTTGTGAAGGCAATTGAAGAAACCAATTGTACCTTCTTCCATGAATGCCATGGAAAAACCCTCTTCATCATAGGGAAATCCTCAAAGATGTGGCATGATTCAAAGAAAGAAAAAGAATCAGAAGAAGATGAGTATGTGTTAAACCCTAAGTTGTCTTTGACCCTGGAAGACTTCATACCATCTACTTCAAATCGACAGGCACCATCCCACCAAACGGCACAGCCTAAACAGGATAATCAAGAAGAGTCTTCATCGGATGAAGAGTTGATTTTCAGTTCTGTTAATATGATTCAATTAATAGATCCATATCCCAGTCGTAGTTTCGATTTTGATGAGCCTGAATTCCCTGTATTAAACAGAGGAATCAGAGGAAGTTCTAGAGGCTCAGGATACAGGGGAAGACATGGATCTTTCAGAAACCACTATTCCAATTATACCCCTACTAGAACTATGTACGTAGCAGAAACTCATGGTAGATCCTTTCAGTGAGCTCAGCAAGAACAAGAAACTTATTCTACCAATAGCAAATTCAGTCCTGGCACGGTTATTCTGGAAGACTGGTTGAAGGTTCCATCTTCTTCCCCTCAGTAAGTAAATGGATCTAATCGGTCTAATATTCTAAAACAAGGAATATTGCCAACTCCTATCCCAATACAAGATGCATCAAATTCCAAATCATCAACTTCCAAGGCACCTTCTAAACCACATGTTTCTATTGGGAAACACAGACCTCTAGATCAAAAGTATGATGTATTGAAACACCTGGCATAAGTACCGTCCAAGTTATCAATTTTAGATGCTTTTAATCTGTCAAATGATCTTCAGGAGGCACTCATCGAGGCTTTGTCAAGTCCTCAGGAGTTTGAAACTGAAATTATTACAGTTAAAGTCTATCACATAGAGAATAATCCTGCAGAATGACATGCAATAATATCTTTTTCTGCTGAAGATGAAGATGATGTTGTGCATGGGAATATTAGACCTTTGTACTTATCATGAAAGGTAAATGGCATAGACATCCGAAGAGGTTTCATTGACAATGGTTCAGGAGTCAACCTCATGCCCATTCGTACACTTCGTCGATTGGGCCTCACTGAATCTGATTTATCTCCTTCTACCATGATGTTACAAGGATATGATAAAAATGAACACAAACCACTGGGTGATGTTACACTCAAAACTCAGTTTGGAGATCTTGTATCCAATTCAGATTTCAGTGTTGTTGATCAAGACTCATCTTTCATCATACTGCTAGGAAGACCTTGGCTACGTCAACATGCGGCTATCCCTTCATCATACCATCAATGTCTCGAATATTATTTTGATGGTCAAGTTGGGACATTTTATGGTGATAAGGTCTCGTTCAAGACATGTCAGTCTCAATAAATTGAGGCAGAATTCTATCACATGAAGGGGAGGGAGAAATCTACAACAAAGGATACTACCAAAATTAATGCTCCATATGGTTTGAAGAAGATTCCAATAAATCCATTTGTGCATATGAGTATAGATTATGTGTTGCCTATCAGTCAAATTGACAGGATAGACCCAAATCAAAATACTCTTATGGAAAGATCCATAATGTAAATTACAACAATCAATCCAGACAGCATGGGAGAAATTGGTGATCCTCAAAGTAGTGATGAAAACCCAAATGGTGACGTCTTCATTTCATCTGATGAAATACAACAAGTCTATACTTTTCCAATCAGGCCAGAAGAAGTTATAGAAACATCGGAGGTGAACAATGATTTCGATTCTCAGTCCATCATCTCCTCTTTATTTCCCAAGGAATACCCTTCATCATCAATTATGTCAGAAATTGATGCTTCTTCTTCAATATGTTCAAATTTTAACATCTCTTCTGATCATGGAAATTCTTCATTTTCATATACTATGCAAGTAGAAACCGAAGAAATAACACATGTTGAAGAAGAAGAGGAAGATCTCAGAGATTCTCTTCCAGCATTTGTAGAGGGTATCTCTACCACTATGGATGAACTCAGAGAAATAAATATGGGTACAAAAAAGATCCACGCCCCACTTAAATCAGTGTGGCCATGACTCTTGAAGAACAGGAGATGTATATTTCCTTTTTAAATCAAAATCAAGACATATTTTCTTGGAACTATACAGAGGTTCCCGGGCTTGATCCTGATGTTGCTACTCATCATTCGGGTTTACCAGAAGAACATCAAGGATTTAAGCAAGCTGTGAGAAGAACACACTCAACTTTTGCTTCCAAAATTGAAGCTGAAGTGGATAATATTATCAAATATAACATCGTCAGAGAAGTTCAATATCCCAAGTGGCTGGATAATATTGTCCCTGTAAAGAAGAAGAACGGACAAATTATGGTTTGCATCGATTTCAGAGATCTTAATCGGCATTGTCCTAAGGATGATTTCCCTGTTCCGATTACATATCTTTTAATTGATGCAACCGATGGCTATGATGCACTTTCCTTCATGGATGGATATTCCGGATATAATCAGATCCGAATGGCCCCAGAATACGAGGAATCCACAGCCTTCACAGCCCCTAAGGGTGTGTTTTGCTACCGGGTAATTCCCTTTGGCTTAAAGAATGCGAGCACAACATATCAGTGTGCCATGCATCATATCTTCAAACCCTTTCTAGGGAAGTTTGTTGAATGCTATGTAGACAATTTGGTGGTTAAATCCAAACAATGTTCTAATCACTTGACTGATTTGGAAGTCATATTCCGCAATCTTTGACAACATAATTTGAAGATGAACCCCTTAAAATGTGATTTTGGGGTAACCTCAGGATAATTTCTTGGCTTTGTTGTACGCCATCGTGGTATTGATATCGATCTTGAGAAGACAAAGTCAATCCTTGGTATATCACCTCCTCGAAATATGAAATAATTAAGAAGATTTCGAGGACACTTAGCCTATATTCGATGTTTCATCGCCAATTTGGCAGGAAAAAGTTTACCCTTCACCAAATTGATGAAGAAGGGAGTCACTTACCACTTGACCGATGAATTTCAAGAATCATTCGATATTCTCAAGAAATACCTCTTGAGTCCACCGGTACTCATGCCACCTGTTGAAGGAAGATCACTTATCCTCTACGTGACAGCTCTAGAGCGATCATTGGGTGCCTTTCTTGCTCAGAAGAATGATGCTGGGAATTAAAACAACCTCTATTACCTCAGTCGAACTATGCTTGATACAGAAACCCGGTATTCAAGTATTGAGAAGTGCTACATGGCATTAATATTTATAGTTCAGAAGTTGAGACACTACCTGCAACATCACGAGGTCCAATTGGTATCTCGAAATAACCCGCTCAAATTCATCCTTAGTCGTGCAATGCTTATAGGACGGCTGGCAAGGTGGGAAGTTATTTTGTAGAAATTTGACATTCAGTATGTGTCTCAAAAGGAAATAAAGGGCCATGATCTGGCTGATTTTCTGGCTGAACACCCTTTAGTGGAAGACAAATCTTTAGATATTGAACTCCCTGATGAGGAATTCTTCTCTATTGAAGAAAGTCCTCACGCATGGGAAATGTATTTTGATGGTGCTTCCAGAAGTCCAACAGGGAGGAAAATGGAAAATCCTAAATTCCACAAAGTTACCTTAGGAATTGTGCTCATTTCTCCATAAAAGTAAATGTTACCTTATTCCTTCTTATTGTGGGAAGGTGGTACCAATAATGAAGTAGAATACGAAGCTTCAATTGCAGGCTCGGAATTGGCACATCAAGCAAAAGTGAATCACTTAAAGGTGAAATGTGATTCAGACCTGGTAATCAAACAAGTCAATGGGGATTATTCTATTAGAAAAGAAGAATTAATCCCTTTGTATGATTATGTCAGATAGTTAATGGTGGAATTCCCTTCGGAACCGACATTTTCTTATGTCCCGCGATCACAAAATGCTCAAGCTAATGCACTGGCTAATATAGCCACAGCTCTGGAAGATCCAAATCGGGATGATACAACCATCAGTATTTCCCACCTTTGTGCAATTTCACCTTATGTTCGAATCAGAACAGAGGAAATTAATGAAATTAGTCCCATTCCTGAACCGTATGGTCATACTACAGGATGAATGTCACCTATCAGGGAATACCTTCAAAATGGAACACTTCCACTGGATAGAGCCGGGAAAGAACAAATCTGGAAACGTGTGGTCAATTTTACACTTTATGATAGCCCATATCACCTTGATAAAATCCTCTAAAAACGTGTCTTTGATGGAGTTCTCTTCAAATGCATTGATGGTGAAGAGAAAATGGTTGTCATGAAAGAAGTGCATGCAGGAGTCTGTGGTGTCCACCAGTCTGGACATAGACTGTCTGATCAGATACGAAGACTTGGATACTTTTGGCCTTAAATGATACAAGATTGTGTTGATTTCACAATTAATTGTCATTCATTCCATGTACATTCCAACTTCATTCATCAACCTCCAGAGTTGCTTCATACAGCTAAATACTTGTTGCCATTTTCCACATGGGGAATGGATGTGGTGGGACCTTTCTCTTCAGCTACGGCCAAGTAGTTTAAGTATATTCTTTCTACTACTGATTTATTTTCCAAATAGGCAGAGGCAATACCTCTTAAGGAAGTATGTTCTAAATGCATTTTTAGTTTCATCAAGTATAACATCATTACCAGATTTGGTGTCCCTCATACAATATTGATGGAAAATGGCACCAACTTCTGTTCATCCGAGGTGAAGAAATTGTATCAAGAATACACCATCAAATCCAACCATTCGTCTCTGTATCATGCAGCGACCAATGGCTAGATATAAGCTTTCAACAAGACTCTGTCAAATATACTGCAAAATATGGTGGATAAAGATAAGAAATCATGGCCTGATAAACTCTTCCATGATTTATGGGATTATCAGACTACGACCCGCACTGCAACTCGGTCAACTCCATATTCACTGGTATATGGAACGGAAGCCATCTTTCCCATTGAAGTTCAATTTCCTTCAGTCAAATTAGCCATTTGTGATCATTCATCTACAGATTAGAAATCTCAAAAGCGATTGAATGAAATGGAACGTTTAGATGAGAAAATATTGTGAACTTTTCACCACTAGGAAGTCTATAAGAATCAAATAGCACGAGCTTTTAACAAAAAAGTTCGTCTTCGTTCATTCACTCAGGGAGAATTGGTATTAGTTCTCAGAACTCCAATGATACCAGGAAAGAATTCTCCCATGATTGAGCCAAAATGGGAAGGACCTTAATCAATACATAGGGTCTACTCCAATGGAGCTTATTCATTAATCTCAATGGATGGAGAACTCATCACTACTCTAACCAATGCCATATTTTTGAAGAATTATTTTGTATAAACACAAAATATATCATCATTGGTCCGATATGACCTTAAAATTCACCACAGTCCAGCAAGACGTCAAACTGCATCATCCACGGTCCATACATATGACCTTAAACTATTTATGTTACTTTCATCCCACATGACGTTAAACTGTGAAAAAGTTACCTAATACGTCCAACATGACGTTAAACTGTTTCCCCCTTCATCGTCCTTACTATATGAAGTTAAACTATATTGAAGTCCCTTTCATCCAACATGATGTTAAACTGCATAACCAACGGTCCATGCATATGACCTCAAACTATTGGAACTTACGTCCAACATGACACTAAATTGTTTCATCCCTTTTTTCTTCCAAAATGATGTTAAACTATGAAAAAAGTCCTTAATACGTCTAACATTACGTTAAAATGTGTTCTCTTTTGTCCTTACTGCATGAAATTAAACTGCACAGTCCTCTTTTTGTCCAACATGACATTAAAATGTGTTTTCCCCATTGTCCTAACTAAATGATTATAAACTATACAGAATGTCCTTTGATACATCCAACATGACATTAAATTGTACTTTGTTCCTGCTAAATGACACTAAACTATGCAACACCAATAGTCCTAACTGCAAGACTTTAAACTGCGTAGTCCCTTTATATATCCAACATGAAATTAAATTGTGCATCATTAAGGTTGTTGTTACCTCTTGTTTCTCACACCGAGTATGACCCATGTGAGCTTAGAGAAAATATCAACCATAACACCCTCTCTGGTAACTAACCATGTGTAAGTCCCAACAACATAATTTTTTAGGTCGTTGTCCCCAAGAACAACTTGATCATTAATTCATTCTTTAATTGAACTATGCAGACTTTGATCCTTGCCTTACAGGCTGGGTATGTAGGCAACCTCCCAAGGTTCAATCCCAAAATCAATCTCTTCACATAGGTTCACCTCCATCTCATACGATGTTGATTCATGAAACCTCCCCTAAAATCAATATCTTTACATTGGTTCACTTTCGTCCTTTCTATATGACGTTAAACTGTACAACACTTTTCGTCATGTATGACAATAAAACTATAATATTCTTTGATACCCTCACTTGAGAGGGAATCATTATTTACATTTATTTTCAATCATGTTATATTCCAAGGACTACATGCATACATGGCAATGCCTGAACCTTTTATCTTGGATTAAACTATCATTGCACTAAAGTACCCTTTCACCCTTCACATGTACGATCCAAATTTGTACAAAGGGTATTTATAGAACTACGTGGGCTTGATTCCCATCCTTATGAGATACGTAGGAACATTTGAGTGTCCCTCGAATCTAGCCCCAAGTCTTTTGGGCCTAACCCCAAATTCCTCTTTCAGTCCCCTGGCTGAAAAGTCCCCATGAAAACACACACTGTGTATTTCTTATAATGGTCCATGCTCTATGACCCTAAACTAAGATCTCTAATCTTTTTGTCCCATGCGACGTTAAACTGTAGTTTAAGAACAATGTATGGCTTGATTCCCATCCTTATGGGATACGTAGTGAAGTCTAACATTTCAATTCAGGACCTAGATACAACATGATTATGGTTAGCATTGATCTGTGTATCTCTGTATACATTGGATGATACCCATCTTTATGTGTCATAATCCTAACCTTAAATATTTTCAGATCTTCATAACCCTTTTCTTGACTTTTAGTCACAAAAATGTCAAATTTCCGAGAGTTCTTTTACCTGATTATGCAGTATGTGCCCTTTGGCGGCCTTGCATAAATAGTCTCCATAACGGACTTGTTATCCAAAGGATACTATTTATTTGACTATGCAGCACATTCCCTTAGGTGGCCCTGCATAATTCAACCCCCTAACAGGTTTGTTAAATAATGGTAACTTCATTCTTAGGAAGAAAGCTTCTTTTGTCCTTATTTATCTTAATGACAATATGTAGGGATCCGCAAAAATATCCATCCTTAACATGCTTTTCCCATATCCTTTCTCATGATCTGAAAGTATTCAAGTCTATGGTTTATATTCTCCTTCCATACATTTGGGTCAGACCTTCGTAGGAGTAATATTCATCCAGTTCTTCGATAATCTGGTTTGGAAATATCTTCTCCATATTCAAGTACCTCTTTCCATACAAACTCTATACATTGGAAAAGTTGAATCTTCATAAACTTTCACTGGCTTTTTATCACTAGGAAAGTAAATTTCTAACAGTTCATTTGCCTGACTATACAGCACGTTCCCTTAGGCGGCCTTGCATAAACAGTCTACATAACAGACTTGTTAGCCAAAAGATGCTATTTATTTGACTATGCATCCAATGCCCTTAGGTGGCCCTGCATAATTCAACCCCCTAACGGGTGTGTTAAATAATGGAAACTTCATTCTTGGAAACTACTTCTTCTAATTCCTTTTAGATCTTTTTCATATCATTCCTCAGATTCAAATATTCTTAAGTTATAGTTTACATATTTTCCCTCATACTTGAGTGTGGTAATATTTTTTCAGATAAATTTTCAAGGAATTGAGTCAATTTCAATCCATTCGGTCAAAGCTATTTCGACCTTAAACATTAGCCTTTTTATGTCCGACATGCATGACTTTAAACTTCCAATAACCACAATGACCGCTGGTTTTCTTTTTTCCTCAGAGTCAAATCATCTTTTCTCTCTGTATCCAACTCTGAGGGGGGGATTTTGTTGACGCTCCTTTCATTACATAATCTAATGATTGGAAAAGGGGAATATATGATCTCAAAGTGATTCAACCTTTGGACAAATATCAAAAATTGACAAAGGAATGAATAAGAAGAACATTGCACAAGGGTCGCGCAAGTTCTACAATGGTCGCGCAAGTACGCATGCGCGCCGCAATGGTCGCACATGTACACTTATGAGCTGAAGTTGGTCGTGCAAGTCACTTGCACGCCCTAGGTGATAACCTCCTGGGGTCTTCTCCAACCTATAAATACCCCCAGTGGTCCCCCCATGGAGAAAACAAATTTTCTAGAATTCACAGACAGAGCTCTGAACGCCCAAGTCTCTTCTTCTGGTCTTCCGAACTCTTATAAGGTAATTCTTTACCTAGAATGGAAGGTCTAAACAAGAGGAGTTAGGTATAAGTGTTAGAATTCACTAACACTTGCGTGCCTAAGTGGTTTTCCCTTAAGGGAAATGGACACACTTGCGCATCGCCCTACTTCTTAAACCAGAACTTGCGCGCCATCTTCTGGAAAGCCTCTAGGTATAATACCAAGGTTTTGAGCCAAGTCTCGCCCAAGTATTACCCTAAGGGATGAAAATCGCGCAAGTACCAATGTGTCGCGCAGGTATACCTACTCGACCAGGACTTGCGCGCCTACGCAGTACCTGCGCACCTTCCAGGACTTGCATGCCCCTACCTCTTTGGGTTCCCTTATTGCCCATTTAGCCCCTCCTATACCATTCCACCTCTCATATTCAAGATTAAATCTTCCAGACACTCTTCAAAGCCATTTTATGGCATGATTTCTTGATTTTTATTCCTTATATGAAAGGAATTATATGTAATATTTCTCAAAACCTAGTGATTTACACAAATTTATGTCACTAAAGATTCAGATTTCATTCATCCAACCTCATCCTTTAAGATGAGATAATACTTAACCTGGGCTTCTTTTTCAGGAGTAATCCCCAGTCCAAATTCTCATTAATATGGGCATCCTCCTTAGAAGTAAGCCCCAAGTCCTCATTAATTTGGGCATCTTATTTAGTAGTAAGTCCCAAGTCCCCTAATCTGGGCATCCTCTTTAGGAGTAATCCCCAGTCATAAAGTCTCAAATATGGGAATCCTCCAAAGGAGTAATCCCCAACCATAATTCCCTTATCCCGGGCCTCATTTTCAGAAGTAATCCCTAGTCTCAAATATGGGCCTCCTCTTTAGGAGTAAGCCCCAAGTCCCTTTAATTTTCAAATCCCTTTAACCTGGGCCTCCTTTTCAGGAGTAAGGCCCAGTCTTAATTTCCTTTTGATATGGGCTTCCTTCTCAGGAATAAAACCCAATCATAAGTCCCCTCCTAACTTGGGAATCTTCCTTAGGAGTAATTCCCAATATTAGAGTATCAAAATCTTCATAAAGTACATATACCTTTATGGACCCTGTTCATGGATTTCTTCCCTGAAGTAAGTCTTAATCTTCATCTATTTTTGGGCAGTCATACATACATAATCCCCGCATCATTTCTTATGATTTCACCTTTCATGGCATAATTGTCTGGTTTTACCAATACCTCTAGTTTCTCACACCAAGCATGACTCACGTGAGCTTAGAGTGTAAAAGTGATTATGACATCTTTCTTTGAGCCATCAATCATAAACATCATAATCCCTTATTCAAACTACGTGGGTTCTGATTCCTTTTCCAAAAAAAAGGATACGTAGGTAACCCATCAGCGGGTACGATCCCAATTCTGAAATAATCCATGTACTCTTGAATGAAAATAAACTTCAAGTTCCCCATTGAGTGGATTTAAAATCAGTATGGTCATCATAATGTCCAAGAGACTTTTATGTATTTTAAGGATACCATCAACTAAGAATCTCTAACAAATATAGAATATTCTTCATCGATGAAGAACCTCAAATACATATAAAATATTCTCTAAATTTCTTACATATCAATAATTAATTGTTAGACTAAAGGAAAGCTCATTTTATACTGGTTAATGTAATAAGGATTCACGAACATAACTTAAATATATAAAGATATTCCAGGTGTAGACAATAATTCCCCTCAAAAAGTTGTGATGAGTCTGACCTCCCATCCTCTCGACCAATGAAAATTCTTATGCCTTATTAGTCCACAACTAATGAGCGCCTACCTTTGGAAAGTAGGTCCAAATGGATATGGAATCATTGGATGTTTCTGGTTCTACGAACAAACCCTTTAGAAAATGATTGGAATGTTTGAACCTTTAGTCAATGAGGTCATCCCCGATTCCAGAGGGAAACAATTGTAACATCTTTTTTCATGAAATAAATATTCGCATCATAATTTGACATCCAATCCATACCGAGTATTATATCATATTCAGTCATTAGGATGATGATAAGGCTAGCAACCAAAGCATGTTTTGGTGTCTGGAGGGGGACTAGTCAACATTCCTTTGTTGCAATGATACATCCCCTCGGAGTTTTAACTGACAACTACTTTATTAAATCAAATTGGACATATCTAATTTTCTTGGAAAAATGGGAAAATATAAATGAATGTGATGGTCCAGAATCAAATAACATGTTTTCTTTGTTTGAAGAAACAATTAAAGTACCTGCCACCACGTCATTAGGAACTTCAACATCTGTGGTTATAATCACATAGGCTCTTCCTTTCTCTCTTGGCCAGTTCTGCGTCAAGTTTCCTTGGACCTTAAGACACTCATTTGTATAGTTTCCCATCTATCTGTAATTGTAACCATGAATATCATTAAATTTCACCCCTTGAATTCGTTATTTCAATGACCCTTTTCTATGAACTTATAGTAATCTCCCATTCCTTTTATGAATTTCCTGAGATGATTCTTTCAACAGTTTTCACATAATGGGAATAGATTTGTTCCCTTGTTCTTCTTTGGTGCTTCTCCTTTTCCTTGGTTATCAGAGTACCACTTCTTATTTTGGTTTCCTTTGATAAAATTTTATCTAGAAAATTCTTTCTCTATTTTGATTGCATTTGATACAATTTCATCATATAATTAAAATGATTGAAAATTCAGTTCCCCTCAAAGACATTCCATAAGACCTTCAAAGAAATGATCAATATTGTCTTCCGAGTCACATACGTAATCTGCGACATACATGGCCAACATTGTGAAGGTAGCCTCATACTCTACAACACTATCTTCTTCCCTTTTTTACGCCAAGGAATTTCCCCTTCATTTCAGATCGTTTCTCACGAGGAAAATATTTTTTGAATAATATTTCCTTAAAATTCCTCTATTTTGTATCATCTATTTCTCCTTCCTCTGTGGTATTTTGAATCAAAGACCACCATTGATCAGCATCTCCCTTGAGAAAATAAACATCCAGTACTACCTCTTCATTTTCATCACATCATAATGCCATGAATATATTTTCAGTGGACATGATCCATTAATCTGCAACCACAGGATTAGTAGTCCCACTGAAAGATTGGGGCTTCTTCTACATGAAATGATCCAACACATTTGTGGAATTGTTATTCATTACAACTTGAGTAAGTTGTCCAAATATGGTCATGATCTAATCTACTCTAGCGTTGACTTTGTTGAATTTCTCAGTAGGTATATCCCTACATTCCCATGAGTACTAATTCCCCTTCTTCAATTAGATGACATTCTTAAATAATGGGATTCACTTGATTATTTTATGAATCTCAAATAGAGAAGCACTCAACGTAGTTTGAAATTCTATGCAAATCTAATCTTATTTACATGGTTCCTCTGAGGAAAATTTTACATTAAACTAGTTCATAATGGCTTGTAATGGAAATGTGAATTATTCTAAGAGTATACCCTAGGATTTTCGTAACCATGTGTACAATAAGGCATGTTGTTGTGCCCCTGTTCTCATTCAAGTCTAGTTCAAAGCGGTGTTTTTGAGTTTTACACCAAGATACATTTGTGCCAGAGAAACCTCTACCTGTTCATATCCATACAGGGACATATTGCTTAAAATGATCCACATAATCTATTCCTTACCAAAATACGAGGGCGTTCTTTTATGTTTATCCTCAAATACTGCCTTATTTCATTGTTCCCTTCTATACATTTCCTACTCTAGTATCCATGTTTCCTACCAAACTACCACTGATACCAACAGTAACACCCCAACCCCTCTAGACCTGATCTGGTGCATTACATGTTATATTGGAATGGTTAGAAGGAATGAAAATAACAATGGAATGATTATTTTAGTAGTCTTGAATAAACTAGATACATAAATGTAACTCAAATTACATTGGAGAAGGTTACAAAATACAATACATAACACAACCTAAAAACTGCATCCACAAGAACTCAATAAATGATCTCATGTTCATCACCTGTTGAAGGTAGAAAAAGAAAAGGGTGTTCTAAAAAACTAAGTAAGGGATTCAAATAGCAAAATAATGAATCAATAATAATATAATTGTAAACAATTTGACATAATCAACATGGCATGGTGAATAAATGAAAAATTTGTGCCATTAAAAAACTAATAATGAATCTACATCCATAGATTTTGTCATAGTGAAAACCTCCTGGATAGTAATATCTGATAATGAGTAAAGAGTATTCTTTTTAATTGGACCTCATGTATCTAGAACCTGAAACCATAATACGGTTAAAATGGTTTAGTGCGGTGGGTAGAAACCCATCTAATTTTTTTTGAAACAAACTCAAAGGGTTTGTCACCAACAGATTTGTCTCATCAGACATACTGATGCATCGAGGGGCTATAGAGGTCCCCACCCACCACTGTATCTCCAAATCATTCTTTATACATTGATTAAATAGAATATAAATATTCCTTTTCAATATCCATATAGAGTAGAATATATGGATTCATCAATATTTCTATAGTAAAAATAACTTTCCAAATAAACACCTTATGTAAAATGGTATACAGTTTACACAACAAAAATATCCATGATATGAGATTATGGATATTTAATATAAATAAAATTTCAATTGAAAATTGATCTCAAATGGGAAGTAGGCACACCACATATGAATTATTATGTCCACCACACAATGTTAGTCACAACAAAATAGTAGTTGAGACAAAGTCTCTTATCACAATGTAATCGGTCAAATCATATGACCAAAACATAATAACCCTCTAATGAATCATTGAATAACATGAATTTCAAATAAAAATGTTATTCTATATCAAATGGAAGTACACAGATACCACATACAAGAAATAAGTGGCGAACAATGAAAAATCTCATAGAAATGAAAGTGAGATGAGAAACCCCTTCAATTATGCTCGAGTGTGTTCTTTGTTTGTTTTAATGACATGAATAATAAAATTTAGCTCCATTATTTATTAACTCTAGAAAATAATATACATGTAATTTATTTATTATAACCTTATTAGGTTCATTCGTGGCCCTTTTATGGGTTTAAGAGGTTCAATTTTCTTGTTTTGGAAGCATTTGTTTCCTTAGTTTTCATGAATCATTTACTTATTTTCATGAATAGAAGTTCAGTTGGAATGTCATTAAACAAACAGAATTGTCCATATATATTATTAATGGCAATTAGGAGATATAAATTATTTTGGGTCATGTACACTAATGATGATTCATTAGTTAAAAGTTTATTACAAATATTTGGATTAACTTGGACATTTTGTTCATAGTGAACTTGTTTTGTATTATAATCTTATATTATGAGTGTATAAGGGTTAAAGAACATTAAGGAGATGAAATATATATATTCTTATATTGTACAAAAAAATAAAATGGTTTCATGACCAGTAATGAAGGAGAAAGTGAAGAACGAAACTCCTTCATCCACAAAGGTTACAAATTGGAACCTCATGGACGTTGATTTCATTTATAAAAATAAAAGGGAGGGAGTAAGTATATTGATGATAGTTATTACATTAACTTGATATAATTCCAGTATATAAATTATACTTGAGTTTTTAATGGTAATTTTCACAGATTAGGTGAGGAGGGACAAATAAAAGAGATGAACTTGAAAATAAAAGAAAATGTGAGAGATCCCTTATGAAAATTCAACAGCCTAACGACATCGCTTAGAATTTAATAAAATAAAATAAAGAGAGAAAAGGGTATCTCATCATATTGAAATAAAAAATAACAGTAATATGAACACATAAAAACAAACCCCAGCAAATTAGAACTGAAAATAAAATAGATAACATAAATGAAGTGTCGACTAAAAGAAGAGAATGAAGGATTCCCTTACCTTGTAGAATAACACCTAGATCGTGAAGGATGGGACATTGGGGACGTAAGTACACCTTGGGAGGACTCTTGGGGAGGTAATAAAATCATATAATTGAGGATATGGTGTTTGGAATGAAGGAAAACGATGGGGGTGAGTGGGTATTTATAGTAAGGAAGGGAGAGTTTTTTAATAATTAAAAGGGACACCTCATTAGTGGTTTTCGCAAAACCATGGGCTTTCCCATGGTATTTTCCCATGGTTTAAGACACTTGGGACAAATAATGTCATAAGATACTGTAAAAAAGTCCACCAGACCTTTATATTAATAATTACATCATTATGATGTCATTAAACTGCTGAAAACTCAAATCTGTATTTTTACTATTCATGAAAATTCATCTATTTTAGAAAAATCCAAAAAATTCACCCTAACCATTTTTCGATGTGTATAATTAAAAAATGAACTCAATTTTTTTAAAATAATTTTCTATGTATTTTTACTTTAATTTTTAAATAAAAAGAAAGTTAAGTTCAAAAATAACAATTAGTGGGTATAATTAGTTCTGTATTACATTGAAAAATTAAAAAACTTCTCATTATCTTAATACCTTTAGAAAATAAAATATTATCATTAGTTATTATTTATAAGGGTCATATTACTATTCATATTACTATTCATAAGGGTATGTTACAATTCATCAAAAACATCAAGTTGGTTCTATCAGACTACAAATGACTTAGTGGTCACAACTATAGATGACTATTTTTCGAAATTAAAAACATAGAAGTGGAAAATTCATGTTTAATGGATAGAATATAACTTTCTCCTATGATATATTATTTCATAAAATACATATTTCCACATGAAATATAGGGTATCTAATGAATATAATGGATTTAAGAGAAACTTACCATAAAATGTTTCAGGAGTTACATAAGGTGGTTACTCTAAAGTATTGGGCTAGTTAATAACTCCATTTAATATAATTATAGGAATTATCTTCAGGATAACTGAAATTTCCATTATTATATAATTTATATTATAATTATATTTTACTAACCAATCCATCCTATGTATTATGTAAAATTGAAAAATTATAATAAACATGAGTCAGGGTGATATTTTTTACTCACAGTAGTTAATAATGGTATTTCTATATTTTTATGATATTCAGATTGGTCCTATAAATGTTTTAACTAAAAAAATACCACTAATAGTTTATGTAATATAGTTATGTTTTTTATAATCATGAATTAAATTAAAAATTCATGTAACTAGAATATAAAAATGTAATTTATAGCATTCAGTTTATGATGAGTAAATGGACTCAAACGTCATTTATAAACACAAATTTATCCATCATAAGTGAAAAATCATGACCTTAATCCTTTTAAATCATTTAGGATTGACTACCTTTTACCTCAAATATCTTTTTATTGGTAAATTTATTAGAGAAACGAATATCCCTCCTACACTTGAAGAATTTTAATATAGTTTGTAATTTCACATTTTTCCCTTTTTCATAGGAATTCAAATTTTAAGGTTTTATATCTCCCTGATATTTTTTATCTATATTTTCTTATATTCCAAAATTATACCACCTCCCACATCCATTTAGTTGATTCTATAAATTATTAATCCCCCGAGTTATTTTATATCAGTAGTTTTTGTTTCCTTACCTCTCTTCTATGCTCAAAATTCATTCAGAAGATTGTCTCCCACTTCTTCTTTTAATCATTGACACCATAAGAAAACTGAGTATATTAAAATTCCATTTCAACATCAAGAGTACAAAATAAAATTTCTTCCTAATCCCTAAATTATATATTGAAATAGATTTCCATATATGAGGCCTCATCCTATAAATTAACTCATCAATATTCTAATCAAACTCAATTAAAAATCTTGAAGAATAGCAGAAAATCAATTTAGTATTTATCTCTTAATTCACAACCAATGAATTTCAAAATTTTATAACTCAAGGAATTCCCTCTCCATCATAATTTTAAGGGTATTAAGAAAATAATTATTAAAAAAAAATTATTTTGTTTTATTCATATTTCATGAATTCCACCGCATCCTTTAGCTTCATGTTCTGGATCAGTGTCCACCACTAATCAAGTTCCCCCACTAAGTGATATACCAAGAAGATATGGAGGTAGGTGAACCTTCTCATAGGAAAATAAATTTAAATTATAAAAATTATTATACAAGACATTACGGAGTATCTCTACAATGACGAGTGTACACCTTACCACAATAATCAGGCTGAGTAAGAATTTTACTACACTAAGGTAAGAAAAAAAGACCAATTAGAATAGACCTCGGAGATTTTACCCATTGAAAAATAATCCACAACTTGATTGTCTTAACGATATGTATACATGACTTCAAGGGAGAGAGATCGCATGAGTCGAGGACAGTCAGTCCAGACTGGTAACATCTTCTATGGCACATTCTTTGAATGGTCTTTGAAAATTTAGACTCCAAGAGAGGAGTCTGATTCTATCTATAAGTCATACCAACTAAAATGGACGGCATACATCATCGGTTTTATCATAGCCTAGATCTCCACTTCATTGTAAAATCCATTATCAATGAAATAGAGAAATCACCCCTTCAAGAATCCCTTGTATGTATGGAAGAACCCCCTTTAATTGATATTCTATCAGTGTTACCTTCTCTTGCTCAAAACAATATAGAATATAAAATATCTATCATAAAGTGTTATATTTCAATTTTATCAGTGTATCAGAGGCTCTGAAAAAAATAGGTGACCATTAACACATGAAGGATTCATCTTCTAGTTGTGCATTTCATGGTGATTTCAAGGGCTACCTATTGTTTTAGTCCTTATGTATAACCATTGTGAATCGATTCTCCATCATCATGAAGTTTCCAGCTCCAACTTCCATCATATTAGAAAGATCAACATTACGTTATCTGTAAAATACATTATTAATACGAGTCCAACTATTTCATGTATATTTTATAGAAGAGTAAATCATATTTTTGGAATTTTTTACTAAAATAAATATTATAAAAAATTCTAATGTGTAAACCTCAAATTATATAATTACATGGTTATAAAATAATATAAATTAACATTCAAAATGTTAAATTATCTATATATCCTACATAAATGTAAGTAAAATTTATTTTACTAACCATATAATATCCCATGATAGAGGAAAACTTGGTGCCTAGAATGGACTATTTTTCATTATCTAGGTGAAAAATGATTTAATACCCAATCTAACATTATCAAGGTTATTAACCATGGGTAAAACAATGCCAGAGCCACATCCACTTGTAATGTCTATATAGGGATTTCATTTCATCGAAACCACTAAAGTCAGAAATCATCAAAATTTTAGGATACTTTTTATATTTAGGCCTATCTCTAAGTGCGTTGATATATTTTTTCTAGTCTTAATTTCAAAAAATAACAAAACCATTCCATTAATACCATCTATGGGGACCCAATTTTTAACTCATTATTCTGGACATAATTATTTAACAAAATGTTTCTTGAATAACACTGAAGGACATTTATGAGGTTTAATGTCTTGGAAACTAGGTACATAATACAATAATTACCCATGGAAATAATAAAAAATTATTTAACGCAAAAAAGAGTGTCCTTTATTATTCCATCCTAGCTCACCTTGTTTCCAGTGAGTTTTTAATTACATACATCAATATAAATGGTAATGAATAAGCCTATTAAGGGACAGAAAACCTAAATGGAACAATATTGATCATCATGGATAAATCATGTGTAATTACATGATATCATAATCATAATTACATAATATATAACATTTAAATTTTTCTTCAACATAAAAATTAAAAATTTATAATTATATCACAATGCTTCATCACCAAGGTGTCGTAAAAAATATTACCAAGGTTATTCACCAAGCTATCAAAAAAATATAATATCAAGAGATTAATTATTTACCAAAATAATTAGACAAATATAATGTTTAAACTTTCATATGTATTAATTCATGGGTGTCACATAGATTATATATCATAATAAATCATTTTGACCGCAATCTATGGAGGATAAAGTATTAGTTTCACACCAAATCATCGAGTACGTATGTTTTTAAAGGCATGGGATTTTTATCATTTTAACTAATAATATAATAAATGAGTATCACTCATTGTAATCCCTAATAAATTAAAAATAATTACAGTTTATATAAATAACCATTACTAAAAATATGGTTATGTATTAAATACATAAAAGTAGTGGCATGGATAATCAAAGGATGATTTCAGTAGCATATCAAGTGTGGAACGTTGTCTATGGAATGGGATTAATGAAAGATAATTGAAGAATCTCACATATTACACAATTTTAGATAGTAATGGTATGATTATATGTGAATGAGAAAATAATAACATTGATATTAAAAGACTTACATTAAAGGAAGTAATTGTATAAAAAGAGAACTTGAGAATCACTTAATATTAGAGATAGCATCTTAAAGAATGATGAGTGTCCATTATAATCATTGAAAAACTGAAAATTCTATAAAGAGATAATGTTATAGTAAAAAATTATGTAATTTATTTGGAGTGAAATTAGTATAGTGGTTTGGTGTGTCATTATAGAAAATATGGGAGGATTATTTAACAATTTCAAAATATAGGACTTGGAATTACGGAAAATTGAAATCCATGTGCTTATTTGTGGGTTTATCCATGGGTTTGTATCATTGTTTATGTCATGTAAAATGTTTTTTTTAACATATTTTAGGTTCAGTGAAAAAATTTATTATTTTATGTTTCCTATGGGGTGGGAAAGTATTTTTTTATAAATTAAATTTACTAAAACATTAATTTCTATTTTATACATTGAAAATATATTTTTAAGTGGATTATTTTTTTTAATTCATTAAAATAAAATATATTATTGAAAAAACTTATTTTTCATGTATTTTATTTTACTTATTATTATATCCTTGTTATATATTAAGTATGTCATAAAATAGAATGATAAGAAAGAACTGTATTTTTATAACTTAATAGAAAATACAGTATTTTAGAAAAATTTCACATTTTTACCAATTTATAATTTTTACATGATTATTTTAAATATAATTTTCATTTTAAATTTTTTTTCTCTAAATATAATATTAATAAGTTTCAAGTAAACATTCATTATTTTTATAATAAAATTCAATTTTTATGACGTAGTTATCTTTTTAAACCATATAAAATTACACGAGACATTATGAATTTAAATTATCATTCATATTATAAATTGTTATTACATGAATATTTTATGAATTTAAATTTAAAATAAAACAATTTAATAAATGATTATTTTATTTATAATTTTCCCAAAAATGCAATAATTTTTTATTTAAATAATAAATTATATTTATCATATTTTTCTTATATTTGTGTGAATAATGATAAATAATATACTAATAATAATTGAATTAATGAAACCAATAATTCATTTTTGAAAACAAATTTACTCTTGTATAATACTAAAGACTTGTTACATATCCCCTCATTACACATATATAATTACTACGGGATAAGTGTTAAATGGTGGTATTTTCATTTGGTGGTTCCACTAACATTAACCTGATGGTGGTCTACACTAACCTAAAAATCGTTAATAGTTGATTCCTCCTGATCCTTACTTGTCGAAGTAATATTTTTTATTGCTCAAGTGTGAACCCCGGTGGTTCTACCACCCTCTATATTTTGATAAAATTTCTCTAAATGGAGTTATCCTACTTGTTTAGTCCTATTTTTCCTCTTTTTCATTGAATTATATTTTATCAATACCATTTATATACACTATTTCTAATGGTATGAGTTTGACCAAAAGTTATAATTCAAAATGTAAAAATTCAAAAATGGTAATATTGTCCAATTATTATGTAATTCTATAAAAAAAATAGTTACATTTATCATAATACTATATATATATATATACTCCACCAATTCTATACCCAAACATTTATTAAATATCTTAAAACATTTCTGTACATTGCTTCATAATGTCTACCATATTATTAACTACTATATTTATTTTTACTATTATTATAGAATATATGTTCTCTAAGAGAAATTCAATCATATGGAGTTTACATTTATGGGTTCATTATTATTTTTCATCTCCCTGTTTTGTTTCTAACTATTAAAGTCAATGTTAATACATGACGTATAATGTTCTTTTGAAATATAATTGTCTTTTTTAAATTATCATAATAGAAAACTACATTATAAGATACGTGTTCTTAAAAATATAAAGGTATTTTTAGGATGTTACAATTTAACATCATTTAACTAGTATCTAAACAAATTTTGTTTTATATCTTACATAAAAAACATTTATAATGTAGCTTAACATCATATTTTGTGGAAAATATACTATGGAGTTTTAACTCATAATGTCAGGACCATATGGGGTTTTCAATTTAATATCATCTTTTTATAAAAGAGAGTTTTTGTAGTTTGGTGAAATTTATTTATGAAAAAAATGGCTCCCTCATAATAAATATGGAATGCCTTGATCATCATTGTAAAAACTCCACCCATACACCTAATCCCATGTAAGTCATCCTTGGTGTGGGAAAAGAGGATTACAAGTAGATCACCCATGTCACAAGAGTGGGAACAACATGGGATAATAGGTTGAGGTAAAAATATTTCATCAACCACTAAAGGGGACCAAAAAAGGGGAATTCTAATTTCGAGTAACCCTATAAGATTTATTTTCTCTACCAGCTTCTACTGATGTATAAGAGGGGTAACACTAAGTGTAATACAATTATACTAAAATAAAGTATATTGGCACAATGTAAAGTGTTACATTCACTATTTGAATCAAAAGTTAGGTGATATATAATATATGGATGAATATTTACCATGTCATCAAAATGAAACTTCCACTAATGCATCATCTAGAATAGAGGCAATCATATTTGTTAAAAAATTAGCTTGTTTTTAAATCAGGAGACCTATCATGTCACATCCAAGAATACTCCAATACATATAACCAAGATTGGATATAGGCCTTTACAGAGTTATAATGTCACTATATTGGATCCCATTTTAAAATCAATGGTTTATAAGGATTTAAATAGAATAATAATTGATGTGTGAAAGCGAACTAAAAAGGATGTTCTGATAGAGTTCAACAATATAGAATATATCCTACAATTCCTTAATCACATCACAGGGCTCTGTGGCTATAATAGTATCTTATTACCATATCCTAAAATAAATACAATCTCTATGCTTTTTGAGAAGTGGGGACCAAACAAATGAGAATTAATATTCCATAAAACAAGAATGTAATGAGTAAAGTGGTAGCTAGGCCAGATATACGAGATTCAGTAATCACTATTTATTCCACAAATTGGGAATCAAAGAAAACATAGTTCATTTGGGATAGGGTAGTAGGATATTGATAGTAATGGTTGTGTTATCCTCTCTGTGGAGGATTCCAACCCATCTCTATAAGTTATATTTCATATAAAAAATGTCAACTACCTAGATTATCATCACAATAAAATGACAGTGGGGTAAGATATTTTTCTATTGTATTAAAATGGTGTTTATATCATATTTTATCATCATATAGTTAGAATGACATGCTATACATTTTAGGATCTTGCAGCTGGGACCTATGGTCCATGTAATATCATGTCATGTGATAAGGACATGTTAAGAGAATTTTTTATTGAACTAGATTATACAATTTCTATGTAATTTAATTTCAAGAATCTCAAACTATATGACATTTATATTTTGATCACATAACAAGGACCATATGTTGTGTGGTTTATTTCATATCACTATGATGTGTTAACACAACATGAAACTTTGAAAATTACTTCTAATAAAACCTATCAATGGTGAGACTTATGGCATGATACCTATCTATAGTGATAAATGAGTAATCACAATGGTATTATACCATGTGAATGAATAATGGGGAATCCCAGTAGAGAGAAATATTTTTGGGTATTCTTCTAGTAATCCAGTTAGTCCTCTATGTCAGCAACAAGTTACACAGATGAATTATTGAATGTTTAACATCCTATTAAATATATAATTAACTCTATTATAATAGTTCATAATGTTATGAATCTCCAAGAGACTATTTTCATTAAGAGAATCTAGTTTCGTTTGAATGTAATATGGAATTTTTCCTATTAGAAATTTATCCTAGGCAATTATTGATATTAATGTCATAGAAATTGAAATATGAATCACTAATTATTTTCAATATAAAATTTGTTAAGGTGTAACATTTTTGGATTTCTATGTTGTCTTCTGATATGCCCAAAGTATATTGGAAAATCTTTTATTCAAACTCTTCATATTCTATTCCACCATATTATGCATTATTTTATATTACAATTTTTTAAAAAACCTCAATCTATCAATTTTATAATGCATGATAGAAGAATGTATAATTGGACTAGATTTTGTACATATCATAGACATTCATCAACTCATTGAATTATAAGTGAGCCATTTTTTATATGATTTTATTTTGATAGATATCTAATTGATGAATGATATGAGATTTCACCGAATTGATCACGAAATAATTTTTTACGTCCTTGATGGGAATGACATTTTCCCACATTGTGATGAAATCAATGGAAGTAAAGATAAAAATATCTATTGAGATATCATTTTAAGGTAGGTACTCATGGAATTGATTCACCATATATAAAAGGTCCATGATTTCTTCATGGTTTGGTGAATATATAGGTTTTTGAATTATGTTAGGGGGAAATTTGAATGAATTCCACTTCCTTTTCAATTCATTACTGTCACAACCCATAGTGATCCAAAAAGAGTTATAGAATTTAGATCTCATTGTAGTTATAAAATAATAATTAATTATTCCACATGTTCTAGAGTTAATCTCCAATAATATTTGAGGAATTATCTTTTAATGAATGAAATAGGGAACATTTTAATAAACATTTTTCTTGTAGATGTCTCACGCTGGGTTGTAGTCATCATTTAAGACTAAATTCATTACACAAGGATAGACTTTATCTTACTTATGAATTCTAAATGTGTTTAATAATTTATTTACTTGATAAAATGATTTATCCAATAAAATTAATCTTACTTAATAGGTTTATTTTCCTACCCTACTTAAGAATATACAGTTCTAAGTTTATTTACCTTGTAGTTTCCAACATCCGAGGAAATATGTGAGTTGTCTTTCATATATTCCATATGGCTGATAAGATCAGTATGGTCTAGCGTAGTGAGGGATAAAGAAAATATTTCCGAGAATCCTGTCTCTAATTTTGGAACGTTGTGATATGAAACACATTTGGCTTTGAGGAAAAATTATCCATCATCATGAGAGTTCTCTAGAGAAAGGGAATGATGTTTTATTAGGTAATAGTTTACTAACCATTTATTTTCATGTTAATAGACTCATATTTTCCTTTTATATGTATTCATGGAAACTAAATCACATGGGATAATACCCGCATAATAATCAGGACATAGTATATAGCCTTGTTGTGATTGGAACCCTATAAGAGGAGGAATGATTATGATATGATAAAAATTTAGGGATTGATGGTTCCAATAACATTGATGATCTTATTAGGAGTAAGGTTATTTATCATTGTACTAATGGGGATTTAGGAGGATCTATAAAGGCCCATCATTCAAAATGGAATTACCTCATCAATTAATGTAACAAATTTATCTAGGAAATCAATATCCTAGGTAAAATCCTCTAGAGTTGGGTGTATAGAAAGGAAATCTACAAGTTATTATACCTTGATGGATTTCTAGTTGAAAAACAAGATATCTAACTGGTAAATTATCAGTAAAAATAATTATAATAGTAAAATAAACATGGTATGATTTAGGAAGAACATCAATGTATATGTTTAGTAGATCAATTTTACCTCATGATGCTACTAATAGTAAAAAATATTATGGAATGTGAAGTCCAATTCAAGGAAATTATACATAATGGGAAAATATTTAGCCTACTTGTATATTATCCTACAAATCAAGTTGTATAAATTATTATTTATTATATTAATGTTAATTTAGACTGAGAAGTTGTAAAATTATATTTATAGGGATATTAAATAGGGTACTACTGGTTTCTATAAGATAATTTCATTAAAATTCGAGGATGAATCAGATAATTCATGATGTAATTGAATGTGGTCTCACTTTCTTGGCAACATTGATAGGTAGTACCTTTCTTAATCATCTTGGAAAAGAATATAAATTTTCCTAACTGTGAAATATAACATGAAATATAATCTTTAGGAACATGAAATCCTCACATATCTCATAGATTGCATGTATAAGGAATTGTAATGATGGGAATAATATTCTATAGATCGATCTAAATTCATCTATATTAAATATTGATGATATGTTATTATCAATTAATGTCCACGAATATTAACATAATATTATCATATTTATGTTATGAGTTCTATTCAGGCTTAAATATTTCTCAATATCATTTATATAGTTCATGAATTTGTGGTAATTTTCCACAAAATTATCCACATAACACTCCCCCATCATACTGAGGAACGTCTCGAAGATGTGATGCATAGACCACTGGTAGTTTTCTCCAAATCTCCATATGATTAATAGAATCACTTAGAATAAATATGTTCTATGATGTGACTTGATTGTAGTGGTGTCTTCATCTTCTAGGGTCATCAAAATTGGATGGTATTTTGAGTACTCATCCAAGAAGTTGAGGGCTTAGAAACTAGTAGTTTCATTAACAACCCATTATATGACCTAGATAAGGATTTCAACCTTCAATAAATGAAAATTGAGGTCCATTAAGTTGATATTGACATTGCTTTTTCTGTTATTATTAATTTTTTTTATAATATAGGCCACCCATTTGGGGAAATAGGCTTCTATGATGATGTAGGATTAGATAAGCTTGTCAACATTAGCCTCGTCATTAACATTTTTTAAGGGGTGCACCCTTCTAAATATCTTTTTGAATATATAATGTCTAATGGGATTTCCAAGATGGCGGAGTCACTAGCATACCATAAGATAAATGAGATCATATCAAAATATTTTGATTATCCCAACAATATATAGAGACCTAAAAAGAAATGTGGAAATTGTATGTTTACAATATATTTCCTTCAAAAACATGTTGTTGAATAAACTTCATCATAAAAGTATATTACCTTCATTATTTATGAGTTTTTTAACATATGATGGTAAATATTGAGAAAATAGGTCATTGTAAATATCTATTTTATGCCTTTGGAAGTAATAGATGTTAAAAACACACACAAAACATCTTTTAATAATGAGGGAGATAACATTACAATAATATAATATATATAATTAGTTCAATTATTTTATTCCTCAAGGACATTCCATAACAACATAAACTATTAACCCAGAAATTTGACTGTTCTTTACATAATTGTGCTTGTCATTGATGTTATTAGGTCTTATTGAAAAAATGTTGGAAAATAGTCAACTATTTCACTATATAATGAATTATGTAGAATGATCATAACATTATAAGAGGATACATGAGTTAGACTACACATCTAGGAATATTTAGTCTTTTATACCCATTTTTATTCTCATGTAATATTTATTGGAATTATCTTCATTATACAATATTCAAGCGATATTTGATAGTCCTCAATAAAATATAATAGGGATTTTGAAACTCATACATTCCAACATAGATATTTGTAATCATGTTTGTTCAACTGTTTTCAAATATGATCATTATATTCAAAACTAATAAAATTTTTCTTATCACATCAGTCTTGGTTAATATATAAAAATTCAAAATCATTAACCAACTTCAGAAAAATTTGGACATTTCATTTTAAAATAAATAAAGTCAAATTAAATGCAATATAAAATCAGAAAATTGCTTGCAAAAACTCAAACAATAACAACATTGGTCAATATTATTTCATAATTACATTAATTTCAACAACGATGATCAAAATTTGTCAATTCTAGTCAAATTAATTATTTTAAGACAATACTAAATTAGAAAATAAAAACTTTTACATGGTTAAATGATCCTCTACAAACATTCTGACTTTATAAAATTTAAAATATTATTGAACTTCAAAATACTAACATCTCAATAGATCAATAATGAAATTTTTAAATTTCATTTTATAGAAATAAATATTATTAAAAAATAAATTGATTTTTGTACCTATAAAAAAGGTGAAACTGACTATCCATACTTTCTATATAGACCCTAAATATTATTTAATAAATATGTACTAAAATATGTAGTTGTTTTTAATTTTTCATGATTCACTATAAATATAACTTACAAAATCTCCCCCTATATTTTCATCCCAGATTAGTTGGGTTTTAGTCGATACGTGGAATTTTAGTGGATAAATTTTTCAATTATCACATAAATCCCTCAGTTCCATAATTATGGTGTAATTTTAGAATCCATGTTTGGTGGGTCGATGAGTAGATGAGAAAAAATTAAAGTATGAGGTATGAACTTTTTGGGTAAGTCTTTCTGTAGGAATGGGCTCATTTAATGGTACTGGGGGGAGTTCCATGGACCAAACTAGGGTGATTGGGTGTGTGTATTTTTTCATTTTTTATAAAATCTCTAGTACCAAAAAATTATTATTATTAATATTATATAAATATAAATATAAAATAGTAATTTCCAAATATCACTAAAAACATCAGTTAATACTGATTGTTGTTATCATTATCTACCACCTCCCGTGAAGGGTCTATATCAAGTAAAATAAAAAATTATAAAATACCATATTTAGAGACGTTTTAAAGTAATTTGAAACATTTATAAACACAAAAAAATCCAAAATCTCAATTGTTTGAGATATAAATGGAGGTCAAAGTGACTCATTTGAAAAAATAAACTATAGTTCTATTCAAAATCACCATCATAATATATGAATACAAGAATGTATTAATTTCATCTATTAAATTTTTTTATTTTTATGGGAAGCTCAAAATTTACAACCAATGATGGTTAAAATATATCCATAAATTCCACGTTTTTTGTAAAAAGGCTAAACATGAATTTCTAGACATAATAATTTTTCATGTTAAGGATGTCATATGAAACAAAACTATATATAATTTAATATTTATTCCAAAAATTTTTATATATAATCAAGAATTAATATTATAAATTACAACTTAAAAATAAGAACTAATTTATTCAAGGAATAATATGACATTCAAATTCAGATAAACTACATCAACCACCTTTATGTTTTTCTAACATTCACTTATTATAGACCAATCATCATTATTCATTCACTACATCTAGATTAAAAAAATGAGATAAAAAATATTCCTACTAATTGAAATGATAGAGGAATAATGGTTTGTTGAGAAATATATTTTCCATGACTCTCCTATTTTGGATAATAAATTCACCTATAACATTAATAGGGTAATATTAGACCTCTTGAATAGAAGCATTGACTCTCCTCATTAGAAAACTTGAATATGTATTAAATATCCCTAATAATTACATCATAGGATGCTTCCCTCATTTTTCCCTTAATATAATGTCCACCCATCACTGTATAATAAACTACAATATTGAATAATTTACATCCTCTATAATTTTAAATCCAAAATATAATAATAATAATTAATTATTATATTTGTTTATAATTTTTAATATTAAATATTAAATAAAAAGAAAAATCTTAATTAAAGAAAAAAAATTGAACCATGAATGATCATTCAAAAAGATCACATCATTGGGTAAACCCTATATTCTAGGATCAATAATACAATCAAAATTTAATTTTTAGGACTTATTTAGTTCCAAAATTTGAATTTTACATTCAAGAAAAAAAATAACCCAAATTCCCATAAAAATCAGGAATTTTATAAAAGGAAAAAAATAATTATTCAAATTCATTACACATTTAATAATTTCCATCACTGAAAAATTTAAAAACATATTTACTAAAATAGGAAGATAATGAATTAAATACTATATCAATTAGGGTCTCAAAAATCCTTACAAAAAAGGGAAAAATATTAACAAAAATCAATGATTCTGAAATAAATAGAGCTCTTAAATCCATGATTTATTAATATTCACAATAAAAAACATTTCTGAAAACCAAATTTTATTTTTGATAATTATAAGGAAACACATTGTTTTAAATCATTTCATTTTCTGGTATAATGGTTAACTATCCATCCAAACTCAGTGTTGAAAACTATTGAAATACAAAACCACCAATTAATAGAGACATAATGCATATAAAACAAAGGTAAATAATTAATTTATCATTCATATAATAAACCACACATACTATAAGGTTTTGGACAAAACCTACACAACTGATACTATGTGAGGGAGAGAATGAATAATCAAAATGAATTATTAAATATCAGTACACCATACATGTATGAGAGTTATATGTCTATCTAATCATGTAAAATGGATTTTATCACAATCAACATGATATAAAAACAAAAAAAATCAAAAATAAACTGAGAAAGTATCTTCATCATAACTAAAAACAGTAGGATATAAATACAGAAGTATTTATTAACACTAAGAGAAACATATTAAGATACTATCATTCCATATGTATAAAAACAATGGTTTAGATAAATAGTTTTGTGGGAAGTCTCTATGACCAAATGTAGTGGAGGAAAACAAAAAAAACCATGAAAAATATAAACTTATTGCATAATAAATAATATTAAAATAAATATTATAAAAATGTGTGCACCACTATCCATAAATAATCATTTAATATATAGAGTTTGATCATGAATCCTTACGCATCAACCATTGGGTTTCAACCTCAAGATATATCCATCAACATGTAAATCTACTAAAATATTCACAATGACATGTTTCTCCCATTAATTATATTATAAAACCTCCTCCCTAATGAAAAATGAAGAGATGTGCATGAAATATAAGATCAAAATCATGGTAAATCACTAATTTAAAAAAATAATGTCCACATACTCAATTATATTGGGATTCATCATTTAATCAAAGATACTATTTGATTATATCATTTTACATGTTATAAAATATATTATGTTTATCCTTACACCATTATAAGTTGTTAAAATCCCTCATCAATTAAGTGAATTGTCAAAAGATCTTTTATTATTTTTATAATCTCAATGTCATCAAATATTGTAAAAATAGAAAAAAATAATGAAGATAATCCCAATAGGATATTTATGATTTCACATATCATTCCACATAAGCACTTTATTATGGAACCAAAACCATGTCCCAAAAAAAGACCTATGTGGTTATTCTCAGCAAATTTTGGTTTATGATTTTTAAACATTTTCAACAATATCCCACTTACCCTAATAAAAACAAAATTTATAAAAAAATAAAACTTATTTTAAAGTCTATTCATACTTATATTTATATAATTATAATTATATATTGCTATTAATTTTGATAATTTTATAAATGTTAATACTCACCCCAAGTAATTCTATGTGTCCCTATGAAACTTTATAGAATGAGAAAAGAAATTATTATTTCACCACTATATTATTGGACCAAAACATAATACTCTATCAAATTTCTTTCCTAATCATGATAAAAAAATGTAATCAAATGATCATGATAAAATACACTACTAGATTTATATGAACGTATCTACCACATGATGTTTCTCTATGCATCACAATTACCCTTGTATAATAAATTTTTTCATGTAATGAAGTTACCAAGAGATATAAAATGTGTTAATAAAATATATGAAATCATATACATTCTTAATAACCTAAAATAGACTTAAAATTTATAATAGATACATACATTATAGTAAATATATGTATTTAATTTCATAAAATTTTTTCAACAAATCCAGGAGATGAATTTACCAGGTGTAGTTCAATATTAGAACCAATTTTCATAATTTTTTACAAGATGGAAATTAAAATATTTTTGAAATAAATTTATAATATTATGGATAAAAAACCGATTCACTCGCTTATAAACTCCACCTCAGGGATGGTAGGAAACTTTGTATGTTTCCCCACTATGGATTACAAATCAAGAGTTAGAAATTCAACTTCAATTATGAATTTATATTGTTATTTAAGGTCATAAAATTTTACATGATATGTTCAATGAAAATGTCTAATAAATTGAGAATATGGATAAGTAAACATAGTTTTACAAGATTCCAAACTAATTATGTATAAAAACAAAACTTCATATTGATCATATGTTATATTAGAAAATATAATTTTCTTTCGAGTCTGAAAGGGTGTTTTCTTTTCGGTGTATTTTTATGCTTGATATGAAACCACTAATATTTTTGGTGTCAAAGAATATTTTAATCAAATATTATTATTTAATTAAACAATCCATGGTATCCATTATTTTCTATGTAAATACACCATTATAGATATTTTATGAATCTCATACTCCCTCCCCCTTTTCATAAATTTTATCCCAACAAAAAAACCATCAACAAAGAATAATGAGACCATAGTTGTGATAAAATTTTATTAGAAATCAATAATTAATCAAAACATTTGTGTGGTTTTCAGATATTGACCTTATACCCCTATTATAAGTAATAATTATTCCATCCATATCCAGAAATATATTTTTACGATCAAAAATTGAGTTTCCTATTTTGTTACACATATAATTAAATTTCATGGAGAGATGACTTCGTTTATATAATAACTAAATTATTTCAAATTATTATACTTTGACATTACTATTATAAGTAGTTGCACTTATGTGTTTTTTAGAGTTTTATATTTAATGTTTTAATAATATTTTTTGACATCATAAATGTGTTGTAAAATAGATCAGTATATCATCTCAATGATATGAATTCGGCAATGTTTGGTTTGTATCGATTGGGATGATGAGTCATCATTGTTTTACAACCAAAAAATTTATAATTAAATAAATATTTACGAGAGTATAAATAAAGATATTGATAGAATATATATTTTATATCAGATAAATTGTTATATAAAATCAACAGAAATATATAATGAAGATGTGATAATTTTATGGGATTTTAAATGTTGAAAATATTCATTTATTTATTTAAACATTATAAATAAATATAGGTGTATAAAAGAGAAATTAAAATTTTTATTTCAATAATGATTAATGGTATAAAGAATAATAAATAAATAAAAAAATAAATAATTCAGGAAAATATTAAAAATCTTACGTGAATTGAAATTGATGAAATTAAATATTTAAAAAAATTTAACATTTTATCATAAATTATGAATAAAAATGTCAAATAGGGATCTGTATATTCTCATGGATGTATAATAATGATAATAATAATAATAATAATTATTATTATTATTATAAGAATAATAATAATAATTTATTAATATCCTCAAGGATAATAGAAAACCAAACACACACCACCTGGGCCCACAAGGATATGTTACACCCCCTTTAAGCTTTAACCACTATATATAAATACCATTACAATGATTGGAAGAAATATCATATTACCTGAATTCCATTACATGGTTCAACACCCCTACCTACATCACTGGTGCATTACCACCTACCTACATCATTTGCAGCATCATCTCATATATTATAAACCCCTATTGGGGTTTTCTAGTTTTGAACCATCTTCAATTTGAAGTGAAGGATAGATATTATTACCACTTCACCATGAATCACGCCACATAATAATAATTGAAAATGATGGGGACTAAATACCCTAATTAAATCTAAAGAAAATTGTAACTAAGAAACCTTGTTCAAATCAATAATTATAATGGAAATACAGGCATACATGCACCCCTTTATCCCACATTGATCAGACCTTCGAAACCCTAAAAAATTCCATCATTTAAAGTAGTACATTAGATTTTTTGATACAACCCAAATTCATAATAATTTTGTGGGTTGTAGTCCTTATGGCCCAATTTATTATATAAAAATGTTTTAATTGGATTTAATTCCAAATAAATGAAAATATGGTGTGGTACATGAAAATAATATTTCTACTAAAGTATATGCACCTTCTATAGTAACCAACTACTTTAGTAGTTGTGATTATATCTTCAATTCTATATTATTTCAGTAGTACTGTTATATTTCTATAGAAAACATCCATCATGAAATGGTGTTTGGGGGTGTCAAACACTCGACTGCTAGGACACAAGGCTTCGGATAGGGCCCACTCTAACTCATGGATGGTCTATAATAATAATTATATTGAAAAAAATAAAAAAAATATCACTAACATTATTAGCCCCTTGAGGGAGGGATAATAGAAATAAGTGTCTATATTATCTCAATCTGAAAAGAAAATCTCATTTAGGTGTGTGTCGGTATTAAATTTATGAGACAATGATATCTATATATATAAGATGAAGGGAATATCTCCAGTTTTTCTTCACATATGAATATATTAAATGTATTTATGGTTCATTCTTCGACCTCTTGGGATGTGTTCTCAATTGAAGATATGTTTCAAGTTAGGATATTGGTTCCTTAAATGAATATGGAATCTACTAAACTCGTTATGAAGGGTACAACTATTTTAATAATTATGAATCAATATTTGATTTTGGTAAATTTAATGTTTTTTAATGACTCGATATGGATTGGGAGGTATTTTCTATTGGACGTAAGCCTTCAAATATTAAAGAATTTTTTAATTGAATTATAGTTGTTTAAGATTACTCAAAATTAATTTAAATATTGATAGAAGAAAGTATTGAATTATATTTTATAATAAAAAATAATTTATTCCATTATATTTATGAGTTATTTTTATGGTGTTTGATAATTAAATGACCATGTCATACGATTTTGGAAATATTTTTTAAATTCTTGATAATTTCAATTTCATTGATTTTTATTAAAATATGGAATTCAATAAATGTTCAAAATTTTTTAATCCTGGGATTATTTTGAATGTGAAGGATAATTAAACTTATGTGTATGATTAATTTCTAGTAATGGATGGATTCATAAGAAAAGTTATTAGCAAGGAGTTGTTAAATTTTGAGTGAGAAAATAAGAAGAGGAAATTTGGAAAATTTTATACATAATATTTACGGGGAGGAATTAAAGGTAGTACATAATTAATTTTCCATAATATATAAGTAATTAATCGTGGAATATATGGAAGGATCCATGATACTTGTGAAATTTTCCTTAATAGATGAGATGAAAGTACATGAGTTCCCTTTGGTATGTAAGATGCATTCTAAATTCCTTGATATTTTTCATATAAAATTGGGTTTATGTATGTAGTTTCTACTTATACATAATACACAGTTGATGGTATTCATGAAAAAACATGCTATAGAGTGGAGTACATAATATTTTATTGAACTCACATAACAATAAATAACACATACAAAATGTTCACACAATTATCTGACTAATCTGGTATAGTTTTTCCATTTCTTAAATCTTCTTATTCCTAAGAATGGAATGTCACATAATGATAAATAGTTTCATGACACTCATGAGGAACTATGGATGTAGATATCATCTTGAATATACTTGGTTAAATTAAATTATGATTGGACCAAGATGTGATATTAATACATGAATTCGCAACTGAATCATGAATGAGTGAAACAAATATAACAAATGTTATCTGATCTCAGAAAGTGAAAATTCAAATTCAGTATTTATAGGGAATCCAAAATCCCATTGTAAATATTAAAAATCCACATGGGGGTGAGATAAAACATATTTATATATATATAATAATTATAGAAATAAATGGATAGATAAAGAATATATTTATGGACATTGAGGTTGTGAGGTTGGGGAGTTAATTTTTTTTGAGTTATTAATTTTTTATTTTGTTCAATGTTACTCATTCTTCTATGGATGTAACACATCTCATGGATGTATAAAACCCTTTTTGTGGTTGATAAAATGTGGTGGAGAACCTATTGTATATTTTTTATTCCTGATATCAGTAATAAATTCTTTTTTTGTCTTATTAGATATTAGTTTTTAGTTTAGGGTCATTTAATTTCATTAGATTGTAACGGGGTTATATTTATTTTCACGATTTTGTAGTTTGGTGGATAAATTCTTTTCACCCATCATGTTATTATATTTATATTATATGGATTGTGTATTTATTTTTGAAGTATCGAAAAATTACTAATACTTGTTTTTAAGGAAGTAAATCTCTTTATATTGATTAAGAGTACCTTATTCTTATTATGAGTTTCTTATGTAATTTAAGGAGAACATAATATTGATGTGTCATGGTGGTTTTCCAAATATCTCACCACACTAATTGAATGTAAGATAAATTTTAAATGATAATTACATATTTGAGACTCACATTAACAACCAAACCTTACTATGAGAGAACATATTTTGGATTCACTTATAGGTCACATAACAAAAAATATATTAATTAGTTTATGACCATGATAACATAACAATTTTTAATCTAACCCTTCGAATATTCAATAAATCCATTTGTAGATAATCAAACCTATTTCAAACAACTCTTAGTTCTATCAAATAAAAAATCTCAAACCAATATGATAACTGTAACAACATAATTTAAATCCCTTCATTGGAGATAACCTTTGGCCTCTGCTCTACTATGTTCCAAAATTATGTTGTAATTTACATTTCAAAAACATATAGTTAGGTGTGTCAAAAAACATGGTATCATTGATAAGGATGTGTTGCAAAATTCATAACACCTGGCCATATAATTATCATGACTATGTCGCATACTACCCATATCTTCACTATTGATCATGACATTGAGAGAACCATTGTTCTTAGAGAGAACTAAGTTATATTTATAATGTACAAAAAAAATCTTATTTTTCAATAATATACTTTAAATAACGATACCCATTATCCTAGAGTTATTTATAAAACATTTTGTGTAATTTGATTTCATACAAAAACTACATAATTACACAACATGAAATACAATTGAGGAAACATAACTAGTATAGGTTTTCGAGAATTAGACAAACCATAAAACATAACAAATATATATATAATAATATAAAATAAAATAAAATATTTTTCATGTGCTGAAATATTAATCAAAGAGAACCCCATCATAAAATCTACTAAAACTATAGAAAAATAAATTTAAAACATATGGTGAGAACTAAATATTCCTAGTAAGGGTTGTTTTAAAATCATTGAAAAATTCTTTTGAAATATGAATTTGAAAATAATTTTGGATATACATTTATAAATATCCATTTTTCAAAATTATTTAAATTACTTTTTTTAAAAATTCTATATCACTTTTTCGAATATTTACGTTTGTTCATTTCTTTAAACATATTGGAGTGTTTTTGGAAATATAATATGAAATATCATGAAAAAATACATGAGGCCACTTAATACACAGAAGTCTGTCTAACCCTACCCATTTTCTTAAAGTATGGGTTAACTACCCACTCTATATCATGTGTACCATGTTCAAGTTTTTATTTTCATAAAAATATTTTCATCTTTCCTTAAATATTTTTACATTTTTAAGTAGATTTTTTTTATTTTAAAACAGAAACAAGAATTAAATGTGCATCCACTAATATTTATATATAAATGTATAAACACAAAACCCCTTGGAAATTAACTTATTGTTCGTGGAACAACCAATTATATTGATTCAAACACCATTCATAATTACATGTAATATTTATAGTCATCTATGTACATGAACAATTCATTCATAAACCTAGAAATATCCATTTTGTAGGTTGTTTTAATAAATTAAATATTTATTTAATGAATTCAATCGCATGTATTATGTGTATAATTTCAGGAATAATCTTGATTATTGACATATGTAAATGATTATGAATGGAATGCATATAATATTATTTCTATTTCATAGAATTGGAAATTCCTAACATTATATTTCTTCAATAAGGATAATGGATAATTTTTTTAGGCATAGATATAAATTTGAAATCCAAAATCCAATTATTTGTCCAAATAGAATAAAACATATATATAAATTAAATATAATACATTCATAATGAAATCAAATTAATGATCAAGGGAAAATGCATAGATATGTAAAAATCATAAACTGAAAGTTAAATATTAATTTAGTCGTGAAATAAAATTATAAAAATAAATTGAAATTAGCGTAATATTAATATATATATATGTGTGTGATATTTATAAGTCACATAATGGTAATTTAAAATAATATTTAAACAAAACAGAGATGAATGAAATTATCCCTTTGTATAATTAAAATGAAATCAAATTTAAACAAAAAAAATTTATAAACTTGTATACATAATAATAATTATGATTTTAGAATCTTACTTATAAATAGTAATCCATGAAAATAATTAGAGGTTTAATGATACATCCAATTATAAAAAATTAAATTAAATATAACAAAACATTGGAAAAATAAATATACACCCATACGTTATTATTTTTGAAAATAATTATACATAGTTGGATAGAAAAACTTATTTACGTATATATAAATGAATTTATTTATTTATTTATTTTTCTTAAAAATAAAAATAGTTAGATAAAATTAAAACAAATCTTTACTAAAAATGTAAAAATTATAAATTTGAAAAAAATAATCATAAAATGATCCCTTATAGAATTTCGTAAGAATCAAAATCTGAAAATATGTTTAATAGCACCCTTACATGAATTAAAAATGCATGCGGAAGAACTACTTATACAACAAAATTTTTTGCACACACTCTCATCACACCAGACTCACAGTTTGCACATTTTCATTTTCACAATTCTAAAGGTTTTATAGCCAATCCACTACACATCGACACATACACAAGCATACCAAGGGAGCTAAGTATATAGTTCAAATTAAAATTTGATAGGTAATTATTTTATTTTATATCAATACATTTTAAGATATATGTTTGAAAAAGTAAAAATTGATAACCAGTAAAAAAACATTTTCAATTGAAATAGATGGATGAGGTGGACATTTGCAGACCAAACCAAAAAAGTATTTATTTTCTGAAATAAAAATAGTTCACAGGAATCAGACTGTAAGTAGATGAAAGAGCAGGAGGAAAGAAACATCTCATAAAAGAAACAACAATTCTATATAAAATTAGACATCTAAAAGGAGAAAGTATAGGACTACCTTTCTAGGTCGAAGAAGATCTGATGCCCTCAGATATGTATCTAGATTTTCGTTCTTCTAAAACCCTAACTACATCCAAAAATTTGTGGAAATTCTCATACAGAGGTCGAATGTCAATTGATCAAACCTCGAACCCTCATTCAATGCTCAACATGATGGTGAAAGTCCTCAGATGTCAACCTCGACACCCCTAGAGGCATGATCCCAATGGCTTCGACTCGAATCCCTTCTATATGACCCCATCTCAAGCTCGTGACTGACACCTAAAACCAAGAACCAGCCAACGCCCCCTTGCTGCTTGATCAGTTGAATTCTTATGTACCCTTTAACTCTTACATTTTTTATCATCTTGTTTTATTTTAACCATTTATTAATAATATTATTATTATTTTAATTTAATGTCCTTAATATAAAGATTATAACTATCGTGGTATAATTTACATTACAAAAAATAAATAATAATAATAATAGTAGTCATTATAATATCATAAAAATTTATTAACTTTTTAGTAATGATATAAATATACATTTTATATTGTATATTTATATAATATTTTCTTTATAATTAATATAATTATAAATTTTATTTCATTTATAAAAATTGAATTCATAGATTATTTAAATAAAATTCAAAACAAATTCATATACATTATATAATAATATATTAAATTATAAATGTTTTTCTTTTAATTACTTTTTATCATTAATTTAAAACATTATAAAACAAAATTTATAATAATATATTACTTTTATAATCAATTTTATTTATTTTTATTTATCATGTATTAAAAGAGAAATTTTTGAAGAATAATAAAAATAAAAATAACAATTTTTTTGAGTGAATGAAATCATATAGTTTTATAAAATAAATTGTGTAACATTATTTATTTAAATTATAATATTATTATTAATAACCTAGATATTTATTAAATGCTACATTATTCTCCCTTAAAAAAATTATTGCAATTTAATAATCAGAATATAGAAAATTCTGAATTCTTGCCTCTAGAATTAAGAAAACTGAGACTTATAAACTCCAATACTCAACCAATTTGAAGAAACACATATTCTACAATGTTTTCTAGACAATTCCTCTGATTCCAATTGTAAATACCCAGACCCTAGTATTCAAATGATTGTGATAAATAATGATGTGTAATATTTTTATAAAAATAACCTGAATAATTAAAAAACACAATGCAAAATCAAGGGCCTTTTACCTGTTTAGGTTTTGGATAATTTGACAAACCGTACAAATTAACCAATATATAAAGAAAAAAATAATAGACCTCACATGTTTTAATTCCATAGTCGAAGCGAACTACATTAGAATACTCTACTAAACTTGTAGAGAAAATATATTTAAATGATAGGGTGAGTATTTAGTATTCTCACTAAGGGTTGTTTAAAAATAATTGATAAATAATTTTAAAATATTACATTGAAAAAACATTAAAAAATAAATTTTTAAATATCAATTTGGAAACATTATTTTAAATTACATAATATTTTAGAATATAATATAACTTTTGAGAATATTTACTTTCGAAAATTTCTTTAATTATATTCTAATGTTTTTTGATAAATATTAAGCATGCTCTAGAAAAAGAAATCCATGAGGCAACTTGATATATGGAAGGATGTCTGGGCTTTCCAAATTACCTAAGGGATCTGTTCACTCCCCGCTCTCTATCTCATTTACCATGTTCAAGTTCCACTTTTCAAAAAAATATTTTCATCTTTCTATACATATAAATATATTTTCCACTGTGGTTTTTATTTTAAAACAAAAGAAAACATTAAATTCACATGTAATTATATTTATATATAAATTCATAAATACAAGACCTTGTGGAAATTAACTTATTTGTGTTAGAACAAAAAATTCTACTGATGCATGTAATTTTCTTAATTACATGGAAGATTATTGCTCATCAATTTACATAATCATTTAATTCATAGAACTAGAAATTTTTATATTTAAGGTTGTTCTGATAAATTTAAAATTAATTCAATTCACATGATCACATGTATTATGTGTATAATATCATGAATAATCTTGATTATGTCTATATGTCAATTTTTACAAATGACATACATATAACATGATTTCTATTTTATAGAATTTTAAATTCAAAAAATTTAATTTCATAAATAATGGTCATCAATAATTAATTTATGGGTAGATATAAACACGAAATACAAAAGCCAATTATGCTCCCATATTGAATAAATATATATATAACAAAATATAATACTTTCATAATTTCTTGAAATTAATGATCTTGGGATAATGCTAAAATACGTATCAATCATAAAAAAAATTAAATATGTAACGCCCCGACCCCAGTTACCCAGAGTCGGTGCATTATTACATAACATTGGAATGATCACAAAAGATCATGTCTCTAAAGATATATTAGTTTACTATACTTATAAATACTAGATACATTCATAAGTTTTACATTACATCATAAATGGAAAACTACAACAACAATATTTCCATAGACTACACTAAGACCCCATAGACTATCCCTACAGGTCAGTCATAATATACTTATTTTCATCCTGGGAAAAATAAAACATAGAAAGGAGTGATCTCATATGCTCAGTAAGGATAACAATATAAAGGAATCATTCATATATAAGTATAAACATTTAAGTCAATGTATACAACTAAAACAAAATCCTTTTAAACTTGAACTTTAGCATAATATGGCAATGATAAAAACAAAATAATTCCATTTACTTACTCACAAAGAGATTCTACTAGTCTAGTAATCCCATACAATATCAATAGCCACTTTCATAATGATGGAATTCATAATGCCAGACATTCATAACCACATAGTCAAGGCCTTATACCAATACTACAAATAATATTTTGTCAAGGCCTTATTCTAGGACAGTAGTTTGTCTCATGAGACCAACAGAGGCATCTATGAGCTATAGAAGACTCCACCTGTCACTTACTAAGTCCAATGCATTCCTCAAATGAAAAGTTTTAAACATAACATAAAAATTCTTATTAAAACTAGAATAAGAAGTGTCCATACATTATCCATAAACCATGAATGGTTTAAAAATAGCACATCCATATTCAAACACATCACAAATCCTTCAACACAGTATGGATGTTTTGTATCATAATAAATAATCTTCAAATAAACTTAAAATCCATCAAAGAATGTTGACATAGATGAAATCAAAACCATTTTTAAAGAAATATCTCTTTCTATTTTGTAATGATTTAAGATTCACACAATTATAAAGAAAACATTTATTTTGAAAATTTTGTTATAATCATGTAATGGAATCTACAATGATGATATAATGGAAGAAAATAGTTGCACTCGCCATATAAGTTAAAAAGCATTTTTATCTTAATTTTTTCAAAAAGGTCATAAAGTACCTTCTTTGGAAAACGATGGAAAGATTCCATTCAAAAGATAAAAGTTTAAGTAAGGTTATAAATTACTTTACACCTTTATCCAGTATTTGTTTTTTAAATACAGTTTTAAGAAACATGGATGGGGATGATAAAGAGGTCTAAGTAGATAGTTATGTATAAACAACCTCAGATAATGAAGAGATTTGTAGAATTAACCCTTACCTTGTACTGTTCCTTGGTTGAGGGTAGGTTAACGTCCTGTATAATGGTGAAATAATTATTATTAAATTATACAAAAATCATATACATTAATATGATATCATATATGATCTTTTAACTTTGCTTTGTTAATAATATATTTGCATTATCGTCATTTCGGGTGTTAAGAGATTCGTTTTAATTTATATTAATTGTTATGTGAGTCGTATTTTTTATGGATGGTATTTATCTTATTCATATCCAGAATGATATCCTGTCTTTAAATATTATTTTTAATCATCTAATGAAAATTATTTTTTAATGGATATGATGGGGAATGAATCTTAACTCGTTCGTGGAGACGGTAATCTGTACATAAGCATGAGCGACCATATCGATATTTTGATATTAAAATAATATATAATTGGATTTTATATAAAATATATAAAATCATTATCATTTTATATTTATTATTTACATCAATTATACATAATTATTAAACACATCCAAATAATAATGTATTGAATAACAATTACACCACGACGTGGAGATGGTAAGTCGTACGTACGCACGTATAGTCACATGTCATTAAAAGGATGGATAGAATATTTAATATAGTTATAAAATATTTATAATAACATGAATGTATAATAAAGATACTGGAGTTATTATTTTAGAATGTAAACAACAAATAAAGAGGATGTGGATGAAGAATGGAACTTAAAAGAGGTGATGAAATATTTACCTATTCTTCAGGTTCTTCCTTTTAATTTGATCAAAAGGGCTCCACATGTAGGCTTTCTGACTAAATTAAGGCTTCCAAAATAAAGGGAGGATAGTTGAGAGGGTATTTGGGTAGGGGTTCTCTGAGCCAAATGGCATTTAATGTGTTAATTAGAGGGAAGGGGGAGTGCCCTTTTATAAGAGGGGTGAGTGGCACCTTAGGAAAAGCTAGAAATATTATTTTATAATAAAATAATTTTCTGTTATAACGGGTCAAAATAGATTATTTAAAGTATAAGGTGTGTATGGGTCTAAAACCACTCAATGAATAGGTTTTAGACAGCTTAGGGTCACTATATTAAATTTCTCTTTTAGATTTAACTTTTAGTTAAATAGTTTGACATTTACCTTGTCTCTTTGTATTTTTATATTATATGGTTAATAAACATAGTATACTCTTTCAAGAGATCCCCAGGTGATTTATTAATGATACACCTATCATTATATAATACTTTTGACCAAACCTTAAATTTTTATGAATAGAATATCAATTAATAATATAATATTTGTTTTAAAAACACTTTTATGTCTATTTTGACACTATTTGGTATTTTGTTTTTGATAAAGTCATTAAATAATTATTACTTAGAACTAAATTCATATAACCAACCCTAATATGTCATATTAACCTAGAAAATTATTGTAATTCACAAAAAGTCTCAAATTACATGTATTTGGATATTTATAATATCAATTATTTTAATACATCATTAATACAGAAATTACTGCATCATCATTGTGTCATAAACAAATTTAATTATTTAACATCTAAAAATTATAAATAAAATAAAATTATTTATGAAATCATTTTATCTTTCTAATGAATATTTATAGTCGAATTTATCTTATGTATATCCCTATATTAAAATTTTTGTAGTTATTTAACTTTGATTTTAACTCTTTTAACTCTTCTTTGAATTTAATAATAATAAATGTCCTAGTCAAATACAAGTGGAACTAAAGGATCATATTTTATTCATACAGTTTTTTTGGTCAAATTAAACTTATCCATTTAAATTAGGACATGTATTAGGGTAATAATAATATAATTTTTAACCTTAATTACCATATTTACTTGTTTCTGTGGTAAATAAAATTAAAATGTTACTATTCACCAAAAATTATTTTCATCTTATTGAACCAAAATTTACTTACTGATATCAACTATGTCCCTCAGATTTTTGAAATTCAACACACAGAAGAGGTAAAATTATGTTTTATAAAAAATTTCAAATTCTCCTAGGAGGTGGGTAAAAGTCGGTGAAAAGTTCAATAAAATTTTTATATATCTAAAATTATTATAAACTTACTCCAATTAATTACATTGAACATATATATGTATTATGTATCTATTTTGACCTAAAATAAATTTAAGTAAAATAAATAACTATTTAGAAAATCAGTTTTAAACTATAACTTTGTGTTTTTTACAATTCATCAAAAATTGAATGTTTTCAGAAAAATCCCAAAAATTCACCCTAAGATAATTTTGACATTCTGAATCAAAAAATGAAATCCATTTTGAGAGATAAAATTTATAAAATTTCCAAAAGTGGGTATTACTATTCATAAAAACTAGCTTGATTGGTTGTGGTGTGTTAAAACTCGAAGTTGCGTACAACACACGCTATTGTATTATTCAAAGAGAAACGTACCGTGGAAGCTTGGGGTGTTACAGTCTCCCCTCCTTCAAATAATTTCTTCCTCAAAATTTCTACAGTATTACTATGTAAAAAGATTCAGATTTTTCTTCATCATATGTTCCTAGGGTTCCCACGTGGCCTCTTCCATCTTATGGTTTCTCCATAGAACTTTTACCAGACAAGTCTTCCGGTTTCTCAACATTTGTTCTCTTGTATGAAAATCCTTGACAGGATCTTCGCAATAAGACAGGTCGGGTTATATTTCTAATTCCTCATAGGTGAGTACATGCATTAGGTCAGACATGTATTTTCTCCACAGTGACACGTGGAACTCATCATGACCATTAGAGAGACTTGGCGGCATTTCCAAATGGTAAGCTACAACCCCAATTCGTTCAAAAATTTCAAAAGGTCAGATGTACCTGGGACTCAATTTACTCTTCTTACCAAATCGTATAACACCCTTCCATGGATATACCTTCAAGAAAACATGATCTCCAACCTGAAATTACAAATCCTTCCTTCGGTTATCAAAATAGATTTTCTGTCAACTTTGAGTTGTATTGATGTGGTTTTGGATTACCTTCACCTTTTCCATCATTTCCTCCACAATTTCTAGGCATACAAGTTTTCTTTCACCAACATCAACCCCACAGGTTGGTGTGCGTTATCTCATTCTGTATAACACTTCATATGGTGCTATATAAATACTTTAATTGAATATATTGTTATAGGAAAATTCTACCGGAGGTAAGTATTGATCCCATATACCTCGAAATTCAAGTGATCATGATCTCAACATGTCTTCAAACAATTGAATAGTCCATTCTGATTGTCCATCAGTTTGGGGGTGGTAGGCAGTGATCAAGTAAAGTTTAGTATCCATGGATTTCTTAGGACTTTTCTATAATAATTATGTAAAATAAGAATCATGATCAGAAACAATTGATAGTGGTACTCCATGAAGCCTTACATCTTCATTAATATATATTCTTGATAAATCGTCAAGTGGTAAATCTTCTCTTATAGTAAGAAAATGTACTAACTTGGTAATCCGATCAAAAATTACCCATATTGAATCGTTCATTCTAGGAGTATTTGGTAGCCCCATGACAAATTCCATCGTAATATTATCCCATTTACACTAAGGTATGGGAAGAGTTTGCAGGACTCCTCCAGACTGTTGCCTTCCATCATTCACTTGTTGAAAAACCATACATCATGACACAAAATCAGAAATCTCCCTCTTCATGTTTTCCCACCAAAAATGATACTTCAAATCTCTATAGATTTTGGTTCTCTGAGGGTGTATAGAGAAATTGGAGCTATAAGAATCATCCAACAATTCTCCTTTTAGGTCAGTAATATTGGGAACACAAAGCCTCTTCCCAAATATCAAAATTCCATCTTTATACACAAAGCCACTGAATCTCCCATTATTAATAGCTTTAATAATCTATTTAAACTCTTAATCATTGGTATGAGAAATCATTATCCTTTCTAGTAAAGATGGTATGGAAATCATTTGAAAATGTATTGATGTTTCACCTTCCATGGTTATTCTCATATCCATCTTTACTAGATCCATGTATATAGGATCCTTTTCGACTCTCATCTTTTTCAAAACTCCATGATCCTTTCTACTCAAATCATCTTCCACCTTATTTTCCTTCCCCGGGTTGTAGTGTATAGTGAAATAATTTACCTTGAGAAGTTCAAGCCATCTCCTTTGCATCATGTTGAGTTCTTTCTGTGTAAAAATATACTTCAAACTCTTGTGATCGGTATATATATGTCACATTTTTCCCATAGAGATAGTGTCTCCAAATATTCAAAGCAAAGATTACAGCTGCTAACTCAAGATCATGAGTAGGATAGTTTTGCTCATGAATTTGTAGCTATAGTGATGCATAGGTAATAACCCTATCATTCTGCATGTGGAAAACACCATGCCCTTTCTTTGAAGCATTACTATAAATAACAAACCCATCATTCCTCGAAGTTAGAGTCAATATAGGATCATTGAATAATCTTATCTTCATTCCATCAAAACATTCTTCACATTATTTTTTCCAAAAAAAATTAACCCCTTTACGTGTGATTTTGGATAATGGGTTAGCCAATCGGGAAAAATTATGGATGAAATGCCGATAATAACCAGCTAAATCAATAAAATTGCGTACTTCAGATATACTTGTCAGTGCCAGCCATTCTTAAACTATTCTTATCTTATAAGGATCAATGGAGATTCAATCCTAAGAGACAATATGGCCATGAAAAGAAATCTCTTGTATCCAGAATTCAGACTTGCTAAACTTCCCATATAATTAATGTCTTCTTAGAGTCTTCAGGATAATGCGAAAGTGATTTTCATGATCTTCTTAACATTTTTCAGTATTCCAAGATATCATCATAAATACCACTAAATATTCATCAAGATATTCATTGAAATATCTATTCATTAGATCCATGAAGACAGAGGGTTCATTAGTCAATCCAAAATGCTTTACTGTAAACTCGTAATGCTTGAACCTCGTACGAAATGTTGTTTTTGGAATGTCTTCCTTCTTCACAAAAAAATGATGATATCCAGATCGAAGGTCAATCTTTGAAAATTATTTAGCTCCATAAAGTTGGTCAAATAAATTATCAATCTGAGGTAGAGGATACTTGTTCATTATTGTTATAGAATTGATCTCCCTGTAATCAATGCACAACCTCATAGATCTATCTTTCTTCTTAACAAATAGAACAAGGGCTCCCCATGGACAAACACTGGGGAAAATAAATTCCTTATTACTCAATTACTCTAGTTGTTTCTTTAGTTATACTAATTCTATAGTGGTCATTCTGTGAGGGGTCTTCGATATGGGCCTTGATCCACTAATTAAATCAATAGAAAACTCAATTTCTCATTATGTAGGATGTCCAGGTAAATCTTCTAGAAACACATCAACAAATACATTCACAATAGGTACATCCTCTATTTGAACATTTGTTCCCTCACCCATAGTTATTTCATTCTCTTTCTCCCCTATAATTGAATTTAGTTGAGCTACTTTGGGTGGATCTAGATAAGAATTAGGTGGTGATGTTTCTACTCTAAAGATAAAATTTTCTTTATCATCATCATCAAAAATAGTAACCTCCTTATTCTTAGAATAAATTTTTGTATCATGGTCCGAAATCCAATCCATACCGAGGATTTTATCAAATTCAATAATGGGTATGACGATGAGATCAGAAGATAAAGAACATTTATATTTCATAATGTGGACTGATTCACAAAATGTTGTTGCAATGATACGTCACTTAGGTGTTTTGACTGATAACTCTGTTGTTAAATCAAATAGGAAATATCTATTTTTCTTAGAAAACTGGGAATATATGTAACAATAAGATGATCCAGAATCAAATAAAGCATTGGCTACACATGAGGAAACCATTAAATTACCTTTCACAACATCTTTCAGAGTATTAACCATAGCATTATTCATAGCATAAGCTTGTCCTTGATCCCTTGGCCTTTTCTGAGGTAATTTACCCTGACGCTTAAGACATTAATTCTCATAATGCCCCTTTTCTCTACAATTGTAGCATTCAACATCGACATCATCTATCTTACCCTTTTAATCATGAGCTTGGTGGCCTTTTTCACCACACTTGTAACAGACTCCCATTCCCTCTAAGAAAGTACCAGGGTGTTTTTTCCCACATTTACTATAGGATGGATATTTAACTTTTCCCTTATTCCCCTTATTTCAATTTCCATATTGTTCAGAAGATCTCTTCTTCTCTTTATTTTCATTAAAGTCATAAGACTTAGAGATATATTTTTCTTTCTTGATAGCACATGAGACAATATATTCGTACGACTAGAAAAATTGTGAGACTAATGCTTGACAGATAAATGGTTTTACCCCATAAATGAAATGATCAATATTACATCTTGGGTTATGTATATAATCCGCAACATTCCTCTCTAACCTTGTAGAGATAGCTTTATAATTTGCGAAATTCTCATCCTCCTTTTCCCTCAGACTCAGAAATTGTTGTTCCATATCCACTCAATGGTCATGAGGAAAGTATTTTTCTATGAAAATTTATTTAAACTACTTCCATTCAATATTTGATACTTCATCATCTTCTTTTTTGTTTTGAATCAATGACCACCATTGATCAGCATCTTTAGTGAGGTTGTAAACTACCATGGAAACTTTTTCCCATTCACTACTCCATAAGGGGTGGAATATTTCTCTAAATAATTTATCAATTTCTCAGCTACTAGTGTATTTTTACCCCCATTTAATATTGGTGGTTGTTGCCTCATGAAGCGATCTAACATTGATCCTCCATACTGCGGATTAGGATGCCTTATATGGGTATGGTTATTATTCATAACCTGAGTGAGTTGTCCTCGTGTGGTGATTAGCAGATCAGCACCAGTTGCATCACCAGCTCCACTATAATTATCTTTAGTAGGAGGTAAATCCCTACATGGAGTGTGTGCATTGATATGATTTTTATTCCTTCCACTAGGTTCCATTTCTAAACAAACCCATAAACTAGATTAGTTTATGAATCGAAATACATAATTTCAAACTTGTAAAAAACATAACATAAATTGAAGAGTTTATGGATATAATCTATAATAATAAAAATGTTTTCTTCGAGAAATTGTATACTCGCAAACCATTCATAATGGTTGGTTATGAAAATGAGAATTATCCTAAGTATATCCCCCAGGAGTGTCGTAACCAAGAGTGTAACAAGGCTCATTATCGTGCACCATTTCCCATTTGAGTCTAGTTCAAAGTGGTGTTTTTGGGTTTTACCCCTAGGTACATCTGTGACAGAGCTTCCTCTACCTGCTCGTATCTAGACATGGATGTATTTTCTTGGAAAACTCACAAAATATCTACATTACGAAAATTATAGGATGATCTTCTATACTAATCCTCAATGTATATCTTAGGGATATGTGATCTAATCATATTTTATCTAAATCTAGTTTCCAAGGTTTGTACTAAACTTCCTCTAATACCAACTGTAACACCCCGACCCCAGTTACCCCGAGTCGGTGCATTATTACATAACATTGGCATTATCGCAAAAGATGTATTCTCGAAAGACCAATTAGTTTAGTAGTATTGTAAATAATATATACATTAATAAGGATTACATTACATCATAAATGTAAAACTAAAACAACATTGTTTCAATAGACAACACTGATATCCAATAGACTATCCCTAAAGGTCAGCTATAATACACTTCTTTGCATCATAGGAAAAATAAAACATAGAATGGGGTGATCTCAGACGCTCAGTAAGGATAACAATATAGCGGAAACATTCATAAATAATCTTAAACATTTAAGGAAATGTATAAAACTAAAACAAAATCCTTTTAAACTTGAACATCAACATAATATGGCAAATATAAAATCAATATAATTCCATTTACATACTCACATGGGTATTTTAATATTCAAATAATCCCATGCAATATCAATAGCCACTTTCATAATGATGGAATGCATAATGCCAGACATTCATAACCACATAGTCAAGGACTTGTGCCCAGACGACAAATAAGATTTTTTCAAGGCCTTGTGCCAAGACACTAGTTTTTCTCATGAGACCTACTGATCCATCAAGAAGCTATAGCGGGCTCTACCTGTCACTTACTAAGTCCAACCTGTTCCTCATATGAAAACATTTAAACATAGCATAAACATTCATATTGAAACTAGCATACAAAATTATAGTACTTTATCCACAAACCATGAATGATATAAAAATAGCACATCTACAGTCAAACATATCACAAAACCTTCAATAAAATATATATGTTTTTTATCATAATAAATCAACTTCAAATAAACTTAAAATCCATCAATGGATGTTGACATAGATGAAATCAAACCCATTTTAAGAGAAATATCTCTTTCTATTTTGAAATAATTTAAGAGTCACATAATTATAAAGAAAACATTTATTTTGATAATATTCATATAATCGTGTAAGGGAATATTCAATGATGTTATAATGTCGGAAAATAGCCTCACCCGCTGTATAAGTTAAAAAACATTCTTATCATGATTTTTTTGAAAAGGTCATAAAGTACCTTGTTTGGAAAAAAACTGAAAGATTCCTTTCAAAACATATAAGGTTAAACAAGGTTATAAATTACATTACCCCTTTATCTAGTAATGTTTTTTTCGAAATTCATTTTTAAGAAACATGGATGTGGATGATAAAGATGTCCCAACAGATAATTATGTATAAAGAACCTCTGATAATGAAGATATTGCAGAATTAACCCTTACCTTGTACTTTTTCTATGATTGAGGGTATGTTAACATCCTGTATAGTGGAGAAAATTTTTTTATTAAATTATAAAATATTCATATACTTTAATATGATATCATATATGATCTTTTAACATTTATTTGTTAATAATATATTAGTATTATCATCGTTTCAGGTGTTAACGGATTCATTTTCCATTATATTATTTATTATGTGAGTCATATTTATTATTAATGGGATGTATACTATTCATATCCAGGATGATATCAAGTCCTAAAATATTATTTTTAATCATCTAATGAAAATTAGTCTTGAATGGATACGATGTGGGATCAATCTTATCGCATTCGTGTAGACAGTGATTCGTACGTACGCACGAGTGACAATATCATTATTTTGATATTAAATTTATATATAATTTGTTTTTATATCATATATACATAATCATTATCATGTTAGATTTATTATTTACATCAATTACATATCATTATTATACCCTTACAAATAATAATGTATTGAATAACAATTACACCACGACATGGAGACGGTAAGTCGTATGCACGTACGTATGGTGACATTTCATTCAAAGGATAGATAGAATATTGAATATGGTTATACCATATTTATAATAAAATCATAGTATATAGATGATACTGGTGTTATTATTTTATAATGGAAACAACAAAGAATGTGTAAGTGGAAGAAGAAAATAACTTGAAAGAGGTGATGAATATTTACCTCTTCTTCAGGTTATTTCTTTTCATTTGATCTAAAGGGCTCCTTAGGTTGGATTTATGACTAAAGTACAGCCTCTAAGATGAAGTTAATATAGTTTAGAAGATATTTGGGCATTTTTTGGCCGAGACAAATGGTTTTGATGGTGTGAATTAGAGAGAAGGGGGAGTTCCCTTTTATAAGAGGGGTGAGGGGCACCTTAGGAAAATTAAGGAATATTATTTTATAATAAAATAACATTAGGTTTCTATTGGCTCTAAAATGGATTATTTAAAGGATAATATGGGGATGGGACGATAACCACTCCACCAGTAGGTTTTACACTAGTTTGGGTCACTATATTAACTTTATATTTTAGATTTAACGTTTAGTAAAATAGTTTGACATTTTCCATGTCTCTTTGTATTTTTATATTATACGATAAATAAACTTAATATATACTTCCAAGATATCCCCAAGTGGTTAATTAATGATACAATTATCATTATATTAGATTTTTGGCCTAAACTTATATTTTTAGGAATAGAATATCAATTAATAATATAATATTTGTTTTAAAAACTCATTTGTGTCAATTTTGACACTATTTGGTATTTTGTTTTTTCTAAATTCATAACAGCATTATTAATTCGAAATAAATTCATCTAACCAACCCTAATATGTCATAGTAATCTATAAAATTATTACAATGCATAAAAATTTTCAAATTACATTTATTTGGATATTTATAATATCAATTATTTTAATATTTCATTAATAAGGCAATTACTACATCATCATTGTGTCATAAATAAATTTAATTATTTAATGTATAAAAATTATAAATAAAATAACATTATGTAGGAAATAGTTTTATCTTTCTAATGAAAATTTATTGTAGAATTTATCTTCTATATAACCCTATATTGAAAATGTTTTCGTTATTAAACATTGATTTTAACTCTTTTAACTCTTCTTTGAATTAAAAAATAATTAAAGTCCTAATCTAATCCAAGTGGACCAAAGGGATCATATTTTATTCCTAAGGTTTCTTTTTGTCTAATTACACTTATCCAATAGAATTAGTACATTTTTGAGGGTATTAATAATAACATTTTTAACCTTAATTACCATATTTACTTTTAACCGTGGTAAATAAAAGTAAAAAGTTACTATTCATCAAAAATTATTTTCATCTTATTGAACCACATTTTACTTAGTGATATCAACTGTGTCTCTAGGATTTTTGAAATTCAACTCATAGAAGCAGAAAAATTATGTTTTATGTAAATTTACAAATTCTCATGGCATGTGGGTAAAAGACAGTTAAAAGTTCAATAAAATTTTTATATATCTAAAATTATTATAAACTGACTCCAATGACTTACATTGAACTTATATAAGTATTATGTATCTATTTTGACTTTAAATAAATTTAAGTAAAATAAATAATTATTTAAATAAAAATTCGTTTTTAAACTATAACTTAGTGTTTTTCACTATTAATCAAAAATTAAATGTTTTCCGAAAAATACCAAAAATTCACCCTAAGCTAATTTTGATATATTGAATCCAAAAAAGAAGTCAATTTTAAAAGATAAATTTTATAAAATTTCAAAAAGTGAGTATTACTATTCATAAAGGCTAGTTTGATTTGTTGTGGTGTGTTAAAACTCGAATTTGTGTAGAACACACACTATTGTATTATTCATAGAGAAGCGTACTGTGGAAGCATGGGTTGTTACAAAATATTAATATAATCATGATTTAAAATTTTAAAAATGATATTAATTTCCCCTAATATTCATATATATATATGAAAGTTATAAAAAATTATAATGGTAAATTAAAATCTTATATAAACAAAATATCGATAAATGAAAATATCCCTAGGTAGAATTAATATGAAATCAAATTAATGGATTAAGTTTCTTAAATACATGCACATTAGTGGAACTATTATATTTTAATCACACATAGAATTAGTAATTGATGAAAATAATTAGTGTTTTAATGAAACATCCCATTATACCAAAATACATTAAATTTAAACAAAACTTGGGATCCATAAAAAAACACCCATACAGTATTAGTACTGAAAATAATTATACATAGATGGATATAAATACATATATATGTGTATATACACCTATATGAATTTTTTGTAAAAATACACACAGTTTGGTAAAAATAAATCTAACTTTTACATAAAATTATCAAAAAATAATTTAGATGAACATAAAAATAAAATGATCCCTTAGAGAATTATGGAAGAATCAAAATCTGAAAATATGTTTAATAGACCCCTTACGTAAATTGAAATCACATATGGAAGAACTTATTTTACAGAATGATTTTTTTTAGAAACACTCTATTGAACTCTCTGTGCGATAGATATTTTAATAATCACAAACCATTGTTTTTATATATGTCAATTTAGTCATTTTTTCAATTTTTTCTAAATGTGTTTCTAAATGTTAAATAATGTATATATATGTTTATCTATGTTAATTTATAGTCTAATATTGACCTAGAAGTGTTCTAGATTAAGCAGACACTTTGTGGGAATTTCATATTTTTGACTCACCGTTAGTTATATTTTTGACTCACCGTTAGTTATATTTTTGACTCACCGTTAGTTATATTTTGGACTCACCATTAGTTATATTTTTGACTCACCATTAGTTATATTCTTGAGTAACCGATAGTTAAAGGAATGATACAACGTTGTGATAAACTGATGAACGAGTCACCGATAGAAGAAATCCTCACACTGAAACCGAAGTTTGTCGCACTGATGACAACGGTCTCACAAATGCTGATCAAATGACCTACTGAAACTGATGTTGATCACATGACCTACCGATGCCAGTGCTGATCAAATGATCTACCAAAACTAATGTTGATCACATTACCTACCGAAGTTGATGCTAATCAAATGATCTACCGAGGCTGATGTTGATCACAAGACCTGCCAAAGCCGATGCTGGTCAAATGACCACCGAAACCAATGTTGATCACATGACCTACCGAAGACGATGCTGATCAAAAGACCTATAAAAACCAATGTTGATCAAATAACCTACCAAAGCTGATGCTGATCAAATGATCTATCGAAACTGATGCTGATCACATGACCGACCGAAGTCAATGCTGATCACATGACATACCGATGTCGATGCAAATTCAAATGACCTATTGATCTTATGACTTACTGACAGTCATGAAAACTGTTTGAATTTATATTAAATCTTATTTAATTCCAATGATCATATTTTATAAATTTAATGCACCTAATATTAATTAATGTTGGTTATTGTAGGTCAGAGAACCGTACCTCATACCTGTAAAAAAGCAATCATTCCCTTTGCCGGATCTCATGGAATAAAAAGGAAGATCGAACTACAGAAAAAAGGGAACACCAAAATACACAGATAGAGACACATAAGAAGATGAGGGAATACATGTGTGTAAAGAACCACGACACAAAATTTGAACATGAATAACACCTGTGAAAACCAGATAGCTTCAAGAAGATCATTCACTTGGAACAAACAGTGAAGCCAAGTTTTTATGCCTACTGAACATCATATGAACAAGGCTGAATAACTGTAGCTGAGAAGATCAACGACACTATGTTTTGTGTCATCCTTACCAGAAAGGACTCAAACATCATTTGGAACATCCAAACAAGTCCAAATCTCATCTGCAATCACTCAGAGATTTCTAAACTCATTATCCACTTATTTTTTACTATAGTGAACCTTTGCTTAACATTTTGAGCAGTGTTTGTGCATCTGTCTATTTAGACACACAATGACTCTTAGGATGAACTGGAGGATAGTAAATGCTCACACCAAAAATTTTACACCTTATTATATCCCACTGTGAATTTTGTTAGAGGTTAGGTGTGACCTGGATAGCCTATGTGTTGTTGTTTAGTTTTCCCACATAGAACTGTGGTAGTGGTCTGGGGACCTGAACAGTCTGAGTACTATTGTAAAACCCTCGATCCAGGGTGTGGATCATATTTTATTTAAACTGTTTGAGAGGACTAAGTCTCAAATTGAGATTGAACCTCTTATTTTAAACTACTGCACTTTTTGTCTTTGATAAAACTATTTCGAATATTCCACTGCTATGTTCTTTAAATTCAAATCTGTTTTCAATTTACTCTGACAGTTAAACAAGCCACTGTTTGTATCTATTGTAAACCAATAGGTTAGTTTCAAAAGCTAATAAAATATTCAGACTAGATTAACTAAGAACTAATCAATCTATTGAGAACCTAACTAAACCTTTACTGTATTACAAATTCACTACAGTTTATCTTGTTATTTAAATTTGGGGATTTTTAATATAAATATTTTAAAACGATATTTTTAATTGGAAATAAATTCAACCCCCCTCCCCCATCTTGAGTGTCCACTCTGACCAACATTTGGTGTCAGAGGATAAAAAGTTTTCAAAACTACTCTATTTGTGAAAAGTTTTCAAAACTACTCTATTTGTCAAAAGTTTTCAACTGTGATTTTAGTTGTATCTTAAAGATCATAAATTTCTGTTATTTCTAAATTTTATATCTTTCATTATATTTTCTAAAATCTTATTATGAATAACATATTATAAGGTTTATCTACCAAAAGGAAACCCTTCTTTAATTGAGTTAATTATGCCCAATGGAAACTAAAAATGAAAATTCATTTAGAAAGTATGGGATTTGATATCTGGACTGCTATAGAGACTCAGTATAAGATTCCAGAAACTGAACGAACTACTTGGGATGAACCTAAAAAAATTGTATACAATAATAATGGTAAAGCAATGAATTCTCTGTATTGTGCTTTAGGATATGAAGAATTTAATTGAATATCTGCTTGTAAAACTGCATATGAAATCTGGGATACATTGGCTATTTCCCATGAGGGAACAAAAAATGTTAAGGAAATGATATTTAATACCTACACTATTAAGCATGCTAATTTTAAAATAAAGCCTGATGAACCTATTTCTGACATGTATCTCAGGTTCAACTAAATTGTAAATACAATGAGCTCACTTGGAAAAGTTGTTCCAGGAAAAGAGCAAATCATGTGAATACTAAGATTTCTGCCATACAGATTGAGAGGCACATCAGTTTAGGTTAGAGAATCTTGTGATATTAGTGCTTTTCCTGTCAAAGAACTCATTGAGAAATTAATTATGTATGAATTAGAACTGAAAGAATACACGGAAGAAGAGGATTAACCAATAAAGAAGTATGTAGCTTTCAAGACCAATGCTTCAAAAAAACAAGGACAAAGGGAAAATTCAGAGTGAAAATGATAATTCAAGTAGTGGAGAAAGTGGATCTGATAGTGATACTGAAATGGCTCAGATATCCATATGATTTAAGAAGTATTAATGGAAAAATTAATTTTTCAGAAAATCAAATTACAAGGGAAAATAAGTCAACAAAGGACATTAGAAGAAATATTGGAAAAGGACTGACAAGGGTTATGACATAGTCTGCTACGAATTCAAGAGAAAAGGACATGTAAAAGTCGATTATCCTAAATTAAATTTCAAGAGGAAATATGAATATAAGGACAGCAAATACAAGAAAGCTATGAAAGCATCATGTAGTGCTTCAGAAGATAGTTTAAGTGATTCTAATTCCACTCAAGATGAAAAATATCAAAAAGCTAATATGTGCTTCATGACAAACACATCTGAGGTAACATTGGATACTTATTCTTGAAACTCTTATTATTCTGGAGATAATTATGATTCTGAAAACATGTATAGTGAAGATTTATTTGAATATTGTAATATTCTAGAGGATAGTTGTAATGAGTTGAAAGATAAGTATAAAGCCTTAATGAAGTAGTATGTTTTAACTAGCAGTGTCAAATCCACACTAGAAGTAGAAAAGGAAAAGAATTGTCAACTACTCAAAGAAAATACTGAACTAATATTTTCTAATTAGAAACTCAGGAATGATTTGGAAAAATTAACTGATGGAAAGGACATACTTACACAAATGCTAGGAAAACATGTGGCGCCAACGTATACTACTGGTTTAGGCTATCATCCTGGACAAAGATAGATTACAAAGAATAGATTTTTTCCTAAATCTGGATAGTATGTTGCTAGTTCTAGTTTTGAAAATTCTTATCCCTCAAATGGCTACACACATAGTTATAGATCAAACAAAGTTTATCATTCAAAATCTTCTAAAACTACTGATTATATGAAACCCATTAGGCAAATATGGGTACCGAAAGTTCTTCTTGCAAACTTTTTTGGGCCCAAGAAAATCTAGGTACCAAAATAATTTTCTATCTAAAATTATTTTATAGGAAACTTTCTTGAAATGTTCCTGTAGGAACACATGGTATTTGGACAGTGGATGTTCAAGAAAAATGACATGATACTTTTGATGCTTCAAAAGCTTAATCAAGGTTCATAGAGGATATATTACCTTTGGTGATAACTTTAAAGGGAAAATCATCAGCCTAGGTCAAATTGGTAACACTGATTCAATTTAAATTTCTAAATTCTTATTTTTAGATAGATTAAAATAAAACTTGTTATGTTTTTCTCAGTTATATGATGATGGTTTTAATGTTATGTTTGAAAATGATTCTTGTGATGTTTTTAATTCTAAAAATGTGTTAGTATTTTATGCCTTAAGACATGAAAATGTATATGATATAGATTTGAATTCTATATCTAAGCAAAATATTCTTTGTTTAAATGATTTTTATAAAGAATCTTGGATTTGGATCTAAAGATTAGGACACTGCAATATACACTCACCTAGGAAACTATCTAGGAAAAACATAGTTAGAGACCTACATAAACTTGAATTCCCATCTTACAAAGTTTGTAATCCCTGTAAAAAGGGAAAGTAACATAAATTTTCTTTTAAATCAAATAAAGAAGTTGCAACTTATCAACCTCTCGAGTTGGTTCATGTGGACTTGTTTGGACCCTATACATTTTCTTGTTTAAATGGGATGCACTATGTTTTTGTTCTAGTAGATGACTTTTCTAGATATACTTGGGTATATTTTTTAGCTCACTAATGTGAAGTTTGATCTTACTTTATTAAATACTCTAATTATGTAAAAAACCTTAGTGGACATAAGATTAAAACCTTGAGAAGTGTTCCTGGTCATGTGTTTGAAAATCATGATTTTGAATATTAATGCTCACATAATGGCTATAATCACAACTTCTCTACCCCTAGGACACCTCAGCAGAATAGTGTAGTGAAAGAAGAAATAGAACCCTTCAGGAAATTTTAAGAACTATGCTAAATGAATATGTTGTACCTGTTTATTTTTGGGCTGAATCTGTCAATACAACTTGTTATTTTATAAATAGAGTCCTAATTAGACATGTTCTTAAGAAAACCTCTTATGAACTTTGGAATAATAGGAATCCTAAACATAGTTACTTCAAAGTCTTTGGTTGCAAAGTATAAATTCTAAAAACTAATGATAATCTATACAAGTTTGCATCCAAGAGTGGTGAAGGAATCTTTCTAGGGTATTCATTATCTAGAAAAGCCTATTGAGTTTTTAATAAGAGAACAAAATGTGTGGAAGAATCTTTTCACCACATATTTGATGAAACTGATCCACATGAATCTAAACCTTTTGTTGATGATACTAAAGAAGACCTGTCTATTTTAAATCTTAATGATAATGATAGTGTTCATATTTTAAGAAAAACCAGCTCTGGAAATACACTAGAACCAGATTCTGTTGAACCCGAACCAAGAGAAGAACCTGAAATTTCTAGTCCTACCATTACTAGATCAACTAGGATTCTAATAAACCATACTCTAGATGCAATTTTATGAAACCTGGATAAAGGAACACAAACTAGATCTTTTCTAAGAAATCAGGTTGAACATCAAACCTTTATTTCAAAGCTAGAACCTAAAAATATCAATGATGCAATCAATGAGGAATTTTGGGTAATGGCTAGGCTAGAAGAGTTAAATCAATTTGAAAGAAACAAAGTCTTGGAATTAGTAGAAATACCTAAGGACACCTTGACCATAGTTACTAAATGGGTGTTTAGGAATAAAATTGATGAATCTGGAAACATCATTAGAATCAAAGCTAGAATAGTTGCACATGGTTACAATCAAGAAGAAGGAATAGACAATGAAGAAACATTTGCACCTGAAGCTGCATTAGAAGCCATTAAAATCATAACTTTCTTATGCATCTCATCTTAATTTCAAGTTATATCAAATGGATGTCAAAAGTGCATTTCTGAAAGGTTTTCTAATTGAAGATGTTTTTGCTGAACAACCACCTGGATTTACAAACCCCCGTTTTCAAAATCATGTTTTTAAACTTTCTAAAGAGTTATATGGTTTTAAACAGTTTCCAAGAGCATAGTATGATAGACTTACAAATTTTATTATCTATAATGGTTTTACTAAAGTAATTTCAGATTCCACTCTTTATATTAAAATAATTTCTAAGGATATTTTGATTATACAAATCTATGTTGATGATATTATCTTTGGATCTTCAAAAAATTATTTATGTACTGATTTTTCAATGATTATGAAAAATGAATTTTAAATGAGTTTAATGGGAGAACTCCATTATTTTCTGGGCTTTCAAATTTTTCAAAAGAATGATGTTATTATTTTAAATCAAAGAAAATTTTCAAAGGATATTTTAAAATGTTTTGGTTTGGATAGTAATAAGGGAAGTGATACACCTATGAGTACCACATGTATGTTGGATGATGAAGAAAATAGGAAACCAGTTGATCAAACCAACTATAGAGGTATGATTGGAATCATACTTTACCTTACTGATAGTCAACCAAATATCATGTTTAGTGTATCCATGTGTGAAATATTCAATTCTAATCCTAAATAATCTCATTTAATTGTTGTTGAAAGTATTTTCAAATATCTTAACCATACTACCAATTTAGGTTTATTTTATCGAAAAGGATAATTTTTTGACTTAATAAGTTATTCAGATGCTGACTTTGCTGGTTGCAAGTTAGATAGGAAGATCACATCTGGAACATGTCATCTTTTGGGAAAGTCCCTGGTATCTTGGTTTAGTAAGAAACATAACTCTATTTCATTCTCTACTGCTGAAGTAGAATACATTGTGGTTGGTAGTTTTTGTGCAGAGATTTTGTAGATGAAACACACTTTATTTGACTATGGATATCAATTTAGACATGAGTCTACAAATTGTGACAACACAAGTGCAATTAACATCTCTAAGAATCAAGTGTCTCACTCTAGGACAAAGCACATTAATGTAAGACATTACTTTTTGAGAGATCATTATCAAAAGGTTGATATTTCTCAAGAGTTTATTGACTCTAAACATCAATTCACTGATATTTTCACCAAGACCTTAAGATCTAAAAGGATAGCTTTTATTAAACAAGAATTAGGTATGATCGATCAGTGAAACCGATCAGTGAAACCAATTAGTGAAACAGATCAGTGAAACTGATTAGTGAAACCAATCAGTGAAACCAATCGGTGAAATCAATCAATGAAACTAATTAGTGAAACCGATCTATGAAACTGATCAGTGAAACTAATCAGTGAAACTGATCCGTGAAACCAATCTGTGAAACTGATCTGAGAAACCGATTTTTGATACCATTTGAGTTATACAGTATATGAAACCATTATCGCTTATCAAAATAACTTCATTTTACTTAATCGATATTATTTTTAATATTGTAACCCTAAATGATGAAATTAATAACCCACAGATATTTCATTTCTTAAGAACTGTTGACCTTCCATCTCCTACTGAACTCCACATTTTCTGAATCCAAAACCTTTTGAACCTTTTGAACCTCTCAAATTTCTCAAACCTCCAAATGGTGATGAAAAAGAGACAGGACAAGGAATCTTAAGGTTCATCTCCTGTGAAATGCACTCGAGGAGAATCGAGCAGCATGACTGAAATGTCTATGAACTCGAAACTGGAGACTTGTGTGGTCACCACAGAAAAGGAAGTACGTTCTGAATGGGTGTTATCCAGTAAGTCTGCACTTTTAAAAGTGTTGGAGATGCAAGGATGGAAAGGCTAGTTCTGTAATAATAAATGAGTATACTACCTAAATCTAGTGCATGAGTTTTATCTGAACATAAATATTATATTGGATGGAGGAGAAGCTGCAAGATTATCTTCAGTGATCAAAGGGAAGAAGATAAATTTTTTATCGAAGCAATGAGATGAGTGTTTGGGGTACCACATAGAGGTAGATATGAGGATTACACTGGTAATATTCTTCCTACCACTGAATATTTATCTTATGAGTGTGCTCTAGATATGTTTATTGGAAGATCTGAATCCAGAAGAATATCAACTACTGATTTGGATAGAGAAAAAAGAATCTTGTTTAAGTTTATTCAACGCCAAATCTATCCCAGAAAGGGTGATTTTTCTTATGTGATGTATCAAGTTTTTTTCTTATGGTTTTTATTTCTCAATGATGAAAATATCAACTTGTGTAGATACATTACTGTACATATTTATGATATGGTAAAGCTATCCAAGAAAGATGCAACCTTGTTCTATTCTAATCAAGTCTCTGCTACGTTACAATCCTTGGGTTGTTGAAGATGGAGATGAGTGTATCTCATCTAGTAGTAGTTTTTGTATTAGCATGGATATCTGCAATAGAATGAAAATAAACTGGAATCCATGGAAGAAGACATGGGTTGTTGATGAACATAGGTTGTATGAATCCTTTAATCCTACTGACCACTCTAAGAGACCAAAGGGGATGAGAGATCCCGATTTAAAACTTGATGAGGAAATTGTTTATTCTGAGGAGGAAGAAGAGACAGAATATCCTAAGGACACTGGAGAGTCCAACAGAAAGAAAATAGGAGAAGCTGAAGCTGATAATGATGTCGATACTGAAAAGGAGCACGAGTCACCTCCTGATGATAGGAGTGACCCTGATACAGTATGTCCGAAGAAAAGAAAAATGGAATTCGGACCAGCTAGTCCACCTCTTAAGTTACCTGAGTCAGAACCCCTTCTAGGTGATGAAGAAGAAGGTGAAATTGAAGTAACAAATTTCGAGTAGTATGAATCTAGTATCAAAGACAGTACCAACGATACTTTGGTAAACAATAATTTAAATTATAATGATGATGATGATGCTGATGAAAATTCTCAACCAGTGGATGGTCACAATGAGATCCAAGCTGATCCACAACCTCAATTAGATGAGCAAGAAACTATTCTTGAGGCTGAAAGGACTGTGCAGACAGTGTTTGATGTAGATGGGGAAGACTCTCATGAATATCTTTGTAAAGCTTAATTTTTAAATCCTACGTATACCACTTGTAAAGCTTCATGGGAAGAACACCCAGGTATTGCAGTTCTAGGTTTGGATTATTCAGAGGAAGAGGAAGAAGGAGTGAATTATGCAAGGGTAAGCCATCCAGTTAAGGCTGGACCAGTTGCTGAAAATGTGAAATTGACGATAGAAAGACCTGGTTCATCAGTTTCTCGACCTGATTTTGACCGATTTAAAGATGAGTTTCTCCACGTAGTCAGGGAAACAATGAAAGAGGAATTATCTAATGCTCATGCTCCTACTCTTTTGAGTCTATTTGAGGCTATTACGGAGGCTATAACTCAAAGAGTGGTAAATATTATTAAGACAGACTTTTGTAATACTTGTGAAATGATTGGAAGACAGATTTCATATCTAAATCAAGAGCTCAAGGATTTGAGTAGTGAATTAGTATCTCATTCAGGTGAATTTAGATCAACCATCACTGGTATGATGGCAGTTTTGAGAAACTTGATAGAACACGTGATGAATTCTGATTTGAGAAAATTGAAAGCTGTGATAACTCAGATTTTTGCTCAGGCTAGCTCCTCCAAAGTGAACAAGATCCCTGGTCATGAGATTAGTGCCTTAAAAGATGTAATAAATGAAGAGTTAGCAGCTTTTGGACAGATTTTGGACTTGGAACCTTTGAAAAGGATGAAATTGAATAGTGATCATAATCACAAGATCGTGAAGTTGTATTCAGAAAATGATACTAAGGCTCAGAAAGAGATCAAAGAAAAAGTGGATCATTGTTTTTCTAAAATTTATACCAAGCATGAGTTGAACCATCAGTTTAAAGTCTTGGCTGTGAATTTATGGCTACCTCTAGTCACTCAAGACTTTAAGGATCAAGTCCAACAGTTGAAGTATTTTACTCCCACTCTGGAGAGATTCATGAAAAACAAATATGACTTTGAGAAGGCCCTGAAATATGGTGGTGAAGTAATTCAAGATTTTATCAATCTGCTCAGACCATATCTTCATGTGCAAGTAGAGGCAATTGTTCTTCCTACTGCTGAGCCTCTTAGTCCATCTAGTGTTTCTCCTGGTCAGATATCAATCTCTCAAGCTCTATCCAAAAGTCATCCAGTCATTCAGTAGCCACCTTCTGGAGGATCTTATATTCATTACCATGTGACCGTAGCACCCACTATGCTTCCAGCCTGAGCTCTGCTACCTCCTCTCTCCATCCGGCAGGATCAACCTTCCACCAAACCACCTTTTGGCCCATCCATTTCTCTCTCTTCTAATGGAAAATCTCCTCTGCACCCTATGAAATAGCCGTGTCTGTTGTTTTTTATAGGTTGATGTTTTCCTTTTATCTTTTCAAATGTTATTTAAATGAAATCTTTTCTCTCTCTCTCTCTCTCTCTGCTCTCTTTTTTTGATAATCCCAAAGGGAAAGAAATTTTATACATATATCCTAAAGGGGGAGATAAATAATTGTATCAATATATTTCAAAGGTAGAGAATAGTATATCTATAAGTCTAAGAAATATCTAAATGGGAGACTAGTATATAAGCTCAAAATAAGATTTAAGCTCTAATGTCATGATATCGATTCAATATTCTTCTCATATAGGGGGAGTATATTGTGTGTTATATCATCTTCCCTCTTCTTTTTTGTCATAGATTTGTGATTATCAAAAGGGGGAGATTTTTTAACTCTCTGTGTGATAGTCATTTTAATAATCACAAATCATTGTTTTTATATATGTCAAATTAGTCATTTATTCAATTTTTTCTAAATGTGTTTCTATAAGTTTAATCATGTCTAAATATGTTTATCTATGTTAATTTATGGTCTACTATTGACCTAGAATTATTCTGGATTAAATATACACTTTGTGAGAATTTCTTATTTTTGACTCACCGTTAGTTATATTTTTGACTCACTGTTAGTTATATTTTTGACTAACCGTTAGTTATATTTTTTACTCACCATTAGTTTTATTTTTGACTCACCGTTAGTCATATTCTTGAGTCACCGATAAAAGAAATCCTCACACCGAAACCGAAGTTTTTCGTACTGATGACAACAGTGTCACCAATTTTGATCAAATGACCTACCGAAACCGATGTTTATGATATGACCTACCGAAGCCAATGCTGATCAAATGACCTACCAAAACCGATGTTGATCACATGACCTACCGAAGCCGATGCTGATCAAATGACCTACCAATATCGTTGTTGATCACATGACCTACCGAAGTCGATGCTGATCAAATGACCTACCGAAACCGATGTTTATCACATGACCTACTGAAGCCGATGATGATAAAATGACCTACCGAAAGCGATGTTGATCACATGACCTACCGAAGCTGATGCTGATAAAATTACCTACTGAACCCGACATTGATCACAAGACTAACCGAAGCCGATGATGATCACATGACATACCGATGCCGATGCAAATTCAAATGACCTACCGATCTCATGACTCACCGAAAGTCATGAAAAGAGTTTGAATTTATATTAACTCTTATTTAATTCCAACGCTCATATTTTCTAAATTTAATGCACATGCTATTAGTTAATGTCTGTTGTTGGAGGTTAGAGAACCGTACCTCGTACCAGTCAAAAAGTAATCATTCCCTTTGTCGGATCTCAAGCAATAAAAAGGAAGATCGATCTGCAGACAAAAAGGGACACCGAAATACACAGAAAGAGACACATAAGAAGATGAGGGCGTACATGTGTGTAAAGAACTACGACACAAAAGGCAAACTTGAAGAACACCTATGAAAAACAGAGTTCTTTAAGAATATCATTCACCTGGAACAAACACTGAAGCCAAGTTGTTGTGCCTACTAATCATCATATGCACAAGGTTGAATAACTATAGCTGAGAAGAACAATGTCACTCTATTTTGTGTCATCTTAACTAGAAAGGACTCAAACAACATCTGCAGCATCCAAACGAGTACAGAGCTCATCTACAATCACTCAAAGCTTTCTAAACTCATTATCCATTTATTTTCTCTGTATTGATCCTTTGTTTAACATTTTGAGCAGTGTGTGTACATCTGTCTATTTAGACACACACTAACTCCTAGGCTGAACTGGAGGAAACTAAATCCTCACACCAAACTTTTTACATCGTATTGTATCACATTGTGAATTGTAGAAGAGGCCATGTGTGACCTGGATAGCCTATGTGCTGTTGTTTAGTTTTCCCTATAGAACTATGGTAGAGGTATCAGGACTTGAACAGTCTAAGTACAGTGGTAAAAACCTCGATACAGGGTGTGGATAATTGTTTATTTAAACTGTTTGAGGGGACTATGTCTCAGCTTGAGACTGAACCTCTTGTTTTAAACTACTTTTATTTTTGTCTTTGATAAAACTATTTTTAATATTCCTCCGCTAAGTTCGTTAAATTAAAATCTATTTTAAAGTTACTCTGATAGTTAAACTAGAAAGTCTTTGTATCTATCCTAAACAAGTAGGTTAGTTTGAAAAGATAATCTAATCTTCATACTAGATTAACTAAGAACTTATCAATCTCTTGTGAACATACCTAAACCTTTACGGTATTACAAATTCACTAAAGTTTATCTTTTTATTTAAATTGGTGGATTTTAAATATAAATCTTTTAAACAAAATTCTTTAATTTGAAATCTATTCAACCCCCCTCTTTGGTGTCTACTTCGACCAACACACTCATCTCGACATACTCAGAGTTTTGACATTTTCCTTTTCTTAATGCGTAAGGATTTATATCCAAAAATCTATACAGTGACACACACATGAGATTTAAAACAAATCTATGTATACAGATGAAACATAAAATTGATAGGTAATTATATTATTGCACATCCATCCACTCAGTGAAAACTATTCAAGTTCATAAAAATCTATAAAAAACACAAAACAATGACAGATGAAATAGATGGATGAAGTAGAGGTTTACGGACCAAACCAGAAATGCTATTTATAGTGTAAAAAATAGTTCATTGATTTGCATTATAAGTAGACCAAAGAGTCTATGGAAAATGACATCGTAAAAGTGAAACAAAAATTCGATAGAAAATCAATAATCTACAAAATGAAAGTGCATTAAAACATTTCTAGGTCTGAGAAGATGTTTTACCCTCAGATATGAATCTGGATTTGGGTTTTCATTCATTAGAAACACTAACTACCACCGAAACTCTTGTACAACCCTCGTACCCCTATTTAACCTCTATCTATTGAATCACAAACCCCCCATACAATCTTGATATGAAAATGAATAACCACATACTTCAACCTTGACACCCCTGGTGGCACGATCCTGATGCCCCTGATTCAAAGTCCTCTTGTGTGACCCCCTCTCTAGCTCACGACTGACCCCTAAACTCCAAAACCAATCAACACCCTCTAACTGCTCAAAATACTTGATGCCTACAGACCCCTTAACCCATAAAAAATATTTTTATGTTTTTTAAATTTAAAAATTTATTATTGTTATTTTTAATTTAGTTTGAATACAAATTTTAATTATCATGGTATAATTCATAATTCATAAAATAATAATAATATTATTACACATTATAGTTGCATAAAAATGTACTACTTATTTAATAATAATATAAATATATTTCAAATTATATATCATACGTAATATTTTCTTAATTTCAATCTTATTTTTTTTAATTTCCTATATAAAAATTAAATTCATATTTTAGTTAAAAAATTTAAAAATGTTCATATATATTAAATAATAATATGTTCATTTTAAAAATTATTTCTTTTAGTTATTACTATTAATCTTAATATTTTTATCATTAAATTAAACATTTATAAAACAAAATTTATAATTATATATTAATTTTATAATCTCAATTAAATTTTTTTCTTTATCATATATTTAAAAGTGACATTTTTTATGAATAATACAAAACAAAACAAAAATATCATTTTGATTAAATTAAATGATATATTTTTATAAAATATATTTTATAAAATTAATTATTTAAATTCTAATTTATTTATTAACAACTTAAATTTTTCGAGGATGTTACAAATACACTATTGAATCTTCAAGTATTCATTAATAATTTTAAACCATGTCTAGAACTCCTATCCAAACTCTTTGTGGCATTTTTTCACATAATTTAATAAATTAGAAAATCATATATTTATTCCTACCATTCAAGATGAGTTGAAACTAAAAAAATTAATGATTAGAAATTTTAAAATTTTTTATGGACATGATTGAGAATATTCAAACAATTAAATTAAATATTTCAACATGGGTTTTGAAACATTGATGGAAAGAGGATTCGATGGGTGAAATTTCAAGTGGATATCATTTCACTTTTTCTCAAAGGATTGACTAAAACTGGTTATATAGACTATAAGAAATATAAATTAATGGTTATGATGATATTTAGGGTATTTTTATCTAAATTTTATTTAAAACATCAAGAAAAATTGGTTTGAGGGCGGTGATAGATTTCATTATACCAGTAAAAAGTGAGACTTTGTATGAGTGTTAGGAAATATTTAAGGAGTTATGTTTAATATATCCAAATATTGAAATAGAGGAACATCACTTCCTACTTTTATTATATCCATTATTTATTTGATATTTCTATTATTTTTTATGATTTATCATTAAAAGGACTATTTATTAACATTCCCCCAACAAATGTTAAGTGAGTGCTTAAAAATTAGATCTAAATTCCTAATATTTTGGTGTAAATGGTACTAGGATAAGAGGAGTTTATAATGTAAGATATACAAAATCAACTTTACATGAATCCAATCCTGAGAAACTCGCCACTTTTGTTTGGAAAATAGAACTATAATAGAATGACCAACTCACACCATTGATGTTATATAGTCTTTTTTCCTCACCAAATCATTTTACTGATTAATCTATTAAAGTACATGATATAGAAAGCTATGTATATTTTTATTAAAAAGGAAACCTAAACATCCAATGAAAAATCAGGTATGGGGAGATACATATAACATAAAATATTGGTTTTCAAATTAATAAAATCATACTAAACCACCATTCCAAATCCAATTTCAGTAACCTCCACCATTCCACCTATATTTCAAAAAAACATATAACTAAAACAATTTCTAACCACCACCCTTTCATAAAAATAAATTAATGGACATCATTTAAATTGTTCTAAATATATAATACATAACCAAATATATTTTCAAAACATGGATTAAATAAATAAGATGAAGGAATAAGAAATTCAATTTGGAATCCCTGTAGAAATAATGAGACAATAATTAACAATTAACACTACAACCAATTAAATTTCCAATGAGATATGTGATTATTGTGATTATCATTCATTGTAATGAATTTTAAGTAATATAAAAAAATAGTTTCCTCACATCCCAAGAAAAGTATTAGGGGAATTGGAATAAATTTTAATATATTAAACAAAAATCAATGAAACAAGTTGTAAGATCCCATATTTTTCTAGGGACATCCCAATTTGAGATTTTTTGTTAAACCTATTTTACTGGGATGTTATATCTTTAGAACATGTTGGTTGAGTCTTTTTAATTTATGAATAACCATTATTGAAAAATGACTTAATGTTTGGGGATGTATATTTTTTTAATTAAGGGATTCCATTAATAAATGTGTGAAATATGGTTTCATGATTTTATGGGAGTTTGGATGGCTTCAGAGGTTGTTTAGGTTCTTCCCACTTGAAATATTCTAAAATAAATAGATAATGAAATTAAAAACCATGTAAATATGTTACAAAACATGTTTCTATTTTCATATAAAATATGTGAACTAAGATAATGATGTGAAATGAGATCACATTGGGAATCCATTACATGATGTGTAATGATTAAGATGGATAAAAATAATCATAGAAGATATTTTATTGGTGTAACTATAAAATAGAGAAATATGTGATGTGTAAGGGTTACACACCATTTATTGCTCTGGATTAATGCTTTTAGGAAAGGTATTACATATGATTTTTATGATTAATCGAGTGAATCTTTCCCCCTCAGAACTAGAATGACTTCCATGAAAATTTGGATCCTTGTATTCCCATCTTGTAGCCCCGTTCAATCAAATGATTACAAATTAGTTTTTTTGTTTCACATTCTCTTTCACTTGATCCTCATTGTCAAAGTGGAAAATTTTTAAAATCATGGAATCAGTTATTGATATGTATCTTAGTTAATCTACGTTCATACCTATGATTGCACAATCATTATTTTTGGCATTGCTTGTTGGAATATTTTGGTTGATCACTAGATAATATTAGGGAGTATAAACCTAACACTACGGTATCTCTAATAGTTAATTATGTAAAATTATATTTATTTCTACCATGTTATGCACATTAATTAATTTAATTATGAATAATGTTAAATCATGGATCTGATCATTCCATTTATCCCTATTGATTCAATGGTATCGTGACATATCTTGTGGATACCCATTGGGTGTGAAAACCTAGGATAAAAAATGAATTTTCATATAGTTTAGAGTGTGTTTATAATTAAATGAGTTTTCAAGTGATTTATTGATATAGAAAATTTTTGTTAATAAAATATGGTCTATTTATATGAATGTTGATAATCTGATATATAAATTGAAGTGTTATAGAACGGAAAGTGGTAATTTTCATAAATTACCCTTGAAGCTTATGATGTGATATTGCAATATCATTTTTATTATGAATTTTTGATTTTTATGATGAAATTATTAAATAGCTACATTTTTATAGTGTGATTCTGAATTACTTATATATAGGGATATTCCAAATAATTTTGAAATATTTATATTGAGGGCTTGGCTCAATGTAATACTCAGACACCTATATATATGATTGTTCCTAGGAATTCTAAAATTATTTTATAGAAATCTTGACATAGTTTTATATTGAAAATATTATATACAATTATAGGCTCAGTGATGCTAAAATGAATATATAGTGGTCTTGGCCCAATTGATGCTAAAATATATACATATAGGTAATTTCCGAGTGGATTAAATTTTTATAAATAGGGATTTTCTGAGGTATATGATTTACATGGTTTATAGCTTTGGATGATATGGTTGTGCTACCTCATTAGATACATTCCTTCATGGTTTCAACGATGTTTGATTTATATATTTTATTGGTTAATTAATTAATTCAAATGTAATTAATTTTTTACGTACACTATTTATCATAGTATATTTTCTTAGACACGATGGTGTGGACCAAGTGAGTTTTACTGAAACCCTATTTGGGATTCCATTTGGTAACCTATATGATTACAGGGATATATGTGTGGACAAGGGAAATAGCCATTGTTTTGGATTGTTCATTGTTGGATGGGCTAGAGGTTGGTGATGGGATTGACATGATTTGGACTAGGGTCCTTTAATATTCATTATGTGTACTATTTATTCTATTTCTATTCTTTTTATATTAAATTTAGATACATTCCATAAATTCATTATAATATTCGTGATTAGTTCACTTATGGTTCCTCTTTTTAATTCCCAATTGTAAAATATATTGTTTCCATATTTTTATCATACATTGATTTTTAGTTATACATGTTTTTTACACTTTATTATACATATATACCAAGAGGTATAAAATCTACACTGTGCATATCACACCCAAGATACTAGTTAATAGTCTCTAGGGTATAGGGATTCATAGTTTAGGTCATATAACTGACCACTTTTATCAATGTGAGAGAGTTCCAGGTCGGGGATGTTACAATGTTGTATTAGATGTGATTTGTTTTATATTGATTCACTATATGGGAAAGGTATAAAGGAATCTAAGTTGTGTCAGGACTTGGTAATGAGCCTGTGCATGGGAGTAGCTAACCCACGTATGGGAGAAACTCTTAGTGCTCATGGATAACATTTTTGTTTATGATGTTTTATTGTTACAGTTGGAGTTATTTCATCGAGAGTGATTGCCATGTGATGTGATGTTATTGTTTCGTGAGATACATGCTTTTGGACCAGTATATCATGTGGTGAATATGTGTACATTATTATTTGAACAAAATGATATATATTGACATCCATTGATAATTATTGGCACGGATTTAATGCATGTGATATATATATATCCTAATATGAAAACTGGATAGAGATACCAACTATATCTGTTAAATGGAAATGAAAGGAATCTTATTTAATTATAAAACATTAACAAGACAAGTTAAGAGGGACCATGAGTTAGTGGTTCTATATTGTTTCACATATTTATGTTGAACTTGTCTTTATCAAGTATTATATTGAATTTTTTCATGTAGATAAAATTCCACACCATCATCTTGGATTTGACGGTCAAGAGAGTTAAAATCAGCACACTCCAAATGAAGATAAACTGGAGATTCATATAGTTTTTGAGGATCACATTGATGTTGAGAATTGTGATACCTTCTTGAGTATCAACTGATCCATAGATAGATATATTGTTTATACTATGAATTATTTATCTAATGCGTTGATGGAGTTTTTGGTATAGTTTCCACATATATTCACTAGGAATGGAGGCCCCCATGCAGTCGAAATCTGGATCGAGTTTATCTAGAAAATCCTCAACACACTCGAGACACATACTGATAGGAGGTTAAATATTATTGTGTACAATCTTCTTGGATGTTCCACGACATTGTGGGATATTCAAGAAAAATATGGGTTGAAAGGGGCATTATCATGATAGGACATTGATGTTATGTTATTGATCCCCATATGTACAGATACATTAAGGGATGATAAGGATCCTGAGTCAATACATCTCAAATATGTGGGAATATATGTGATGGAATATACCAAACATTTCAGTGACCTATACTGCTTTGTTCTATCAGTATATGCTAATGATATATCAAGGGTGAGGAATTTTTTGGATGGAATTATAAATGAGATCAGGTTACATGTGAATGCCTTTTCTATTAATAGATGTCCATTTGTGATGATGAAGGAACTCATCACATAATTTAATCATATAGAAACCATGAGTAGCGGCTACGATTTTTTATATGGGTTTAATGAGATCTCATCTTCTGGGGAAAAGAACCACCGTTATGATTGTTTTGACCAAGTAAATAGTGGGAAGTGTAGGTAGGGAAGTCGGTATCGATACCAGGAACTAGTTCTACTGTTTTTTCATCAATGTGGATATTTGGGACACAAAAGGCCTCAGTTTTTATTCCTAGATATGGAGTGTTTTTATTATGGTAGTACAGGTCACCAGTAAAGGATTTATAGGGAAATGTTGTAGTATCGCGGTGTTGGGAGATTATTAAAGGTAGAAGTTTCTACAAAGGAATCCATAACTTTTCCATAGATGTGTATCTAGATATCCATAGGATAGTCAGGTTGAGGTAGAGGATGTGGAATCCTAGTATTGAAGTCACAATACTAGGAAGTGTTAATAGCATGATGGATTTAGACTCAAGCCCAAGGAAGAGTGTAAATTATTCTCCATGCAATTTAGTATACTCTAGATACTATGGATTGATGACCTTATACTATCAGAGGTATGATTTATTTATTATCCATCCTTTCATTAATTTTTTTTATAAAGCTTAATCAAATGTTTTTATGTTCTTCTTTTGAAAAAAAAAATATGTCATGGATATAGAATGTGTGGATGTTTCATTGACCAACAATATTTCGTTGATAGTGAGTTTAGAGAATATCAAATGTTTTGTGGAATGGTATCTGTAAGTCATAGATTTCCATTTATTTTAGGATGTTATTGTTCAAGAAATTATATGATTCAATTTGATTCAAGGAATGAGTTGTATAGTTCAATACTAGGTTCATATAAATTATTTTTCGAGGAGATTTACCTTTTAACTTAAAGAGTCATCTATTCTCACTAAGGTGAGTGAAATTTTAAGCCTGGTAGTGGATGACCAATTCAGTTCATATTGCATTTTCTCAAAAATCAAATATTTATCCTTGTTTTGTATGATGGTGGAATTCCACATGATTATTTTCCTCTAGCTGTAGTCTATTTTTAGGATTTTTTTCTAGATGAGTTCTACGGCTTACGTCCCAAATAAATGATTCAGTTCACAATTGAGTTGGTGTAGGGAGCAGATCTAGATTCAATCATTCCATAGAGGATGTCACCAATAAGTATTTGGGAGATAAAATTTCAATTAGGTGATATAAAAGCTAAAGGTTCCATAAATACTAGTTCGTCACAATGGGGTTCTTTAATTCTTTTCTGTAATAAAGTTGATTGGATATTGTTCTCAAGTGTGGATTATCAGATTTTTAACTAGGTTAAGGTTAAGAACCAGTATCTTCATCTATATATTTATGACCTTTTCAAACAATTAATATGTGATAAGATATTCTCCATGATCAATTTTTTATTAGTATAACACCATTTAGTGGTAGGACCTTCAAACATACATCAGAATACATTTTAGAGTTTGTATGTATGGTATAAGTTTATAATGATTGAATTTCAATTATTGAACACACTTTTTTTACTCATAAACTTAATGAAGGAGAACTATAAACCCTTCCTATTCCTGTTTGTGGTGATTTTGTCAATGATATATTTCTATTCTCTCAGTCAACAGATGATCATGAGGAACATCTTGAAATCATCTTGAGTACATTGTGAGTGAATATGTTTTATGAGAATCTATTCAAATGTAGTTTCTAGATTGAAAAATTGAACTTATTGGGCCATGTCATATCAGAAGTATGAGTGTCACTGGGCATAGATAATTTTTCATTCAAGGTATCTTAGTCGTATCCTAATACTTTCGTTGACATTCAGTGATTTATGGGTTTAAAATGTTATTCTTGGTGCTTTATCCATGAATTCTCCCATTTTCGATCACTGATGTATGGCCTAACAAAGAAAGGGGAGATGTTTGTTTCATCAATCACTGCCAAGATATATTTTCAGGATCTAAAATGATGGCCATCTTTATCACCTATCCTAACATTACATATGTCAAATAATTAATATACTATGTATTGTGATTCGTCCATAGTTGTACCCATGGATGTTTTAATATAGTGTGATAGGGTGGTTACCCTTCAATCTAGATAACTAAGACCACATGAGAGTAATTTCCCAGGTCGTGATCCAGAGTTAGATATGGTGGTACATTCTTTGAGACGATAGGGTAATTACCTTTTGGGTGAGAGGATATTGGTAATCACGGACAATAAGGGCCTCTGGTATATATTTTTTCTACGGGACCTGAACCACTATGAGATGAGGTGGATCAACTATCTATAGTCTATGAACTTAAACATGACTTATACACCTATAAAAGGTATTTTTAGCACCAATGGATTCATCCATAAAATGAATACATAGGCATTGTGGGAGTAATGTGATGATTAGAAGATGATGGAACTCTTGGCAGACATTCATGTCGTTGTTTAGGAGTCCCAGTGATGAGAGACTATAATTTCGACATCTATTTGACCCATGATTCTTTGAAATATAAATAAAAATAATTTATCTAATCTAGATTACTTAGTTCTAATATATTTCTCATATGGTGGGAATCCACCAACATTGTGGTTTTTAGTTAGTGGAAATCCTCTTCTTTTCTATGGCAGATAATGGGAACCTATGAGATTTCTTGAGGAGATGTTAAAAAAGGATTACTTATTCTATATAAGAGATAGATAATGGTTTGAAAAATATGTACCATGATATACATAGACATTACATGTCGTCAATAATGCATAAACAGGTATCATGATTTGTGTAGATTTTCTTCACCAATCAGTAGGTGAAGGGTGAGCATTAGAGGCATGTTGGGCTGTTACAGCCTCTTCAGACTCCTTTGTGGAATGTGATGATAGAATTTTGGATTAGGTGACATTATCACCTAGTACACCACATATAAATGATGATTCATGGTTGATAATGTATCTACTGAAGACGGTAACCCATTTCATTCATACTAGGGAGACCATTAGTATTGGTAAACTTGGTAATCTATACATGTGATATATAGTTCAGTTGGACAATGTTTCGAGGAGTATCATTTATGATAAAGACCCTTGTCTCACATATAGGTTATAGTATGGACTTTATGAGGATTTGGAGTCATAGGTATCTTAGAACATCCTATCAACCTCATACTAGTGTTCAATCGAAGTTGGCCATTCAAATATTGGAGGAACTTTTTTCATCCTGTGTTTTATATTTCTTTTATTTGTGGGAGTAATATATGGAACTCATGGAGTTTTCATATAATAATATATTTAAGGGATAAATCCATAAGGAACCTTTAAACACCTTGTATGGAATACCACATAATTATCCCCTTCATTGGTTAGAGTCAGGTGAGTTTGTGCTTGTTGGACCTAGTCTCATGAAGGATACATCTAAGAAGGTTTTACAAGTTAGGAAGTGTTTTGTGACAATGAAGATCATGTATTATTCATATGTTTACAATCAAATATAACCTCCTGTGTTGTAGGATGTTTATGGTGTTTTTTTTGGGTGTCTCCTAGGTCAGGGAAACACTTTATCAGGAAACCAGAAATGTTAATGCCTAGGTTTGTCAGGCCTTTTTAGATAGTTGAATGGGTCGGTCTAATGGCATGCCGATTTTACCTTACACATAGAAATAGGTCCATGTATGATGTTTTTCATGTGTTTCTAATTTATAAATATCATCCCAAACCTTCCAATCTGATATATGTCATCAAAGTCGTGCTTTTTGATGATTCATCCTTTAAGGGTAATTCAATATGGATTGTTGACCATGCTAAAATGTCTATTTGGTGTAGTATTATTCCCATATTTTGTGGACAGTGATAGCATGTTAATTTTGAAGATTAGTCCCATGATATGGAGTCTGATATGCATGAACAATGCAAATACTTGTTCACTAAAACCCCATAGTGATTTTTTTATTAGTTCATGGTTGATTTTTTATATGGTGGATAGGTTGTAAGGTCCATTGTTTCAGGTACATTCCCCTTTGAGTTTAAAATTGTATCCATTTTTTGGGTGCCCTAGTCATTAGACCTTGTTGGTTGAGTCTTTTTTGGATATGCAGACCCGGTTTTGGGGAAAATAACAAATGGTTGAGGGATGTATTTTTGATTGAATGAATCGAATCTAGTAATGAACATTTTAAATGGTATTGTCAGGGTTATATTAGTGTTTGGATGGCCGGGGAGGTGGTCTGGGTTCCTTCCATGGGAAACATGAAAGAAGTTATCTATGGTGAAATTACGTGCTGGGTGAATGAGTTACATTACATGTGTCTATTGTATAAAAGAAACCATGAAAAAACATTATGATGTGAAATTAGTACATTCTAGGAATCCATTACACAACTTTCAATTTTTGATCAAGGTTAAAATCACTCTGTGCGATGCGTTTTTTTTTCTTAACTCTGTAATATTGATATGCATGAAATTTAAGGGTTACAAATGGTTTAATTATTTGGAATGGTAGTTTTAAGTGGGAAATCACATATGATATATATTATACATTCATTTTATATATCCCCCTTATAACTATGATGATTTCCAGGTGATTTTGGAGCCTCCCCTTCCCTTCTTGATATCCTGTCTATAAAATTATCACTGGTGGGTTTTTTTCTTTGGATTACCCCTCTATTCCATTTAACACTCATTATCAAGGTGGAACCTTCTTACCACAATAGAATCAGGTTTTTATCATCACATTGTTTCACCTACGTTACTTCATGTGATATTCAATTCCTAAGTTCACATATGTGCTTCTTTACAGAAGTATTGTATTGATCGCCATATAAAATTATTGAGTCTAAAACTAACCCTATGGTTATTTTTAATGTTCATGCATGAAAAATACTACATTAAAACCTCCATGAAATTCACATTATTTAATTGTAAAATTAATAATTTTAAATCATGGATCAATTAATTCATTTGGTTCTTTAGATTCAATTGTATTCTGATGTAGGTTGTGGCTACTCATTGGGTCAGTGGACCCTGGATAAATAATCAAGTGGATTATGTTTTAGAGAATGTTTAGTATTACTTGAATTTTATAGAAATTTATTCATATATAATCATTTGAGTAATAGATTATGGGGTATTGATGTGGCTTTTGAAAATATGATAGATAAATGAAAGTTATATTGATATACAAATGTTAATTATCATTATTAACAATTGAGGATTATGAGGTAATATTGTGATAAACTTGTTGGTATGACATGTTGAGTTTCATGGTGGAATTATTATATAGTGGGTTTGACCCATTATTATGGTGAAATGATAATATTTTTCCTAGGATTAATGAAATGATTATATATTTGTATTTGAAAAATGGGATGATGAAATTCTTATATGTAGTGTTATGCCAGGTCATGTTGAAATTCTTATATAGCTAGATTGGCCTAGTTTAATTCTTAAATGCATATATAATGTTCTATTCATATTGATGTTAAAGTTAATATATAGCGGGATTTTCCTATTGATAAATGTTGAAATAATTTTATCACGTTATTTTATTAGATTGTGATGAAATGTATACATATAATTATTTTTCTAGAGGTTAAAATTACAATACATAGTGATTTTATAGATTACGTGATTTTCATGGTTTATATATATGGTTGGCATGTTTGTGATACATGTTAACAGATGTTCTAGTATAGTGACAAATATATTCAATGTGTGTATTATATTAATTGGTTAATTAATACTCTTATTATATAATTATGTCATATACAACTTACTATACTGGTTTAATTTAGTGATGGTGGTGTTGACCTGTAAATATTTAATCACATGCAATTTGAGTTGTTGTTTTGTACTTAAGAATTTTACATGGATACAGTTTTTGATAATAGAAATGAGAAATGTTTCTGATTGATAATTTCAAGATGGTATGGAGTTTGGATATGTGATAAACATGTGGTTTGGGACTGGGTTCTTTTGAAATTTCTTGTTTCATTTGTTTCTATTATTTACTTTGTTTTCCATTGAAATTTAGTCACATTTCATCCAGTAGTTACATGATTCCAATTATTTTATTTATTTTTTCTTCGTTTTTTCCTAGTTTAATGATATATTGTTTATGAATTTTTTATTACATTGATTTTTAGTGATTAATATTTATTTATGTTGTGTTGTAACCCTATACTATAGGGTATAGTCTCTCCACCATATATATCACACCACCACAACTAGTCAAGAGAATATGGTGTGTAGAGAGGTGTGCTTGAGGTCTCGTAGCCAACCCATTTGGCCACATGATATAGCTCCATGTCATGAGATGATACACAATCATAAAATCAATTAAAAGTAAGAACAAAATATTTTATATAATTTTCACCCAAATATTTTACAATGAGATAATATTTTTAAGGATTAGAAAAAAAAGTTTTTCATACTATCAAAATTAATGAAATAAATATTCATCTTCTTAGGACCCTTAAAGATATTATGAAATATGATCAGTTCCTAAAATAAATGTTAACTAAGAAAAAAATACTCCCAAGGAATGAGAAAGTAAATTTATGGAGATTTTTTTTGGAATTGATCACACTATAACTTTCTAATAAAAGATATGGTCCATGGAAATTTTTTATTCCTTATAATATTATATCCATATATTTTTTAAATTCCTTATGTGATATAAGAGATTTTATTATTCTCTACGTTATTATATATTTTCATCTATATTGATGGGAGATATAAAACCAAGAAAAGTGGTTTTATAAATATATAACTGGTCTACTACAATATCACCTAGTTTTCTTGAGGATATATTATTAAGACTTAATAATTTTCAATACACGGCTAACTTGTATGACCTCAATAGTGATGTGAATAGGATACCAACTCAATATCCCAATATATTTGGAAGAACATTCATGAAATTAGAAAATACATTCATAAATGGGAATGAAGGTATATTTATAAGAGATTTTAAAAAAAATATTTCCAATTTAAAAATATTTTATTCCATTACATTTACAAAATATTAACACTTAAATTTCACTCCCAAAAAAATATGAAGGCCCAACTCATTATGAAAAAGATGAATAATTTTATGAAATTGTTAATTTGGGATATAAATTAATATCAAAGAACCCAAAAAATCTATGAATAACCTACACACAATAAAAATTCACTAATATATAAGGTAATTTCTTATTGCATTGATGGGTTTTATTTTCTATTAATTATTTTTTTAGTCGACTCCTTAGATCTGGTGTATTAATTTCAATCCATAGAGGTAATTAAACCCATGTTAATTTAAACTTTAATTACTCCCCAAAATTTGTAACTATACCCACATCCACCATATATAATGTATGCCTTTCTTAAAAAAATTAAAACTTGTTTTTTGTAATTATATATAGAAACAAAGATTCTAATCCAAAAAATTTATAAATCATTAAAGATAAAATTTAATATCAATAGAATAGTGACCATATATTTTCTAACATGAATGTTATACAATTTTATGGATAAAGAACACGATAGTGTTATAAATATATGAACAAGAAGTTTAGTGTCTTTGGAAAATTATTTTTATATGTAACCTTTACAAAATAAAACATACACTTTATCTAAATATTTTTTCGCTGGATTCATAGTGGCCTTCACATTCTCCTTAGTACAAGTAATTACCTGAGAATATAAATAAATGATAGGGGTAAGATAAAATCCCAGTAAGAGGATAGACAATGACATGAATCAATATAACACTGGTGAGAATTATCATCATCCAAACTTAAAAATCATGATAGGATACATTATATGACGGAATGGAATGTAGAAATGTATGAAATAAAACATCATGTCTTGTTGGTTAACTACCTCACATAGTTGTGAATAACGATAAAATCATCTTCATGCATAATATATATGAATCATCATATCATTATCTTTTTGAACAAATATAGAATCATGATCATAAATATTTCAAATTATATCAAGAGATACATCACATTACCAAATTAATTGGAGGACAATATAATTTAAGTAACATTTATCACATTATAACATTTACATAATCATGTATACCACATAAAACATAAAACATTATTTTCTATAAAATTATCCATGGAATGGAAATAGATTTCATGAGAATTTAATAAAGCATAATTTCTGGAATAAACAATATATTTCCAAAAAATGGAATAACATACTTGGTATAAGAATCATCAATCTTGATTAATGAAGAAATAATCTCAAGAGTAGTAAAGCATGTGTTTTTAAAAAGAGGAGTTATTTTGGAAAAAACTTTTCATTTGTCCGAAAATAATATTGGAAACATATATATCTATGAAAATAAATGTTATGAAGAAATAAATTATATCTGATAAATCTTAATTGAACATCCATAAAAAACATGACATGAAAGTGGAATAACCCAAATAATGGAAATTTGGTTTGATAATCCCTTACCTTATGTATGAGTTCTTTCTTCACATTAATATACAGGGAAAAAAATATATTCTTTAATTAATAAATATATAACAACTTATACATATTTTTTATTCATATTAGTTTTATTAAGTTCAATTAAGGCCTTGTTTATGAGTTTTAGAGTTCAATTTCATAATTTGGGCATCTTTATTTTCATTGTTTTCACGATCGATTCGCTTGTTTAAAAGTACGGTAGATCGTGTAAAACAAGAATGATTCTATAGAATGGAAATTATATATTATTAATGAAAATAAAGAATTTTAATTCTTCTTATAAATCATATGGTTATTTTTTTGAGGATTAATCATTAGATAAAATGTTAATGATAATCTTTTAGATGAATTTGACAGTTTTTTATCATAATTAAATTGTTTGTTTTATTATTTAATATTTTGTAAATAAGTTAGTACAATAAAATAAAAAAGGTCATAAAATAAATTTTAAAATTTATTCCAATCATTATAATGGTTTTAAAACAATATTTCAATGAATTATAGGAAAAGGAAAACTTTTGGTCCTTGAAAGAGATAAAACAACACCTCACATACAACGTTTCCAGTTTTTGGATAGAAGGGAGAGGAGAAGAGCTTTGATGATATATTATTCCATTAAAATAATAATATTCTACAATATAATAGATAGTAGATTTCTCATGAAACTTGGATAAATTGATTTGATGATAAGATAATAAATTAAAAGATATTGAAAATAAAATAAATGAGAAAGAATGATTGTTTTACCACTTGAATGTATCCTCCATGAGAACCACCATAGGGAAGAAGGATTGGTGTTTTGATGAGAAATTGGGATCCTCTATGTGGGGTAGAGGCTTGGGATGATTATATATCATAATTTGGAAAAGACTCAAATATTGGAAATATTTAGGAGAGGAGGTGGTGAGGTGATGTATTTATAGGTGAGTAGAGGAGTGTTTAATTATTAGTTAATTTATTTATTTATTAGTTTGGATCAAGAATATGAATAGTTTAAGAGTTATTATTGAATATAATAAATTAATGAATTGTAGTTTTCATTTTTTGTGCTTATATAAGTGATGAATCAAAGAATAGTGTATATAATTTATAATGCATATATATCATAAATTATCGTATTTTACTATTCACAAAATTAAAGTATTCCATAAAAATACACAAAAACATCTCAACCCATTTTTACCTATGTATAATTAAAAAATGAACCACATTTCCTATTTTTTTTCTAAATATGGTAAATTTAATTTTAAATTCAAATCATCATTTACTTGGAAAAATACCGAATTTAAAATTATAACATATTTTATAAAATATTGAAAATTTAATTAATGTCTCATAAACCTATCTTATAATCATAATACACAAAAATATTAAATTGAAGATAAATTTTATGAAAATAAATGTTCTTTTAAATCGATATATAGTTATAATTTTTTTATTAAATATATATGACATACTAAAAATACCAACACATAATAAAACATTTATTTACAAATAAAATGATATAGTTATATCATATTCTAATTTATAAGATACCTAAATTTCTTTTATACACTCATGGGTGAGGTTAATAGTCAATTGGATGTTTTACTATACATAAGGGTAAAATTACTATTCAAATTGTTATGGAACTATTTCTTTGGTGTATATTACATAACTTATCAAAATTCCATTTATTTCATTTATTCTTCATTTATAATGTTTTTATTATCTTATCTATGATATTTTTTGTGGTTTACAATATATGACATAATTATAGGAAGGAAAATTTAATTAAAAAAAATTTGGGCCAGTATATTCTTCCAACCTTATAAAATTTCACCCTCAAAATTTCATTTAATATTTTAAGATGAAAAGATATAAGGGTATTTATCCTTCATCACTTCCTCTCATTCCCATGTTTCCAATTCATACTTATGGGTCCTCCATTGTATTTTGACCAGGTAAGTAGTATTTATATGTATGAAATAATCGATATGGTCCATGATTTTCAATATTTTCACCATGTAAGAGAGATAATTTTCCAACAATACCACAACTAGATTCAATAAATGTGAATAATCTAGTATGTAATTACTCAAAAGGGATTCTCGGAAGACATCATTTACATGTGACGTAGAATGTGGAAGTGCAGGTCGATAAGCTAGAGCTCTAACTCGATCATTAATTTTGAAGGGCCCAATGTACTTGGGACTTATCTTTCCATTCCTTACAAATTCCATAATACTCTTTCCTGAAGATACACATTGGAAGAAAATATATCCAACCCCATACTCAAGGTCCCATTAACAATTGTCTTCATAGATCTTCTGTCAACTTTCGGATTCCTTGATGAGATGTTGAATGGTTTTCAAAATTTCCACAATTTCGTTGACAATTTTTGTAATAAGCAGCATACTTTCACTGACTTCTTCCCATCACATCAATGTTCTATATCTTTTCCAATAAAGGGATTGAAATTGATCCATTTTGATGCTTGGGTGAAAACTATTGTGGTAAGATAACTCAACCAAATGTAGATGTTGGTACCACCCTCATTTGATGTCCGTAGAAAATACTCACCAAATTTATTTAAGTGTATGACTTGTTCATCCATATTGGACATCAATTTGAGGATGATAATATGTACATAAGTTCTGCTTAGTGTTTAGATCATGTTGGAGACCTTTCTAGAACATAGAGTTGAATCTCGTATCTCAATTTGATATAATCAATAGTTGTACTCCATGTATCCTTACAACATCACTAATGTATATCCGTGCAAGTAAATCTAGTTAAAATCCCTCTCATATTGTGATAATGTGATCTATCATTGTAAGACAATTCATAACAACCCTTATAACATTTTCCTCTATTTTTATTTGTATTTCTAGTGACAATGTCTATGGTGATGTTTTCCAAAATCCATGTTTCCATGGTTAATGGTTTCATCATCCCCTTATGATTTTTTTTACAGACATAACTTATTGACATAGCAAGAACATTATTATGTATACAGTGATCTCATTTTTCATTTTTTCTGACCAATAGTTTTCCCGGATATTTCAACACATCATTGTGCTCCCCAGGTTAATAAAGAAGGTTCATCTATGTGCATCATTTTGAAGCACATTTACTATATCTGGATTAGATTGTAGGCATATATGGGACCCAAATCTTACAACACCTTACTCATCAATTTTTAACTACGTGGATTTCCAAATTCTCAGGGATTCTACATTCTTTATAATTTACACATCATTTCGTTAATAATCATTTATTTTATATGTAAGTGATGGTTGAGAAATCATTTGAGAATGGATTTATGATTTTCCTTCCTTCATGAATCTTGTGTCTATCCTTTTCAAATATATAGAGATTGTATCCATCTCAATTCTCATCATTGATAATTTTGTTGTATCCTTTATAATTATATCTACCACACCATTATTCACATTACAAGGATGGTAATGGATCAATCATTTGTAATCCTTGATGAGCTATATCCATATTCAATGGTTTATATTAATCTAATTCTGTGTGAATATACATTTGAGGCTCTCATGATTTGCATATATCACACACTTTTTTTTATATATATAATTCCTCCATACTTTATTCTGGAATAACAGATTTTATAGCTCTACATCATGTGTTAGATAGTTTTGTTCCCTAAATTTTAATTTCCTTATAGTGTAGTCTATCACAAAATCAGTTTTCCTTAGTACATAGCCTAAGACATTATTTTAAACATCACAAAATTCGATAAAGAGTTTCCCACTTATCGAATGTGTGAGAACAAGAGCAGTGACAATGATCATTTTTAAACCTTTGATGCAATCTTCACATTCGTTAGTATAGAAAAACCATTCTCCCTTCTGATTCATCTTGGTCAGTGGGTTCGAAATACATGATAAGTTCTAGAAAAATCATCAGTAATACCCAACTTCACTAAGGAATCTATATATCTCAATTACATATGTTTTCTTACGCAACATTTCAATTTACCTTTTCTCCTAAGGGTCCAAAAACATTACTTTTCTAGCGATAAAAATCCATAAGAATGATACCTCCTCCATCTAGAAATCACATTACTTATACCTTTCATATAATTTCTCCCTTCACAAGGTCTTCAGCATAATATTCAAAGGAAAATCATTTTATTCCTTTCACTTGGAGTATATCAGAATATTATTTATAAGGACTACCCCAAACATAATGATATAATCACTAAAGACTCTATTCATTATGCCCATTAATCATGTTAGAGAATTAATGGGTCTGAATGTAAACACCACAATATCATAGTGTGCATACCTCATTCAAAATTTAGTATTAGGAATATCATCCTTCCTCACCTTAAAATATAAATATCTATTCTGAAGTTCCACCTTAGAAATATAATTGGACCCATATAGTTGATCAAACAAGTCATATATCCATGCTCGTGGATAATTATTCTTTATCATTTTTATTGATCTCACTATTATTAATGAAGAGGCACATTTAATTATCCCTCTTATTGGCAAACAGGACTAGTCCACCCCTTATTGAAACACTCAAGCATATAAATCCCTTGAATAGTTTATCTTGTAAATGCTTTCTTAGTTCTTCAAAATCAACGGTGACCATTGTATAAGGTGTATTTGATATAGGATGTGATCTAGGAATATGTTAAATTTAGAACTCAAATTATCATCTTGGAGTAAGATAATTAAATTCTTCGAGGAATACATATGTGTAGTCCCGCAATGTGAATTTCAGTGATCATGATTCTATCCCTTCTATAAATAATCTGAGATAGATATGATTTCTCATAAGGAAATAATATACAAATATTAGGAAATGGATATTAAGAAGATTCATCCCCTTCCATACACTTATAACTAATTGGATGATCCTCACGCTGTAAATAGTGATCTCCTTTTTCCCATTAGTTTATGTTGGACTGTAAAAGGATATCAAATTCATTCCCAAAATATCATCAAACTCCACTAAAGGAAGAAATAACAGATTCATTGGAAGATGATTCCTACAAAAACTATCTTTTAAGGTGTTATGTACTTTGGACATAATAATTTCCCCATTTTATATTCTAAAAATAACTCAATATCTATATTTTTTTGGTGTTTGAATTGTTATACTGAACTTGTAGTATATTAAAAAATGTATAGAACCATAATGAAATAGTATTCTCTCAATTCATAAATGAATAAATATCATTCCTATCACCCCATAATTGTAGGGATCCACATTAATAGTATTGATGGTGTATTAAATACCTTTATCCTTTGGATTTGGTGATTGTTAACCCTGATTACACTATAGGACTTGGGTTTTAGTGCACTTTCTTTCATAGTTCCCCAACGCTCTAAAGTTGATGCATTGACCAATGAGTGGTGCTCTCCATTATTCCAACACATTATCCAGGTTCCTTAAATATTTTTGACAATAACAAGCTTAGTTTCCTTCTCTACCACACATGATTCATTTCCCAGTCCCTTTGAGACAATTCCCATGATGCTTATTCCAACATTTTTCACATCTGTGTTGTTGAGTTTTGTCCTACTTTTTAATTAGATTCTCTAGTATGAAACTCCAACATTCATTTCTTATACCCATATCCATGGGACCATTATCCAAACTCTATATCCAGTTTAATATCACATGGAACTACTTCTTCAAAAATCCCAATGACCAAAATTGCTATATCATTTCAATGGAGTGGTTTTAAACCAGTGAATAATCTGTCAATTTAGAAATCATTATAAATAAAAAAACCTAACTCCTACATTGCAAGCCTTATAAAATATTATTTGTAGTATATGATAGATTAACCATCATTTTTATTCAGCTTGATGATTTATCTCTCAGTATTTATAGGAAAATTTCAAGGTAAATACTTTTTAAGAAACAATACCATAAAGTATTCTCACTCCATCTCTTCAATTTCATCCTTTGGATTGGTGTTCTTAATCAACACCCACCATTTGTCAGTCTATCCACATTACTATTAAATTACCCCAATCACCTTCTCCATATCATAATAGTATAGTATAGAAAATTTCTTCTCTATTGAGTTAACCCATTTTTCTACATCTAGTGGATCAGAATACCCACTAAATATCGGTTGTCGTCATCACATAAAATAATCGATATATTGTTTTTCCATTATAGGTGAAGAAGAAAATTACACATTATTTAGTTTATTGTTCATAGAATGAGAAAGATGGGTAAGGAACACATTAAAATTTTATACTCTACCTCTGAAGGAATTAGGGATTTCATTCGAGAAATTGCTACATTTTCCCTCATATGGGTTGTTGGCATGGTTTTCCTTGTTCCAACCATTTTTTAAAATATAAATACTTTGCACAAACTATTATTCAAAATATAATGAATGAATAACTTCTTTATTTTTTTTAATTAAATATAATGGAATTTATTATAGAATACCTAGGTTTATAATAATTCAAAAACAAATCTTCAAGGGAGCTTTCATATACTTAGTCTCATACGAAGGGTTTTCAATAATGTTCTCTAATCATTATTCCCAAATTAACTAAATGTGTATTTGATACCAACTCTAGAGACCCTATATGTATTTGATACCATCATTTTAATTTTAAACATTATAATAATGTTACAAATTTTTGATCAACTGGTTTAGTGTCATTTAAAAATTTGGCTTATACATAACTTTGACAAAATGAAACCAAAAAATTATTTAATTCTTTATTTTAATTATTCTTACTAACCTAAACATTCTATTTATTTTAAGAAATCACTAGACGATATAAATCTATGAAATTGGTTATATAAAATCATTATAAGAGGATAGATAGATATATGAATCAATATAGTATGGGTGAGAGTAATTTTCATCATAACATCAAAATAATTAGAGTAAAAATTTCTTTATGGCATGTAATGTGTAAAATCATAAATATGAAACATCATGTCTTAGTGGTTAAATAGAACACATAGTTGTGAACAATGATAGTATCATGTTCACACATAATATATGTGCATCATAATTACATCATCATTGAGAAAAAATATAGAAATTTGTTCACACATATTTCAGATTATCTCATGAGATACATAACATTACCCATTTCATTGCAGTACTATAAAAATTTGGGCACAATCATCACATCATAAAATTAACATAACCATTTATTCCATATAGAACAAATAACATTATTTTCTATAAAATTACCCATGTAAAGGAAATTGGATTCATTACAATATCATAAATCTTATATTCATGAATACAAAATGGGGTTACAAAAATAAAAATGTAATAAAATACTTGGTATAAGAATCATCAATCTTGAGTGAAGATAAAACAATCTTAGATGAAGTAAATCATGTATTTTTATGAAGGAGAGTTATTTTGGAATAATCATTTCATTTTTCATTACACCAGATTGGAAACATGTGTTTCCTGTAATGTGAAAATTTAGAGATAATAAATTATAATTGGGAAATATTAAATGAACATCCAGATGGAAATTTGTCATGAAAGTGGAATAACCCAAAGAAAGAAAATTTGGTTTGAGATTCCCCTTAACATATGTATGCGTGATTTATTCACTATAATATCTAGGATAATGAAATTATATTTTTTAATTAACAAATCAAGAACCACTTATACTTGTTACTGCTTCATTACTGTTTTATTAATTTCATTTCTGTCATTTTTACAAGTTACCGAGTTCAATTTAATCATTCATGAGTGTTTTTTTTCTTGGTTTTCATGATTGGTTTTCTTGTCTATAAGTATGGAAGTACATGTAAAATGCTATTGATTCTCTAGAATAGAAATTATATATTATTAATAAACATAAATAAGTGTAATTATTATTACATATAATTTGGTTATATAGAACTATGATGAATCATTAGATAAAATGTAAATGGAAATCATTTAGATTAATTGTGTAGTTTTTAATCATAATGAAGTCATTGTGTTTTATTATTTAATATTATGTATATATGTTTTTTAGAGAAAATAAAAAATGATATAGCATATATTTTATGATATTATCCATCAATTATTATGGTTTTTAGACCATCAACTAATGTGGTAGATTAAAATTAAAACATTTCATCCTTGAGGGTGATAAAATAAAACCTCACAGATGACGCTTCAATTTTTTAGAACAAACGATGGAGGAGAAGAGGTTTCATGAAAAATTATTAAGTTAACATAATAAAATTATAGTATATAAAATATTATGGAGTTATCCTGATACATGTATAAATAGAGTTGAGGATAGGATTGGAAAACAAATGGAATTGAAAATAAAATAAAAGAAAAATAAATAGATTTTACCTCTTGAATTTCTCCTCCTTGCGAAAAACCTTAGGGAAAGCGGTTTGGTCTTTTCATGAATCCAAGGGTTCAAGGATGTGGGGGAAATTTTTTGGAAGATAATTAGGAATAATTTGTATATTTATAAATCCTGGATTGTGTGAGGAAAAAATGTGGTGGGGGTGGAATTTAAAGGGGAGTTTTTTAATTTTTTTATTTATTAGTTCATTATTTTAGCCCAAGATTAAAGATAGTTTGAGAATTATCACAACATAAACTAGAATAAAAAATAGATTTTTCGATTATGGTTCTTAAATTATCAATGACTCAATGAATGGTGTATTCAATTTATAATGTATGTATATCATAAATTATTGTATTTTACTATTCACCAAAATTTATGTATTATATTAAAATCCCAAAAAAATCACCCCATTCATTTTTCGGTATATAGAATTAAAAATGAACTCCATTTCATAAATATTATTTTCCAAATATTATCTATTTAATTTCTAATTAAAATAATCTTTTACTGGGAAAATATTGAATTTAAAATTGTAACAAATTTTAAAACACTGAGAAATTAATTAGAGTATCATAAAATTATCATGTAATCATAATAAAAAAACTTATTACTTGAGAAATACATTTTATAAAAAATTACCAATAATTAATAAAACATTTAGCTAATTATACCATGATATAATTATATAATGTTGTAATTTTTAATATATCTAAATATTATGTATACTTTCATGGGTGAGGGTTTAATTCAATTGGATGGTATACTATTTATAAGGGTCATATTACTATTCAAAATGTCATTTTACTCTTACATTGATATAGGTTCCTTAACATCTAGAAATAACTCTTATTCAATTCATTCTTTATTTATAATGTCTCTATTTTGTTCTCAATGTGATTTTATCTGTTTTATATTGTAGGAAATTACTATAAGAAAGAAACATAATTAATAAAAATTTGAGTTGTTCCATATAGACTAATATTTGATATATATTTCAAGGCTAAATTTTAAAATCTTCATTTACAATGTTCCTTATAAAAATAATTTGAAAATTGTTAAGTAAAAACATAGGATACATAACCCAACAATGATTAAAATAGTTTAAAAATAAATTGAAAATTTTTAGAGGGAGAAATAATCTAACTATATTTTTTATTCCTAGAGAGTTTTTCCAATTCTTATAATAGTTAAAAATATAGAATTTTAGAAATAAAAAATGAAAAAAAATTAAATTCAACCTAGTGAGAATATAAAATACATAGAGAATATTCATTCACTATAGAAATATAAACTAGGTCACAATAAAAGTTAAATTTCCCATATAATTTGTTGGCCAAAAGTGGGGGAGATTGTTACTAAAAACCCCTTATTAATTTTTATATGGATTTACAGTATAATTTCAAATTCTCATTAAACCTAAGGATAAATTGAATCCAATATTAACCTAGTAACATTACATTACATTGAATTCCAATTGGGTTTTTAATTCCATGACCACATTTTAAATATTAAAAGTATGAATTTTATTTAATTTGACTGAATATTATTTATTTATTTTTCATAATTGTTTTCCTATGTTTTGGAATTTATTTTATCATTTCACAAAAATATATTTAAGGATCCTTATAAATAAGAATTGAAAATAATATAATATTTAACATTTAAATTTTTTATTTTATTCTTGAAAGTGTAATTGTTGTATTAAATTTCATTTCATATTGAGGGATATAATTTTACAATTAAAAAATTTAAATATTTACTGGTTTTCTTTAAAAATCTTGAAAAAAAATATTTTATTCACTTTTTAGCGCATTAATGGTTATATATAATATTAAACAAATATTTTTCTGTAATATTATCTTACCTCATTCGATAATATACTAACAATATAGTGAATTCATTTTTGATCATCATTTGATGATTTGATAAGATAATGTGTAAAATCACCTAACATCGGTCATACAACCACATAATTGGGAAAACCCATTCGAATTTTTTGTAATGTATTAAACTGTTAAATTGGAGCAGTTTTACCAAATATTTTTTTTGGAAGATACCATTTCATTATATATGAAGTGAAACAATATATTTAGTTTTAATTTTTTACCCCACCATCAAAAATTATCTTTTGGCATTTGTTTATGCCTTACAAAAATCAAGATAATATCTTCATAGAATGAAACTAGATGTTTTATATGATAATGAAACCCTTAGGCCCCTAATAATGGATGTAAAAGAAAATAAAAGGGTTTTTAGATTGATTTTGCTCATATGTATTTGTTATATATAGATAATGGAAAATAATGGTTTTAAGAATCAAGTAGTAGATCACATGAGATAGTTGTCCCACACCAGTGAGAACAAATTTTTAAAAATGGAATGACATGTTGAATTCTTTACTAGTGAATTTTTTATATCGATGTACCTCTGTGTAACCACATCAATTTTTAAGTAAAAACCTAAGGTTGGTTCTGGATAATAATGATGCAACTTGAAATGTTTTTTCTAGTTGGAACTAGTTTTATATAATGGTTTATATTTTTCATCATTGAGACTAAATTTGTGGAATGGTTGGGGAACTATGGGGAAATGTTTGGAATTTATGGATATGGGTTTTTTATATTTTTTTGTCATAGGGATGTGGTTGTAAAGTTTTTATGCATTTATCAATTTCATGGTCGATGAGTCACTGATAGGTGGATGTGGTGTAGTTTTGTTTTGAATTCTTGGAGTAAATCGAGTGGTTATTCCCATTATACCATAGTACTTTGTCCAATTCTAAACGATTATGTCATCTAACATTATATAGTCTCAATATGTTCTTCTGACTAGGAACCACTATGATGTGGGAAGCACATTTTCTCCATAGGTTTTTTTCATTTTAATATGTCTTGTAGAATATACTTACGTTTTGTTCCATGTTAACTAATTATCCGAACATTCTATAAATTTTTGTGGCCCCTCAAATCATGAATTCTCTCATCCATTCCAATTAAACCATGGGTAACCCTATATCCTCTTCGAGATATCTCAAATCCCCCAAGCTTCTGGTTTCATTCTTTATATAGGAGGATTGACTCTGGGAGATTCAAAGTGAGTTTACCTCCTATTGTAATTGGTTTTCATTACATATCTTGTAGTGAATATGATATCTAAACCTATATCACTATATTTTTCATGGATAATGATCTATAATCTAATATTTCTGAATTTGGAATGAATCCTAGATCCTTGGATTGGGGGCTCAATATTTTTATTGCATAGGCATGATTTGAGTGTCAAATGTAAGAAAATCAAGGAATTCATATAGAACTAGATAATTTAGGAAGTTCATTAACATCTAGGGGTCATGTGTATAATTTTTTATTAATATTATTATGTGTGCTTGTGTGTATTTTATACCATTTTCTATGTTTGATAAAAATTTTCTATTTGGGTATCTTGAGAATCCATGTTTGAGTTTGATCACATATGTGTGGATATGACTACTATTACCCATTTCAATTTTTTCTGTGATTATATACGTTATGCCCCTTTAAATGTATTTTATTGTTTTGAATGGTTTTTTCCTAGTAGAAAACGATAGGTTGACCATCATTGGATGGTTATCCCTTAGAGGGGGAGCATGTTGACATGAAGTGATGATGATGTTGGACTAATACATTGGGAGTGGGTATGATGTACTTGAGGATTAACTAGAGGTTATGTCTCGATATGACAACCATGATTCCCAACTCAAGGAGGAAATGTTGTATGATGACCGTATAGTATGACCCATGATTGTGACGGGGTTCAGCGGCTATGTTCCTCAAATAGAGACCTATTAGCCTTGTGGCTACTAAGAGTTGTTAATTTTTGTGGATGATGTTTGATACATATGGTTCTTTTTTTCTCAATTCTACATCATGTGATCTCTAATGATTATAATTATAGAATGGATGGTAACCATATACATTAAGCAATCTTGGCATCTTGGTTAGTGCATGAATTCAGGGTACACTATGGATTGTTAGTTGATTTTGTGTTTACTTAATATCATTTTATAAAAAATAATTACTGTGTGCTCATTATTAGGATGCATTAGGTGTGTCCTATTGGGATTATACACATTCCCTACATGAGTATCTCAATGCATGTGTAGACTCATGATTATGGATCCTTGGATGGACAACCGACTAGTGGAGGGATTCTAAGGAGATGGTAATTTTTGACGGGCGTGGTACATGGATAATTCCATATAGTCATCACTATGCATTTATTTATTTATATTCAGTTGTGCATTTATATTTTTCATCTTCCACATTAGGGGACTCTTTTATTATCTCTAATTAAAAATGATATATGTTATAAAATTTGTATCAATTATCTTCTTTTGTGTTTTATTAGATGATATTTATATTACAGTATCCAATGATTGATATGATTACTGAGGTAATAGTCTCCCCATTTTTTCTTAGATCCTCACAACATGATGGAATAATCTTGTATATATGAATACATATATGTTGTCTTGTGAAATTCCATTCTGAACTGGGTAATCTAGGTAATAGTTTTACAAAATGGTATCAAAGTCCAATGGTTCCCTTCTTTCATTTCATTTGTAGTTATAGTAGAAAGTAGATAGGTTTTGTGGAAATATTGTAGGTTAGTTTCCTTGTGTCACCCATCTCATGTCTAACATGACATAAATTTACATGTTATGGTATTTATATTGTAGATTTATTAGATTTGGGATCATTCAGGCATCATGAGTAGGCATGTAGGATCACATCCAATATTTATACAAACTCTGTATTATATATTAAGTGTTTAATTACATTCATTGTTATACTCTAATTACTATGTGATATATTTTTATTATATACTGTTTCATATATATGTTTGGATTTTTTTTTGAACTCGAGCATGATATAATTTTTTGTATAGATATGACTATTACTAATGTGTAGTTATGGAGAATTATGTTTGATCCTTGGGTAGAAATATTATAGGTATACATTGTGTGTGGTTTCCTAAAAGGATATGAATTCCAATAAAAATCCATGTTGTGTACTTTAAAACATATATATTTATTTTTTGTATGAAAACATTTATAGGATTTCAGAAAATTCATTTATAAATTAAAAAATTCTACCTCAGGGGTGCTTTAATAGACATCTTGTTGAATTATGATATGATGCTACCACATGGGAGTATGTCCATGGTATTCCACTAGACTAATAAAATAACTCTCTTGCACTAGCTCTAATTGTTATGGAAGAAGGGACACTTCATATAATAGTCTTCCAATTAGTTCATTTTCAAGGCGATGGAGGTTTCTAGACTATGATCTGTTATTCTATTGAATTTTAGATCCAACACCTCCAATCCTTCCTAGTTACTTGAGTCCCCTAGGATACTGAGGAAAATATTGACATCATTGAATGAGTGTTTGATATATTATAGAATACATAGGAATATAGAGTGATCTAATCTTACTTCATTATACAAGGAACCACTAGGTGGTTGTGGAGTGTTATAAACTCAATATGAATATCTGAAGGTCATTCATAGATAATTTTCAATGTCCCATTCTTAAAGGATTTTTTTTATCTTCATTGAATATGGACCATGTTCATAAGTATATTTATCATCAGAAAGGATCGATGATGGTGTCTCCATACATGGAAATTTTCATAGATTCACATCGTTTTTCTCCCATTTATCTTGGAAAGATGAATAGAAGGTCAAGAAATTAAATATTATACATTATCAATAACAGGGATTCTAGGTAAATAACATTAACCCATTAACATATATAGATTTCAGTCATAATACCTTACTAATTGAGAAGGATATGGTGGAAGATAGGGTAATAATCCTCATTTCATCTTTTGGTGTACTTCCTAGTGATACTTTGAGTAGTATGAAGAGGAAGGAAGAAGGTTATTATCGGGTTAGTGGTGTACAACCATAGAAGAGAAGGATTTCATTAACACCTTAAGTGGGTGAAATTGGACATAATTGTTTCAATTAAAGATTCAATGTTAATTGTAATAAATTATTCACAAGGACTAAAATAAAGTACCATTAGTTATGAAAGGCCATGAATCTTTGGTAGTTCTGTCTGAGGATGTTAAATATTTTTTCTCGTAAGGTTGAAGAGTTAGCATGGTTTATGCCCCAAGGTTCTAGAAAACATCCTCAATAGCTACTTAAGAACTCGTAGTTTTTATAAACACTTTGGAATCACATTTTTTAGGGGAAGGTTAGCAATTCAGAAGTAGTTATAGTGTATTTAGTACACCAAGATCCAAATAATAGTGGTTGGGCACCAATAAATTATCATGGAACATTCTTGATTATATATAATTTTTCTAATACCTTGTACGAGATGATAGATTCCCATTAATTTATACCACCTCAAACTTTTTTTAGTATTCACATTCTATTCATGTTGTGTTATAAGTTTCTTTCTACTAGCACACCCATTAGAAATCATATTGATCATATTTGGAGTTTTCCAATGTGTCTAGAAGATGTTCCTAGCTACATGCCTCTATTTTATTTCCTAACCCTTTTGATAACTATAATTTACATGATCTTCATGAAATACTGGGTAACAAGATATCATGTGTAAATAATTTTTTATCATATAAGGGTATCCATTAATACACCTATGGGAGAGACGTTTTTTTGATTGGTGATAGGGATCTTGGATCTGGTAGTGTGGGACAAACCATCATCCAAATTGATGTGATCGTAGTGTTAGTATTAGTCCTTTATATTGTATAAGATTTTGTAATTAATATATCTATCTTCCCTTAAGTGGTGGATTTTTATTAGTATTTATTCCTAGATGACAACTAATGTCTTCCCCCACATAGAGAGATTTTGTTTGAGATTGATCTTGTTCATAGGGAATTTGTGAACAAATACCTCTTTGTCAATGGAAACAACTGATTTGAGAGAGTTGAAGGTGAATTTAGAGGATTTCTAGTCTACGGTCTTTATCAGACTGTGTACATCTCCTTAGGATGATCCAATATAGTTTTACAAGAAGGTAAATAGTAAACTATGGTTGTGTGTGGAATAAAGGAAACTGAATTATATTATGATGATGAATATTTATCCTTTACATATGATTTACTTTCTCTTTGATCAACTATGGAGAGCCCTCAATGGTACCCCAATATTTTTCTTTATTTGTAATAATATTAGTTTTGGGTTACATAAGATGATATACCTAGTATGGAGTTCTAGAATAAATAAGGATTTCATGAGTACATCATCATGCCATTTAGTTTTCTAAATTCACTATCAGTGTTCATATCCCTCATCAACCAGATCTTCCATCCATATCTTTACAATTTCATCATGGTCATTGTTGATGATATCCTTATATATTCACAAACTTCTATGTAACATTCCAGACACCTTGATATTATTTTGATTACACAACAAGAAAATCATCATTATTCAAATATTTTTAATAATAATTTATGGACTTAAGAGTCACATTTTCTTGTTCCTGTTATCTCTATGGTAGGAATTTTAGTAAAACCAAAGAAGTTTGGGGCGACGATGTATTGGGATTATCATTTTAATGTTTCTAATATCAGGAGATTCCTAATGTTAACTAGTTATTATCAATGAATCATCTTGGACTTCCACTATTTTGTAGTGGGGATGATAGTTGATGCTAATAAGGGAATTATGTTTCAGTTTTTTGATCACTGTGAGTAATTTTTATTGGATATAAAGTCGATATTGACGACAAATACTATTTTTATTCTTCTAGAGCGTGATATTATATATGAAATGTACTAAAAATCCTAAAATGTTATGGTGGTAGAAATGTTGATTAATTTAGATAAGCTAGTTTCTTATGGGTCACAGTAACTATAACCCCATGAGAAGTAGAACACAACACATTACAAAGAGTTGGATGATGGGTTCCACACCGTGATGTGTTGGGTAAATTTTCTCTTCGAATAGAGATTTATGTTTCACATAGACTAAAAGTACCTATAATATATCTTACCTTATAATGACTTCAATTTTTTATAGATTCATATAGTACAGTACCATTATACTTTAGGAATTGTGATTCCTTATGATCCTATACAATGAAATGTCATTGAAGATGTACATAGAACAAAAAATACAAGAGATATAGGAGCATAGGGAGTAGCTATAACCAAGGAATGGTGGTTTATTAACATGATTGTAGAATGGATTGTGGAAATTTCTCAGGACCAAGGAGTGTTTAAATGTCCACCATTGTTGATCAAATTTTTTTAATGGACCATGCAAATGTGATCCAGGATTCAGACCCCGAGGGCATAGATATGGAAGAATGCATGAAAAGGAAAAATTCTATTTTTAGATGTCCTTAAATGATTATTGTGTGATATTAATATACTATAGAGTGTTTTTTATAACTTCTATGATCGAATAGATGATGATGGACTCTCATGGTTCAATTTAGATATTTCATCCATGGACGATAAAGATGTACCATGAAATCTAACATCTGTTATGGTGCCGTGGAATAATGTGGGGCATCTATAGTTTTGTTTCATGATGTCTCACTAACATATGGTTAAATTACAAGAATTAGTGTACTAGTTGATTTATTTAGACACATATAATACGGATGTGTACATTGGAAACATTTATGATGGATATCATGATAGTGTTACCCAAGGCCTTGAGTATTCATGATTCAGTTTGTTTGATAGTTGATCAGTCGATGGGTTTTTCTCATTTAATGGTGATCCATGGAAATCATTCCATGGAATAGGTATACATAATTCAGGTAATAGAGATTATACTTCTTTGAGGTGATCCCTCGATAATTTTATCAGACAGAGAAACATATTTGGTGAAACTATTTTCGAAGGGATTTTGAATTGTTTTATGTACTCAGATGAAATTCAATATATCATATCGTCCACTAACCATTTTTTATTTAGAGATAATGATATAGATATTGGGGGATATTATATGGGAAATAATTTTGCATTTTATTGGATCTTGGGATGTTCACCTAGCCTTGGGTTTATTTTAATTTCAATAACAATTAATATGATTCTATTTAAATGGGACCTTTTGAGGCTATTTATGGATGGTCGTGCCATTCATCACTTTCTTGGTATCTGGAAGTTGTGGTACAATTCTGGGGCCGATCACTATATATGAACCATTAGAGATAGTTTATCTAATCAATAAATGATTGATGGTCACTCAGAGTAATTAACGATTCTATTCTAATAAGAGGTGCCGACACATGGATTTTTCTATAGGACATCGTGTTTTTTAGGTTAATACTAGAATAGGGAATCAATGATTGAAGAACAGGGGAAAGATAGAATAATTTTTTGGATCATTTGAAAAAATTGATCATATAAAATCTATGTATTATCATTTGGATATACATTCACACTACCAATTTATTCTGGACGTATTTCATGTCTATCATCTTTGGAGGTAGATATCTGATCATGTTGATGAGAACAACTATAATGAAATTAAGATATATCCTAAAACATCATCACTGGTGTGGTTTTTGTGGATCATAGCACAAAGGGATAAGATATTGTGGGGAAATATGGTGATACTTCTTCATATCTGATGGAAATTTGAACATATCCAAATGGATACAAGGGATTGGGAGTTTGATGATTTGGAGTAATGGCCAGATTGTTTGAATAAGAATTCCAGACACACTTTTTTGTATAATAATTTGTTAGGGAAAGTTATTTTAACACTAATGGTTGTTTAGAAATACCATAATATTGGTTCTGGTGGATGAAGAGATAATTTGACCTTTTTTCCTAGTTGGAATTAGTTTCACTATTTTGTTTCATATTTTCTGCCATATAAGTTATTATTGTGGATTTTTGTGAGGAATTTGGTGTAGGGGTGAAATTTAATGGTTCTATATATTTTTACATAGCTATGCTATGTGGCTTAGGAAACGTCATGGGGTGGATGGAATTGTTTTGGATGTTCATCCAATTTCCGGGACACTGATCCATGGAATGGTGTGGTGAAATTTTGTTCTTATGATGGATTATGTCTTGTAGTGTTGTGATGGACATTATCCTAAATTCATTTCCTCGTGATTATAGGATCTCACCACTGAACATGACATGGATTATTGATTACCCTTTTAACTAGATTCACTGTGGAATGGAAAAATACCTTTCATAATTGTCCTTAACTTATTAGGATGCATTTCTATATAACCCTGTATACTACTCCACGATGCCCCTATTCTCTAGACTGCCTATAAATTATACAGATCCATCATAACCATCATTCTTAAACCTATCACCAAATCTATTGGTTACTCTATGGCTTCATCAAAACATCTCCTATACCCCAATATCATGGTTTCATTTAATAAATTAGGGGATCAAATATTTATATTTCTATGTGATTTCCCCTCATGTTATACTTGGTTTTAATCACTTCTCTTTGGGGAAATAATATAACTAATCTTGTTTCATTATCTATTTCTAGTATCCTAATTTATAATCTCTTTTGTGATTAATTGATATTGATTCAAGGATCATGGGCATGATTCCTTGATCTTGTTGTTTTGTAGGAATTATCATGGTTCTAGATCTTGTAAAATAATGATGTTGACATTATTGTTCTAGATGTAGGATATTACTTACCATATAGAGGAAATGTATTTTATTTTTGGATAAATATGATATTTCATGCTTCAGTGTATTTTTTATTATTTTTTATGTTTGATCACATGTGTGGTCATATGTAGAATTTGAGATAAGATTTTAATATAGTCAAATGGTTATGAATATGTATAATTATATCAATATTATTATTTCTATTTTCCATATATGTTTTATTCCCTTTTTAGTGTATTGTATGTCTTTTAGAGTTTTTTCTCTTAAAAAATGTTTGGTAGACTATCATGGCTTGGTAAGACCTTACATGGGGATAATTTTGATATATTTGTTGATAACGATGGTGGTTCGAGACACAAGGCATGGGTATGAAATCCTTACGGATTGACACGATGTAATGTCAAGATAAAACAAGAATTTCTCCCATCTTGAGGTGAAAATGGGTTATAATGACCTTGTTGTTTGACTAGTGATTATGATGGGGTTCGACGTCCTTATGGATCAATATAATACTCATTATTCTTGTGTATGATGAGATTCATTGGGATTGTTGGTAACATAATATACATGTGATGACCTTGAGGTAGACCATAGTTTACGACTTCTTTTATGAGTGTCCCTTCATTTTGGATTTCAATAATGTAATATCAGTGATCGTGGAGGTTTTGTTAGCACATGACCGCTCAGTATATGTTATACTATTGATTTCTTGTACATTTATTTATTATTATACCATACAACCATATAAATGATCAATCTTATTAGAGATTCATTATTGGTTTCCAACTAGGATAATACTCATAAACAACATGGGAATCACGATATGCCTACAAAATTCATGACCATAGACCTAGGGATGTGTAAGGTCAGAGAGGTGGGATGCTGAAGAGGTTTTTCATCATTACATGAACCAAACTGGGACCATTACATATTTTTTTACCTCAATTTTATTTATTTATATATAGTTATAAAATTATAATGTTGACCTTCTTCATTAAGGATCTATCTGATTATCCATGTTTGAGATTCTAACATGTAATATCATTTGTTTCTGTTATCAGTTATAGTGTTCTATTGGATTATACTTTTGTTATACTATCCTAGTATGGATATTATTACTGAGGGTACAGTCTACCCATGTCCCCTTAGGCCCCTGGTCCTAGTTAGTAGCATCTTTCATTTAAGGAGACAGGTATAAGGTCATGTGGTGTTCCATCCAAGAATGAGAGATCTTGTTCAGGAATGAAATATTCTATACTCATATGATAATATTTATAGAAAATGTTCTTGTTTTATTATATCTAAACCAATTTCATGTTTCTAGACTCAAATATGAATCATAATTTTATATTTTTATGATTCAGGACTTTAGAAGATCTTCAATGACCACATGATTGGAAAATATTTTCCAAGAAGTGAAGTATAATAAATTCTAGAGCTTATCCAAACCATTTCATATAGAATAAATTTTAGAACTCAAAGAATAGATAGAAAATTTGGGAAGTAAAAAATATACTTTATATAATTACTTAAAAATGCTTTTGAGTTTTGAAAAAAAAAATTAATCTATGAAAATTCATTATATACATATCAGAAAGAGAATATATCCATCATAGAGAAAGGAATATTTGTGAAATATTTGATATATGGGGCCTAGATTATATGACACACTTTTCGATGTCATTTAGATATTCTTAAATCTTTTTATTTGTTTATCAGGATTTAAAATGGATGGAATCCAATGAAACCAAAATTGATGAGTTATAGATTATTTTTTATTTTTTCTAGAATAATTACATTCAAATATTTTGAATTCTAAGATGAATCATTAGTGACCAAGGGACTCACTTTATTAAAAAAAATCATGAAAACTTTAAAAAACATGTGGGAAAATTTTTGTTTTACGAGTAGGTCAAAGAAGAATAATCATGATTGGGAAATATGGAAGAGAAAATAATCTTCAAAACTTGTTAATAGAGTTCACAAAAGTATTTGAGGACAATTATTCCTCCACATCATCATAATAAAAAATTAGTACAATTTTGATTTAAAAAAATTGAAGGATAAAAGAGAAAAACTATTTTATACTATTAAAATAATTTTTTGGGTACATTTAAAAAACATTCAATGGGTTTTTTAGGTGATTCATTTTAAATTAAAGTTAATAAGGATACTATTATTGACAATAAAATAGAAATCATGCATTATTATTTATATAGATACAAATAACCTCATTTTCATAAAAAAAATTACATCAACACCTATCAACACTTTACCAAACAATAAACATGAAAAGAACTCAATATAAAAAAAATAAAAGACTCATTGAGTAAATATTGAGAAACAAGGAAAGCCTATAGTGGTTCCTACATGAGTTTATAACGAGAAAAACTTGGCTTCCAATCCATAATTTCATTGATAATATATGTATTTCATGAAAATTATCAATAAATGATAATGGAATGATGGTAAAATTAGTACAAGATTAAATTTACATCATGGATATAATGGAATAAAATTATTGAGTTATGATAATCTTGAGGGATTTGATAATTGACATCATAATTCACATTATCATGTCTTTAAAATATTACATAAGAAACAATTTTTATGTTCAATTTCCTTGAAGTTAAACATTTATTTGGGGTGGAATTAATAGACACAGTTAATTAAGTATATTATATTCATAATAAATTCATTTTAATCTTTATATAACTTTTAATTAATTGATTTTTATATTTTTATGAAATTAATAGACGATTTCCCTCGATTTTCTGAATGTTTCATAAAATTTACATTATTTTGAATTTAATAGATTTTATTAATATTCAAAGTAAAAAAGAAAGGAAATATATTTTTAATCTATTTATTTTTTATTTTTTCAATAAAGGATACTGAAACTAGTGATTAATAAACCCTTATGAAAATGGTTGGGTGTATAATAAATGGTCCAGGTGTGCCATTTTAAAACATAGATTGTACACAACTGAAGAGGATATTGTGAAAATTTTATATGTAGTATTTACAAGTACATATTCAAGGATTTATATAAGGAATATTCCACAGCATGTAAATAATTCACCATGATATGTAAGGAATTTACCATAATACTTGGGGAGTTTTCCATTATCGCTAACATGAATAGAGTCGAGCTTCCAATGGTATGGTATATGCATTTCAAAATTCCCTGAGATATGTGACATATATTCATTAATATTTATGAATTTCATACTCATGTACTATATTTAGTTGGAGATAATAAATAGTAACTAATATTTGATGTGGGACACATTAGATCTTTTTGAAACTCAACTATGAATCCACAAAACCTATGTAATATTAACACAATTCTCAGACCATTCAATTAATTTTCATCGTTTTGAAAGCAATTTTTTTAGAATGGAATTTCACATAAGGATATATATTCTCTATGTATTCATGATTAACTATACTTGTAGAGATCATATCTAGGTAACATAGAGACCCTGCATGATAAGGGGATGTAGGTATAATCTTCATTTATGGCTGTTTATCTGAATTGCAAAAAAATTAATCTCATACACATGGAGCCATTCGATCTAGGAAAGGGAATATTTAATATGTGGACATCAAGGGAAACTTAAATATAAAAGGAAATATTAAATATATTGATGGAGGATGTAAAATAAATATTTCTACACAATGAATGATCAATAAAACAAAGGAATGGATATTAAAGATATTTGGGTAACAAAAGGCTTTATGGATGGGGAGATTAGTTTTTGGAGTTATTATATGATTCATTGTGTCACTATGTTCATTTTTATTATGAGGAATCAAGTATTCACATAGAGGGATAAATCCCATTTTGTGATTGGTATAATGGGATGATATCCTATAGTTAAAATTTATGTTATAATATCAATAATAATCTCTTCTTATGTTATTCAATATTAGTTTTTAGTGTTGGGATATTTAATTGGATTCTATTACATCATGTTTATATTATTTTTGTGATATTTTCTAACAATGTAGGAAATTTATTTTAGGTTATTTAATATTAGTTGTCATTTTTTGGATGTTTAATTTGATTCAACTATGTTTGTGTTATATTTATATTAATGATTTTATACATTGGTTGATAAACTGTTTTCTCCCTCTATTAAATGTTTTCAATATATGTTTCAATGGGTAGAAATCTATGTTAAATTATTTCGGAGTTTTTGATATATGTGTGGAAGGTAATGCATATGTTTGTATTTCGTAATAATAGATTCTCCTGATTGGGAGTTACATAAGTAATTATAATGGAAATCATTGTCTTGGTATATTGGATATTTCCAAATATCTTCCTAAGAACATAATAATGAGTATCATTTGGTAGTGATCATTTCATAATTGAGACTCATATTCACGCTCAATCCATTGTTAGATAAAACTGATTGTGGATTCTCTCTTCTTTCAGATAATAAATAATTGTTAAATAAATTTAATCCTATGATATCATATCAATTAGTAATCTTACCACTACACTAATCACTAAATCCATTTCTAGATAATAAAATATATTTTATAGTTCCCTTAGTTATCTCATATCAAAAAAATCATAACCCCCCTTTTTGACTAATTGGGACAACATGATTTTTCACCCATCCCATGAGAAAACCTTTGGACTCTACAATAATATATTATTCTGTTGAGTTTTAATTTGATTTTTTATACTCTATGAGAGGTATTTTTCTTTCAAATGGAGACAAGATACATCCATACCCACTTTCCCTGTAATTATTTTAAACCATGATCATAGGTACTAGGATAGAATGTACTCAAATTAGGTACACGTTTTTATAGGAATGCGATCCTTAGTTTAACCCTTTTAACACTATAATTCATGTGCCCATGTATGGAACACGTTTTTTGAATTCAATTGATTTTATGATACCTTAACATCCTATTTGATATTTCATCTATGGTATGAATCCTTAGGATGATGGAAATATAAATGAAGGAAGCCTTATTAGGGAATTTTTCCTACATTATTGTAAAAGTTTATCTAAAATCCACATTAATTGAAACTATAGTTCTTTTCACTCATGAGATTGAGTTGAATATGAACATTGAGTATGAGATGTTATCTATATTCCAAATGGATTGTAGTTCTATTTTCTATATTGAGGAAAATTATAACAGGATTGTTTTGGGTATATTTTCAAAAGATAAATGATCTAAAGTATTATAATACTAAAAAAATGAAAAGATGAATCTAAGGGAATTAATTCCCCTATTGATCATAGTGATCTAATGACTACTAAAAGGAATGATCTAGTAAAGAGGAAATCAATGGAGAATTATCTAACTGGGTCATGCAGTGGATAAAATATTTCCATTTATATGGGATGTATGATGGGATTGGGGATTATTAGTGGGTACTGTTTTATAAAATGGAATTTAATATAGGCATTTATGATTAATGGTTCTTCATTTCTCATGAGCTGGAGCACGTTCTTCAGGGGATTCTTCATGTGGGTAAGCTAAATGAGGTAGATTAAGGTATGTAGAATAGGAATAAATCCCCATAATGGATTGAGGTGTAGTCTTTTATAATAGAGGTCATGGTATTAATAAGTGATATCATGGATGTGAAAGTTTTACATGGGTAGTTAGTGTGATTAGTGAGCGTAAAAAGCAATGTGACATTCAAGAACCAATGTGACAACCATTGGGAGTATATTATATTTATATACAATATTAAGAGTCATGTAAATCATATGTTAAAGATAATGTACACTCACAAATTTTAGAGAAGACTAATAAGAAAATAGAGAGATAATATTGAGGGAAGTTTTATATATGTGATGGATGTGGATATGCCTCCATAAATAAAAATATTGAAAGATGAGTTATTGAATGGATAAAAACCATTGATTGATTTGGATGGATTTCAAAATGTCGTCTCTATAAATTCATGGTAGAAAAAAATATTCTCCCTTGAAAATAACCATGATTATGTGATCTCAGAGGTATTAATTCAATTCTTGATTCAAATTCTGATTTGGATAGTGGAAATTAATTATTATATTATGATTGTTGACCTATAATTTTTATTTTACTTTTAAGGGGGGTTGTAATGGCGCGGACCACTCTGTCCCATTCATTTGTCTAAAAGAAGGGCATGAAGTGTTCTGGAGGCTAGAAGGGACTTTCCCCACAATTTTCAGAATTTTGTAACTACACGTCGTGTAGTGTGAGTACACTCTATGTACCACCTCTCCGGGTATACCCCGTGTTGAAGTCGTGTCCTTAGCGTGTGAAATAAATGAGTACACACCGTGTAGCCCATACTACACGTCGTGTAGTGTCTCCCCGCGTATGTGTTACCTTCAAACTATGTGTTGACCAGTCAACGACCATGTGTCGTGTTGTCGTCGTGTCCTTTCCGTGTGAAATAAATGAGTACACGCCGTGTAGCCCATACTACACACCGTGTAGTGTCTCCCTGCGTATGTGTTACCCTCAAACCGTGTGTTGACCAGTCAATGACCATGTGCCACATTGAAGGCCATGTTGGAAGCCGCGTGGTGACCGTGTGAAATGGTCGAGTACACATCGTGTACTTAGTTTTTCATGCCTATAAAAGGAGGGGTCCTCTCCTCCTTTTCAAATCACTCCGCTCCTCCCCTTTCCCTCGAGCAGAGCTCTCCCAAGAGACTCCAAGTCTCTTTTCTTCCATAACTTCTTCATCCGATCTCCGATTTACGATCCGTTTGCGGCCACGGGATTGTAACTACAAGGCAGAACTTATGAGCTTGGATCTGTTGTCTTTCCTTCGGCCCTTCCTTCCCATCATCCACCCGAGGAGGTTTTTCCAGGATTTGACAGAAGCGACAGATGCCAATGAATGTCTTTTAAAGTTGATCTGGGGGAGAGTTGTGATCAGAACCTGTTGAGGCAGGGATCTTACCTTCGTCTCTGTAAATTGTGCATCATGCGGAGTGGGTGTCCTCTTGTTTATGTGAAACACCTTTTAACCAGTTTAATAAAGATAATAAATGGCTCATATAATGGGGATGGGAAGTTTGTGAATGCTGTTACATTATTTATATCTTGTGATATTAAGTTGTGAATTTAATAGGCTTATGCCTACCGAAAATCACGGTCATTGGGGGACATTGCGTGATCTATTAAATGATGCCCTATATTTCTAGACCGTTTATGGATGAAAACATTGTGGAATGTGGAAATTGGTTAATCACGTAAAGTTGGATGATTAAATGAAAATCGGGAACCCTTGTGTGATCACCCCGGTTGAAAAAAACTGAAATAATTAACATGTGGGTACTGGTTAGGGTTTATTTATGTGAAGGGGCTGTTTTGTGGGTTGTTGTGGATCGGGTGAGCAGCGGGGCTGCAGTTGGCTTGGTTGTGGGTTGGTGTGAATACTATGTTGGCGATGGGCAGTGGGTCTGTGATGAATGGTATCAAGGGATGATGATGTATGAATTTCAGTGTGTTTGTGGTTATGGTGGTTGGTAGCAGGACTGCATGGATGGGTTCAAATGCGAATGAACTATGGGTTTTGAATAATGAATAAAAGTAGAAGAGTTAATGAATGGTGGGGCATGGTAATTGAATGAAAATTATAATCAATGGGGTTGGTTCGTTAATAAGAAAGGACTAGTTTGTGTTGCTTGTGGTTTCCTAACTTGATTTGTGGATGGAAGGGATATGTTTTATGAACAATCTATGTGGTTGATTGTGGATAATTTCCCAGTAGTTAAGGAACTAATAAACTAATTCTGTTGAAACATGAAAACCTAAATGGGGTTGGGGTTATTTGTGGTATGTATGCTTCGTAGTAGCAGTGTTGAGGCATGTGCTCTGTTTCTCTATTTAGAAGCCATAGGTTGGGATGTGTGTTTGGTATAAATATATATATATATATATATATATATATCTGAATCATTGTGTTTTGTCGCACCCCACCCATGTTGAGCACTTAATGCCAAACACTCCCATTTCAAGGGAGATGGTGTTTTCACCTTAGTTACTAGCTCCTTCCGGCTCCTTCTTCCATAGGCTGTGATGGATTGAGGTGACCTTACACCCAAGACTCTTCGGGTAGGTTTCGATTGGGTTGATTTTAGGCCAACACTTTTTGGGAAGGTTTACTATTTCCCAAGAATCGTCAGGATGAGGCACATGTGTGTGCCAGCGGGATGTCTATTTTGTGAGGCCCAGGTGTGTGCGGGATGGATGTGTGGTTTATGAGGCCCAGGTGTGTGCGGGCGGGAAGAGTGTGGTAGAGTCAGGACGTTCACCATTAGGAAGAGCAGCTAACTACTAGGAAATGGTGTGGGGGTACCCAATACTCTTGTTCTTATATACAACTACTTGTTGTTTTTTGTTTTTGGTGAGCGTGATAGGTGAGGTTTGGTGGATAGAATTCCATTATAGGTTTTGGTTTCTTCTGTTGTTCTCACGGGACAATAGGATGTCTCCCCACTAGTTCACGAGAGCTTTAGGTTTCCCTACTAAGTATACTTGTATGCTCACCCTACGTGTACTTTCATAATTCCATGAGGACTAGCAGGTTCGTGTGGGACCCTACTAGTCTGGATAGTTGGAACTGTTGCAGATTGTTGTAATCTTTTTTCTTTTTGTATTTTACTTTTGAGCATTCTTGTACTTGTACTTTGTTTCAAAATTGTTTAAACATGCATGTGGGATTGGTTTGGGTTTATTTCCATTTACATTTATTCTTTTTCTTTTGGTGGTTGACTCATCCTATTTCCCGATCTTAAATAATAAAAAGGGTAATGCCTCCCATATTTGTGAAAACTCATACCCTTGGTGCTAGTATCCACTCTGGGGCCTACTAGAGGCGGGGGTCGGGGGTCATTATCTCCCTTTCACCATTGCAATCTCAGGTGGAGAATCTTTGGTGGGATGGGGTCATGACGGAATGGTATCAGAGGGATGGTTGAGAGATAGGATGGTGTTTAGAGTATGGCACAGTGAGGATTGCATGGGATGGTAGGGAAATAGTGTTGGCTGATCTTGGTGCGTGACATAGGCCAGGGAATACTGGCCAGGACACGTGATTTTGGGGCCCCCCATGATCTGATGCAAGGACTCTAAGCCTACTGAACGACCAAGTGAGACTACATTGATTGTAGGATAGTGACCCTAGGAAAGGTACATGAATCATCATGATTGTGTTTTACTTGATTTGGGTGTTCTGGGAAAGAAATTGAAATAAAAAAACCTTGAGAAAAAATTCATTACTGCTTGGGCATAGGCGATCCTTGTTTACTGTAAAACTATGACACCTGGACGATGTCCCCAGGTGACTCAGGCGTCCGAGGCCCAGCAGATTCAGGCGGTTGTTCGGTTGAGGATTGACCGAGAGGAGGAAGATATCCAGTGGTAGAATACGCTCCATTCATTCCAATGAAAACCCCTCAAGAAGTACGAGGTTAGTACTTCTGATATCGAGATGGAGGGGTGGCTTGAGGAACTTGGGATCACTTTTACATTGATCTATGATCTGAGGGAGTACTGAGTTCCCCTAGTGGTCAGTCAGCTGAGAGGTGCAGCGCGACAGTGGTGGATGCTCTACCTTGGAGAGAGGACAGAGGCAGAGGTTCTACGGGCTGACTTTGAGAAGGAATTCTGAGAGGAATTATTTTCTTCCATGATCATGTTAGAGAAGTGGCAAGAGTTACTCTCCCTCCAGCAAGGGAGTATGACAGTACGATAGTTGGGGATCAAGTTCAAGGATATCCTATGCTTTTCTCTGGATCTCTTTCTAGATGAGGAGTCTTGGGCGAGACGTTTGGAGGAGGCACTTCGTCCTTCGCTCCAGTATGTTGTTAGCCCCTTCACCCTTCTAACGTACTTGGAAGTAATGAAGAAGGCAGAGGTTGTAGAGAGGATGCACTTGCAGGGAGGTGAACCACGTGAGGGGATCCATCCGGGTTCGTCGAAGGTGAAGGCAGTCAGCAGCAGGTCTCCTACGACGGGACCTTCCAGATTCAGGCCAGTAGGGAGCATGCCCCAGTATTTCCAGTTCAGATATTCGGGTCCTCGTCCCTTTTTCGCAAGCCCAGGACCAAAGTTTTTCTCTTGCGGAGGTTTCAGGCACATTCAGAGTCGGTGCCCATCCCGAGCTCAGTACGGTGGTGGTGGGAAGGTTCTGCACCCGCCTCAGCAGCACCAGTTTCTAGAAAGGCCCTTCCAGCAGCATCAGGACCCTGCCCCTCCAAAGGAAGACATTGCGGGAGGAGGCCGACCTCAGGGTTCTCCTCTGGGACCTCGACCAGGGTGTGGTCGGGGATGTGGATGACATCATAGGGGCAGTGGAGTAGGGCGTGGATAGTTGCACGCAGCAGAGTTGGAAGCTCCAGCAAGACCAGAGGTGGTGCGTGGTATGATTTGTTTGTTTAGAACTCTCGTTTCTGCCATGTTCTATTCAAGAGCTTCACACTCCTTTGTTGCACCTGGTCTAGACCATTCTTTGGGACTAGACGTAGAGAGACTTTCCGTACCCTTGGTGTTGAGTACCCTAGTTGGAGGCCAGACCAGCGTATCTTGTGTTTTCTGGGGATGTGGGATGACGTTGGGACCACATTGATCTAGTGGGGACCTTCTTTTCCTACAGATGCATCCATACGATGTCATCATAGGCATCGACTGGTTTTTTTCTGTTAGTGTCGTTATCGACTACTTCCAAAGAAGAGTCGTGTTCTCCGATGTGGATGGGAAACATGTTTCTTTTGTTGTTGAGAGGAGATATCAGGTGTTAATCCGGTATGTGAAGCCTCTACATTCCTTTTTAGGTGGGTTATCAGTGGTTCTAGCTAATACAGAGATGATGGATGTCCCAGAGGATGTCGGGGAGTTCCTCGATGTTTTTCCCGAGGAGGTTGTGACTCTACCCCCCCCCCCCACTTGACATGACGTTGAATTCTGGATAGACTTACAGCCCGGTGCCCATCCAATTTCGTTGGCCCTTTATCGGATGGCACCTTCGAAGTTTTAGGAGTTGAGGATTTAGATTGACGATCTGATGGAGAAGGGTTTTTTTCGACCCAGCGTGTCGCCATGGGGTGCTCCAGTTTTTTTCGTGAAGAAGGCAGATGGTGGTATCAGGCTATGCATAGACTACCGAAGGTTGAATCATGTAACAGTGAAGAATTGTTACCCCCTTCCAAGGGTAGATGATCTCTTCGACCAACTGAGGGGATAAGGTTGGTTTTCTAAGATTGATCTACGATCTGGATATCATCAGCTGAGGGTAAAAGATAGTGACATCTCGAAGATGGCTTTCAAGTGCACGTATGGGCACTTCGAGTTTGTAGTGATTTCGTTTGGAGTTATGAATGCACCAGCTATGTTCATGGGACTTATGAACTTTGTCTTCTGAGAGTTTTTGGACCGATTCGTCATTTTTTTATCGATGACATCCTAATCTACTCAAGATCAGAGGAGGAGCACATTGAGCATCTCAGGGCAGTCTTGGAAGTCCTTAGACACCGCTAGCTTTATGGGAAATTGTAGAAGTGTAAGTTCTTGACGCAAGAAGTACACTTTCTTGGGAACGTGGTGTCTCAGTATGGAGTGTCAGTGGACCCGTCGATTGTAGAGTCAGTTGTTTCTTGGGCAGCACCCAAGAGCATGGCAGAAGTTCGTAGTTTCCTGGGGTTGGCTGGTTATTATTAGAGGATCGTTTCAGACTTCTCTCGAGTTTCTTCTCCATTGACAGCTTTAACTAGGAAGAACCAGGTCTTCTTATGGAGAGAGAAGTTCCAGAAATCTTTCGACAACCTGAAGGAGATATTGATTAGTGCTCCAGTACTCAAGTTTCCAGAGGAAGGGTTGTTGTATGAGGTGTTTTTTGATGCTTCTGGCCTTGGGTTGGGGTGCGTACTGATGCAGAAGAAGGGTGTGATCTGTTATGGGTCTATGCAGTTGCATCCTCACGAGTATAACTATGCCACCCATGACCTAGAGCTTGCAGCAATAGTGTTCGCACTGAAGTTGTGGGGACTATTACTATTTGGGGAGCGCTTTGTGGTGTTCTCAGATCACAAGATCTTACGTTATATCTTCTCCTAGCATGATCTAAACATGCGGCAAAAGAGTTGGGTCTAGTTTCTTAAGGACTATGACATAGATATCTCTTACACTGAAGGTAAGGGCAACATTGTTGCTGATTCCCTGAGCAGGAAGTCTCATAAGAAAGTGGTTTGGGAATCCACTGATGCCTATAGAGCAATGGGAGAGTTGGATTCCTTGAACTTGGATTCAAGGGTATAAGGTGTTAGAGGCTGTTTGTTTCAGATGACATTGCATTACTCCTTGTTGCAGCAGGTGGAAGAGTCTCAGTGGGGGGACTCTGAGGCGGATGTAATGTGGGATCGTGTCGATCTGGGAAACGCTCTAGAAGGATGGTTAGAGGACAACCGACATCGGATTATTTTTCAGGGAAGTTTGTTTGTTCCAGAAGTGATGCAAGAGGGATTTATCCATTAGTTCCATAGCTCAGCCTAGGAGGTAAATCTGGGAGTTTCAAAAATGTACCAAGGCCTGAGGGAACTGTTTTGGTGGCCCGGGGTGAAACGAGCAGTGCTAGAGTTTGTGGCTATGTTCTGAGTGTGTCATCAAGTAAAGGACGAACATCATGTTCCCAGTGGTTTGTTGCATCCTTTAGATGTCCCCGAGTGGAAGTGGGATGACATCTCAATGGACTTCATCACAGGACTACCCAGAGCTCAGGGTGGGTATGATGCTATCTGGGTAGTGGTGGATCGACTGACAAAATCAGCTCACTTATTAGCAATTAAGGAGTTTGGCCCGATGAGTACCTTATCACAGAGGTACGTAGACGAGGTGGTGCATTTTCATGTAGTTCCGAAGACTATCATCTCAGATAGGGATACTTGGTTTACCTCACGAGTCTGGAGGGGGTTACAACATGATTTTGGCACCGAGCTACACCTTAGCACTGCTTTCCACCCCCAGACCAATGGGCAGACAGAGCGAACTATCCAGACATTGGAGGACCTTCTACGGGCATGCGTTCAGGATTTTTGAGGATCATGGGTGCGACACTTTCCTTTAGTAGAGTTTTCCTACAACAACAGCTTCCACTCTACTATTGGCATGGCAGTGTTTGAGGCTTTGAATGGAAACCATGTCGTTCACCCATTTGGTGGGTAGAGGTTGGTGAGATAGGTTCTCTTGGGACTGAGGTATTACAAAGCACCACAGAGAAAGTCCAGCTTGTGCGTGAGAGGATGAAAGTGGCTCAGGACCGACAGAAGTCTTATGTTGTTTGTCGGAGGAGGCCCTTGGAGTTAGACGTGGGAGATCATGTTTTCTTGAAGGTTTCCCCTTGACAAGGGCAGAGGAGGTTTGGAAAGGGGAGTAAGCTCTCCCCTAGGTTCATTAGACCTTTCATGGTGCTGAGGCGAGTTGGAGAGGTGGCATATCAGCTGGCCCTGCCACCTCAGTTGGAGAAGGTTCATGACGTCTTCCACATCTCCTAGCTTTTCGGTACTTACATGATGACTCTCACGTAATCTATTGTGGAAAAATATATATGGGAGACAATGCGACCTTTGAGGAATGACCAGTAATAATCGAGGATCGTAAAGAGAAGGTGCTCCGTGTATGAACCATCACCTTGGTTCGTGTGTTGTGGAGGCATGGAGGCCTCAAGGAGTACACTTGGGAGCGGGAGGCCCAGATGCATGCTCAGTACCCAGATTTTTTTTGACTTGTGTTTTTCTTTGTTCTACTAAGATTTGTTTTTATGTTATACTTTTTACCTTTGATATATGGAATGCTTGGCTTGTCGGTTGTGAGACATTTTGTTTCCTTGTTCTCTGGAAGTGTGTAACATGTTAGGATGTGTGGGGAAAAGGAAAAACTTGATCCTTAATCGAGACGCATTAATTTGGATACAATTAAACCCGTGCAGGCGAGTCAGTGCCGCCTAAAGTTGATAATATCTCGACATAGGAGATGGAATTTCCCCAAACCACGTGTTTGGGCAGTGTGTTGGTTGTACGGTGTTGGGGGCAGTGCTAGTTGAAAAAGAAAATTCCTAATGTATGGAAGTGGGAAGACCCAATTCTTAATCGAGATGCATTAATGAGGATGTGATTAAACCCGTGCAGGAGACTCAGTGGCTCCTAAAGATGATAATATCTCGACATAGGAGAAGGAATTTCTAACACCTATAATTAGGGTTGTTTGTTGGGTTCCTATTATAACGAGATCCCTAAGAGGTATCTTGTTGGGTTACTCTGGGTTGGTTTTGAATTCTCGGGGACGAGAATATTTTAAGAGGTATCTGATGTAATGGTCTAAACCTCTCTGGCCCATTCCTTTGTCGATAATAAGGTCATGAAGTGTTCTGGATGGTATAAGGGACTTTTCCCACACTTTTCAGAATTTTGTAACTACACGTCGTCTAGTGTGAGTACACACCGTGTACCACCTCACCAAGAATACTTTGTGTTGAAGTCGTGTCCTTACCATGTGAAATAAATGAGTACACGCCATGTAGCTCATACTACACGCCGTGTAGTGTCTCCCCGCGTATGAGTTACCTTCAAAATGTGTGTTGACCAGTCAATGACCATGTACCGTGTTGAAGTCGTGTCCTTGTCGTGTGAAATAAATGAGTACATGCCGTGTTTCCCATACTACATGTTGTGTAGTGTCTCCCCGCGTATGTGTTACCTTCAAACTGTGTGTTGACCAGTCAACAACCATGTGCCGCGTCGAAGGCCGTGTTGGAAGCCACATGGTGACCGTGTGAAATGGCTGAGTGCACGCCGTGTACTTTAGTTTTTCATGCCTATAAAAGGATGGGTCCTCTCCTCCTTTTCAAATCACTCCTCTCCTCCCCTTTCCCTCAAGCAGAGCTCTCCCAAGAGACTCCAAGGCTCCTTTCATCCATAACTTCATCGTCTAAGCTCTGATTTACGATCCTTCAGCGGCAACGGAATCATAACGACAAGGAAGATCTTCTGAGCTTGGATCTATTGTCTTTCCTTTATCCCTTCATTCCCAGCTTCCACCCAAGGAGGTTTTTTTGGGATTTGAAAGTAGCGACGGATGCTGACGAATGTCTTCTAAAGTTGATATGGGGGAGCGTTGTGATCAGAACTTGTTGAGGTAGGGATCTTACCTTCGTCTCTCTAAATTGTGTATCATGCGGGGTGGGTGTCCTCTTGTTTACGTGAAACACATTTGAACCAGTTTAATAAACATAATAAATGGATCATATAACGGGGATGGGAAGTTTTTGAGTGCAATTACATTATTTAAATCATGTGATATTATGTTGTGAATTGAATATGCTTATGCCTACTGAAAATCACGATCGTTGGGGGCCTTTTCTTGCACAATTAAATACTGACCTATCTTTCTAGACCATTTATGGATGAAAACATTGTGGAATGTAGAAATTGGTTAATCACTTAAAGTTGGCTGATTAAATGAAAATCTGGAACCCTTGTGTGATCCCCCCGGTTGAACAAAACTGAAATAATTAACATGTGGGGACTGGTTAGGGTTTATTTATGTGAAGGGGGTGTTTTGTGGGTTTTTGTGGATCAGGTGAGCCGCGGGGTTGCGGTTGTCTTGGTTGTGGGTTGGTGTGAATACTATTTTGGTGATGGGAAGTAGGGCTGCGATAAATGGTATCAAGGAATGATGATGTACGAGTTTCGGTGTGTTTGTGGTTATGGTGGTTGGCAGAAGGGCTGCAGGGATGGGTTCAAATGTGAATGAGCTATGGGTTGTGAATAATAAATAAAAGTGGAAGTGTTAATGAATTGTGGGGCATGGTAATGGAACAGAAATGATAATCAATGGGGTTGGTTGGTTAATAAGAAGGGACTTGTTTGTGTTGCTTGTGGTTTCCGAACTTGATTTTTGGATGGCAGGGATATGTTTTACAAACGATTGATGTGGTTGGTTGTGGATAATTTCCCAGTAGTTAAGGAACTAATAAACATATTCTTTTGAAACATAAAAACCTAAATGTGGTTGGGGTTATTTGTGGTATGCAGGCTTCGTAGTAGCAGTGTCTAGGCACGTGCTCAGTTTCTCTATTTAGAAGCCATAGGTTGGGTTCTGTGTTTGGTATACATATATATATCTGTATCATTGTGTTTTATCACACCCCACCCATGTTGAGAACTTAGTGACAAACACTCCCATTTCCAAGGAGATGGTGTTTTCCCTTTAGTTACTAGCTCCTACCTGCTCCTTCTTCCATAGGCTATGATGGCTTGAGGCGACCATACAGCCAAGAATATTCGGGTAGGTTTTTATTGGGGTGATTTTATCCCATGACTATTCGGGCATGTTTACTATTTCCCAAGAATATTCTGGATGAGGCCCAGGTGTGTGCGGGTGGGATGTGTGGTTTTTGAGGCCCAGGCGTGTTCAGGCGGGATGTGTGGTTTGTGAGGCCCAGGTGTGTGCGGGTGGGATATGCAGTTGTGAGGCCAAGGTGTGTGCGGTCATGTTACATTTTTGTGAGGCCTAGGTGTGTGCGGGAGTGAAGAGTGTGGTAGCGTCAGGACGTTCGCCCTTAGGAAGAGTAGCTAACTTGTGGGAAATGGTGCGGGGTACATAATACTCTTGTTCTTATATACTACTAACCGTTGTTTTGTGTTTTTGGTGAGTGTGGATGGTGAGGTTGGGTGGATATAATTCCTTGATAGGTTTTGGTTTCTTCTGTTGTTTTCACAGGACATTAGGATGTCTCCCTACTTGTGCACGATATCTTTAGGTTTCCCTACTGAGTATACTTGTATGCTCACCCTACGTTTACTTTTAGGTTTCTAGGAGGACAACCAGGGTCGTGCGGGGACATACTAGTCAGGACAGTTGGATTTGTTGCAGTTTGCTGTACTCTTGTTTCTTTTGGTATGGTACTTTTGAGCTTTCTTGTACTTGTACTTTGTTTCAAATTTGTTTAAACATGCATGTGGGATTGGTTTGGGTTTATTTCCATTTACTTGTCTTCTTTTTCTTTTGTTGGTTGACTCATCTTATTTCCTGATATTAAATAATAAAAAGGGTAATACCTCCCATATTTGTGAAAACTCATACCCTTGGTGCTAGTCGCCACTCCGGGGCCTATTGGAGGCGGGACTCGGGGGGTCATTATCTCCCTTTAACCATTTCCAGCTCAGGTGGGGCATCTTTGGTGGGAGGGGGTCATGACAGGGGTAAATCAAATCTTTTCTTACCAAATAGAAACCATGTATCATTTTTTTAATAAAATGGTGTATGAGTTTTTTAGATCATGTCTTGTATTGTTTTGATTATTAACACCTAGGTCATGGGGAATATGGTAACTACATTGGGTTGACTATGGGTGATCTCATGATTAAGTATTCTTGGATGTGTGTGTTATTATTTTCTTTATATTTCGCATTCCATCAATGTTGTATGATATTATTATTATATTTTTATTAAAATATATTTCACTTAAATTTTTCAAATTTTAAATTAAAATACATCGATATAATTATAATCATTATGTAAAAGTGAATAATTCATGAACAATATGTTATAATAACTTATAATCTGTTATAATAGCCATAAGAACAACTATATCACCTTCTATAAATATTTTTATTAAATAATAAATTTTCATCTAGTGTCCATTATTGAAAAATGTATAATAAATTTTATTCATTTTCCCAGATAGATCATAATTATTCGTGTTTCGAATCCATTTGGGGTTATTTGGAGGTTTTTTCAATCAATTCTAAATTCTTAAACAAATATTGAAAATTCATCATTTCAACCTCAAATGGATACTTTTGTTGAAAATGTAACTAAGTAATGATAGAGGGTTTGGATCCTTTGTGTTAATAGGATGAAAAATTTATGAATATATAAATTTAAATAGTTTATAATATAATTATATAAATATTTTTTATTTAGTAAAAATGTTATTTATTATTGATACGAAGAATAATTGAATGAAAATAGATTTATTTATGGGGAATTAAATTTATTGGATCATGAGATTAATATTTTTATATAGATAGAGTCAAGAGTGATGATAATTAATTATATGAACTGTTATAAATTTCATTATTATGGTTAAATACAAATAGAATCAAAGATGTCAAAATTAATAAATCATTAGTGACATCCTCTAAAATACAATATTGAATTTTAAAGAATGTTATAAAATATGTATGATTAAATGATTTTAATGTGATTATATTCAAGAATTTTAATGTATGTATATAAATATTTTATTATTAAAGAACGTATGTCCAATTGTTATTGGAATCAAAAATAAATTTATCATAATATTAATTATGATAATAAATGGTGTATGAATGATGTATGTTAATTAGTAAAGTATTGGTGATTACATAAAAATATCATAACTTACTAAATTATTTTTTATGTTAAAAATACAAAGGATTTTACATTAAATCATATTTAAAATATATTTTTGAATATTTTATTTAATATTAAAAATAAATTTAAACAAAGAATGTGAATTTTGTATTGTTGGTAAGACTTTTGGGGGGTATTGGTTGATAGTAAGAGGATATATTAATAATTTTAAAATTTGAGAAATATTTGAGTATCTTACAAGGAATGTGAAAATATTTTAGTGAATGAAAGGACTCAATTAATTATGATGATAGTATGTATATATATAGTTTTTTATAATTTTTAGAATTTATTTGGTTATAAAATATGAATAAAATGTTCTTACAAAGATTATAAATGTTATAACTACAAGCCCAATAAAATCAAAGAATTTGAGGGAAGTGAATTAAGGTGTTCAATTCAATTTACCATCCACTAGATCTTGATCTCATATTATAAATAACATATCTTAATAATATATCTTTATTAAAGAACAATATCTAAATTCTAAAACTAATTCTATAGATTAAAAAATTTAATTTTTCCAACAAATAAGGCTAATCTAGGGAGAATATTCCAACGATGTGTAGACATAGTAGAGGAATACATTACTCATTGTATGTGTCTACAAAGTTTATAATGGGAGAATTATAAATCCTAGATACACACCCTCATGTTATCTATACATACATTTCATTTAGGTAAGGAATATAAGAAAAATTTACTCGATGATTAATCATAATAGCTTTTTACAAAATTTAAATGCCAGAAAAACATGGTTGTCATCGTTTTGATTATATTCCGCAATGAATTTATTATTTTCAAAGGATCTACTCAAAATAGCCTTGATTTTCTACATTTCGTATAATAATATATTTTTATACCAATATTTTTAATCTTCCTTCTTATTTTTCTTCTCTACAAATAAATTCAAAAATCCATGGAAATATCATTTTAAAATGATTTGAAAAATTGATTTCCTACATATTGAATTCTCAATTAAATTAAATTAATAGATCTCCTATAACATATAAAACCATCAATTTTCCATAACTCTCCATAATAATAAACTATTTGTTATTCATGATCTTATTTAGTAATATTTTGTTTCTTTGCTTAAACCATAGACAACCCCAATAAGCATCTATTTATATATTTTCACCCCCCTTAATAATTACATGAAACTTATTTTTGTTTTGAAAACATCTGGGACTAGAAATATTTTCAATCATATTTTGTTATTGATAATATATACCATAACATAAATATTACATTATTATAAATCATATTTTCTGATTGATAGTGGTAAATAATATTTTTGTCATTGAAAACACTTACATATAAAATAGATTAACGTTTACACATGGTTTTAGTGACCTTTACATTTTGACAGGGTAACATTAATTTATCTGGTCATTGATAAAATCTTATAGGTAGTCATTATTTAATATTATGGATGACTTTAATTATCTTATTGGTTTCATTAATTTATTATCCTAGTTACTTTTATAAAACAACATGGTTACCTTCACCTATAGAGACCACCAAATTCATGAAAATGCCAATTTTATAAACCATTAGATATTTTCCTTGATTAATAATATGTACCTATTTTTTATTCTTTAACACCTTTACATCATTTTTATAGTATAATATGTTCTATTTCTTAATAACACAGTCTTATCATAACTGGTTGCCCTCACATATCATAGTTTTATTACCCTCACATATTAGACATTCTAATTTTTTATTTAAATCCTGAAATCAAAAATATTTTAGAAAAAAAATCCATCATAGCTTTCTCCTATCATCATTAGAACATATCACCCTTCCAAAACATCTTAAAATATAAAAATACATATAATTATAAAATAATATACAACATTAAAACATTTTTTTGAAACCATATTTACCATTGGAATTTTTTTTCGATCAATTGTTTTTGGAAATCCATTATATGTTTGTTTCCGACACTTTCATCGGGGAATGTACATCCATCTATGAGGGCGCGCAACTGTTGCCCCGAATTAATGATTTCCCAAGGCGGGCTACATCCTTTCCTTATTCAGGGATGTTTTCCCCAAGATTGAAACGGGGTGATGGGATGTTGGTTCTTCCTTCTGTGGATTCCTCACCGTAACTCGTCACCTAGTCCAGGTCTCCCTTATAAATTTAATAAGTTTTTGTGAAACCCTTTCTAGTGCCATATCTTCATGGACACCAGTTAATTTTATTGGTTTGGTCGGGACAGTCAAGGGGTCTATTCAGGGAAGCAACCTTCAGTCATGGGAGTAGTCAAGTTGGGCATCACTGGCGTGTCTGGGCGCTGGGACACTAGCGTTTCTTTCTTCTGTCCCTTATTATAGGGCTTCGTGAAGGTTTGGAATCCCAATGCATCCCATGTAGAATTCGGGGAATCATATTCCATGGGAATGTATATGTGGTTTTTCTCAGCTTCCCATGTTTGACACAGGGTATGCCACAAGTTTATGATCCAGCAGAGATGGAGAAGACCGATCCGAACACTTGACTACAGTGGATCATATGGGTGTAACCCCCAGAGGGAAAAATGATGTTGGGGCCAATGTGTGGTTGACATCCCAATTACTATTGAGGGGAATGGGGTATGAGGTGGCATGATCCCATTGGGATGTGCCAACCTGGGTAAGAATCAAGATGGATGACGGGGGTTTGAGGTGGATGTCTAATGGGATGGAACCTCCATGAGGATGATGATTGTTTTGGGATTGATCCTTAAATAGGCTTCCTATGTATCCTCGTGGGAGGGAATCAAATTCCATGTAGTTTATATAATGACAACATACTAATTATTGGGGCTTCTAAAGGCCTACCACTGGTTGTGGTCATAATGGCTTACCGCTAGATAATAATTTCAATGGCTTCCCATTGAATGGAGTGAAAATGGATTTCCATTAAATAGGGAATGAAAAGTGGAATAATGTTTAATGTCATACATTATGGGGGTGGACCAACATAAAGATGGTCGGAGCGACAAATGGGTGGTGGGCTTGAACCTCATGGAGGCTTCCTACGTACCTTTCCTTAACAAGGATCAATGTCCTCGTAGTTCGGGATGGGGTCTGTGAACTGGCGTGAAGGAGGACCTCAGTTCCAATGGTTGTTGGGATTGATCCTTAGGGAGGCTTCTTACGTACCATGCCTTAGCAAGGATCAAAGTTCTCATAGTTCAGAATGGGTTCAGTGAACCAATGTGAAGTAGGAATTGGGGTCCAATGGTTGTTGGGCTTGAACCTCAGAGAGGCTTCCTACGTACCTTGACTTAGCAAGGATTGAAGTCCTCATAGTTATAGATGGTGGGGATTACACTCTAGGCTTCCCAGAGTGTTGGTGAACCGACGTGAAGATTGTCGGAATGATCGGGTTGTTGATATTGAACCTCATAGAGGATTTCTACGTACATGGCCTTAGCGAGGATCAATGCCCTCATAGTTTGGGATGGGGTCAGTGAACCGACGTGAAGGAGGACCTGGGGTCAAATGGTTGTTGGGCTTGAACCTCGGGATGGCTTCCTATGGATCTTTCCTTATCAAGGAGAAATTTTCTCATAGTTCAGGATGGTGGGGCTTACACTCTAGGTTTCCCAGAGTGTATCTCATTGTCGATGATTACTCCAAGCCCACGTGAGTCATGATCGGTGTGAGAAACAAGAGGCAGTAAAGGACTGACTATAACATCGCAAAAGGTTCTTCTATGGGAAATGGAGCGGGGCTTACACATGATTGCAGCCCAAAGAGGAGACGGGGGCTTATGCGTGGTTAGCATCCTGAAGGGGTTCAGACTTACACTAGGAGGGAGGACCGATGACGACAAAGCCCAGTGGGAGAGGGATTTGGAAAATAATAAAGGAGGTGTCTGGTGTCCATTCCCCCATCCCCAAGGCCTTGGGACTGAAGACGATAGAGGGAGCAGGGATGCTCCCTTCTGCAAGAAAATCTAGGGTTTTACACCAAGATGGTCGTCCTTTCCCCGCGGATAAACACCACTCTGAAAACGAGGATATCATCCCCTGTGAGGGGAGATCTCATCCTCATGGAGACCAGTGGGTGTGGAGAATGTCAAAGGTTGAGGCACCCCTCATGCGAGGCACGGGGTGAGGTCACAGTTTAATGTCATGTGCTGAGGAAAATGGTTCATGGTAGTTTAACGTCATGCAGATCACATGAGGTGGGTTCACTCCGCACCCCTAGGACATACATAACTTGTACCCTTTGAACCTTGGTGAAGATAGGGGGCATGAAATTCCGTGACGAGGGGGGGTTATGGAGCGAGCCATTGGGGGGTCCATGTTAGCGTGGCTATGCGAATAAGTAATAGTTGTTTTTATGTCTATGCGAAGAAGCATGAGACGAAGCAACACGATAGGCAGTATCGTCCAAGGGAGTTTGAAATTATATCATGAAAACCTAGAGAGTCACACGGGAAAATGAATTACAAAGCATAGGGGTTTATAGGCAGGGGCCTTGTGAAGCTCTACTGCACCGTGTGGTAGAGGGTACTTGTGAAGGGGTGTGCTTCGCGAAGTAGGGCGCCTCAGCCTAATCATAGGGTAGTGTAGCATATAGGATGTGCTTTAAGATGTGGGAAGTCATTCGTTCAGCACTACCTTACATATCAATGTTGCCGCATGAAGTAAGGTATCGTGGAGCACTGTACTTCATGAAGTACAGTGACCCCGCCATAGCATGTGGATCACGTGTGCATGAAGGGTGTTTCATGAAGCTTAAATGCTCTCTGATGAAATGATTCCCCATGGGGATCCCCTTCCATCGTGGAGGACGATAGGCTCCGCGAATGACATCACTCTCAAAAGAGGTGGTTAAAATAATCTGAAGGGGAGGCACTTCATAAAGAAGAAGTACTTTGTACAGCTAATGGTTCACAGAGCAGAAGGCGCTTCGTGATTCAGGAGCTTAGATGTTGAACGGTCGGATCTTTCTTTTCTTGGGACATAGGGGGAGGCCAGTATTTATAGGCAAGAGACACCGTGAAGCATCGCCCGCTCGGCATGAAGAGGGATTTGTTTTCTCCGCGGCAGGCTCGTGAATGTCAAATGCGGTCACGGAGCATCCCACATCATTTCTCTGTAGTGGGCTCACAAACCATAAATGTGGTCATGGAGCATCCCGCCTTGTTGCTCCGTGGTGGGCTCGCGAATGACAAAGGAGATCGTGGTGCGTTACCGCCTCCTTGCTTCACGGTGGGCTCACGAACATCAAAGGTGCTTATATAGCATTACTGCCTTGTTGCCCCATGGCGAGTGTGGTGCGATTGGGGATTCGTGAATGTTCTTCACAATGTATCCAACTGATAATTTTCATTTCATCATCATCTTCTCCCATTTTGGCGCCAACAAATGCCCCCCCCCCCCCAAGACATGGAGCCGCCGAGAAATCTAGGTTTGAAGTCTGAGGGTCAATCACCAAAATCCTCATTCGTTCTTGAAGTTGTATCATGAAGAGGGATCGTGAGTTAGAAAGGCGATGTGTTGGCCAAGCACGGACAATGCTCCGCACGAAATGGACGCACCATGAAGCTCCGAAATTCATCGCCTATATAAAGGTGAGCTGACTTGTCTTTTGTCATTTCCCCTCTCAGCAATATTTTCTCATTGCGCTCTCGATTCACGAAGCTCTGCATACTCCATGATTGAACACTACGAATCAGGTCATTGCTTCGTGGTGCACATCAAGATTTTGACTCCGCAACAGTGCTTCGTGATCTTCCACTTGAAGGCATAGGCAGGACTCTGCGAACAGGCTTTGCAAACACTCTCCTCGAATGACCTTCGCGAGCCGACCCGAAAATCTTTTGAGTTCTAAAAATGAATGGCTCGTCAAGAAGCTACAGAGGGGGTTCTTGCGGATGCTTCTCAGATGGATGAGATGGAAAACATTTTGGGTCAAAGAGAGTTAGTCCGGAGCCACATTGACCATGATTCATTGGTGGCGCTCTGGTCGGAGACCCAGAAGAACTACCGACTGTTTAAGAGGTTTCCATTTTATGTCTTCGGGATGAGGGATGTCCTCTTCATCCATATGGAAAGTAGGGATGAACCAACATACTGGTTTAGGAGTACGTCATGCCAGTGCCAACGGTTTAGGGCAGATTACAGCCATGCTCGGGAAGACTTCACAGCCGTCTTTGCTAACATAGAATACAACCACTTGAATAAAGTCGACAGGAAGGTGTTGCAACCTGAGACGTCTCTTCCTCTGTACCACATGATACTGAAGGTAGCTTTGAGGAACCAGAGGAAGGTGTGGTCCGAGGAATGGGACTTACACCAGGGAGGAAACTTCATAGACGATTGTGCTTGTGCCTACTAGGTAGGTTCCTCGTGTGGGGATTTTGGGGCTGATCTGAAGAGAGTGGGATTGTATGAGGCGACTTGGGCCTCCCAATTCCACATATATCAACCGCAACAGCATATTCCGGATCTATTTAGCAGGTGGTCGTCGAGGACCAATACTTTCCATTTATACCATGGGGAGGTTGGTATTAGCTTGTGGGATGTCCACCAGATTCCGGGGGTCCTATTACTGGGGGCTATGTACGATGAATTCCTCCCTTTCATGAGCACGTTGGAGGATCTAGAGCATATGTTGCGGCTGGAAATGGAATTGATGGAGAAGATGCCCGGAGAGGACAAAGAAGCAGTGAGAGATGTCCACCTTAAGAGGTGGTTCAAGCAGTTCATGATTTTCCTGATAGACTGACAGTTTCTGGCGAGGCCTCAGACATGCCTGAAGGGGGCTCAATGGGGCAAGGAGCACTTGTACTAGTGGCTTTTGGAGGACAGCAAGTGATAGAATAGGGGGTTTAGAGTCAGCACTGAGCAACAGCCAATAGACAGGATGGAGAAAATTATCAAGGATCTTAAATGTGGTTGGATCTTGCTGGTGAGGGATACCAACATGGGAGTATTCCCAAGCACATTTATCATGGAATCCACATTGGTGATAGGAGGGAGGGACAACCTAGGAATCCTGATGCTCGAAAAACTGTATAAGATGTTGTGGCATATCAGTCAGGGGAAGAGATCGTGAGGGTATGTGGTCCATTCCACCTCATGTAGGGGTGGATAGTGGAACATGTTAGGGGGGATTATGAATACCTGAACCCGATCTCTCCTGTGAGCTTTAACTTCTTCCCATAAATCGATAATGTCGCGGGGAGCTTTCTAGCCCTGTTGAGCACACCGTTTATATTGATCTGGGTGTGGAAGGTGGAAGAGTTCAATTGTCACCCATTTTCATTACCGATGGGTATATTCACTGATGATGGCCAGGGAACAGAAGAGAACCGAGCATATCTCTTGGCCTTTTGAGGTGGTGTCTTGGTGGTGAGGGTTGACCGTGAGACCCTCTACGAGTTGTACACCCCACACCAGTTTGCGATGGAATTCCAGTGCATGCAGCGACTGACCCCACAGGTATATTTGGAGGTGCGCCATGAGGAACACCATTTTGTGATGAGGAAGATGTGGATCATGTTCACACAAGAAGATGGAAATATGCGGAAAAAACTGCCTCCGCCTAGCACTGTCTTTGGGCTGGTGAAGGAGTATGCTATAAGCTGAGAGGCGGATTACCCAGGGGAGATTCTGAAGCTTCCAGCCATTCGGGTTGCTGATGGCGAACCTCCCCGACCTCGAGGCCAGGTACGGAAGGTAGCCAGGGCATCCCACGATGGCGGGGCTGTCGTGGTGGCAAGGCCTGAAATGGTTGAGGGTGAGGCAGTATCCATATATGAAATAGTGGTTGTGGACCTACCAGTTCCAAAAAAACTGAGCCATCAAGAGGGGAGGCTTCTGAGTGGATTCCACAGGATACCCACTCAGGCTCGGGGGAAGCGTCTTCGCTATATGGACATGCCGGAGAATACTGTCTTCCATGAGGCATGGGACATCTAGGAAGTCAATAGGAAATTCCTCAGACCCACCGAGTTGTGGCAGCACTTAAACCGTCTCGGGATGGATTTACCGAGAATAGGCACTATCCGAGCTGACTTTGTGGTGCCCCAGGCGGAGGTGGAGTGGTATCTTGCAGAGTTGGAGAATTTTGTGCAATCTCGAGCTTCCCCTCATCCAATGACGTACTGTGTCAAGGTGTTGTTGGACCGCACTAATCCTCTGTAGTTGTCGACCACTGAATTAAGAGAGCTCTTCCCTATGCCGGAAGAATCAAAAGAGTCCTCCGGGGGAGATGAGGTTGGGAGGGGGAGCCCATTGGATGAGGGAGAAGTTAGAGGTCAATACTCAGATCTTGAATAGTTTGCAGAGGCCCTTTATGTAAAAAAAATCTGAAATCCCCTTCTCCGAGAATTTCTTTGAGGTCATTCCAGACTCCTTCTTAACATTTGAATCATGTAGGAGAGTTTTATATACCAAACCTGTTCTCTTCCCTCAGTGGATGCAGATGCGGGACCTTCAGGATATATGCCTATTCCCGTATCTATTACTCTGTGCAGTGGGGCTTAGTTACCTAAGGAAACCCCTCTTGAGTTTTCAGACATTCCGACCATATATAGGGGGGAACGCATCGGGGCCCCAATGACATAAACTAAAGAACAAGACCAAAAATTCAATCTCTGTAAGTTCCGTCTATCAATTTTATGACTGTCATCCCGTAGCAATGTTTACTGAATTCTATTTCCTTTTTTGGCACGTACAGTTCTTAAAATGGCATGGGTCGCCTTGGTGAGGTTGGTCGAGGAATCTTACGGCATCCTTCCTAGGGGAATACCGATGATCGTGGAAGAGGAGCAACAAACTGACCAAGCGGTGGCACTCCCGATCACTAGTGGGATCGTCAGCGGGGATAAACACGAGATCAATGAGGTAGTATCTGATGATGAGGATTGATCAGAAAGTCCAGGTCCTTCCATGCCCGATCAAACACCAGACGTGGACTCTACTGAAGAGTTCCTTGGGGAATTCCCCGCATGTGAGCCTGCCAACCGTGCTGACTGGGATGAGATGACCTCTGATGAAGAAGATAGAAAGACAGTATATTGTCGATCATGGATGCAGATCAAGCACTTCATTGATTACACCCCCCAAGAACTATGGTTAGATGAGATGGATATACTTCTCTCACGACTGCATGAACTGTGTGTTGGGGGAGTGGATGCCCAACGTCCCCACATGCTCTTCTGAGATCTTATGGATGAAAATATTTGGTAGTATGATCATGGCCTTGGTGTGGGCTGTAAGTAGAGGAAAGAGGTAAACATCAATATTTTGTAGGCGGCTGAGGATGAGGTTCAAAGGTTGCAGTCCTGGGCGGATGAGCATTCCACTTCCCTAGATGCGCAATCAGAGCTTGTATCATGGTTAAAAGACGAGTTGGCAGAGGCCGAAGAGGGAATGAAGTGATCCTCTAAGGATATGACTGTCATTCAGACCGATGTAGGGTGGGGTCAGATTATGGCTGATGAATTGCGCAGTGTTGCTACTAAGAAGGAGTAGGAGTTGAACAGGCGACAACAACTCCAGGATGCCACCAGCCGGAGTGTGGAGGAGCTTCTTTGCTCATTTGATGAGGTTAACTCGTCCATGGGTGGAAATGACCCTCGGGTACTGTAATTATTAATAAAACACAAACGTACTATCATGCTTTGTTTGTTTGATGCCAAATCAGGCACGAGTTCTGTTGTTTACATTGGTTTAATGCATTATCGTGAAATTCGTGTAGCATCCAGTGATCATTCCCTAAGCTCACATGGGTCGGTCCAGATGTGAGAAACAAGGGATGACCAACATATTACCCCCACACAAATTTAGGAGTGAAAACCAACTTTCGGGCATCCGAGGTTTGAACAACTTGCCCAGATTTTCGGGAAGAAATGGGAGATACCTGACTAGCGAATGAAGCTCTCAGAACAGTTGAATTACTGTTTTCCCAGTGTGTTCTTGTGAACGAATGGGGTAATGCCAAGGGCATTGGAATCAATCCGAATAGATGGGAATGGAAGGTTTGAATCACGATACACTGGATTTGGCACATTGTGTGGGTGCCATGACAATAAAGAATAACTTTTGACCGCATTCAAAACACAGTAACCTTATTGTGCTAGCCTGGAATGGGGATAAAAATACGGTCCAACCACTAACCACATTCAAAACACAGGTCCTGTCTCAAAATGTCATCCATTAGCCTTCCGGAACATTTTCCCAAGACATTTGGTGGGCCATAGGCCAAGTATCCATACTATCAGCGAGTTCCCTTGGACATGAAAGAGGACGAGGGTTCGAATAAGGGTCGCGTAAAGCATGGAATGTGGAGTGATGGTTAGTTCAAATAGAATCCTACACTCTCAGAATTACACCACCAAGGTGGAAGCACATTATATGGGCACATCGGTTTGATCATGGATCATTACTACTTTTAGACAAGACCTCTCTAGTGAGGGATCTGTCGCTTCTCAATGTAATTGTGGGGCATCCCGAACTTGTTTTGGGCACTGCTTTAGTTTCATGGTTCTCCAAAAGGGGTTAGGCCAGGGGGATGGAAAGGATGAGGAACAAGATTTATGATTCCTGGGTATGGCCCCAAATCAAAAAGCCTGGGGGTCTCTACGTATCCCATGAGGATGGGAATCAAGCCGTATATAGTTCTAGAAGATGTCGTGTAGTTTAACCTCTTGTGTCAAGGACACAGAGTGGTCTTAATTTATGTTCATTGAGATTGGAACAAGGATTGGTAACAGATAAAAGGGACACATGGTAAGGTGATTGTGAAACCCAATGTGAATGAGGACATAATTACAGATTAATATGTGTTCCTTGGGGAAGTATTTAGGTCAAGGGACCAAACATGAAAGTTAGTTTGGGCCCTAGGGGGAAGTATCTGAGCATTCCTATGTATCTCATGATAATGGGACTCATGCCATACGTAGTTCTAGGTGATGGAACAGTAAGGAACTAGTTCCAGGGATAAAAGGGGTGTGTGAGTGTGTCCCTCACACAAAAAAAACGGTATTTTATGTATCTTTTTTTTCAATTATGGTGAATGGTTTTTTTTGTGAAGTGATAGACCTTGGATAGAAAGTCCGGACATTTCCACAAAAATCAAGCCATATATAGGTGTTGAAGATGGTATGGCATGTGACCGATACCAAACCTGGTGTCCCCCTGATTGAGGACATCAAAATGCAGTGCTATTATTAGTCGTGCGGCCAGGATGATATCATCACGGTTTAGGGTCATGTTATGGAACCAGGTGTGTATTTTAACGTCATGCGACATAGATGTAGTATAGGCGAGGAAAAAGGGGGAATGTTCAAGGTGCAATAAAACATACCTGACATGAATGACGACGTAATCATATACCACACCATACCCAATTCCATGAAAGTAACCTCGGGCCAAGGGGCCAAAATAGGGGTAATAGTGTAAGGGACAAGAGAAATTTGCTCCCAGTTGAGCTGGACATGAAAAATGAGATGTCTGGGTGTTCCAACGTATACCATGAATATGGGAATCAAGCCACACGTATTTCTAAAAGATATCATAGTTTATGGTCATCGAGATCGGACCATGGAGAAGGGAAGTCGGTGCGGAGCCCCGAATGATGCCTTTACTGCGACTTTGTCCACCTAAAGTGAAAATGTGAACTAAGGGATGGTGTCAGGAGTGTCAAAATTACACTTGGACATGATGGGGTGGACACTGATGTGAATTATGAAACCAAAATTAACGGCTTAATGGGTTTTGTGTGACGGTGGGGGATAACTGTTGACTATGTTCTAAACATAGTATCCATATCTTGTTAGCCAGTAATGGGGACAAATGAATTAGTGTTATCCGCTAACCATATTCTCAATGTGGGACTTGTATCGATTTGTTCTCAAAAACCTTGGAGTACGTTGGCCCGTAATTTTAGGATAGCCCTTGTGCCAAGATTCCTTTCCATTAGGGGGTCCCTTCGGATGTGGAAGATTATGGAATCCCAAATGAAGGGGAAAACAAAGAATGGAAAATGGGAGAAAGCTTGCCTACATAAAATTCAACACTCTAAAGGATGAACCAAAGTACTCTTAGGTAGATTGGTGCATCGCTGACGAGGGTCGAGGAGGATGCTCAACTCGAGAGTAACCAATTTGAAGGGATGAGCATAGAATACATGGATAGAGAACTCCCAGGAAGTAGAGGTGCATGGCGTGTTCATTACAAACCTGAAATTAATGAGGACATAGTCCCATACCACACCATATACCCCACTCCCCAAGAAAGGGTAGGCCAAGGGGCCAAGGTGAAAGGAATATTTTTGTGAGATGGTGTTGGACCCAAAGTCTAGATGTTTAGGCGATCCTACATATCCCATGAGGATGGGAATCAAGCTGTATGTAGTTCTATGAAGGGGAAATATGAAAAGGTCATAGTTTAAGGTCTTAGAACATGGACCATAGAGAAGCAAGACTATCCCATGTAAAGGCAAACCTTAACCTAATCCCTAATAATTTCTGAGTCGAACTTGGTGTAGGAAACAAGGGCAGATAAGGTATTTGAAATACATAAAATATATGCAAAAGGGAAATCGGTGGGGGACCGAATGATTGCCCTATCGTGGCTTTTTCCTCCCAATGTGATGATGCACACTGAGGAATAGTACCACGAATTTTGGCATTTTACTTAGACATGATGAGGTAGAGAAGGATGTGAATCATGTAAATGACATTTCGGTCTTAACGGGTTTGGCGTGACGACAGAGGATAACTGTTGACCGTGTTAGAGACACAAAATCCATATCATGTTAGCCAAAAATGGGGATGAACAGATTAGCGTCGACCGCTGACCATATTCGCAATGTGGGGCTTGTATCAATTTTTTGTCAAAACCCCTGGAGGACGTTGGACCATAATAGTAGGAGAGACCTTGGGCCTAGAATCTAGGCCTTTCAAGGGTTCATTTAGATGTGAAAGGTGATGGAAGCCCTAATGAGGGAGAACATAAATCCTAAAAAATGGGTGAAAGCATGTCCGAGTAGTGTCTGACATTCTATCTTCTAAACCAGAGTACCCTTAGGCACATTGGTGACTCACCGAAGAGGTCCTGAGGGGCTCATCTTGAGAGCGGCCAGTTTGAAAAGATGAGGATAGCACAAGGAGATGGAAAACTCTCAGGAGGAGGAGGTAAATGGCATGGTTGTTACAACACCGGACGTGAGTGGGAACATAATCCCATACCACAAAATTTATTCCTCTCTCTAGGGGAATGTGGGCCAAGGGGCCAAGATGGGGTTGGACAAAAAGACGAGATGCTCAGGCCGTCCAACATATCCCATGAGGATGGGAATCAAGCCATACGTAGTTCCAGAATCGCACATAGGGTAAGATACCCTAACGAGGGGGGTGTACAACACTACGAGTAACCCGACGTGAATGAAGACATAATCCCATACCACACTGTACAACCCAAAATAGGAACTTGTGTCGGAGCTTGAAAAGGCCAAGGGGCCTAAGGCCGGGCGTCCTAGACAATGGTAGCCATACGACCTCTAGTGTAGTTACAACCTCATCACAGCTCCTAAGCCCACGTGAGCAGTGCAATATGTGGGAAACAAGGAGCCCAACTCGGCTTTCACCATCATATGGGGGTCTAGTAGCTGACATCACCTAAGGGGAGTGCGTCGCTTGGATATACAATGGGGAATAATGAACCACTACACCCAATGTTTCGGACATCATGGGGTGGTACTGACAACAAAGGATAGTTATTGACTACGATCAGAACACAACTTCCTTATAGTGACCTTGAATTGGAACAACAAATGATCATCGACCATTGACCATATTCGCAACATGGGACTTTTATATCAATTTGTTTCTCAACATCCTCAAGGGCGTTGGAACGAAGTGGTAGGAGATCCCTTGGGCCTAGCATCACTACCGTTCGGGGGCCCTTCTGGATGGGAAGGATGATGGACTCCCAATCAAATAAGAGGGAGAAACATAGATGTAACCATACATTTTAAATTCAAGCAGAGCAGTGAAAGAGGAAAACACCTCTTGGAGTGGGACATACGGAGGAATTGAGATGAGATTGACATGTATTGAGGAAAAAAAACTACACCACACTATATGTTTTGAGCCGAAGGGAGATTCTATCATTTGGGATGGGCCAACAGATGAAATGTTCAGGCATTCCAACATATCACATAAGGATGGGAATCATACCATACGTAGTTCTTGAAGGCCATGTAGTTTAACATCACGTGGTTAGGACATGGGAGAATAGAAGAATGGAGTGTGGGGACATGGTGCGACCGTTATGATCCTAGCATGAGTGGGGCTAAGGAAGACAACACTATTTCATGGATGTATACTTCAAGGGAACTACTCCTAGGGGGGATAGTAAAATAGAATATATGGGGTTGGGATCCAGATGAAATGCTTGAGAATTCCTACATATCTAATGCGGATGGGAATTAAGCCACACATAATTCTAAGGGTGTTTTTTAACATCTTGTGGATTGATGCATTATTTAAAGTCATGCTGGTCTAAACTGTTTAAGGTAATTGTGGACCAAACAATTTAGGGTCATGTAGGACCAGAAGTCTCAGGAAAATTATTTCTTGATTAATTTGTAATTGGTGGGAGGAGTGATACACTCTCCATCCATGGTTACCAGGGAGTATAATTCATTGGGGTAAACCCTGTGGATCTTGTGAGTTCCTTCCCATTTGGGCTCCAAATTGGGTGGCTTCTGGCCTGAGATCATTGGAATCCAGAGGGCCAATACCATGTCACATTGCAGGACAGAGTGTAGACGAACCTTATTGTTGAAGGCTCTAACTAACTTATTCTGATGCCTTTTTAGATTGTGCAGGGCACGAAGCCTATTCTCGTCATGTGCTTCCAATTCAACCAGAAGAATTTTGGCTACCTTATCTAGTGCATGCCGGTGATAGACCACTGTGCATAATAATGGAAGCTAGATATCAATGGGAAAGCTGGCCTCAGCTCTATACACCATGGAATATGGGGTCACCTGGGTGGAATTACGAGTCATCATCCGATAAGCCCATAGGGCGTTGGGGATCTTGTCTTGCCAACACTTATTAATCTGACCAACAATTTTTTGCTATATGTTAGAGATGGTTTTCATGAATGCCTTGATTTGTCCATTTGCATGTGCGTGATAGTGGGAGGTATGGTTCAAACGGATGTTGTACTTGGCGTATAATTTTTTTCAGCTCGTCTTCTCAGAAGTTGGTTCAGTTATCGGTGAGGACGACATGAGGGACTCCAAACCAGTAGATGATATTGGAGCTCATGAAATCAGTGATAGAATGGGACATGACCTCTTTGAGAGGAACTGCTTCTGCCCACTGGGAAATGAAATCTGTAGTGGTTAGGATGAACCTGCACTAGCGAGCTGTTGCTGGTGGATATGGTCCCATGACGTCAAGTCCCCATACCACGAATGACCAAGAGTACTTGGTGAATTGGAGAGGTTGTAGAAGCTGATGCAAGAAGTTGTCATGAATTTTCCATGCGTGACATCTATTTGCGAACTCAATGCAGTCATGGATCTTGGAGGGCCAGAAGTATCCCAGTCTCCTGATCTGATGGGACCGCTTTGGGTCTGTCTAGTGGGCTCCACAGGAACTAGAATGAACCTCCTGCATGACCTAATAAATCACGACTCCTTGGACGAAACAGAGTATAACACCATCTAACCCACACTTGTAGAAGATATTCTTAATACTATGACCACTTGGGGGGTGGGTAAACTGCAGTGCGCCACGTCGGATGCACTCGTGCTTGGCCCGATCAGCTGGGAGGTAACCATTTTGGAGACACATGAAAAAGGGGGATCTCCATTTAGGATTCACTTCAACCACTGCATCTGAGGAACCTGTGGTTCCTGACATGGAGGCTCCGATGGTAAGATGGCTTACTCGTAGGTCATCATCATCATCTGGGGTTATGGGAGAAATGACTCTCCACTGTGGCATGTGTATAATCAGATCATCCTACTCAGGTAATTCAAGCGATGTAATTAGGATTTCCAATGCATTCGCTAGACCATTCTGAGATCGAGGGACATGAGTAACTTCTAGCCGATATGGGAACTGGGCCATTAGCTGGAGAGTGTGCTCCAATAATGGTACAAGATCTGGCTTTATGAAGACATAGCCACCATTGATTTTCCAAGTAACTTGTTCGGAATCCCCTATCACATGTAAGTGGGGAACATCGATCTCAAGGTCCAGCTCAAGGCCAGTAATGAGGGCCTGATACTCCGCCTTATTGTTGGTCCATCCTTCTGATAACAGGAATGAGTACGAAAAAATGGCTTGCGTCGGGGTAATGAAGACAATATCTCGAGATTCTCTATTGTGTCTAGGATCGTTGCGTCTCCTGAAGGTGGGGCTCTAAGAGGCACCATCAATGTGAATTTTCCTACATGGTATGGCATGATCTACTGAGAGGATTTCCTTATGTGTAAAATCCAGTTCTAGGGACTGGTGCGCGGGGGTTGGATGGGTAGTAAGGAATTATTCCAATGCATGTGTCTTGATAGCTTTTTTAGGGACAAACCTGATGTCAAACTGCTGGAGGATTACCGCCCACCTTGCTTGACGGTCGGTCAACATGGGGCGGTTCAGAATGTACTTTAGCGGGTCTAACCGAGACACCAACTATACCTCGTGGTGTAGCAGGTAATTTTGCAACTTTAGTACTATGAATACCAGTGCGAGGCAGCTCTTTTCGATGAGGGAGTATCTGGTCTCTGTGTCGACGAGCATACGACTGAGATAGTAGAGGCTGTTTTCTATCCCCTCATTATTATTTTGGGTGAGAAGGTTTCCAAGACACCGTTCTAGGGAAGTCAAGTATAAGATAAATGGTTTTCTAGAGACAGGTGGCATCAATATCGGAGGCTGGAGCAGATACTTATTGATTTCCTCGAACGCAGTCTGGCACTCTTTCATCCATTTGTAGGCTGATCCTTTCATCATTTTTTGTGAAAAGGTCATACACATGCTGACTAGATTAGCAATGAATTAGTTTATATAGGATAAGTGAACTCGGGAACCTCCTTTCTCGTGAATATTGCTCGGGGGAGGCATCTGGCTAATGGCCTTGATCTTCCCTGGGTCAATCTCGATGCCCTGGTACTAGACAAAAAATCCAAGAAAATTCATGATGTGACTCTGAAAGAACACTTCAATAGGTTCATTTTCTAGTGGCAGGAATGGAGGATGTCGAACACTTTCTCATGTTCCATGAGATGGTCCTAGAACTGGCGATATTTGACCACCAGATGTTCCACATAGCATTCCACCAATGTCCCAAGGATTGCCTTGAATATGCGGTTCATGGCCCTCTGATAGGTGGAACTTTCATTCTTCCAGCCGAAGGGCATAACCTGGTAACAAAACTTACCTTGGGGTACCTTGAATATGATGTAATCTTCATCCTCGGGGGCCATCCAGATCTAATTATTTTTTGAGTAACCATCCATAAAGTATCGGTCATGGAACCTAGCTGTAGCATTGATCAACAATTCTGTCACTGGAAGGGGAAAGTCATCTTTCAGACAGTGATAGTTGAGATCTCGGAAGTCGATGAATACTCTGATATGTCTGTTCTTCATCCTAACTGGCACAATGTTGGATATCCACTTGGGATATTGGACCTCCTTGACGAATTTGGCTCTGATGATCTTGTCAACTTCGGCTTCGAACATGGCACCATGAGAAGGGTGCATCTTCTTGGGAGGCTTCTTGAACCCATGATACTTTGTCGGGAGACCAAGGAAATGGATGGCTACATGAGGATATAGTCTTGGAATCTTATTATAGCTCTAGGTGAACATTTCACAGTGCTATTTATGGATGTCCATGTACCACTTCTATTCTTTGAGGGACATGGTGGCACTGATCAATGTGGGTCTTAGATCTGCCTTGCTACCAAGGTTCAGCAGTACCAATTCATCAACCATGGCGGAAACACCTTCTTCGATAGTGGGGGGGATCATCCTCCAAATCCTCTTATCAACTTGCAAAGGAGGTATCCCCAGTAGTGGAAGCTTGATCTAGGTCGACATATCTCGACAGGAGGCTGGTACCATCCTGGGTAGCGGTGGAAAACATATCGGGAGATTCATGAGCAAATGAAACCATAACAATGAAGGCAGTCGATATGATCTCATCTAGTCATCGGCCCAAGTATCCACGCTAGATGATATCAATGAAATAGTGGCGTGTTGGCCTAAGATGGTTAATTCATGCCCTGCGAAACAGACACATATGACGTACTGTTGTTCCCATGGGGCAGACATCCCTATATCTTATGGGAGTAGGAGGCTATGGGATCACCTGAGCCTGGGTTTTGTACGAGTATGAGGTGATTTCCTGCCATCACTTGGACATGGTAATATTCTTCCCATTTATACCAAAGACAACAAAACATTACCCCATGTTGGGGGGTTGTGTCCTCTAATCGATGGATGGGGAAGTCTTAGGATTCATCCAGACCTGCCCAGGGGTCAGTTGCAACTGCAATAGGTTCGACCTCACTAGCCTGAATCTTTTTATCCTTTCTCATGTAATAGTCAACGTCTACGTAGCGGGCTTCACAAGAGGATAAAGGATATGCATCACCTTGGAGTACACCTACTTGGCCATTAAGTTAGTTCTTGAGGCATTGGTGATACGATGAGAGGACTGCCGACTGCAGGTGGATCCATGGCCTTCCCATCAATGCATTGTACACGCTGTCCTGGGAGACAACCATAAACTCGGTGCTGGATACTAGGCTGCCGAACTGGGTCTTCATGTGGATCTTACAGACTGGGGTCTGCTCTATCTTGTTGTTTCCTTGGATCTTTAAGTCGGATGGAGTCAGGTCATCTTTGGATAACCCCTGATTCTGTAGTGTCCGCGTTAGGATAAGGATAATCCTGGAGCTGGTGTCAACAAGACAACATCGAACCTCTACACAATTAAATTGGTCAGTGATATACAGTGGGAAGGTGTGCCCCTGTATGGGATATCCTTCATCTTCTCCATAGGATGAAATAATATCTTGACATTTAGCATTATTGACTACTTCAGCATGAAAGGCTTCTGAAGCTGTTATCTCCATCCCAAACTGGAGGGGGCTTCTTAAAGGCTCAGCGAGGGCCTCGTGCATATCTGATGACAGGAAAAGGGAATCGGGGATGGAAAGCCTCACTATAATGCTGACAAGGTGATTGAGGACATCATATTTCTGCAACAGGCATGAACTTCTACATCCAGGAGGTCTCTCTGTGATCGGAGGCATGTCGGGCCCTGTCGGCTGTGCCAGCAGCTGACTGGTGCTGGGCATGTCTCGTTGTTCACTAGTATAATCCCAATGAGTAGCTACCAGATGAGGTTCGGACAACTGAGATCGGAATGTTGCAGGGAGAGTCTGTTCGTGGCATGGTTGAGGTAGCTCTGCCTGATCCAGTAGCACAAACGGTGGTGGAGGTGGGCCTAACGACACCGGACGAAAAGGCTGCATGTACTGATCTCTACGTCAGGCCTATTGTCTGGTCCTAGTGGTAGGTACGGCATGGCTGGGGGTTCCTAATGATTTGTTTAGATGGACCATATGGTCTCGGCTCTGCCGACTTTGGCATAGGCTGGGGACGTTGGGGAGGTTCGCTTGGCACTCCCCCTTGTCGGGGGTTATAGAGGGATTTACCAACTCCACTATGCTAACCAAAGCATACCCTTGAATATCAAATGAATATTCATCCATTACTGGGCGGATTCTGGCGGGAATCCCTATCTCAGGGGGCATGAAGTTTCCGAGAGTGCGGGATGAAGATGGAATTGGTGGGGCACGTTGCTTTCCCTTACTCCACTGATGCTTGGTCTTCTGGGAATAGGTCGGCTGAGATGATGATGTAGATGTAGTGGTCACAACTTTAAGATGTTTTGACTCATTCAGGCATGCACGAATGATACCATGGGCATGGGAAACCATTTTGAGAGCCATACAACCATCATACTTCTAGGTCTCATTGTTCGAAACCTTCTTCCACTCACCTTCGTTGTAGCTACTACTATCTAGCCTTACGACGACGCATGCCACTTGTGCAGGTGTTGGGCCCAGCCTGACTATGTTGTTATCGACCGGATCATGAATCCATTCTTTATACACATATCACTGCATGAATGTGTTAACCAAGATCTGATTATAGGGGCAGTAGTTTGGGCGATCAGTGGGGTTCTCCTCCTCTGGCCTCGTACACTCAGGAAAACACACAATCCCTTGTTTCAAGGAACTTCAGAAGTAGTCGGGGATCAAATTCTCATTGAACGAGTAGGTCCATTTTCTTCTATCTGGAAAGGGGGTCCTTGGAGCTTGGACCTGACAAGGAGCTGGAGGGGCCTGTCGAGGAGGCGGAGCCTGGTAATCCAGCCTGGGCGGTGGTGGCACAATCCCCAGGGGCACCTGCCGATTCTAAGGTGGATACTACTGAGCTGGAGGCAGTTCCTGAGGCGGAGGGCCCTTGCAAGGGTGTGGGGATGGTGCCGCTGGTAGCAATTCTAGTTTCCTAGGGGCTTCTATTTGGGCCACCACGGCAGACTCGGCTCTGACAGCCCTCATTGCTGGAATTACAGGGGGCAATGGGAATGTCTGGCTGGCCTGTTGTAGGGATTCTTCCAAGCGTTGGGCCTTAACAGAGAAGTCTCAGAATCCTCTGGGGTAGTTTCGGGTTATCAAAAAGGTAACTAGCTCTGTCTTGACATTTCCTACACACATTTTAAGTAATTTATCCTACGTTAGCGGCATATCAAGGGAATATGTGAGCCCCTTCCACTGGGCGATAAAGTCCGCGGTTCGCTCATTGGGCCTTTGATTTCACTTGAAGAGGTCTTTGATGCTTTTTTTCTAGGTGGTAGAGCTGAACTTGTAGATAAATTGCCTCTGAAGGTCCCCCAGCTGGTTACGGATCTTACGGGGAGCTGGTTGTACCAGACAAATGTCAGCCCCTCCATTGTCTGAATAAAATAGTAGATCTTGGCAGCATCCTGCTGCATTGGAGTCTCTAACATGTCCCCAAACCTTGAGTTTATGTGAAGGATGTGGTGTGGTGGGTCCCCCATAACATTATAGGGGTAGAATGTGGGATTCCCAAAACCTAGAGTTGTCGACATATCATCCACCCCCACCGGGTATGGCTTACCATCAGGTAGGATTGCCAACTTTCATGTTTTCAATGCCTCAAGGACGGCTATGAGCACCTCCATAGGATCATCTAGATGGGGGTCCCTATCCTAATGGGGATCCCTAACCACGAGTGCGATGTCGTGTTCCTCAACATGGTAAACAGGCCCAACGGCTCGTGGAGTGGCTGGCGGCACGACCCTCAGGGCCGGTGGTGGAGCCCGAGCTGATTCATTTGGATTGCTGCACCGTTCAAGAGGGTTTTGCAGGACATACCGTTCCCTCTTACCATAAGATCCGACCTCAACCATGTCTGCTGGGGCAGGATGGTCGAGGTCGCCTAGAGGAAGTTCGCCGAGGGGAAGTTGTCCCTGCCCCTGCTGTACTGGCCTACAATTGTCGTAGTGGGGTCGTTGCTCTACAGCACATTCAGCCAAGATTTCATCGACCAATTTATTCTGCACAACTAGTGGTTTGCGCAATGTGGTCTTCTCAGCATCTTCCTCCGTCTTTTTCACTATGGAGGATGGGTCAGAGTTCTTGGGAGCTCCAATGTTCTCTTTACCCTTATCGGTATTTCGGCTGTGTACTCATGCCTCGGTTGGCGCAAGGATATCAAGTAGGATCCTCTTATGACGATTGAACCTCCCAGATAGATCCAATAGTGGTTTCACAACCTCGGGGGGGGGGGGGGGTTTCCCCATCAAGAAGCTTCAACTCATCCTCCTCGTCCACTATGTCGGCCAAGTTGACTGTGACCCTTCCAGGAGGCATATCCTCGATATCACCTAGTGAGTCAAGATGTCGTCAGATCGGACTGAATATGAGGGAAGAAAACTACCCCCATCCATGGATTTTCATGTGGGGGGGGGGGGGTAGCCTCCATGATAATTTTGCAGAGTACATTCATACTCTGAATGCATTGATGTTGGAGGGCCTCGCGGCAACCTGGTGACTCAGGGTACTAGGCCAAAGGGAGTGTGGCCAAATCAACCAGACGACATTTCTCACTGATGCCTTTGAAATTTTCTTGGCTCCTCGGATAAACCTCATGCCAATGACAAAGATCAAACTGTTTCACCCAAAGGGTGTGGTGGGAACACTCAACTTCTTCCACGTGAGGGATTCTGTTATGCAGAAATTCTGCGCTGCCATGGGCCATAACTTCTCAGGAAAGTGGTCTGCTAGGAGGATGTTCTAGAAGGTACTCAACTTAGACTCCGGGTCTGGCCCTTGATTTCTCCACTCATCAGCTGGGGGTGGATGGGGAACTGGCAGCGGTACTGTGGGAGACCGCTGGGATGGAAGGCTGTCCAGTGGAGAGTACGACGAGCGGGCTGACTGGTGTCTGAATCTCGTGATATCCATCAAAGAGTGTAGCGACCGGGATGTTATGTCATGACAATATGGGCTAATGATCATTGTTCTTAGATCAGGGGCTAGGTATTCTGTCGATAGGCAGTGATGCTGCTCGCATGCCATTGGTCCCCATAATAGTTCTCTCTGATCTCTTGTCAAGGTAGAGAGCGCTTCTGGTGATGATGGGGGTGATTTTAGAACCGTAACTTGCGGGGTTTCCAAATTTTCATCCTCTAGGATATACCTATGGAGGGAGGTAGTAATCTGATGGACCTTTCATTTTGGGAGCACCAGGATGATATGCCTCATCCCCGCCCGAGCCCTTGACTGGGATGGGTGAGAGGAGGGTTCCCACGTTGAGTCATACTCTACCTCAGAGTCGGATAAGAAAAATGGTTTAATCTCTACCGAGACCTTCTTAGTATAATTCTTATATCGGCGATGACCCACCTTCCTTCCCCTGGATGGCTCAACTGTACATGGATGATTTCAAACATGGGGTCTTTTGGACGCACTTGTGGTGGAGTGGAAAGGGTTTCCACCTGAAAAAGCCGATGTGTGAGGAGCACCAGGACAAATGTCAAAGTGGACTTGGGGAGGACCTCCATGGGTAGTTCTATAGCGGGAAATCCCTCCGCATGAACTGGCCAATGCACAAGGAGGACCTCCACTCTTGTTTTCCAGGGAGACCTCAGTATGAGGAGGGTCCTCATACTGGTCTAGCTGCACATGGATAGGACCTCCACAGGGGGTGTGGGTGGATGATGTTGGCCTTCACCCCTCTGGTTGATGAGGCAAGGAGGACCTACACCATATACTGAGAGATAATGGGGAGGATCCCCACAAAGAAGAGAGACCAGATGCGCAATGTCCCTACACAGGTGGTCTGGGGCAGAAGTAATGACTCCTTAACCAGTGTAATGGGCACGAGAGAAGATTCCGTGTTGAGTATCACTATCGCAGCGAAAACCCTCATTCGGATTGGGGGTGGCCCAGGGAAGACCACCATGCTGAGCCTCGAAGATCGAAAGGCTCATGATCTCTCTGGTAGTGGTACGGGGAGGGACTCCGTTCTTAGTGAAATCGTTGTGGGTTAGCTTGCGGCAACCACTGATCGTGCTGGCGACCAATAGATTTGACCCAGCCTACCCGTGGGGTGGTTGGGGCCTCGAACCAATATGGGCGTATAAGTGTCTCTAATATGTGTATGTAGTGAAATGAGGGTTTGTATCGGCGGTGGCTCGTGCCATAGTAGCTATCAAAGTTGATAACCCTTGGAGGGCGTCCTCCACTTGTGCACGACGCTGGTGTCTGGTCAGACGGACCAGAGTCGGTGGTGCAAGTACGTGGCTTACCTTCTCCTCATCCATCCAAACCAGGTGGTGGCACTAGCGCGGCCAGGTGTAAGTCGTCATTGGGAGCCCCTCAAATGGGACTCTGACCGAGCTGGGTCGGATGTCACCTACCTCATCTTTATAAGCCAGGTAGTCGTCAACGCATTTTTTGGAGAGGCTCCAGAAACGATTTTATGTCAGCGTGGGGAGTAGCGGCTCCCAGCGCAGCCCTCACAGGTGGCGTTGGAGGTGAGGCGCATATGCCTCTTGATCCAGGCGGGCCATATCCCGGGTCGAGATTTTTCCCTCCTTCTCATAGCGGCACACGATGTCGTTTATTACCCACTGTTGAATGATCTCGGATGGAGTGAGGGGGCATGGGCGCCCCATGGTCGTAGATGCTGAGGCCTTCGTCGAAGAGGTGAAGCCACGTGGAACAGCCATGTGGGCACTTCCCCACACCTGTGTTGACAGGAAGGCAGTGATCGCGCCCCTAGTGCAACAAATTGATTCCTGAGAGCATGGATATTAACTCGTCGGTGTTGAAAGGAAAAAGGAATAGATGACTAATGCCCCAGTGCCATATCGTCTTCCATAGCCGGTAAGATGGATACACGCTGAAAAAGTTGCAGAACAGGATGTCCAACATTCTACTGCCTGAACTTCTGGTGAGTTTCACGCCAGGCCCGTGATTTTTTTAGAGGGTCCTGATGCTGAATAACTAGATCTGTTGACATGTCAATCCATTAATGCATCGAACTCTACTAGTCTTCCTGTTTAGGGGAATAGATTCATGTTGGGTTCGCCATTTCTGTTTATGATGCTTTATCCAGGGCGCGCACGTCCATCAGTGAGGAAGCACAATAGTTGCCCCGCCTTCCTGCTTTCCAAAGGTGGGTGATATATGTTCCATATTAAGGGACATTTTCTCTTTTATTGAAACGGGATGATGGGATGTTGGTTCTTCATTCCATGGATTCCTCCTCAGAACTCATCACCTACTCTTGGTCTCCCTTACAGATTTAATATGTTGTCTGTGATACTCTTCCTAGAGCCATATCTTCATGGACACTAGTTAATTACACTGCTTCTGTCGGGACATTCCAAGGGGTCTGGTCAAGGAAGTAACCTTCAGTCAGGGGAGTAGTGATGTTGGGCATCAATGGCATGTATGGGCACTGGTACACTATCGCGTCTATCTTATGTCCCTTATTATATGGATTCTCTACGGTTTGGAATCCCGAGGAATCCCACGTCGAACGCGGGGGATCATATTCCATGGGAATGTATCTGAGGATTTCTTGAGCTTCCTATGTTTAACACAGGGTATTCCTCATGTTTAAAATCTAGCGGAGAAGGACCAGACTGATCAGAACACATGACTAGATTAGATCATATGGGTGCAACCCCCAAAGGGAAAAATGATGTTTGGGGAAATGCATGGTTGACTTCCCGGTAACTGTTGAGGTGAATGGGGTATGAGGTGGCATGATCCCACTGGGATGTAGTGACCCGGGTAAGAATCAAGATGGATGATGGGGTATTAGGTGGATGGAAAATGGGATGGAACCACAATGAAGATGATGATGGTTTAGGTATTGAGCCTTAAAGAGGCTTCCTACATATCCCCGTTGCAGGTAATCGATGTCTACTTAGTTCATCTGATGGCGAATTACTGCCAATTAGGGATTCCAATGGCCTGCCTCTGGGTGGGGTCATAATAGCTAACCGCGGGATAAGAATGTCAATGGTGTGACGTTAAATGGAGTGACAAAGGATTTCCACAGAATAGGGAATGAAAAGTGGAATATAGTTTAATGTCATACAGGACGGGGGTGCACTGACGTGGAGATGGTCGGAGCAACCAATGGGTGGTGGGCATGAACATCGTGGAGGTTTCCTATGTACCTTGCCTTAGCATAAATCAGATTCCTCATAGTTAGGGATGGGTTCGGTGAACCAACATGAAGGAGGACCTTGGGTCCAATGGTTGTTGGGCTTGAACATCAGGGAGGCTTCCTACATACCTTGCCTTAACAAGGATCAAAGTTCCCATAGTTCAGGATGGGGTCGGTGAACTGACGTGAAGGAGGACCTGGGGTCCAATCATTGCCGTGATTGAACCTCAAGAAGGCTTCCTACGTACATTGACATAGTAAGGATCAAAGTCCTCGTAGTTCGGGATTGTGGGTCTTACACACTAGGCTTCCCAGAGTGTGGGTAAACCGACGTGAAGATGGTTGGAATGACCAGGTTGTTGAGATTCAACCTCAGGGAGGCTTCCTATATACCATGTCTTAGCATGGATCAAATTCCTCATATACTGGGATGGGGTCGGTGAACCTGTGTGAAAGAGGACCTGGGGTAAAATGGTTATTGGGAATGAACCTTAGGGAGGCTCCCTACATACCTTTCCTTACCAAGAATCAAAGTCCTCATAGTTCGGGATGGTAAGGATTACACTCTAGGCTGCCCATAGTGGATGACATGGTCGATGATTACTCTAATCCCATGTGAGTCATGCTCGGTGTGAGAAACAAGAGGTTGTAAATGCCTGACGGTCACGTCGCGAATGGTGCGTCCATGGGAAATGAAGTGGGGCTTACACGTGATCAAATCCCAAAGAGGATAAAGGGGCTTATGCATGTTTAGCAGCTCGTAGGGGTTGGGACTTACTCCAGGATAAAGGGCTGACGGTGACAAAGCCCAGAGAGAGAGGTATTTGGCACCAATGGAAGGAGGGGTCCAGTGTCCATTCCCCCTCCCCTTGTCCTTGGGATAGAATAAAAAAGAGAAGCATTGATGCTGCCTCGCGCAAGAAAAGCTAGGGGCTTACACCGAGATGGTCGCCCTTTCCCCGCATACAAATGCCACTCCGAAAAGGAGGATATCATCCCCATTGAGGGGATATATCATCCTCGTGGAGAATAATGGTCATGGATAATGTCCAAGGTGGGAGAACCTCGTGTGCGAGGCATGGGGCGAGGTCACATATTAACATTATGTGCTGAAGACAATGGTGCTTGTCAGTTTAACGCCATGTAGCTCGAACGAGGTGGGTTCACTCCACACCCCTAGGACATACATAACTGGTACCCCTTACACCTTGGAGAAAGAGAGGGGACAAGAAATGATGTGACGAGGGTGTGTAATGGATCGAACCATTGGGTACTCCGCGTTAGCATGGCTCTTCGAAGAAGCAATAGTCGTTAGCATGCCTATGTGAAGAATAAAGAGGTGAAGCAATGCGACAGGCAGTATCGTCCAATAGACATTGAAATCACATCATGAAAACCTCGAGGTTCGTATAGAAAAAGAAATTGTAAAGCATAGGGGTTTATATGTAGGGGCCTTTTGAATCTCTGCTACTCCGTGTGGCGGTGGGTACTAGCGAAGGGGTGTTCTTCGTGAAGTGGGTTCCTCAACCTAATAATACGGTAGAGGTGAATATAAGATGTGCTTCGTGAAGTGGGATGGTATTCGCGGAGCACTGCCTTGCAGAGAAATGGTGTTGCACGATGTAATGTATCGTGGAGTAATGTTCTTTTCAAAGTACAGTGACCCCGCCTTTTCATGTAGATCACATGTACATGAAGGGTGTTTCACGAAACATAAACGCTCTGCGATGACCCGAGTCCCCTTGGGGATCCCCTTCATTTGAGGAGGTCTTTAGGATCCACGAAATACATCCCTTTCAAAATAGGGGGTTAAAAAAAGGACAAGGGGAGACACTTTGTAGGGCAGAAGTACCTCACACAACTCATGGTTCGCATAGCAGAAGGCGCTTCACGATTCGGGATCTAGGAAGTTGAAAAGTCGGATCTTTTTTCATGGGACTTAGGGGGAGGCCGGTATTTATAGGCAAGATCCACCACAAAGCATCTCCCTCTCAGTGAAAGGAGGGATTTGTTTGCTCCGCAGTGGGCTCGTGAATATCAAATGCGGCCGTAGAGCGTCCCACCTCGTTGCTCCATGGAAGGCTTGCGAACTTCAATTGTGGTCACAGAGCATCCCGCCTCATTGCTTCACGGAGGGCTTGAAAACGTCAAAGGCACTCACGGAGTGTTACCGCCTCCTTGCTCCGTGGTGGGCATAGTGAGATTGGGACTCTGTGAATGGTGGTTGCGAGGCATCCCATTGAGGCTTTTTGTTTCTTCATCTTATTCTCCCATTTTTGCGCCAACAATGTTCATCTATGTTCCTTCTTTTAATCATTACATCAATGCTCTAAGTATATATAATTCTACCCCTATATCCATTATCCTACTTTAATAATAAAATTATAAGTATTTTTAATTTTCAGGATCTGATAAAATCCAAGATTTCATTGAAAAACTATTGTTCTAAAAAACAAAAGAGATATTAAAAAATTCTCTAATCATATGCATTTCCTTGTTTGTTGTAGAAAAATATAAAAAGTTATTTTCTTAAAAAATATCCTTGTTTCTTCATCAATAGACAATTTTTCTTATAATAACTTATGAATTTTTTGTTCCCCAATAATCATATGTTGAAAAACCATTGAACACATGAAAGAAATACAAAACATCCAAATAAAGAATTATATATAATTAGGATAGGTATGTTTTTGAAAATTACTAAGCAAAGGTATGTTATTGAATAATAGGGATCAACATATTCTTTATAAATTTTGTTGTGGATATGATTTCCACAGCTTTGATATTATAACCTGCATGTTCCACCATTATAATGCATTGATCTACCTTCTCCTTATTGAAATGGTGTTGTATCTAAATATTCTTCCAAAATTACTTTATGTGTAAGTTCTGTTTAAGTTAATATTGGTTGAATTTACGTTTAGTGTAAATTATCATTTTTATCTTAGACAATGACATTATGCTAATATAAATTATTGGGTGATGACTAGAAGTATCCACCCAATAAGAACATCATGAAGAAACCCATGTCATTGGGTAATGAAAGAATTATTTTGGATGAACTTCAATTACTTACTAGACAAATTCATGTGGGTTTCTCCTAAATCAATACATTTTGGGCACTAATACTCAAAGATTCAAGATACAAGTGTTGTTGAAAATGGAATAGAAGGAAATTACTTGATTTATGAAGTAGGTTTAGTCCATTATGGATAATGTAAAAGGAATACATTTTATTTTTTTTCAATTTGTTATTTATGTACATGAAAAGTGATGAAGGTGGAGAAGCCTTGTGTACATCAAAAGTGTGAATAAATGATACTATGTTAAATTATATGGATAGATTAACCTATATTATATAGATTGTATATCTAGCTTTTTAATGAATAAATTTGATTTATTGTATAGTATAATATCTAATAATAACAATGAAAAAATTCTATAAGTACCACATACGATGGATACTATATTTTGTGTTTATAGAATTTTGGATGGAGGTTATAGAATGTGTGATTTTATTTTAGATATAACAAATTATAGGGTGAATCAATTTTTAAAATGTGTATATCATTATGGAAATCCAATACGAATATCAAAAAATTGGATAAATTTTGAAATCAGTTTGTGTGGCATGAGGCCTCAACAAAAGTGTCAACAAGTTCTATGTAGATGTGTTTTTACATATATGTATGATCAAAACTAGGTCCATAAATTTGAGATTCATAGTAAATTTATGTAATTTTATAAAATAATTTTAACAGACATGTCAATTTGGATCATTTTACATGTTATTCATTTGATCATAAGTGTGTCACTGACTAGTACATATGTCCCCCAATAAAGTGGTAAAATTTTAATAGGTGTGAAATATTTCAAGGGAATTTGGATTATAGTTACCATAAGACACATCTAATTCAACCACATCTTATGTGTATTAACTGATCCCTAGTGGCATTTATATTGTTGTTTTATGAATGGTTCCCATTAGTTATATCTATATAAATTTCATTAGTCTTTTTATCATAGTTTAATAAATTGCATATTTGATTTTTTTTGTTGTATTGTCTTAGATGGAAACCGATTTTATTCCAATTTTTAAAAATATGGACATCTATTTGAAAACATAGAAAAATATGATTAAAATGGTGTAAAATAATATATAATTATAGTGTAAGGACCTACTACATGTAAACAATTTAATAATTTAAAACTACACATCTATAAAATAAATATAAATATAAATTTATAATGAATCATGTATTATTTTTGAGTAATATTAAGATATAAAAATAATATAATAATTTTACTCCAATGTTATTTGTTATTTTAAAAATATTTCGTCAATGGTGGTTACCAAAATACTAAATTTTTTCAAGGACATATTTCCAGAAAAATAAATCATTGAAAATTAAGTTCAGTCTATAAAAGATTCATGTCTTAAAATGGTTTCCAAATGAATCATCCTCATATAAGTAGTGAGTGAATAGAAAGAAATATTAATACAATACAATGAAAGTAAAGTTTATCTACTTTTATGCTTAAAAATATTTGTTAGTTAGAAATATTTTTTTTAAGATTTTGTTTCATAGGTAGTCTGTACATTAAAAAAATACATTGAGTATCAATAAATTTCAATGCTTCATAGAATGATAGGTGGATCACCCAGATGGAATGAACAAAATGGTTCCAATAAAATTGTGTTGTATATCCTTTTTACCATGTCAATTAGAAACCATAGATAAATTATTTCATATCGACTTCACCATTTTTATTATATCGAAAAGATTACCTGAATGATGGGAAAAAAATATTATCGTTTAATTGTGGGGGTTTTTTGAATGAACTATCATTCAAATTAGATTTTCTATTCATACTTATCATTCATAGAAAATTTTAATGGTTCCCAAAACTATAATTGGTTACTGACCATATTATCAAAAGAAGGTGGTCAATTGGGGTTATAGAACCAATGGAACCAAGGAAATAACAAGTCACTCTAGATATTATTGACCTCCAAGGAGGTGAAAAATGTTTCAAGGATAGTATGGAAAAATTATGAGTTATCCAACATATATTTTTTATAATAGGAATAAAAAATCATGTAGTTTTTGAAACCCATGAAGTTTAGCATCATACATAGAGGATATAAATGAGGGAACATATGCACAATGTTTTGAGATTGATCCTCTGGGAGGCATCTTACATATCCTAGTTGTGGTACGAATCATATTTATCATAGTTCAATCAGGACCTTGGGACTAACCCCTAGGTAGATTCCCTTGTATTGGGGTAATCATATCATACCACTGATTGGGGCTAACACACTACATTTTAATTGGCTTGTGGGGATTCATGATATGAATGATTTGACTATTAAAACTCCCTAATACCACTTGACACATACTCGGTGTGAGAAACAATGAGTAGAATCTAAACATTCTCATTTAATATGCATGTAAGGATTTTGTATTGGGGTATCCATTTTTAAGATTAATATATATCTTAGACCTTAGGAAGGAATCATTCATATCTTGTGTATGGATGGAATTAGATTTCTCATAGTTTAGTTGATTAGATATAACACACTGAGGTTTCCCTAATATGAGGGAAGTCATATCTTTCCACTGGTTGGGTCTGACACACTAAGGTTTCCCATTGGATTATTAATATGATACTCAGGCCATAGGAATTAATCCTGCATATTTTGGTTGTGGTAGGAGTTAGGTTTCTCTTAATTCAGTTGAATTCTCAACCTATTGACCGATGAGATAGAATGATTATCCCCAGGGAGAGATCTAGCCCTGCTGGTTAGAAAGTCAAAGGCATGGGGGACTTACACTAATGTGGATGCATATTTGTTCTCGAACCAAAGGAAGGTACCCAAAATATCCTATTTATTGAAATTATTTGAGACATATTAGTATAGTTGATTAAATATTACACACCGAGGTATCCCTTATAAGAACACTGGGCAAGTTTATCATGTCTTGGGATTCCGGCTTGACCTAGCCTATTATTTTCATGAACTTATTGGTTGTCTCCCTACCCAGCCATAATTTTAATTCTGATATGTCATAGGATGTTTACACATGTATAGATATATCATGGACATTTAAAATTGAATTCACGTGATTCAGTTAACTTTCTAGAAGGACATGAAAAAATCTGATTGTAATTTTTGGAGTGTATCACAAGATCAAGGATGACTTGTATGTAGGACATCATAGGACCTGGATGTGTTGTCCTAGAAGTATCTATTTATTTTACAATGATATATAGACATGTTCTATGAAAATCACATGATTCAGACCAACATTTATTAGGGAATTCACATGATCAAGACTAATATTTCTAGAGTACTTCACGTGGTTTGGCTGATGTTTCCAAGTGTCATCACGAATCATGGATGACATGATTGGAGGGTGTCACAAGACCTAGATGTTATGCCTGAAGGACATAACAATTACTATTTGACATATCCTAGTGTCAAAGAATAATTTGGGTGACATATATAGTGACATTTCATGATCTATGTGGGGAGTCCGAAGGGCTTCGCGGGACCCATGTGTCATGCCTGGATGACGTCGTGAGAATTTTTGTACATGGTTAGAGGATATCCTAGGATCCAAATGGAATTTCAATCCTGATGTCTCGTGAACTGGGATAAATTTTTAAGTACTATTTCATTATCTAGATGATTCATGTAGAGCACATGAATATGAATAAATATTTCATTGCATTCATCAAACATCTTTGAGTTTTATTCCACATTTTTATTGTATAGGTGCCTTAGATTTTCTATGTGTTGGCTTTGTTAGGTTCCACAAGATCCAATATATATGAAGGGTATCCTACGAAAAAACCATATGACAAACCATATGTCCATTGTATGATCCATCATGTGATCATGGGATGTTCCAATTCATGTTGTGTGATCCCTTATGTTGTTCCCTATATTTTACCTTGAAGAAGACCCTTATAATCACTTGATAGGACACTCTGATAAGTCAACTCTTAATGTTATTGGTCATGTATTCTTGGATTTGTAGTGGTAGTTCATTTTTTTCATATGGGGAGGTATTTATCGTCCTCTCCACCCAAGTTATACATTTCCTTTCACTGTGTGTATCATTCATATTCAAGCTGGAGTGAGTGGAGGTATTTGATTTTACACACCTAACATGATCCATCCATGGCTCATTTAGGGGGTGTCACATGATGTTCAATGAAATAAATATCATCCATTATTTTCCCTATATATTGGAATTTGGAAGAAAAAGGGATTTTTCATAAATATTTGGATATGTCAAGGGGATTTTACAAGGTCAATAAGATATGTCTAGGGGCCTTCTCAATATCTGTAAGATCTTTTAAAGTATTTTACATGACCATAGATGATTTTTTTTAGCCTTCTATGAGACATTAGTAGATTATCAGGGGCTCTATGAGATCAAATTGACATGTAATGGTGTCTTGTGGGACAATGTTGGCTTTTTATGGGGGAAATTCATGATCATTGGTTATCTCTTGTTGTTTTTAAACTCATTCTCATTATGTCTTTTGAATCTCATTCCATAAAAATATTCCATCATTTCCACTATTATTTACTTTAATATTTAATAAATGTTTGTATTCTCAAAAGGTTATGTGAGGGTTTCCAAAAAAACTACTCTCCTCATCTATGATGAATAATGTGACTATTAAAGGGTCTTGTGGTCATGTGTGATAATTATAATGGAAAACTATACTTTTATTCTTTGTAGTTGGTAGTGGTAATAAATATTTGAATGGATGTGTTTGAGACCCTTCATATAATGAAGGTAGAATTCAAGTGAGGTCTTGTGTCATAAGGTTTAATTGTCTTCAGGGATTCCATGGTGGCTTACAAACCATGCAGAAAAATCTCATGATGATTTATGACTACATAATGCCTCCATCTTATGTATATTTTCCCCATTTCATTTATAAGGATTTTGTAATATTGTAACGAATCCAATGATTGACTGGTCATGTGATGTGGATGATTTCATTTGGTAGTCTCCAACTGATCATAGAATTTCTGGTAAACCTTTTCAAAAACAAGAGGATTTCCCAAGGGCCCCTACATGATCTAATGAAGGCCAAGAATTGATCATGACCCATTCACATGCCCATCCAAAGGACGTGTGGTAAAAGTTTGTTTGAGGGCTTATACAATAAAATTATTTTTACAGACTTCTCTTTTTTTACTGAGTGGGGATAACAAAACCCATACAATGAGTATTTTTCCCCATATAGATTTTCTAATTCATATTAGGTGGGAGTCAAAATTCAAATATATGTAGATGTATGTAGAAGATAAAAGGGTGAATGTACCTGAAAAATCACTATTTTAAGGTAGAATAATGCATGATATACTAGTTCAGTAGATGAAGATAGTTTAGGATTAGAGATTAATATATGTTGATGACGAAATGTAATCATTTAACATGATTTTTATAGATATTGGAGGATAACTAAATGAATATGAATTAATAGAAATATTAACTTCCCAAGTAACTAATAATAGATGTATTTCAACTCAAGATTTATTTAAAATATTTCCCTATATGGTTACTATTATTGGTTGAAAAATATTATTGATATCACATAGAGAAGTACCCAACACTGTCCCAATGAAATAATAACCCACACTTTAGTTATATAAGTAAGAACTAAATATGATCATTCTAAAACTGTATTCTACAATATAGAATTATGTCCAAATTTTTATTAGTAAAAATTATATGTCATCGAACAATATTTCAGGGAGAAGTTGACTAAGTCAAAAAAAGTTTCTCATTAAATAGAATTAACAAACATGGAGTTCTCACCAAAAATTTCCATGTATTTCATGCTTGAAAGATGAAACACAAAATGAAAATAACATGTACTTTTAGAATATAATGGTGCTTCTGAAGAATAAATCATTTATCCATTTCTAAAAATCATAACATATAAGTTTGTAATAGTTCAAGAAGAATTGATGAAATGGTGGAGAAAGAATGAAAGGAAAAAGAAACTTGTGGAAGAAAAATAAGATCTATAAAAAATAAAACATATAACCATATATAAAATATTTCAGCGTAATTAAAATATATATCAGTTGAGAAATATTGGTTTTCATTATTATGATGTTATATACTACAAAAATTTCATGTATCATTAATATAATAATGATAAGAGAGGCCCATAACATATTTAGAAGTAGGTTTAGTAATACATCATATCTACATTAGAAAATGAATCAGTACTGATTTCTTTTTAATAAAATCCATTTGTGAATACAATTGAAAATGTTAAAACATTTATTCATACCAAGTGGAAGAGATGAATCTTCTATAAAAAGAGAATCCAAATTGTAGACTGTTATGTAATGTACTTGAATCTTATGAAGTAAGTATGGAATATAAAAACAAAAAAAGAATCCATCAAAGAGGTGTATATCTATATTAGATTAGTGCTTTACAGTGCATATGAAGAGATATATTGGCTCCCCGAAAGGGTATATAAAAATTAGTTTACATTGTTTGTGGATGGTGTAACCAAGTTTGAATGTGTGAAATCATATATATGATTATTTTTCTGGTAAAAAATATAATGACAAGTAACAATAGTAAATCACTTGTGGTTTCAAATGTAGAGACAATTGCAATGAATAGGTGAACCACACCTATTAAAGGATGATCATAAATGATTATTTTAATAGTATGGAATAAAAATATGGAAGAGTTTGGAATGTTTTAACAATAATAAAAATATGAATATGCCTTTCTAATTCACAAAAAAAGGCAACTCCAGACAAGAATGAAACTAGGAATAAGGAAAAAAATCAATGCTACCCCAAGTTGTAAAAAATCATAAAATCAAGATGCAAGTAACAATGAAACATAATATAATGTTCATAGGATCAATGATAAGTGTCACTAGTTTGGGTAATAATTCCCAACGATATTCATAAAACTAATTTTAATAGGAAGGGAAAAATTATTCATGCACTTTTTTGGTTTTGTACCATAATAAATCGAATTGAATGTGTTGATTTACAAAGAAAAAACTTTTAGTGGGGATACCATTTAATATAAAATGTCTCGAGGTTTTTAGTTTCTAATAAAAAAATGGATTCTTGATATCTATATAAAGTTGTAATTTTTGAATAATGATAGTCATTCTCCTATCAAATTATGGCCCAAGATTGATGTAGCCATCAAGGGGAAGTGATTATCATGAAAAAATAGGAAGGCGATACAACATTAACATTATTTTTATGATATGTTCTGTGTATTTTTGTGTTGGTTTATAACATTATTATAAATCTCTCTAAATAACCCTAAAGAGATGAAATTTAAATATTTAAAACATTGACGGTGGTCAGTGGGATACACAAATGTCTTAATTAACCACACATTTTTAATAATTCTAGGAGATCCTTTTTTGACTGTGTTTATTTGGTTGATGGAACCATCTATAGAAGATTTTGATTCCACCTATATCTTAATATTTTAGTATAGAGAATGAAATTTGGGAGAACAATGGCATAAATATGTTTCCTAAATTTTGAGTAGTTAGTTTTCTTCCCATAAATGTGTGTATCATTAAGGACGATAAGAAAAAATTTCATTTCTGTGCATAGTAATACGAACATTCAGATATTTAAATTAATATTAAATAGATCGAAAAAATGAATCTATTGTTTTGGGGTAAATATTGAATTTTTAATAAATCTAAAGGGTGATAATGATGTTCCCTTATGTTTAAGTTGTGTTTGATTCCCATTGTGTTGAATTTGTGTTTTTTCTCATTGATACATTTTTACGCTATATATTTCATTATTAAAATGTGATGTATTGAAGTATACACTTAGTGAATAACAATAAGATTCCGATATTTTTCTTAGGTAATGTAGAAAAAGAATTTGGATGCCCTCAAATTATTGGATGTATAGATTCAGATACATAGCCTAATCATTTTGTGATGGTTCCACTTATATTAAAGGAGTTAAGAGACATGTGTTATTAAAAATGTAATATAATCAGTAAATGATACATGGACTACTTTTTTATTTTTAAAGGTAATGGAATGCTTCTAGGGATTTCTTGAGTTGGTGTCCATGTTTATGACTAGTGATGGAGGTAGAGAATCCCTTTTTGTCCTTCATAGTTGAAATAATGGAGATATTGTTTAATATGTATGTTCTAAAAACATAAAATGTACTTCTTTAATATAAATATTTTGAAATATTAAATAATATGTATAACTTAGCAAAATCTAGCCTATATTATAAATAATATATCCATAGAGTAACAAGTATGATGAAAACCACATTTATTATTTACTAACTCTTGGATTATGGTTATATAATGTCTAATATTATTTTTCATGGATCATAATTAATTTTAATCAATTGCAATTTTTTAATAATTAAATAATTTAATTATAGGATTTCAAAAATGGGTTAAGTCTATAATCCATTTTATGTTTTATCATGTCTCAGTGTATGTGTCACCCAGGTCTGGGTAGGTTTATTTTCTCATATATGTATGTGTGAAAATAGATCTTTCTACATTTGATCCTTTATATTTTTGAATATATTTTTTAATGTGATGTTAGTGTATATGATGATTCTATGAATAAAATGTGATAGTCATCTTGACAGTCCTATGAAACTGATTTCGGTAATTGTCATCCAATTTAGCATATGTGTGATCATCAAAAAGTATTGATAATTTCAAAATTAATTTTTAGTGCATGTTTTTTAATTTCAAATATTGGTGGTATCTCATTGAGAATATGTGTGATCTTATTAACATAATTTTCGTATACTCCCACTATATGTTTCATTTCTTAATTAGAAAAAAATCAAGCATTTGGATTAGTGAAATTTGTTTTTTCAAAATTTTACATAAGAATAGATAATTAAATTATGGATGATTTAAGAGATAGTGTAACATTATCCTAACTAAACAAACACCCTAAATGGTTTTTGATTAATTCAGGGAAAATCATGGTAGCTGGTCTTCAAGGATCTGCGGAAGAATATCAATGATGAATGAAAAAATTATTTTTGAGAATATTAAATACTATAAAGAAGAAATATGATTACGGCTATGTTGTGCATTTATGATATAAATATTAATATTTTATCAAATTCCATTATTAGAAACTAATTTGAGTGAGATCAACTACTTTTTTTTCTTGAATATGGAAATGAATTTACTGGACATTAAAGAATTATGCAGAAAGAAAACCATCATATGTTGAACTATTCATCACGGAATATATGATTTATGAAGTGATATTAGTTTTATATGTGGTTCAACAAAGTAATTTAATTTCATGCCACAATATACTACTTCACATTGATATACGTGGTCTCCATTCCATGTAATAAGAGTGCTGATCAACAAAAGTTATAATGTATATTTTCATATTATTAAGAAGATTTATATGCTAATATTATAGTGGAATCCTTTTATATGAGAAAAAGATAAAGATGTGACTTTGGTGAAAAAAACCTAAGATATATATATAATATTATCTCAATTGAATATGGGTACTCTAAAAATATACTTCGAGTTAACAAATTTGTCTAGCAAATATCATTAGAAACCATATATAATTTTTCAATTATATGGATTTAGGATGGAAGTGAGAACGGTAAAATGATATCCATGTTATGGATATTAAATAAGATATGATTAAATTAATGTTGATACATATGCATGTGAGTAGTTGAGGAAATTGAGGGCTAAACTAAAATAAAGGAATCTGCATCCACAATTATTGTTGGGGAAGTTTGAACAAAGATAAAAAGGTCATCTCAAATAATAAGTAGGAAGAGAACCTAATATAACTTGAATAGAAAATAATAGTGGATATAATAATGAACTAAATATGATAATAATTGAGAATCAATGTTGATGGAGAAGAAGAATTCATCCATTGTTCTCAGTTCGGTTCATGTTAGATAAAATAATGATAGGAAAAATAACATAAGGATAGAAAAAACTATTATAAATTTACTTAGTTGTTGATGTTAAACATTATAAAATTTATTGATATAACCAAATGAGAATATTCTATATTATCTTATTGATTTGGTCTATGACTGGTGACTTAATTTTAGAGTTATCTTGAAGATGTTATAGAATTATCATTATCTGATATTAAGAAGTAGAAGAAATATATTATTGTTGCATATGCATCTTGACAAGACCATGTGAACATATTTCAGAAAGGAACAGATATTTTAAACTGGTTTTATATATGATGAGAAGTAATGGTACTTTTGTGACTCAAGGTATACAAGGAAATCATTATGTGAATATGTAAATAGAGTGAGAAGCTATTGAATATATTCAGTACGGCTCTAGAAAATGAATTATTGTGAGAAGTAGAAACATGTATACACTATAAGACACAATATAGGTTTGTAAAAACCAACCAGTATAGCCAATACAAAATTGTAGTAGAGAAACCATGATTGGGGTGAACACAAAATCACTGAATGCAGCAGGCCTTTCAATCAAACCATTATAAACTATCACATGCCTTTTATTTTCATTACACACATGTATATGGTTAATAGTTTTTGGTTTAACATTTTATAGATCCATGTAAACCAAGAATGGATTGGATTTAAATTCTAATGGGGGTAAAATATTCAACTAAATATGCTATTTTATTTTTAAAAAGGATACACTTGATTTACCCAACTCTTTAGTGTATACACATATCATTAGGGGATTTTAAGAATTATTTGTGAATGTTGTAACAAATTTTTTTCATGAAAATACCACTTTTTTTGTTATAATATACTATCATGGATGGTTTAACTTCTTATACATGTTCTAATATTTAGTATTTCATCAAAACAATTCATGTACATGTTTTTTTACTAAAATGTAATAAGATTTAGATGTACTAAGATAAATTATCTCATTATTCTTACTCAGTAATCCAATGCATTTTATTATAATAAAAAAGGTTCATATTCTAATGTATTGTCTTTAAAATATTTTATAAAGACCAATCCATACATAATTAAATAGAAAAATATCTATCATTCTTGATATAATGAACAAAAACAGAGTCAAATTTTTGTTGAATGTAACTCGTGTTCCTTTTAATAGCCATGTAGTTCTTCAACCAAGGAAAAAATTGAAAGTAGGAAAACAAAAATCTAACAAACATATTTGATCAATAAATATTAATTGATCATGTTTTCCAACTTTTATCCAACCATAATTTCTATTGAAATGATGTTTTTATCATGCATCTAAAACTTCTTCAAGATTATATATAAATATTTTTCCATGGAGAAAAATTTAAGTCCCTATTTTTAATAGCTTAATGCCTATGAAAATATGATAATTCAATGATTGACAACATTTAAAACTCCTTGAACAATAATATCACAAATCACTCCATAAAAATGAATTTTATTCTTTTATATATGATTTATTTAACATATATTATATGTATAAACTACTCATCCTTGGTAAATTATAATTAAATATTTTGATGACCTCCAATAATTTTGAATTATAACATCTTGAATAATGACACCAAGCATGTATACCAGGCTTGAGGTTCTTATTTTATGATGTATGGGTATTTATTCATCCTAAATTACATTGATTCATGTTATTAAATTAAAATGAACACAAGATTTTCAATATAGGCTTCTTCATTGGGAATTCTATTCAAAAACATTTTCTCGACATCTATCTTTTATATTCTGAATATTATTTTAACATACATAGCTATAAAGATTCCAATTAACTCAATTATTTTCAAGAGTGAAAAGATTATTTTACATTCGTTCCTTATACTTTTATATACCCCTTTCTGGCACATATTTTTTTCACATCACCTTTCAGGTTTATCTTTTTTTTTTTAACTCCCACATTATTCCGTGGAAATGTTGATCTAACATCCTATTCACTATCTTTTTATTCTGATTTTTCATTTTTGGATATAACTCCTCATTTATGTATTCTTTCCATTAAACATATTTATAAAATACATAAAATGAGGTTTGATCCAATTTAGTCAGTAAAGTACTGGTATATATTGTTCTCATCCACTAATATTTGGTTGGAAAAGATTTATTATCTATTATATTTGACTAATTTAATTACTATTTTCTACTTTTTATTGAGTCAATTGTTAATCATCATCATATTCTTCTTCATCCAAAGATTCAATTTCGGAAATTTTCTCCACATGTGGGATTATGTATGACAATAAAATTTATATCTATTTATTTTTAATCATCACAAACTTTTCTAATGTTAACAATTGCATAAATTTTCCTAGTTTTTATATCATAATTTTTTATATCACTACTTTCCATGACCTTTTTTTGCCTCATATTAAGGCATGTATATATTCAATACTCTAGACAGAGTGTGATAAGAATATCCCTTTATCTGATAAAACTTTATTTACCTTATTTAATTTACATATCTTTAAGTAACACTTGATGAAAAACACATTAATATGATCAAACATTGTATTTATACAATGAAAAATAATTTATGGAGTCTAATTCTCTCCTAGGATTAGAAAATCTTGATTTTGTGTGTACGCTACCCCTATAATGTCTTTAATCCAATTATGAGGAGATATAAAAAATTTTGATATGTAATTCCTTTTATATTTAATTTTCTATACAATTTTTCCTTTCCACAACACTATTTTTTTATGATGTTCTAAATAATGAGACTTCATGTTTAATTACATAAATTACCTTGTAATTTTCTACCTCAAGAAAGGTTTAATTTATTCCAGTATTAAACTACATAACCTTGATTATTATCCCACTTACATTTTCTATTATTTTTCAAAACCTTATAATATATTTAATCACATTTTCTCCTATGGGAACATGTTAAATCATATTATACTATAACAAAAAATAACAAAGATGAATTATTTCTCACTATATATTAAAATAAACTTCCTGTTAGAACACAAATAAATGTGAATCAGATCATGTTTATTGGGTCCAAAATATTCATTTAATCGATTGGGGTTTCTCTATTTCTTCCCGCTAAAACATGAATTGTAATTTTTTTCTCCATTTATTTTCAAAAGAGTAATTTTAGTCAGAATATAAAATTTTGAATAATATTTTATTCTTTGTTGATGAATGTTTTTCTATCTTTGATAGATAATTCAATTTTTATTATTATACTATAAGGGTACAAGTATTATCCTTGAAATCTATTTGGTATATGTTATAAGTCATTATACACCCCTTTATCATGTAGTTTTAAATTTTATATTTTATAAAATAGACAATTGGTTTGAAAGTGACCATAATTTTGGACTCTAAAAATTATATAACACTAAATATATTATGTGAGAAATCATAAATAAGAAGGATTCTATATTCCATAGTTCATCTGTTACCAACCTTTTCTTCCCCATCCTTTGTTTTTTATATATCATTTATTATTTAATATATCCACACCCTCAACCTGGGGAATCATGTTATTTAAGAGACTCATATTTATGGTCATATGGGAAGGACACCAACTATCAAGAATCTATGTGAAGTTTTTTTTAATTATTTTGAGAGAAATTGTATCCAAGATAGGATTATCATTATTTCTATTTTCAATATAGGAGATTATCATTTTAGTTTTGTAAAAAGATAGTGTCTTCTCATTCCCTTTATTATAGGTTGTGAGATTGTACTCATCTTTCTCGAAATGTTATAACTCTTTTCGGATGGGTTCTCATTCAATTATTTAGCTACTATCTTCCCTTGTGTTCTATTAAAGTAATTTTAACATTCTCATTGGCATTAATTTTTGGATTTGTGACCAATAATAATGTAATTATTACAATAATTATAAAAGGAGTTTTGTCTTCATGTTGTAGAGGGTTTTCCAATCATCGGTTACTGACTCCTAGGATCTCCCCCTCAATAATCTATAATCCCCTTAACACTATGCAATTATATTACCAAAAAATCCATAAATATTTCATTTCATAAAGATAAATATTTTTTTTTCATTACATCATCTCCAAATATTTCCAAAGACTAAGTATTTTCATTAATAATGATGAGTCCTTAGTGATTGAGGGTTGTTCCAAATTCTTTTCTTTTTATTATTTACAGAATATAATCATACATGAATGTACTGACATCGCAACCAAGGCCAACCATTCCCATAGGCTTATGAAAATACTCAATTATAATTTCATCAATAATCCTTATTCCTCTTGTGTCTATTTATATCATCTCTATATTAGTGAAATTTATGAATTGAATCTAATTTTTGTCCCCATCAAATTTTTCACCTGCCAAAAGCTTACTTTTAAATGAATCAATTTCTTATTTGAGATATTAAATAATCTTTATTATCTCATCTATTAGATTTTTGAGTTCATAAATATGTTTTAATTTATCTCTAATGACTACTTTAATATTATCCACTTATGTAGACATTGATTGTACAATGTTAAACTCATCCAACACATTTATTATGGGAGTAATTTTATATTTGATTTAATCAATGTATGTTTATGATTCCTTTAATAAGAAACCAACATTTTGGTTTTTATTACACTAAACATACAACTCATCAAGTTAACCGTCAAGTTTGATTTTATATTTAATAAATTCTTCAGGATTCTTTCTTTATTTTAGAGTTATTTTTCTTTAATTTTATATCATAATGTATTCGATGATTAATATAAATTCACCCAAATCATATTCAAATTACTTTTACTAATCATACTCTACTTTACATTAAATTTTTTTCTAAAACTACGTATTTCCTATTGGGTTTTTAATATAATGTTTTATCTTAGGGGAATATTTATTTTCACAGTTGACACCAAACCATACTTATCTCATATATTTACCTTCTTTGAAAATACCTCGTTTATATTTATAAACCATCCATAGTTAATTCCTTCAAATATAAGTCCACCTTCATACCTAACTTTTCATAACTTAAATTTCAGTTCAACCAGTGATATAAATTCATCACTAATGTTATTTTTATATTTCCATATTCATGTATATCTTTATTATCTATGGATTTGAAATAAATATCTTTTGATAATTGTGTGAATATTTTTTCTTGGTTCAAATGCATTTCCTAAGACACTATAATATTGTAAATATTTTAAATAGGTCATTATGTAAAATTATTTCATTGATGATATGAAAACATTGCATTATAAAAAGTTAGTAATATTAATATACATTTCAATTTATTTTTATAATAATTAATTTCATCATCAAGTCAAGTGATGGATACCATATCATCAGTGATATGGTTGAAGAAACTAAAATTATTCTCATTCGAGATCATCTTCAAATCCTCAAATTTATTATGTAGTACTTTTATTTTTAATTATTTTAACATTTTTTATACTTCATAGATATTTGTTAATTTTTTTAAAAGATATTTTAATGATATGGATCTCATCATCTTTATATAGTTTTGGTTTGAGATGGCTCTAGATACGGCATTTTTCTTAATTTCATGAGTATGAAGAAGTTTCAATCTATCTTTTTTCATTGAAATTTTTCTATCATTTCTAATAAGAAATCCATGAATTAAATTAGAAAAAATATCATGTCTTAGAGATCATATGTGTATCTCATATTATTATTCCATATTTAAAATTATAGCCTTCAAACAAGGGAACTCATTTTTCATCAATAAGATATTCTATATAAGAAATAAATTAATTAAAGATATCCCATATAAAAACATTTTGTCTCTTATACTAATAATTATTACCACATGTCTAATACATTGTGATAGAGAGGTTAAATTATGGTGTTCAAAATATCATGTCTACCACTATGTCTTATTCTAATATTATAATGAACATATTGAAATTTTCAACATTTAAGAGCACAAAATATATGAATGAAAAAAAATTATATAAATATAATGATTTTACTTTGTTGACCATAATGGGAGAATACAATGATAATTCATCTATAGTGTGTCACTCTATCAAGGGGAAAACTACACTCTATATGTGTTATTAAGGATCAAGAAGAATTCATTGCCGATCCAAGGGACAATCCCTCTATTTATTTTTTTGCACAATGATTTACGATAGAAAAGAAAATAAAACTTGACATAATGTTAAAATAATAATGATTATTTACAAAATATAAGTATGGGGATATCAAGTATGATATAATTGTGATTTTATTCTTTTATTAGTTCGTAACCTAAATAGATATACCAACACCACTCTCCCTTCATTTTATCTTTCATTGACTCATAATATTTTCCATAATTATTTTCTTCATATTAACTTCCTAAAAAATGTGAATCAATCCCCTAAAATTCATGTCCCCTTAAATTATCAATACTTTCAATAATTTCCTTCATTTTATTTCTCACGATCTTCCACAACTACAATAGTTTCATACCTCAAAACATCTAAAAATATTGCAATAGTTTTTTCTATGTATGTATGAATTTTATCATAGTGTGATATTTTTTTCCTAAGAAAATCCATGACTGGTCACATTTTAAATCATATTTTTCTATTAATAATTTTTATAATATTATGTATTTATCCAAATTATCAATCATTTTCTATAATTAATAATGGAAAAAATTATTATTTTTCATTCATAAAATATACATATCAGGTAGTGAACCCCTTACTAATGGGACCTTTTACTTTTAGGAAATGTATTGGAAAGCTTAAAATATAAAGAATTTATAATATTCTGCTTAGTAACAATTACTTATTAGTATGGTGACCTTTTTGTACCATCAGGGGGAAATTTATGTATCTTTTTAGTTATCGTTATGTATGGGCCTGGTTAATTTTATACATCAGAATGGTTACCTTCACATATGAAGACTTATACATTCTTACAACTCTAAATTTTGGTAACCATTAAACATTTTTCCAATACTAATCCTATAAATCACTTAATAATTTATTTGTACCTTTATGTATTATAGTTTACATTAGAAATTTTCTTGTTTTTATAGAGTGACTTCTAATCAGCATTGGTTTTCCACACATATTATGTTATTATTACCCAAAATTATTGGATGTAATGATTTCTCAATAATATTCAAATAAAAAACCTTCATAGTAGATTTATTCTCACATTTATAAAACTATATCCAAACCATCTTACACTTATTCAATTTTTTTAATTATATTCACATTTTTTATTGACAAAACCCATTATTAAAAAATACGGTTACAACAATGTAAGTTTCTATTTTGGGGATGCAGTACACCTTGAGGATTGACATAGATTTCACTATGATTTATTATGTGTGAAATTATAACATCTTATAAAATATGCAACATTGTGAATATTTGAAAAACATTGAGGATATAAGCGATGAAACACTATTGATGGGGGATGTGTATGGTGACAGTACAATGGTTTATTTATAATTCTGATCACACACTTATATAGGTTGAAGTCATATGATGAAATATGAGTAACACATAATTCCATACACATAATATGAATGTAAATTTGATGATGAAATTTTAGAAATTATTATCCAAATCTTATCACTCATTTTTATTAAGATTGTAGGGAGATGTATTTGATGTAAACAGGGGCTTAGATACTCCATTTACTAACTTATCATCGATAATGTGCAGAATCAATATACATTTTATATATTTTAATACATACCATGTGATTAGGGATCATTTGATATATATTAGGAAAAGGGTTCAGATAGTAAATTTATTGTTTGATTAAAACCATGGGACTGATTTCCAAAGAAATTAATCGAGTATGTTAATCCCCTAAGAGATGACGTATGAGTCATCTAAATGTAGTTTTAGTACTGCTGCAAGTAATGTATATCCCCTCAGTATGGTTCAGGTCTTCCATATATGAGGTCAGTAGTTCTTCTATATGTTCATATTCTCTTGATGAGTTACAATTCCCTACTATAGTTATTATACTAATAGATGTTTTATGGGAGAAGGAGGGAATTTCATTATTTATCATGAAATATTTTTGATGAATGAATTTGGTAAACCATCTGTGTATTATATATGTATAAACCCATCTATTATTGGTTTTTTCAGTCAATACATGGATCTTGTCATGTATATAGTTGTTTTCTTGAGCATGCAGTCGATTCATGTAATACATGGTGGCTAGATCCCTGCCTGGGATGACCATATTGTGTTTCATTACTCACCCATACAATAACACATATGTTCTTAAGCTCTTATGTTAGTATAAATCAGTCCTTGTAGAGATATATATTATCAATCATGGTAGATGGTAAAGCTACATGGTTGCATATAGTGTGGATTATTTATAGAATATATAACATCGAATTCATCTTTTTAGAGTTCTAATTGGACCACATGTGTTTTAAATGAGTTTTTAATTAATGTATGGTATTTAATAATCCCTATAATTTATTTTACAATTCATATTCATGTAATACTTAGTACAATTTATAAATTTTATATGTTAAATTTTTTATATATATTCATTATAAAAGGTTCTAAGTTTCATATAATGGTAATTCCAACCATTTAAATGTTTGGACACCTTAGTGAAAATAACCTTCCACTATACTATTGGAGACTCTCTAGGGGAGTTCACTCACCAAAAATGTTTTTCCTTTGGTGGATCCACAATAGAGCTATGTTGTTAAAGATTATTATTAACAAGAGATTAGGATAGTATTTAGGATTCAAGTAGATTTTATTTTTCTTAACAACTAATATTCAAAATTTTATGTATATTATGGTATAGGCAATCATGTTGGGGAACCCAAAAATATGAAGATGTGGTAAATTCATTCTTATATGTGGAATATGAGAAACTTATGACTAGACTGAATACATGGTTAATAATTTATATTTTACAGATAGTTTGGAATATAAATTATATAGTTTCCAATAAGAGATCATTGAATTTGTTCTTATGTTAAAGGAAATATCCATGGACAGATGATCAATAAATGGTAATCATATCTATTATTTTTATCTCATTATATACTATGAATATAGAATGAGTTTTTGTGAATTAAATGTTATAGTTTTATAATAATTTAAATTGGGTGGGATCCACTCAAATAGAATGATGATCTTTGGGGTCTTCTAGAATTTTCTTATTCACCATCCCATCTTATTTTCATTCTAAATACAAAATTCATTTAGGTTGGGGGGGATGTTGTACCTTAGGTTTTCATATAGAGAATGGATAAAAATAATTAATCATTAATCATTGTTCCTCCAATGGCCCAAAGGCCTTCATTTTTTATTTATTTTTGATAATCCACCTTTCAAGTGGTGAGGTAGAACCCTTACAAGGCATGTAAGTGTATGTATTACCTGGCCCATAGGCTTTAGAGGAATTCGTTGACCGTAGTGTTCAAACATTATATTCAACCCTTACTGACTACTTGGAACTTCTCCTCCCCTACATCTTCATCTTGAAATCATCTCCCCACCATTTCATGGCTATTCGGCTAAGCTTTCCCAGACATGCATAGGCTTGTCCCGATGAAAGGTACCATACCCTCTCATTCTTGCAATCTATTTAGCTACTACTATGGTGAAAGCTCCTGGCTCATCCTCCTTCTTGGATAATGTTCCTTGTAGGTTGTATGGTTTTCATCTTTACTTATGGTGGCCTGAAGGCCTTAAGGTGGCCCTTAAGCCTTACTGACCCGAAGGCCTTAAATGACTTGGAGACTAAATCGTTGACCCAAAGGCCCAAACAAGTGAATATTCTCGACTACAACAGTTCCAAATAGTTCCTACTACAGTCCCCGCTACAGTACTGCTATAGTTCCTACTATTGTGCCTTCTACAATACCACTACAGTAACCTTGAAAATATTTCTCCACCTGGATTTGATCCTGGGTCACCTAGATGCACTTAAGGAGTCCTCACCAACCGGGCTGAGGCTCATGTGCCAATATTAATCATTGTTATCAATTTTATTATAATATTTTGGATTATTAAATGTCCAATGATAAATCATAATGGAATTTCTTATATGAGGAGTATATGGGAAAGAAAATAATGTTAATCGAGATCTCATGCATGTAACAGCTAGAGATTTTGTCATTTTTTAAGAATCAATTTAACCGTTATGATATTTTTCTTTTCATGAATCACTGAAGATAGTTAATTTTATATTAAAGAACTATGTTTGGATTGTGTTATGCACAACACCAAGTTTTTTTTTTCAATATAAAAAAAATAAATTTTGGCCTTCTCTACAGGGAACACCAAGGTTCGCGTGCATTATACGCAATAATGAATTTCCTTGATGGCTTTTGTTACATGCAAGACTGAGGATTACAGAACAATGATATTTTATTATAATATTATTATTTCATATAATAATATAAAATATTGACATTAAATTAGAGGTTATGAATATTATTAACTGTTTTATAAAAATATATGGTTTATACTATATAACAAGAATTTATAGGATAACAATTACTTATAAATGAATATGAAAATTGATTGAATCTAAAAGGAAATAATATTGTTGTCAAAATTTTGTTTTATCTTGAAAAACTGAATTTTAATTTCTGTCTTTCAAATCATAAAGATAAACATTCCATTTACACAGATCATCAATGTGGCATATGGTTCATGCACAACCATGTTTCTATAAAATAGAATTTTATTGGTAAAATTATTTAAATGAGTCTGTTACAACCTAGCCGTTAAAACATAGAAATATGAATAACAGTAACTAATTGTAAAATAATTATATGTCATTTTAATATATATATATAACAAATTGATAAAGAAAAATATAAGTTTTATTAAATCCTTTATATGTTTTATAAATACAATTTTCTCAAATAAACTACTTTTCATGATCATCTATGAAAATCTATAAAAATAATTTTATACACTTTTAGAAATTGAATTTGATAAAATAAAACTCAATTTTTAATTTAGATTTTCAAAATTATACTAGGGTATATTTTTTATATTTTTTGAGATACATCGTTTTATGATAAATAGTGAAAACTACAATGTTTTAGTTAAAAAATTTATTTATTTTTAAATAATTATTAATGATAAATTATAAATAAAATATTTTTTATGGTCACATTAGATATATTCTACATCTATTAATAATATTTATGTCATTATAAACAATTTCACTTTCAAAATGATTATAATAACATAACAAACTTTTGAACGTTTTTCTACATTAAAAACCTATAATTTCATCCCGTCGATGAGATTAGCATAAATATTATTTTTTTGGATTATGTGAATTGAATTTAAAAAAACATAAATAGACAATTTTATTATATATAATATTTATAGTCTAAAAATGTAGGTGTAAAACATAAAATTAAGTGCCCAAATTCCATAGACACTTTTCCAACACACATTGGATGTACACAGTTCGGAAAAACAACTTCAATAATTTACATAAGTTCTTTTTTATGATTTTTTTATGGAAAGTACATGTCTACACCTAAATTATTTTAAAAAATTACTAGTGAGTCATTTTCCTTCCCAAATAAAGGCCACCACCTCTACCACTTCTTCACACCTATCAAACCTATTACGTTCAGAAAATATCATACCAATGAACTTAAAAAATCCCCCGCTTCCTCGTAGAATCCATCCCTTGAGATGTTGGAAATGAAAGTAATTATTTTTTTATAAACCAAAATGAGTTACGTGATTAAGAGGTAACTTCTACTCTCAAGTCATTTATTTTATTTTACTTCACCACCCCATTAAAATAACATTATTATATTATTATATAACCACATAAATATCACCAATATACTTGTATTTTCTAATGTTAATATTTTGACCTACACATACACACACCTCTATCTAATGGGTAGCAAATATACAATTTTTGTGTAAGGCATACTACTGGATCACGAAATGATGATTGTTCATTTTTTCACCACCACCTACCGAGGTGGCCATTATGATGGGAGCTGTATTTATATATGTCATATATAAAATTTATTATTTCTTTAAACATTAGTATTACTTTTCATAACACATATCTTTTTTACTTTTCATTTTGTGTGAAAACGATAACTTTGTTTGAGGATGTCTGGACTACTTCACCCTCAAAGCAATAAGATTCAATCACACACAACATGGATTTTATTAACAATTGTTTTAGTGAATATATAATATATATATGATATAGTAAATATACTTTTATATTGTAATTTATATAAATTTATATCCTTATATGTCTTATACATTCATTTTACCAGCACTACAATTAAAGAGAATGAGTGTTCATGCATATGTACGACCTACTGTCTCCATGAATGGTGTATTCCATTTCATACTTATATATTATATATATTATTATAATAAAAATATAGTTTATATTAATGATATTTTTATTATGTTTTAAATTATTTAAATCATGATATGATTTATAAATACCATGGATATAATAATTAATACACATGCGAATAATAAAGAAAATATTTCCCAAAGTGAAACCTTAACATTAGATTTTTTGCAAGAGGGTAATATAAGGTCATATTAAAACCATATATGGTATTATATATAATAATATTATTCTTTATAATATGTATAATAAATTTATATTTAATATAAAATTGGTTTGAATGCATAGGATGAGATTCAAGACACCTAGTTATGGGATTTCATCTATATTTTAATTCCTATTTGACACTTGCAAGGTTCACCACTCTTTCATTTTGTGTGGTATAAGTAATTAACATTATTTTATTATATTTATATTATAACTATATTCAATGGTATTTAAATATCTATTTTATTAACTTTCATTCATGTGTTTTATGTTTCAAAAGTTACCAAATCGGTGAAAATGTTTTGTCTCTATTTTCCTTTTTTGAGACTCATGTTTTGTTGTTCACCTATAATCTTTTTCGAGGTTCATATAATTATATTTTATATTTTATATCATGAATATATTTCCTTTCATGTTTTTTTATGCTTCATTTGATTTCCATTTCTTACATGATGAGTATGATTCAATGTTACCAATTTAAATGTGTTTATTGAGAGTATCTCATCACTTTTCGAGATTTTTCACATTTATGATTCCACTTTTGAAATCTTAGGTTCCACATCTCATTAAAATCATTAATTTTATACTTATCTAGTTATCTATTTATATTCATGTATTGGTACCATTTTCTATTCATAATATATAAGATAGTTAAGAAATTATTTTTAAAAATTTTCAACTTTACCCTGTCTTTGGTCAGAAATCTATGCTCCCTCAAAGCAATGTTTTCTAAAAATGGTTCCAAACAGTCTTATACTAATCTCAAATGATAATTAAAAAAAATTTTAAACTTTTAAATTTATAAATATTTTCAAAGGAATCTTCTTTTCACTTTAAAAATATATAAATTTTTTATGCTTTTTACCATATAAAAGGAATAATATTTTTAACTCGTACGCCAAATACTGATTTATTCACCATCAATCCTTTAAATCATTATTTTCATGTTTAAAAGTTATTTTTTAGAAAAAAAATTTAAAATATTTTTTTCAACTAAAATAGTTCTCTAAATGTTTAAAATAATATTTAATATGTTTTTAAGGAAAAATATTTACAATTTTTTTCAAACATCGTTTTTATGTTTTCAAGGAAAATGGTTTTCAAAACATTTTTTAAACTTCTTTTATATGTTTTCAAGGAAAATCATTTTGAAAAATGTTTTCAATATTAATTTATATGTTTAAAAATTATATTCAAGTAAAATGGATTTAAAAACATTTTCAATATTTCTTTATAAATTTTCAACATATTTTCGATGAAAATAGTTTTCAAAACATTTTCAATCACTATTTATTTGTTTTCATAGTATTTTCAAATGTATTATTTTCAAAAACATTTCTAATGTTATTTATATGCTTTCAAATATTTTTATAAGAATATTTTTTAAAGGGTTATCAGGATTATTTTACTAGGATTGAAGGAAAAATCTTTTCAATAGGTTTCAATTCATCCTTATATGATTTAAAGGCAATTTTAGTTAAAATTATAATCAAATGGTTTTATGAGTATAAAAGTTGTTTTCAAAGAAGAAAGGGTAATTTACATAAGAATTTTATTTGAAAGATATGTCATAATTATATTCTATCTATGATGGAATCTTCTGCTATTACTCATTCCCTTCAAGTAAATGAGAAAAAGGTTTCATTCATATCCTCTATATGAATCAGTTATTCTTGATTTCATGGTCTTTATAAAACCCTTTTATCTATCTTGGCATTTATTTTTTTGAAATCATCTCCACTTTCAGATTTTATATGTTTATGAAGTCCCATTTTCTTTCACAGGTTTTATGTTTATGAAATTTATTCCTCTTTAATGGGATATATGTTTATGATATTTGGTTCACTTTCATAAGTTAATATTTTGATGAAATTATTATGAATCATGTTGTTTACACATTTTATTATATGTTTACTTGTTTATGATACCCATTTAATTGCATGGGTTATGATATGACTGTTTATAATTTTTTGGAACATGTATGCAAGATTTCACTATGAGTCCAGTAGGACCTATACCTCCCTAAAATGCATTGGGTAAATATTTATATCTCACGAGATAGACTATGATGGTCGTTGGAGTCATCCTTGACTAATAATATGGCCATGAGAGTAAAACATGAATACCATGATTGTATGAGTGAAATCAAGTGAATAATATGGCCATGGGAGTGAACTATGAATGCCAATATGGTACGAGGAGTGATCTCATGCCACTAAGATGGTCATGGGATGGAACCATGAATACCAAGACGGTATAGGGAGTGAACCCATAAAACCAAGATGGTCTAGGATTAAATTCCTTTTCTATTATAGAAATAATATTATATGCTTTTGTGTATGCCATAATCCCATGTTTTATTCCTATGTTATGATCTCATGTATTATGTTCTTTATTTCCTTATTATTCATGTCTTATGAACATCAATGATTTATGTAATGATTCGTTTATATGATATTTGATAGGTTGGGTATGATCTTCTATTTTCATTATCATGTTCTTGTACGATTAATCTCATAGTTGTGCTTACATATCTCCCTTATTTACCATTAACAAGAATTTGATATCACCCCATTCTTATGTTTCCTTTCCCCATATTAAAATGAATGGTTTTGTGTAGTAATACTAAAGGTGTAGATATTTATGGGAGATGTTGAATACCTTTCACCAGGATATAGGAGTTTTATTATATGTTCCCAAACACATTAAACTATCACATCCCTCAAGAATTTATTTTTTTAATGTATAGAATATTCATCTAAAATGATGTAATAGACATATTGTTTAATCTTGGGTCTCTATAGTTGGTATAAAAGGAATGGTTTAGTCAAACTTTGGGAACTATGATGAGAAAACATTTGTGATATCCCTATTTATATGTCTAAGGATATGTCTAGGGATGTCTCTATGAATAATTATAAGGATGAGTTAGCATTTAAGAAAATGTCCTTGAATTTGGGTAAAGGGTAGAGTTTATGTTTTCCTAGAAATAGATCCATGTATGGATAATAGAAATGGATTTGGAAGTGGTATATATTTACCAAGGGGTAACACTCTAACAATATTTTCCAAGACTGGCTCAGGGTAATCGGGTACACGACTATGTGCCTTGTTGTACACATAGATTGACACTCCCAAGGGATATTCGTTGTAAATTCATAAACACATCACAATAAATCATGAAGGATTTATATATAAGTTGGATATGAATGAACAAATATGAACCCATGGTGTCGTATATTAAGGAAGGTGTCATGATTTAGAAATCCCATAAGTAAATATTTTTCATGAACAAGTGGATTTATACCAAGATATGTAATGCCCACACTATGAATTTGGTTTTATTCAACTGTGGGAATCGGAAGGAACTGGATTAATGTTCAATGTGGTGGATGATTAGCCGATGGAAATCAAGTGGGATGATCACTCGAGTGATAGATTTTGTGATCGAGCCTAATCAATATAAAAGAAAACAAGATTAACATAGTGTACCTTAACCAACAGTCGGACTCCCCAAGGAAGATAAATAAGGAGTTAAATGAGATATAGGGTAATGGAGACCATGGAAGAATTATTATTATTTTTTTCATTTGGGTAATAATGTAGAATGAATCACCTAAGTGAATTTATTAGAGGAAGATGAATATTTTTTGACAATGGAAATGAAGGAAACAATGAAAGTGACCGAAATGGAAAAATGAAGAATTTAGTTAACATAATATATGAGAATATTGTCCTCCCTAATAAATAATTTAATTTTATGTGTTTTAAATGTGGAATAAATGGGAATTATGAAACTTTAGGTCCTAAGTGGAAATCTCCTAAAATTGGCAATGTGGTGAGAGTAATGGTTTCATTGTTGATGATGACGTGACTATAGATGAAATGTAAAATGAATGATTTATTGTGTAATAGGATGAGGTAGACTTTCTAATGGAATAAGGATTTAGTGGAATAAAAAATATTATATGTATTTGGATTCAAAAATTATGTTGTATAAATGATGACATATACATGGGTTATTCTACTTCTGTTCGTCAATCAGTATTTAAAATTTTTTATCGAATGTTCTCGATGTACTGGTGAACTTATTTAAAGACAAGGTTATATTTTGAATAAGGTAAGGTATCCCTTAATATGTTCTTTATGTTATGATGATGCTTTTATGAATAAGTATAGTGGATGGTACTGATTACCCTGGAACTACGTAATGACTTGTTAATAGGTGGGTTATGATATCATTGATTATTTTAATATGATTTTTTTGGATTTAAGTAATATAACCAATATACATTGGAATAAAGAAGAATTGATGTTTTCAAAAAGTATTTATGGTAATTAAGGTTATTACAATCTTTCATGTAAATATTTGATAATGTTATTCACATGTTTGTAATGTGAAAAACATGTTGTTCTATTTGATATATGGAGGATCAATTTAAAGCTGATTCAATGAATTTATATCAAAATCTTTCTATTTTTTTCTTTGGATGGTTTATAAGGTTAACCATTCATGAAACGTTTATTTTAATCATCAGATGATCTTTTTATGTATTGAGTTTGTATTAAAAACATTGGATAAAAGCTTATTTAGGGTTTAACCTTATTTCTAGGATGTATATAATATTTTTTTTGGAGACTATTATAATGTGGTTTTAGAAAAGTACATATTGTATATCAACTGATAACAAATATTGTCCAGAAATGCCAACGGTCTTGAACCCCTGACTGAAGAATGATAAGGGATTCACACCAACCACCAGCCTACAGTATGTCTTGGTTTATGTATAATTATTTTCTAATAATAATTATTTATAATTAAATGGTAGTGTTACTTATTTATTTTTAAAGATTAATTTATTAACAATATTGATTTTTTAAGAATACTTATAGATAAATAGTTATACATTTCATTCTTTTATGGGCCATAATATCATCTAAAAGTGTATTTTAGTGATTCGGGCATCAAAGTTAATTTCATGACATCCATTTCATAATGTAATGGATGAATTGGAAATAGATAAAACTACAACCAAAGATAGAATATTTTGTAATATATTTAAGAAAAATAAATACTCAATGATAGGACAATGATAAAAAAGTAAAATGGTTGTCCTAATACTTTTATTTTTGTTACAATGATGGCCTTTTAAACCCTTACATATTGATGATATTGAGACCCTCGTCATTTTTTTGATCATTCACTTGTTTGTGTTTGATGAAGTCAATAACTCTCTATAAATATTTACGCATTTCCTCCATGTCCAATCTTCTCTACCAACCTATGATATCTTATGTAGAAACATAGTTATATGTTACATTAGGTAACTATTATGGTTCTAAAATTCCCTTTTTAGAGGCATAGTTAGTATTAATTTTTATTATGTGGGTTTCTAAGAATGAGACATTCAACTATTAATCCATTGATATCCATGATGAATTTCGAGGGATAAGTCCATTTTAAGGGGGGTAGAATGCTACAACCCATGATTTTTTGACTTTTTTTCGAATTAATTTAACCATAATGATATTTTTAATTTCACGAAACCCATAAGACAGTTCATTTTATTTTAAATCAATTTTTTTGTATTTCATTATACACAACACCATGATTATCATACACTACATGAAATATAAGCTTGGTCATGCTCTACATGAAAAACTAAGGTTAGTTTGCATTATACACAACAATGATTTTCCTTGATGACTTGCGTTACACCCAAGACCAAGTTTTTCCAAAATGTAATACATTATTGAAATTTGGTAATTTAATATAATAAGAAAAAACTGTGATGGTAAATTAGTGGTTTTTAATAATATTAACTAGTTTGAAAAATACATGGTTTATAAAATATAATAAGAATTCATAGGTTAGAAATTAATTAAAAATGATTATGAAAAATGACTAAATATATAATAAAATATTATTATGGTCAAAAATCTACTTTACCATAATAACTAAAATTTTCATTTTAATTATTGAAATGCACTATGTCAAATATTCATTTCATACAGAACATCGACTTTGTGTGTGTTACACGCAATACAATGTTTCTATGAAACATAATTTTTTTTATATAATTATTTATACATGTTAGTTATAACTTAGTTGTAAAAATAGTAATATGAATAATAATTACTAAATATTAAATATTTATATAATTGTTTTATATAAGAAAAACATATTGATGATGGAAAACATAATTTTTAGTAAAGACATTAAATATATAAAAAAAATTTCAAATGAACTATTTTTCATGTCCATCTATGAAAATAATTAATCATATAAACTTTTAGAAATTTAATTTTAAAATATATAATTAATTTTTTAAATAAAAACAACAAAATTATCTTATGGGAAATTTTTGGGATTTTTTCGAAGAAACATCATGTTTTGAAGAAAAGGGAAAACTACTACCTTTTAGTTAAAAATAACCCTTTTGTTAAAATAATTATTAATGTTAAATTATAAAATAAATATTTTTATGGTCAAATTAGGTCAATTTTACATATATTAATAAAATTTAGTCTAAAATAAAAATTTAAATTTGAAATATAATATAAAAAACAAACAATCCTTGGAACTTTTTTCTACCTTAAAAATGTGTAATTTCATCCAATCTACAGGATTATCATTGTTCTTATTTTTCCTAAAACTATTAACTAAATTTTTAAAAATGGACATAATATTTTGTAATAATTATAATATTTATATTTTAATAATATCAACACAATTTTTGGGTAAATTATTACTAAAATTGAATAAAATAAATCATCTTGATTAATGTCAAATTAAGCTTCATTTTGAACTGAACCTTAAATTTAATGGCCCAAATGAACTAAAAACTTGTACAACACCCATTTTATAACCATAGTTCGGAAAAAACATCAATTATTGATTTAGGTTTGTTTGGTAAGATCTTATTTTGGTAAGTACATGGGTACACTGAACATATTTACAAAAATTTCAAGTAAGTCATTTTCCTTCCAAATAAAAGGCCCCCACATATCCCACTTCATCACACCTTTAAAAAATCTTATCCACTGCCATGATATTTCCAATACACTTCCAAACATCCATAATTTCTTTATATAAGTCTTCCATTGGAAACAATTCTATCCATGGAAACCTTTTGGAACAAACCAATGGGATTTTCCTGATTAAGAGGTAATGTCTTCTCTAAAGTAAATTATCTTCTATTTTCCTTCTAGACCCCCTCAAAATATATTTATTATATTTTAATATAACATTACCATTATCAAAAATGTAATTGTAAATTATTTATGTAAATTTTTTGACCTACACATAAACAAACCTCCATCTATTGGGTAACAAACATATTGTTTCTTGGTACGACGAACTACTTCCCCATGAAATGTTTATTGTTCATTTTTCATTACCACCTACCATCATGGATATTAATATGGAAACAATATTTATATATTTCATACATTAAACTTATTATTTTCTTCTTCTTTGGTATTAAAGTTTAATATTATTATCATATTACATTCCATTTTTTGTTTACACGATAATTTTATAAGAGGAAGTGCGTACTATTTCCCCCTCAATGTGATATTATTTGTTCATACCCCACTAGTATTGTATTAAGGATAATTGTTTGGAATATATAATATATATATGATATAATATATCTAATATAATAATTATGTGTATATACATATATGTAAATATTGTTATTTTACTTTCATTATATCAACACGACAATTAAATAAAAATTGCATTCATGCGTAGATACAACCTACCATCTCCATAAATGGTGTATTCTATTTCATACATATATATTGTATATATTATTATAATTCAATATATATACATATATAATATTTATTTTATTTTTAAAATTCTGGGAATCATCAAATTAAGTATAAATACCAATTATATAACAAATTAAGACATATGCAAATAATAAAGAAAATATTACCCGAAGTGAAACCGTAATATAGGATTTTAAAAAACATGATAATATAAGTTCATAATAAAAATATGTGTGGTATTTTATATAATAATAATTTTATTTAAAATATTTATATCAAATTTATCTTTATTATATAAGTGGTTTGGATGTATATGACGAGAGTCAAGACCCAAGGTATAGGGATTTCATCTCACTTCATATTCTGATGAGATACATGCTATGTTCGACACTCCTTACTTTTTTGTGGTGTTAGTACTGACCATGATTGTTTTATTTTTATATTATATAGAAATATATGGGTGTCAAAATATCTTTTTTATGAACATTCATTCACGGGGCTTTAGTTTCAAATATTACCAAATTGTTAAAAATGTTTTTTTCTCAATTTTCCTTTTTTCAGACTCATGTTTTGTTATGCACCAAAACACTTTTTCATGGTGTATATATTTATATTTTACATTTAATATCATGAATATTCTCCTTGAGATGACATATTTTTCTTCATTAAATTTCTATTTATTATATTTATATTATGATCCCAAGATACTTAGATAAAAGTGTTTATTGAGACAATCTCATAGCTTTTCTTTATTTTTTATGATTATGCTTCTTTGTTGAATTTTTAGGTTCCATATCTCCATACATTGATGAAATTTATTATCCTATAGTAATTAATGATATATTACTATAGTATTACCCTTCTCTACTCATTGGTACATAAGATATGTAAGAACGTTTTTTTAATAATGCTCGACATTACCCTTTCTTTGGTTAGATATATATGTTCCCTTAAAACCATGTTTACTAAAAAGGGTTTCAAAGACTATTCAATAATATTATATGATCATTTAAATTAATTTTTACCCTTTTTAATTTTACCAATTTTTTCAAACGAATCCTCTTATTTCCTTTTGAATGAGTAAATTTTCAAAGCTGTTTACCGTGAAAAATTGATGATATTTTTACCCCGTATAACATGTACGGATTTATCTGCCATCAATACTTTCAATATATCTCCTAATTTTTAATTATTATATTTTTATAAAATATTTTTAAATGATATACTCAAATAAAATGGTTTTCAAAATTATTTCAAACATCCTCTATATAATTTAAATGAAAATGTTCTACCAAATTTTTTTGAACTTATTTTATAAGATTTAAAAGATTTTTTTTAAAAAAATTAATGATTCATTTATATGATTTCAATTTAAATTAATATCAAGATATTTTCGAGACTTATTTATAATAATTCCAAAAAATTCAAGGATAATAGATTTTAAAATTTTTGTGGGGTTTATTTATATGTTTTCAATGTATTTTCAAGGAAGGTAGATTTAAAAAAAATCTCATGCGATATTTATAAGTTTTTAAAGGATTTAAAATGAAATAATTTTCAAAACGTTTTTTAGATTTTATTATGAGTTCTCGATATTTTTTCCAAGAAAATGGTTTTTAAAATGTTTTGAATCTTATTTTATACGTTTTAAATGAAGAATATTTTCAAATGAATTCAAGTATTCATTATATGTTTTGATGGTATTTTTTATTAAAATTATTATCAAATTGTTTATGTATTAAAAATAATTTTTCAATGAATAAATGATATTTTCCTCCACAAATGTTTTGGAAAAATATTTCAAAATTATTTTCCATATAAGCTGATGCCAATTGATGTTACATATTCCCTTTTAGGGAATTACTTATTGAATCCATTCATATCCTTCTTATGAATGCTTAATGATTAATTTCATAGTATTTATGAAACCCATTTCTCTTTCATAGGTTTTATGTTTATATAATTCATTTCTATTTCATTGGTTATATGTTTATGAAATCTGTTTCACTTTTATGAGATTTATGTTTATGAAATCCATTACTCTTTCACAAATTATATATTTATGAAATCTATTTCTCTTTCAGGAGATATAATTTTGATGAAATGATTATGAAACATGTATCTTTTACATAGGTCATGATACAATTACATGTTTATGATACCCATGTAATTGCATTGGTTAAGAAATGATTATTTATGAATTTTTCGCAGATGTATATATGATTTAGTTATGAGATGTGTGAGACCTATATCTACCTCTAATTCATTTTATAAAGATTTATATCTCATGAGATATTCTAATATTCTTGTGGGAGTAAACCTTGACCACTAAGACGGTCATGGGAGTGAACCATGACTACCATGATGGTATGATGAGTGAAATCATGAAACTAAGATAGACATGGAAGTGAACATTGACTACCAATATGATGTGATGACTGTAGTCCTTCTACTACATTGTTCAAGGGAGGGAACCATTACTACCAAGATGGAATGGGGACTAAACCCATACAACCAAAATATTCTTGGAAGTAAGGCCTTAGCTACTTTGGAAACCGCATTATATGTTTATGTATCTTCCAACATCCCATGTTTTATTCCTAGTTTATGATTTCATGGCCTATATTCTTTATTTCCTTATGATTTATGTATTTTGATCTCCAATTCATTATTCCATGATTCATGTACATGATATTTGATATGATGTGTATGATATTATATTTTTATGAGCATGTTCTCATACCCTTATTATAAGGACCCGGCCTTAAACCATACATAATATTGATTTACGTTAATAATTCACATTGAGGATCTTTTCAGTTTTAGATCTTTAGAGAATTAAGTCATAACATATAAATAAATACTTGAATATTACATATATAAAATTTAATTAAGTATATTTTTTCATAAAATAAAAACTCATTAAAAATATTTATTTCTAGTTTGATGTTTTAGACAATATGGATTTTTAGGGATCGCATCCTTGACCCTATTCATCATTAAGTCCAGTGAAAAAAAATTCAAAAACATGTGGTGAGAATAAAATGATCAATACGGATTATTAAATAAAGAAGTAAAAAATTGGTCCTTCAATACATACCAAGCATAAGATCTTTTACATAACTCATTAAATCATAGGTTTTATGAATAACACATAGAAATCATAAATCCTAATGTAACATGTATCATCTGTATCATATATACATAATAGTTATCACATCTACATAGGGAGTTACAATTGGAATACCCATCATTGTATATTCCCTAAATATCATAGGAGAAATAATAACGTTTACCTATCTTACATTACCTAATGAATTGGAGGGCTATACCAAGCTCACCCGCCCTAGGATTATCACTATACCACCCGTATACGTAAATAATGCCCAAAACCATTTCATATTCATAACACATAAAACAAACATAAAGGAAAGATAACATTTACACACTACAATCACAATATATAGTTTTAATATTTTGACAAAAAAAATACATTATGAAAAAAAATATTCAATACAAAAATACATAAAAGAGTATATGATGTTTATTTTCATTTTAAAAACATTTTGGCTTATTAAGGAATCCAAATATCAAATAACATTCATGACAGCTGAAAGGTCGTTGTCACTATGTACATTAAAAACAAACATTACTTCTTTGACGTTTAGTAAAAAGATATGTAGAAAAAATATTTCATTTTGATGAAATGAAAATTCAAAGGTGTTTATACACCCTATAAAAGAAATTCATGTATAAAAAAAATACGCCTCAATGAAAGGAGATGGAGACGATGTCCCTTACCTCATGTCTTACTTGACCCATTCGTTCTTTAATACCATGAATTATAAATTAATGTTAATTTATAATTGATTCATAACTTTTTCATGTTTATTATTACTTTTATATATATTTTTACCACGTTATAAACATTATATAATCATTTAAGTTAATAACAATTTTTTTGTCGATATTTGGTACTAGAGTCAAAATTCATTTCTTATAATTACATGTTTTTCTTGTGGTCAAAAGTCCATTATCTCCAGAATGATATTCATGAATAAGATATCAAAAATTTAATATATATCCAGTATATATATTTATTTATAATAGTACATAACATTTGGATATAGGAAATGAAATGCACCGTTCATGAAGACGGTATGACGTATGTACGCAGGAATGCTACATTCATTTCTATTTCATATTTATATAAAATAAAAACATAATGATAAATAGGTATATTATAATTCTAGTATAATATAATATTTAATTTCAATAATTACATCTTTTATACATCCCATGCATGGCATAAATGAGTTATATCACTTTGAAGGGGCGGTAGTCCGCACTTCCACAAATGAAATTATCATATTTACCCATTATGGAAACCATAAAGGTATGATATAAATGAAAAATTCAGAAGTATAGTGAAATTTTAAATTTAAAATATATCCCATATAAATACAGTTCTATCTTAATGTCTAACATGAGGGGTGGTTGGAGAAATTTGAACAATCATCATTTCGTGAGACATTAGTCCACCGTCCATAGAAATAATATGTTCGTATCCATTAGAGAGTGGTGTGTGGAATTGTAGTTATAATAATTCTCATAAAAATAACATAATATATTGAGGATACTGGTTTTCATATAATATAATTGAATAATGAGAGTTTATGGGTTTGTAGAAGTAAAATAAAAAAAATAACATAAGAGAAGACATTACCATTAAATCAGGTATCTCTCTTTAGTTTGAACCAAAAGGTATATTTGAATTACTTTTTCCCTAAAGTAAGGATTCTAAGAGGAAGATAGAGATACTAAGAGATTATTTGGGATGATGTTGGACAATTAAAGAGGTTTTAGAGGTGTGAGTAATTGGTTTTCGGTGATGGATTTTTATAAGGGGGAGGGGCTCTTTATCAATGTTTGAAAATATTGTTTTATTATAATGTCATTTTCAGTTTCAAAATGAAAAAAACTCATTGAATTATAATATTAGTTTACTCTTGTTCGAAATAAAATCATCCAATTAGAATTAGATTGGTTTCATATATTTTTTTTAAATTTTACAATCTCATTTATTTAAATCATTTAGTAATAAGGTAATCACTACATCATCATTGTGTAATAAAATATTTAATTTATATGATGTCTAAAAATTATAAATAAAATACCATTATTTAGTAAATATTTTTGTCTTTCAAGTGAATATTTATAGTTGAATTGATCATTTATATAACCCTGTGTAAAAAATGATTTAATAAAAGATATGTGTTTATGTCATTTTTTCCTTTACATTTAATTAATTATTTTAAAGTGTTGTTATCACTCTTAAGTGTCTTCATGGGGTCCCAAATCGACCCAAGGAAGACAAGGGTCATAAATGTATCAGATAAAATACTTAGGACACGTTTTATGGTAATTTAACAATATTATATTATTATTGTTTACCCTTATTTACCTTATTTACCTTTTAATCATGTTAATATAAAATAATTACTAATGTAAATATTCATAATGTTTAAAAATAAATGATACCTATTCAAACAATTTTGACCTCCTAATTCCAAATTTGTAATCCATTTTTTCCAAATTAAAAACACATGTGTGGAAAAATTAATTTAAAATAAATTTTCGTTGTCCAAACAAAGAGCGTGTTTTAATGAAATAATAACTATCAAATGATTTACCTTTGATTGTGTGCAATTTAAGAATGAAATTACATCCAATGAAAAAAATTAGATTAAATGGTAAAAATATAATCCTACTAAAGTTTAAACGAATTAAAATAATATTATAATTATATAAATAAAATAGATTAAAAGGCTTTTTGAGTTAAAATGTTTTGTTTTTCACTATTCATAAAAAATGAACATTATAAGAACAATTACAAAATTTCATCAAAACTAAAATTTGATGTATTAATTATAAAGATGAATATTTTATTCAAATATAACATATATATGTTAAAAAACTATATTTAAAAAGGGTTCACCATATAAAGTCGTTTTATTGCCCCTTTAAGGAATATTAGTGTATTTATGATTAAAATTGGATTCGTTATTATTTTAAGCCTCTAAAATTTATTAAGTAAATAGAAAAACATTTAATAAAACATATAATCATATTGTAGTTTATTCTGATAATTCCCACCAACACAACTACTATGAGTTATCTACCATTTAGAATAATATTATATTAATATTTTTCAGTTTGACTCAAACTAGTGTGCAAGGATAGATTTCCAAGAAACCTATTGTTATGTGTCATGTACGCCACAGAACATAACATCCCCTTGGTTGTAAAATAAATATTTAATTCACAAATATTAATAAATATTAAAATTCTATATTCTTTATTTGCCTGGGATGTTACACCCTTCCCCCTTTTGGAAATTACTCTCACAATTTTATTCACTTATAAAATAAATGGGGGTATTTATCCATCAAATCATTTTCATATTTCCACGTTTCCTTTTCATCCATATGGGTTTTCCACAAAAATTTTACCTACTAGATTACCTTATTCCACCACACTTTCTCTCTTTGGTCCAGAATCTGGACTGGTTGTTCTTTATAAGAGAGATTCCCTTCCAACTGAACTACCTCTAGGCTCAAAACATGAGATAGATTCGGAAAATACTTTCTCAACATTGAAACATGAAAATAATTGTGTACCTAGGATAAACATGGAGGTAAAGCCACTCTATAGTCAATTGATCCAACTTTCTCTATTATTTTATAAGGTCCAATGAACCTCGAACTCAACTTTCCCTTCTTACCAAAACTCATCAATCTTTTCCATGGAGAAACTTTGAGAAAGACATGATCAGCTCCATCAAAATAAAAATCATTCCTCTAGTTATCTTCATAACTTCTATGCATGATCTGAACTATTCTCATGTGCATCTGAATCAACTGAACCTTTTCTGCCATATCTTCTACCAATTATGGTCCCATTAACTTCCTTTCTCCTAATTCATCCCAAAAAGATGGAGTTCGACACTACTTCCTATATAATGCCTCAAATGGAGCCATCTGTATACTAGAATGAAAACTATTATTATATGAAAACTCAACCAAAGAAATATGTTGGTCCAAAATTTAGAGGTAATCTAGTGATCAAGCCTGTAGCATATCCTCCAAGGTCTTAATTGTTCATTCTGACAGCCCAACTGATTGAGGATGAAAAGTTGTACTAAAATTTATTTTAGTACCCAATAACTTCTGAAGGTATTTCCAAAAGATATAAGTAAACCAGGGATCACGATCAGATACAATGTAGAGGAGAACACTATTTAACCTTAAAATCTATTTAACATACAACTAAGATTGTTTATTTATAGAAAATGTGTATCGAAAAGGAAGGAAATGAGCTTATTTAGTCAACCGATCAACAATAACACAAATTTCATTATTACATAGAGATGTCATTGGAAATTCCACAATGATTTCTATCGATATATTTTCCCATTTCCACTCTGGCACTGGTAAAAGTTGAAGAATCCCTTTCTATAACTACCACTATGCTTTAACCTGTTGATAGGTCAAACACATCATAGTAATGTCAGCATTATATATTTTCATCCCATCCCACCAGTAATACTCCCGAAGATTTATGTACATCTTTGTACATCCATGATGAACTCAAAATAGAAAACTATGACCTTAAGATAATCACTTTTTCCTCAATTTTGAATCACAAGGCACACACAATCTTATCCCAAACCTCAAAACACAACCATTATCATTGTTAAAATCCAGAAACATACCCTTCTGAACCAACTCTACCTTTTTTTGCAACTCTTTACCTTCCTTCTACACTTTCTTAATTCTTTCTACAAGGAATTATTACACTGACACCTAAAACAAAACTGAGTAATTTTCTGCACCAACAACTTCTATGACAATGGCCATCAGGTCTTTAATCAAAGGATCATGTTCCAAATGTAACAAAGTTAAAGTAGGATTACTTTTCGACTCAATTCATCAGCCACTTTATTTTCCTTTCATGGATGGTAATGAATTTTGAAATCATGATCCTTGATTAATTCCAGTCATCTCCTCTATCTGATATTCAATTATTTCTAAATGAATATATACATAATCATTTTTTGTTCAGTATATATTTCACATTTTACTCCATACAAATGATAGCTCCATATTTTTAAAGAAAAAATAACAGCACCTAAGTCCAAATTATGTGTAGGGTAATTTAACTCGTGAGGTTTCCACTGATGTAATGCATATGCAATTACCTGATCATTCAATATAAGGACATAGCCATGTAATTTCAATGAAAAATCACTATAGATAACAAACTCCCCATTTTTGGAAGGAAGTGCCAAAATTGGAGAATTCACCAATCTTCTTTTCAATTCCTAAAAGAAATCATCACATTCTTTTGTCCAGATGAACTTAAAACCTTTTCATGTTAATTTAGTTAGTGGGATAGATAAATGTGCAATATTTTCAAAAAAAGGTCCAATAATAACCTACCAAACCATCCAAATCCATCCAAATTTAAATTTTTTTATTAAGCTATTTTGAGTAAAAATGGGAAACCATAGTTTAGAGACAAGGAAACTACGTGCTAAAAGAACTCAAAAAATTATTATACACAAGACTTAGATTACTGAAGTTAGATACCCTATAACATTCCCATTATAGTGGACTTACCTGGGTTTCTAGGTCTTTTCTAATAAGATATTTAAGGTGGGTAAGCATCCTCTCCATTGTCTGGATGAATCCCTCTAAGTTGATTGTGCTCTGATTGAAGCCTGGGGCCAGTATTCGGTCTTGTTTATCTATCCATAGCTCTAACTCCTCTTTGGCGTCAAATTGAAACCTTATTTCATAAATTCTTTTGATATCCTCTTCTGAGACATTGGGTCATACAGCTTTGTCTAACATCTCTTCCTTGGAGTGCAGAATCAAATTCAAACACTCCATAGGCTATTCAATTTTCCCCTTCATTAGGCCTTTGCTTCCATTGTTCCTGACCTTCTTGGTTGACCTTCTCTCCATGATCTTTTGCAAATGGGAGTAATCCTTGTGTCCCTTTTGTTTTTTCCCTTGAACCACTATAAATTTCCCTGAATCAAGAAATCCTTTTTCCCCTTCTTCCTTCGAGGGCTATGAGGCCCTTTCCCTTGAAAGCAGCCGCTGCTATCTAGTGAGAGTTGACTGTATATATCATCTACTAAAGATTATTCCTCTTGATTCAGGGGAGGTTCTTGAAACTCCAAGCCATCAAATCGTTTCCCTAATCCCCAAACCTTCTGTGATACCCCTCTACTTTCATGGAGACTCCCCCTTTTCTACTTTTTTCTCCCATCCATTCTTTTTCCCCCATTCCCAGCCTTTAACTGGGGTGTTAGGTTATCACCGAGTGTGTCGGGTTATCTCAGTTATATTGTGGGTCTTTTACATTCTATAAAAACATTTTTTTTAAGGATCGGCATTTATGCCTTCATTTGAAATAATGTGAACAAGGAATGAAATTTTTTTTAACCAAAACTCACACTTGCTATATTTTCCAAATAGTTTATTTTCTTTTAAGGTTTTCAAGACTTCCATTAAATGACATTCATGTTCCTTTTTACTTTTGTAATAAACCAAAATTTCATCGATGAACAAAACAACAAACTTATATAGGTACTCACTAGAAAATTCAATTCATAAGATCCATGAATATAGCAGGTGAATTGGTAAAGATAAAAGGCAAAACTAAATATTCATAATGGAAATATATAATATGAAATGCAGTCTTCGGAATGTATGATTCCATTACATTCAACTAATGGTACCTTGACCCCATGTCAATCTTCGCAAAATACTGAGCTCCCTTGAGTGGCACAAACAAATCATAGATATGAGGCAAAGGATAATGGTTCTTAATAGTGATGATATTCAAAGATACATAATCATTGCAATGTGTCATTGAGCTATGAATCTTTTTAACAAACAAGATAATATAATTCCATGGTGATGCGTTAGGTCGAATGAAACCTTTATCTAATAACTCTTGCAATTTATTCTTTTACTCTAGAAGTTAAATTTGATCCATTCAATAAGGTGATTTTGAAATCAGATTAGCATCAGGAACTACGTCAATAATAAATTCAATATCCCGATCATGTATTATTCCAGGAAACTCATTAGAAAAAACATCAAGATACACATTTACCACCACCAAATCATTAATCTAAATAGTTCCTTTTTCTAAAATATTTGCAAAGTTACATTTATTTCCATCTTTTACTAGTTTCTCATCTTCCTCATGTGATATCAAAAGTAAGTGTTCATTCTTTTTAAAAAACTGAAATTCTTTCTCAAAAGAAACATATTTAGCTCTACATTCAATCTTAGCATGATACACAAAAAGCTAATCCACACCCAAAATATCACCAAACACTACTATATGCAAAACAATAAGTATTCCAGGTAGATTCATTCCACACACAAGGACTTTAAGGTTCATATAATTTCTTATTTTCACAACATTACCTCCCAGTTCTTTTACCCTAAGATTAGGATTCATACCTTAAGATAAAATTACCAATTTAATATAAATCTTACCAGAATTGAAAGAGTGTGTAGACCCAGAATCAGAAATCACATTAGCATAATAAAAAAACTGTATACCTGATACTACTTCATTTGATGGCCCAACATCTTCTGAAGTACATTCAAAGGATTTCACCACCCCTTGTTGCTTGTAGTCTAGTTGCTTTTCTTCCGTTGAGTTCCTCGTTGGACACTCATTTACATAATGACACATTTTATTTCACTTAAAACATTTTATTGACTATAAATCAGATTTTGTCTTACCATCACCTTGATCTTTTACAGTGAAATTATGAGCCTTACGTCCCCTTTTACCACATCTATAGCACTTTCAAGAATTCAAATGTCATTCCCCATCATGATTTTTAACACAATGTTTAGAAACTATAAACATAATATTCTTAATGTCATACTTTTTTAAAGATTTATTTACTTTCATCTCCCACCTCAACCTCTTATTCTTTTGTTTTTTCAAAGAACACATGATCATCATCAAACTCCATTTATACCTTCTCCGTACATAGAACAATTTTTTCATAAATTTCTAACTCATGAGAATCTAAATCCATTTGATAATTTTGTCTATAATCTTGAGTAAAAATGATTGTTTTTCCTATAAAGATCTCATATGATGTTTGGATAATATCTTAACAATCAAGTGAATTTTGCTTCATATGTTTCCACTAATCCATCTTCCTACCTCAATTGCAAGAATTTGTTTTCATCCTATGATGAACCACCGTAGGAAAATATTTCTCAAGAAACATAACTTTGAATTCATCCCAATTAAGAGCATCAATATCCTCACTATCTGTAACATCCCAGGTAAATAATGAATAAAACATTTTCATATTTATTAATATTTACAAATTAAATATTAATTTTACTTTAAAGGGGTTGTTATGATCGATAGCGTACCCGATACGCAACGATGAGTTCCTTTGAAAACTTACGTTGCACACTAGTAATAAAATAATATTATTTTAAATGTTAGTTAACACGTAGCCGTTGTACTGGCGGTAATGGATAGAAATAACTAAAATATGATTATATATGTTTGTTAAATGTTTTTACATTTATCTAACAAAGTATGAAGGCTTAAAATACGAAAAGAATTCAATTTTAGGCTTATATACTCTAATTTTCACGAAAGGTCCACTTATCACCTTTTGACGGCGAACCATCATTAAATATAGTTTTGATCAATCTTATAAATTCTATTGGACCAAATATAACTCTTCTTTATATTCGGGACATCAAAATTTACTTTGTGTAAATTTTTGGTATCTTTCCGATAAAGTTCATTTTTTTTAATGAATAGTGTAAAATGTTGTATTTTAATTCAAAACCTCTTTTTAATCTAATTTATTTATATGATTATATTATAATTTGAATTGGTTTTAAAGTGAAATTAGAAAATATTTTTACCATTAAATCCAATAGTGGTCGTTGGATTTAATTTCACTTTGAAATCGGACTTAAACTAGTGTCAATCTTTTGATAATTATTGTTTCATAAAAACACGCTATTTGCTCTGACAGCGGGAATTAATTATTAAATTAATTAATGTGAATTATATGTTTTGAATTTTGTAAAATATACTTCATTTTTGAATTCATAATATCAAATATACCTTAGGGTGAAGTTTTGGTATTTTTCTGAAAAACTTCAATTTTTGATGAATAGTGAAACCACTAAGTGGTAGTTAAAGAGACTGATTTTCCTTTTAAATGAAACTTTGCCACTTCTGTGATTTGATTTTCAAAAATCCGATATACATGGTTGTCATGAGGAAGTAAAATGTGGTTCAATGAGATTAAAATAATTTTTTGGTGAATAGTAACTTTTAAGTTCTTAATCGCAATTAGTGGTAATTAGTGTAGTTTAGGGTAAAAATAATGTTTTAATAATATGAGATGAGCTTGAAACATGTCCTACCCTCATTGGATGTGTCATGGCCGACCAATACAAGCCATGGGTCAACTTGGGGACCCCATGGAGCCACTTTGGTTGGGAAATGACATAAATAACTTTTTATTTAATGTTAAAGTAAAAATGACACAAACATGAGTTATTTTACTAAAATAATTTGTACATGGGGTTATACAAGGCATATTTCTGACTATAAATATTCATTAGAAATATAAAAATATTTCCTAAATCATAGTATTTTTTTAAAAAAATTTAGACATTAAATAAACTAAATTATTTATGACATCATGATGATGCATCGATGACCTCATTATTTAACGATTTAAATAAAATAGAAAGATAATGTAATATCTAAGACCTACACATGTCCAAAAACTATTGTATGAGTATATTTAGAACCCTTATCACCTTATCGTTGAATTATATAAATGTGGGACCTTTTTAATCCGAAACTCATTTCAAAATAAAGTAACTTATCTTTACTTTTCAAGAGTGCCCCTCCTCTCCTCTTATAAAAGGCCCCCACCTCTACCTCCTTACCCACACTCCAAAAGCCTTTGGCTCGGACAACCCCTTCCCATTTTATCTCTCAACTTCCCTCTCTTACTCCTGGAAGCCTCACTTTGGGCATAAGTCTTCTCAAGGAAGCCTTTTAGCTCAAACCAAAGGGAGTTACCCGATTTTAAGGTAATGTCTTCTTTTGAGTCCTTTTGTTTTATTTTTCTTCTCCAACCCCCTAAACTATTTTTATTATTTTCTTTTGTAACAATTCTAGTATCCTAAATATAGTAGGATGTTGTTATAAGAAGGATTAGAGCTACACTTACACACACCTGCATATAATGGTTAATGAACATATTGTTTCCGTGGATGGCGAATTTTTGCCTCCCGAAACGATGATTGTTCAGCATTCTTTTAACACCTTCAAAGGTGGCCATTAAGATGAAACTATATTTATATATGATATATAATATGTGTATGTTTTCCTTAAGCTTCTGTATTTTTCATTTTGGGTATACCTTTATGGTTTCCATTATGGGTAAACGCGGTATCTTCATTTAAGGAAGTGCAGACTACCGCCCCCTCAAAGTGATGTGATTCGTTAATGCCATATGTGGGACGTATAAAGAATGGATTTAAAGTTATTATATGTGATGTTATAGTGGAATTATAATATACCTCTATATCATTATTTTTTCTTTCCATTAAAGTATGAGATAGAAATGAAAGTAGCGTTCATGCGTACGTACGGCTTACCGTCTCCATGAACGGTGCATTTCATTTCTTATCCCCAAATGTAATGTACTATTAAAATTACATGTATATAATGGATATATATAATGAATGATATATCTAAATGATGAATATAATTCTGGAATTAAAATATACATACCTCTCATTTAGTTTTAATTCTAGTAATATGACAAAGAAATGAAAGTAGCGTCCATGCGTACATACGGCTTACCGTCTCCATGAACGGTGAATTTCATTTCTTACCTCTAAATGATTATGTAATATTATAAATACATGTATATTCTGGATATATATGATATATATGCTATCCAAATCAGGAATTTCATCCTGGATATAAAGAACCTTTGACCACACGAACAACATGTAATTGTAAGAAGTCCACTTTCGACTTAAGAACCAAATATCGACAAAACAAACATTATTAACATAAATGGTTACATAATGTTTATAACATGGAAATATGTGATATAAAAGGAATAATGAACTTTAAAACGGTTCTTAATCAAGTAGAAATTAACTCAATTTTATTATTCAGGATGTTAAATAACGATCATGTCAAGTCGGACCCGAGGTAAGGGACTTCGTCTCAATCTCCTTTCATTGAGGCATATTTTGTTTTATACACAACTTTCTTTTATAAGGTGTATAAACCCTTTTGACTTTTACTTTTATACAAAAGGAATCTTTTTCTATGAAGCGTTTTACTAAATGACAAAAAGAAATGTTTTTTTAACGTACGCGGTGACAACGACCTTTTCCGCCGTCGCGAGTATTATTTGGTCTTTGGCTTCCTCAACAAGCCGTAATGTTTTTAAAATAAAATAAATATCATATACTCTTTTATGTATTTTGGTATTGAAAATGGTTTTGATAATGGATTCTATTATGTCAATATATTTATGATATATTGTGATTGAAATGTGGAAATGTTATCATTCCTTTATATTGGTTTTATGTTTTATGATTTTATATTGGTACTTGGACATTTTAACGGGTGGTTACGTGATAAACCATATGACGGGTGGTGCCATGAATACCAGGATGGTTTGTTACGTTATAAACTCCAATTCATTGCGTATGGAACTCGGCCGTATGGCTATTCCATTAAGTATGTATGGAAGTTGGCCGTATGGCTATTCCATTAAGTGATATGTGTGGAAGTCGACCGTATGGTTATTCCACATAAGTATGTTTATGTCCCAAGTTACCTTTATATATTTTATTTGTTCTTTATATGGGTTTTATGGTCATCATTTGGTTACAAAAGGTAAGTAATGATATTTTATTTAGTGAAGAGTTTTTTTACTACTTCATGAAGGTGAAGGTATTACTTTGATAAAGTATACATGGTTTACTTGATGTTTGAAAAACTAACAGTTTTCATTCTTTTTGTATACCTTACTGAGCTTTTTATGCTCACCCCAAGTTTTTTTGAAATGTTTTTCACAGGACTTAATGTGGAATAAGGTCAAGGATGGGATCAAGGGAATGTCATGCTATATAAAACATGGAACTAGACATGTTTCTTTTTAAGAGTTTTTTTTATTATGGAAACATAGTAGAAGTGTCTACTTTGTAATCTTTTGAGATGTAATAGTTATGTTCTAATTCTCTAAAACTCTAAACCTGAAAAGATCCTCAATGTGAATTATTCATCTAATTCAATATTAAGTAAGGTTTAAGGCTGGGGCCTTATAGTTGGTATCAGAGGTCGGTTTAGACAACTTTAGGAGTTAGAAAATTGTTAAATCATAAGTGAATTTATGGTATTACTGAAATGATATAGCATTTAAATGTTACCATGTTGCTTCGCCTAATATATTTCTATGTTAAGAATGGTTTTCCACAGAGGAAACATGTCAGCTATGTGAGGAAGGCATACAGAGGGAAATGACCTTCTAAATAAGCAACCTGAGATGGTCAGAATCATAATTGAAGAGTTTGTTGTAGTGATGTCTCAGTTGAATTAGGTGATAAATGGTGGTTGTGTTTGTTGATGATATTTTGGTGTTTTCTAAAAGTAAAGAGGAGCATGAAATTCATTTAAGGGTTATCTTGCAAACCTTAAAAGAAAAGAAACTATATGTAAAATTCAGCAAGTGTGAGTTTTGGTTACAACAAATTTCTTTCCTGGGTCACATTGTTTCAAAAGATAGCATAACTGTTGATCTTGCCAAAACAAAAGTTGTTGAAGAATGGCCAAGACCCACAAATGTAACCGAGATCCATAGTTTTCTTGGTTTGGCAGGTTACTACTGAAGGTTTGTTGAAATTTTTCACGGTTATCTAGTCCAATGACTAAGCTAACTCGGAAGGTTGTTAAGTTTATCTGGACAAAAGAATGTGATGATTATTTTCAAGAGTTGAAAAGAAGATTGGTTAATGCTCCGGTTTTGGCACTTCCTTCCAGGAATGGTGAGTTTTTTATATACAGCGATGCTTCGTTGAAGGGACTTGGCTCTGTACTTATGCAGAATGATCAGGTAATTGCTTATGCTTCACGTCAGTTGAAAACTCTTGAGGTAAATTACCCTACACATGATTTGGAATTAGCTGCTGTTGTCTTTGCTTTAAAAATTTGGAGGCATCATTTGTATGGAGTAAAGTGTGAAATATATACTGATCACACAAGTTTAAAGTATATATTCACTCAGAAATAATTGAACATGAGACAGAGGAGATGGCTGGAATTAATCAAGGATTATGGTTGTACAATTCATTACCATCCTGGAAAAGAAAATAAAGTCGCTGATTCTTTGAATCGAAAAAGTAATGCTTTATTAGCAATGTTGCGTTTGGAACGTGATCCTTTGGTTAAGGATTTGATGAAATTTGGCATAAAAGTTGTTGGTGCAGGAAGTTCTTCTGTTTTGTTTCAGGTATCAGTGAGATCATCTCTATCAGATAGAATCAAGCAAGCACAGAAGCAAGACAGTGAGTTGCAGAAAAAGGTTGAGCTTGTTCAGAAAGGTAAGTTGCCTGAATTCAAAATTGATAATGATTGTATTTTGATATTTGGGAAGAGATTGTGTGTGCCTTGTGATTTACAGTCCAAGAGAGAGTTGTTATGTGAAGCTCATAGTTCTTCGTTATCAGTTCATCCTGGCAGTACTAAGATGTACAGAGATCTTCGGGAGTATTACTGGTGGGATGGAATGAAAAGAGATATTGCTGATTTTACTGTGAAGTGTTTGACTTGTCAGCAGGTTAAGGAAGAGTGGTAGTTACCGAAAGGGATGCTTCAGCCTTTACCAGTGCCAGAGTGGAAATAGGAAAACATATCCATGGACTTTGTAGTAGGATTACCGAATACATCTCAAGGTAATAATTAAATCTGGGTAAGTGTTGATCGCTTGACTAAATCTGCTAATTTCCTTTCTATACGAGTTACTTTTTCCCTAGATCAACATTCCTGTTTGTATATTAAAAAGATAGTCAGGTTACATTGATTTCCTCTCTCCATTGTATCTGACCGTGATCCCAGGTTCACTTCTAACTTTTGGAAAGGCCTTCAAAAGTTGTTGGGTACTGAATTAAATTGTAGTACAGCTTTTCATCCTCAATCAGATGGGTAGTCAGAACGAACAATTCAGACCTTGGAGGATATGCTACGAGCTTGTTCGATGGATTATCAGGGAAGTTGGGACCAACATATTTCTTTTGTTTAGTTTTCTTATAATAACAGTTTTCATTCTAGTATACAGATGGCACCATTTGAGGCATTATATGGGAAGCGGTGTCGAACTCCAGCATTTTGGGATGAAGTGGGTGAAAGGAAGCTGATGGGACCATAATTGGTAGAAGATATGGCAGAAAAAGTTCAGTTGATTCAGAAACACATGAGAACATCTCAGAGCAGACAGAAGAGTTATGCGGATAACCGGAGGAAGGATCTATCTTTTGAGGTAGGTGATCATGTTTCCTCAAGGTTTCTCCATGGAAAAGTGTGATGCGATTTGGTAAGAAAGGAAAGCTGAGTCCAAGGTTCATTGGACCATATGAAATTCTGGAGAGAGATGGATCAGTTGCCTATAGAGTGGATTTACCTCAAATTTTATCTCACTTACAAAATGTTTTTCATGTTTCGATGTTGAGGAAGTATATGCCAGATCCATCTCATGTTTTGTGCCCAGAGGTAGTTCAGTTGGAAGAGAATCTCTCTTATGAAGAACAACCAGTCCAGATTCTTGACCGAAGAGAGAAAGTGTTGCGAAATAAGGTAATCCACCAGGTAAAGGTTTTGTGGAAAAACCATATGGTTGAAGAGGCAACGTGGGAATATGAAAATTCTATGAGGGATAAATACCCCCACTTATTTTGATAAGTGAATAAAATTGCGAGGACGCAATTCCCAAAAGGGGGGAAGGATGTAACATCCCAGGTAAATAATGAATAAAACATTTTCATATTTATTAATATTTACGACTTAAATATTAATTTTACTTTAAATGGGTTGCTATGATCGATAGCGTACCCGATACGCAACGATGAGTTCCTTTGAAAACTTACGTTGCACACTAGTAATAAAATAATATTATTTTAAATGTTAGTTAACACGTAGCCGTTGTACTGGCAGGAATGGATATAAATAAATAAAATATGATTATATATGTTTGTTAAATGTTTTTACATTTATCTAATAAACGATAAAGGCTTAAAATACGAAAAGAATTCAATTTTAGGCTTATATACTCTAATTTTCACGAAAGGTCCAATTATCACCTTTTGACGGCGAACCATCATTAAATATAGTTTTGATCAATCTTATAAATTCTATTGGACCAAATATAAATCTTCTTTAGAATCGGGACATCAAAATTTACTTTGTGTAAATTTTTGGTATCTTTCCGATAAAGTTCATTTTTTTAATGATTAGTGTAAAATGTTGTATTTTAATTCAAAACCTATTTTTAATCTAATTTATTTATATGATTATATTATCATTTGAATTGGTTTTAATGTGAAATTAGAAAATATTTTTACCATTAAATCCAATAGTGTTCGTTGGAATTAATTTCACTTTGAAATCGGACTTAAACTAGTGACAATCTTTTGATACTTATTGTTTCATAAAAACACGCTATTTGCTCTGATAGCGGGAATTAATTATTATATTAATTAATGTGACTTATATGTTTTGAATTTTGTAAAATAGACTTTATTTTTGAATTAAGAATATCAAATATAGCTTAGGGTGAAGTTTTGGTATTTTTCTGAAAAACATCAATTTTTGATGAATAGTGAAACCACTAAGTGGTAGTTAAAGAGACTGATTTTCCGTTTAAATGAAAATTTGCCACTTCTATGATTTGATTTTCAAAAATCCAACATACATGGTTTTCATTAAGAATTAAAATGTGGTTCAATGAGATTAAAATAATTTTTTGGTGAATAGTAACTTTTAAGTTCTTAATCGCGATTAGTGGTAATTAGTGTAGTTTAGGGTAAAAATAATGTTTTAATAATATGAGATGAGCTTGACACATGTCCTACTCTCATTGGATGTGTCATGGCCGACCACGACAATCCATAAGTCAACTTGGGGACCCCATGGAGCCACTTTGGTTGGGAAATGACATGAATAACGTTTTATTTAATGTTAAAGTAAAAATGACACAAACATGACTTATTTTACTAAAAAAAATTACATGGGGTTATACAAGTCAGATTTTTGACTATAAATATTCATTAGAAATATAAAAATATTTCCTACATAATAGTATTTTTTTATAATTTTTATACATTAAATAAATTAAATTATTTATGACATCATGATGATGCAGCGATGACCTCATTATTTAACGATTTAAATAAAATAGAACGATAATGTAATATATAAGACCTACACATGTCCAAAACCTATCGGATGAGTGGATTTAGAACCCTTATCACCTTATCCTCTAATTATATCAATGAGGGACCTTTTGAATCCGAAACGCATTTCAAAATAAAGTAACTTATCTTTACTTTCCAAGAGTGCCCCTCCTCTCCTCTTATAAAAGGCCCTCACCTCTACCTCCTTACCCACACTCCCAAAGCCTTTGGCTCGGCCAAACCCTTACCATTTTTTCTATAAACTCCAATATCATACTCCTTGAAGCCTCACTTTGGGCATAAGTCTTCCCAAGGAAGCCTTTGAGCTCAAACCAAAGGGAGTTACCCGATTTTAAGGTAATGTATTATTTTTAGTCCTTTTGTTTTATTTTGCTTCTCCAACCCCCTAAACTCTTTTTATTCTTTTATTTTGTAACAACTACAGTATCCTCAATATAATAGGATGTTGTTATAAGAAGTATTCTAGCTACACTTACACGCACCTACATCTAATGGTTAAAGAACATATTGTTTCCGTGGATGGCGAATTTCTGCCTCCCGAAACGATGATTGTTCAACATTATTTTAACACCATCAAAGGTGGCCATTAAGATGACACTATATTTATATATGATACACAATATGTTTATGTTTTCCTTAAACTTATGTATTTTTCATTTTGGGCATACCTTTATGGTTTCCATTATGGGTAAACGTGATATCTTCATTTAAGGAAGTGCGGACTACCGCCCCCTCAAAGTGATGTGATTCGTTAATTCCATATGTGGGACGTATAAAGGATGGATTTAAAGTTATTATATATGATGTTATACTGGAATTATAATATACCTCTACATCATTATTTTTTCTTTCCATTAAAGTATGAGATAGAAATGAAAGTAGCGTTCATGCGTACGTACGGCTTACTGTCTCCATGAACGGTGCATTTCATTTCTTATCCCCAAATGTAATGTACTATTAAAATTACATGTATATAATGGATATATATAATGAATGATATATCTAAATGATGAATATAATTCTGGAATTAAAATATACATACCTCTCATTTAGTTTTAATTCCATTAATATGACAAAGAAATGAAAGTAGCGTTCATGCGTACGTACGGCTTACCGTCTCCATGAACGGTGCATTTCATTTCTTACCTCTAAATTATTATGTAATATTATAAATACATTTATATTCTGGATATATATGATATATATTCTATCCAAACCAGTAATGTCATCCTGTATATAAAGAACCTTTGACCACACGAACAACATGTAATTGTAAGAAGTCCACTTTCGACTTAAGAACCAAATATCGAAAAAACAATCATTATTACATAAATGGTTACATAATGTTTATAACATGGAAATAAGTGATATTAAAGGAATAATGAACTTTAAAAAGGTTCTTAATCAAGTATAAATTAACTCTAGTTTATTATTCAGGACGTTAAAGAACGATCATGTCAAGTCGGACCCGATGTAAGGGACTTCGTCTCAATCTCCTTTCATTGAGGCATATTTAGTTTTATACACAACTTTATTTTATACGGTGTATAAAACCCTTTTACTTTTACTTTTATACAAAAGGAATCTTTTTCTACGAAGCGTTTTACTAAACGAAAAAAAGAAAAAAAAAATAACGTACGCGGTGACAACGACCTTTTCCGCTGCCGCGAGTATTATTTGGTCTTTGGCTTCCTCAACAAGGCGTAATTTTTTTAAAATAAAATAAATACCATGTACTCATTTATGTATTTTGGTATTGAAAATGGTTTTGATAATGGATTATATTATGTAAATATATTTATGATATATTGTAATTGAAATGTGGAAATGTTATCATTCCTTTATATTGGTTTTATGTTTTATGATTTTATATTGGTACTTGGACATTTTAACAGGTGGTTAAGTGATAAACCATATGACGGGAGGTGCCGTGAATACCAGGATGAGTGGTTACGTTATAACCTCCAATGCATTGGGTATGGAAGTCGGTCGTATGGCTATTCCATTAAGTATGTATGGAAGTTGGCCGTATGGCTATTACATTAAGTGATATGTGTGGAAGTCGACCGTATGGTTATTCCACTAAAGTATGTTTATGTCCCAAGTTACCTTTATATATGTTATGTGTTCTTTATATGGGTTTTATGGTAATCCTTTGGTTACAAAAGGTAAGTAATGATATTTTATTCAGTGAAGAGTTTTTTTACTACTTCATGAAGGTGAAGGTATTACTTTGATAAAGTATACATGGTTTAATTGATGTTTGAAAAACTAATAGTTTTCATTCTTTGTGTATACCTTACTGAGCTTTTTATACTCACCCCAAGTTTTTTTGAAATGTTTTTCACAGGACTTAATGTGGAATAAGGTCAAGGATGGGATCAAGGGAATGTCATGCTATATAAAACATGGAACTAGACCTGTTTCTTTTTAAGAGATTTTTTTTATTATGGAAACTTAGTAGAAGTGTCTACTTTGTAATCTTTTGAGATGTAATAGTTATGTTCTAATTCTCTAAAACTCTAAACCTGAAAATATCCTCAATGTGAATTATTCATTTAATTCAATATTAAGTAAGGTTTAAGGCTGGGGCCTTATAGTTGGTATCAGAGGTCGGTTTAGACAACTTTAGGAGTTAGAAAATTGTTAAATCATAAGTGAATTTATGGTATTACTGAAATGATATAGCATTTAAATATTACCATGTTGCTTCGCCTAATATATTTCTATGTTAAGAATGGTTTTCCACAGAGGAAACATGTCAGCTATGTGAGGAAGGCATACAGAGGGAAATGAACTTCTAAATAAGCAACCTGAGATGGTCAGAATCAGAATTAAAGAGTTTTTGTAGTGATGGCTCAGTTGAATCAGGTGATAAATGGTGGTTGTGTTTGTTGATGATATTTTGGTATTTTCTAAAAGTAAAGAGGAGCATGAAATTCATTTAAGGGTTATCTTTCAAACCTTAAAAGAAAAGAAACTATATGGAAAATTCAGCAAGTGTGAGTTTTGGTTACAACAAATTTCTTTCCTGGGTCACATTGTTTCAAAAGATGGCATAACTGTTGATCCTACCAAAACAAAAGTTGTTGATGAATGGCCAAAACCCACAAATGTAACCGAGATCCGTAGTTTTCTTGGTTTGGAAGGTTACTACCGAAGGTTTGTTGAAAAGTTTTCACGGTTATCTAGTCCAATGACTAAGCTAACTCGGAAGGTTGTTAAGTTTATCTGGACAAAAGAATGTGATGATTGTTTTCAAGAGTTGAAAAGAAGATTGGTTAATGCTCCAGTTTTGGCACTTCCTTCCAGGAATGGTGAGTTAGTTATATACAGTGATGCTTCTTTGAAGGGACTTGGCTGTGTACTTATGCAGAATGATCAGGTAATTGCTTATGCTTCACGTCAGTTGAAAACTCATGAGGTAAATTACCCTACACATGATTTGGAATTAGTTGTTGTTGTCTTTGCTTTAAAAATTTGGAGGCATCATTTGTATGGAGTAAAGTGTGAAATATATACTGATCACAAAAGTTTAAATTATATATTCACTCAGAAGGAATTGAACATGAGACAGAGAAGATGGCTGGAATTAATCAAGGATTATAATTGTACAATTCATTACCATCCAGGAAAAGAAAATAAAGTGGCTGACGGTTTGAGTCGAAAAAGTAATGCTTCATTAGCAATGTTGCATTTGGAACGTGATCCTTTGGTTAATGATTTGATGAACTTTGGCATAGAAGTTGTTGGTGCAGGAAGTTCTTTTGTTTTGTTTCAGGTATCAGTGAGATCATCTCTATCAGATAGAATCAAGCAAGCACAGAAGCAAGACAATGAGTTGTAGAAAAAGGTAGATCTGGTTCAGAAAGGTAAGTTTCCTGAATTCAACATTGATAATGATTGTGTTTTGAGATTTGGGAAGAGATTGTGTGTGCCTTGTGATTCACAGTAGAAGAGATAGTTGTTATGTGAAGCTCATAGTTCTCTGTTTTCAGTTCATCCTGGAAGTACTAATATGTACGGAGATCTTCGGGAGTATTACTTGTGGGATGGAATGAAAAGAGATATTGCTGATTTTACTGTGAAGTGTTTGACTTGTCAGCAGGTTAAGGCTGAGCGGTAGTTATTGAAAGGGATGCTTCAGCCTTTACCAGTGCCAGAGTGGAAATGGGAAAACATATCCATGGACTTTGTAGTGGGATTACTGAAGACATCTCGAGGTACTAATGCAATCTGGGTTAGTGTTGATCACTTGACTAAATATGCTAATTTTCTTGCTATACGAGATACTTTTTCCCTAGATCAACTTTACCATTTGTATCTTAAAAAGATAGTCAGGTTACATGGAGTTCCTCTCTCCATTGTATCTGACTGTGATCCCAGGTTCACTTCTAACTTTTGGAAAGGCCTTCAGAAGTCATTGGGTACTGAATTAAATTTTAGTACAGCTTTTCATCCTCAATCAGATGGGCAGTCAGAACGAACAATTCAGACTTTGGAGGATATGCTACGATCTTGTTTGATGGATTATTAGGGAAGTTGGGACCAACATCTTTCTTTGGTTTAGTTTTCTTAAAATAACAGTTTTCATTCTAGTATACAGATGGCACCATTTGAGGCATTATATGGGAAGCGATGTCGAACTGCAGCATTTTGGGATGAAGTGGGTGAAAGGAGGCTGATGGGACCAGAATTGGAAGAAGAGATGGCAGAAAAAGTTTAGTTGATTCAGAAACACATGAGAACATCTCAGAGCAGACAGAAGAGTTATGCGGATAACCGGAGGAAGGATCTATCTTTCGAGGTAGGTGATCGTGTTTTCCTCAAAGTTTCTCCATGGAAAAGTGTGATGCGATTTGATAAGAAAGAAAAGCTGAGTCCAAGGTTCATTGGACCATATGAAATTCTGGAGAGATATGGATCAGTTGCATAAAGAGTGGCTTTACCTCCAAGTTTATCTCAGGTACACAATGTTTTTCATGTTTCGATGTTGAGGAAGTATATGCCAGATCCATCTCATGTTTTGTGCCCAGAGGTAGTTCAGTTGGAAGAGAATCTCTCTTATGAAGAACAACCAGTCCAGATTCATGACCGAAGAGAGCAAGTGTTGTGAAATAAGGTAATCCACCAGGTAAAGGTTTTGTGGAAAAACCATATGGTTGAAGAGGCAACGTGGGAATATGAAAATGCTATGAGGGATAAATACCCCCACTTATTTTGATAAGTGAATAAAATTGCAAGGACGCAATTCCCAAAAGGGGGGAAGGATGTAACATCCCAGGTAAATAATGAATAAAACATTTTCATATTTATTAATATTTACGAATTAAATATTAATTTTACTTTAAAGGGGTTGCTATGATCGATAGCGTACCCGATACGCAACGATGAGTTCCTTTGAAAACATACGTTGCACACTAGTAATAAAATAATATTATTTTAAATGTTAGTTAACACGTAGCCATTGTACTGACAGGAATGGATATAAATAAATAAAATATGATTATATATGTTTGTTAAATATTTTTACATTTATCTAATAAAGGATAAAGGCTTAAAATACGAAAAGAATTCAATTTTAGGCTTATATACTCTAATTTTCACGAAAGGTCCACTTATCAACTTTTGACGGCGAACCATCATTAAATATAGTTTTGATCAATCTTATAAATTCTATTGGACCAAATATAACTCTTATTTAGAATCCGGACATCAAAATTTACTTTGTGTAAATTTTTGGTATCTTTCCGATAAAGTTCATTTTTTAATGAATAGTGTAAAATGTTGTATTTTAATTAAAAACCTCTTTTTAATCTAATTTATTTATATGATTAGATTATCATTTGAATTGGTTTTAAAGTGAAATTAGAAAATATTTTTACCATTAAATCCAATAGTGGTCATTGGAATTAATTTCACTTTGAAATCGGACTTAAACTAGTGTCAATCTTTTGTACTTATTGTTTCATAAAAACACGCTATTTGCTCTGACAGCGGGAATTAATTATTAAATTAATTAATGTGACTTATATCTTTTTAATTTTGTAAAATATACTTCATTTTTGAATTCAGAATATCAAATATATCTTAGGGTGAAGTTTTGGTATTTTTCTGAAAAACTTCAATTTTTGATGAATAGTGAAACCACTAAGTGGTAGTTAAAGAGACTGATTTTCCATTTAAATGAAACTTTGCTACTTATTTGATTTGATTTTCAAAAATCCAACATAAATGGTTGTCATTAAGAAGTAAAATGTGGTTCAATGAGATTAAAATAATTTTTTGGTGAATAGTAACTTTTAAGTTCTTAATCGCGATTAGTGGTAATTAGTGTAGTTTAGGGTAAAAATAATGTTTTAATAATATGAGATGAGCTTGACACATGTCCTACCCTCATTGGATGTGTCATGTCCGACCAAGAAAAGTAATTTGTCAACTTGGGGACCCCATGGAGCCACTTTGTTTGGGAAATGACATAAATAACTTTTTATTTAATGTTAAAGTAAAAATGACACAAACACGGGTTATTTTACTAAAACAATATTTACATGGGGTTATACAAGTCAGATTTTTGACTATAAATATTCATTAGTAAGCTAGAAATATTTCCTACATCATAGTATTTTTTTATAATTTTTAGACTTTAAATAAATTAAATTATTTATGACATCATGAGGATGCAGCGATGACCTCATTATTTAACGATTTAAATAAAATAGAAAGATAATGTAATATCTAAGAACTACACATGTCCAAAACCTATTGTATGAGTTCATTTCTAACCCTTATCACCTTATCCTTTAATTATATCAATGTGGGACCTTTTTAATCCGAAACTCATTTCAAAATAAAGTAACTTATCTTTACTTTCCGAGAGTGCCCCTCCTCTCCTCTTATAAAAGGCCCCCACCTCTACCTCCTTACCCACACTCCCAAAGCCATTGGCTCAGCCAAACCCTGCCCATTTTGTCTCTCCACTTCCCTCTCTTACTCCTTTAAGCCTCACTTTGGGCAGAAGTATTCCCAAGGAAGCCTTTGAGCTCAAACCAAAGGGAGTTACCCGATTTTAAGGTAATGTCTTCTTTTGAGTCCTTTTGTTTTATTTTGCTTCTCCAACCTCCTAAACTCTTTTTATTATTTTCTTTTGTAGAAACTCCAGTATCCTCAATATACTAGGATGTTGTTATAAGAAGGATTCTAGCTACACTTAGACACACCTGCATCTAATGGTTAAAGAATATATTGTTTCCGTGGATGGCGAGTTTCTGCCTCCCGAACTGATGATTGTTCAACATTCTTTTAACACCTTCAAAGGGGGCCATTAAGATGAAACTATATTTATATATGATATATAATATGTTTATGTTTTCATTAAGCTTCTGTATTTTTTATTTTGGGCATACCTTTATGGTTTCCATTATGGGTAAAAGCGATATCTTCATTTAAGGAAGTGTGGACTACCGCCCCCTCAAAGTGATGTGATTCGTTAATGCCATATGTGGGACGTATAAAGGATGGATTTAAAGTTATTATATATGATGTTATACTGGAATTATAATATACCTGTATATCATTATTTTTTCTTTCCATTAAAGTATGAGATAGAAATGAAAGTAGCGTTCATGCGTACGTACGGCTTACCGTCTCCATGAACGGTGCATTTCATTTCTTATCCCCAAATGTAATGTACTGTTAAAATTACATGTATATAATGGATATATATAATGAATGATATATCTAAATGATGAATATAATTCTGGAATTAAAATATACATACCTCTCATTCAGTTTTAATTCCATTAATATGACAAAGAAATGAAAGTAGCATTCATGCGTACGTACGGCTTACCGTCTCCATGAACGGTGCATTTCATTTCTTACCTCTAAATGATTATGTAATATTATAAATACATGTATATGCTGGATATATATGATATATATGAGATCCAAATCATGAATTGTTTCCTAGATATAAGGAACCTTTGACCACACGAACAACATGTAATTGTAAGAAGTCCACTTTCGACTTAAGAACCAAATATCGACAAAACAAACATTATTAACTTAAATGGTTACATAATGTTTATAACATGGCAATAAGTGATATAAAAGGAATAATGAACTTTAAAAAGGTTCTTAATCAAGTATAAATTAACTCAAGTTTATTATTCAGGACGTTAAAGAATGATCGTGTCAAGTCGGACCCGAGGTAAGGGACTTCGTCTCATTCTCCTTTCATTAAGGTATATTTCGTTTTATACACAACTTTCTTTTATACGGTGTATAAACCCCTTTGACTTTTACTTTTATACAAAAGGAATATTTTTCAACGAAGCATTTTACTAAACGACAAAAAGGAATGTTTTTTTAACGTACGCGGTGACAACGACCTTTTCCGCCACCGCGAGTATTATTTGGTCTTTGGCTTCCTCAACAAGCCGTAATGTTTTTAAAATAAAATAAATACCATATACTCTTTTATGTATTTTGGTATTGAAAATGGTTTTGATAATGGATTCTATTATGTCAATATATTTATTATATATTGTTATTGAAATGTGGAAATGGTATCATTCCTTTATATTGGTTTTATGTTTTATGATTTTATATTGGTACTTGGACATTTTAATGGGTGGTTACGTGATAAACCATATGAAGGGTGGTGCCATGAATACCAGGATGGGTGGTTACGTTATAACCTCCAATGCATTGGGTATGGAAGTCGGTCGTATGGCTATTCCATTAAGTATGTATGGAAGTTGGCCATATGGCTATTCCATTAAGTGATATGTATGGAAGTTGACCGTATGGTTATTCCACTTAAGTATGTTTATGTCCCAAGTTACCTTTATATATGTTATGTGTTCTTTATATCGGTTTTATGGTAATCCTTTGGTTACAAAAGGTAAGTAATGATATTTTATTCAGTGAAGAGTTTTTTTACTACTTCATGAAGGTGAAGGTATTACTTTGATAAAGTATACATGGTTTACTTGATTTTTGAAAAACTAACAGTTTTCATTCTTTGTGTATACCTTACTGAGCTTTTTATTCTCACCCCATGTTTTTGTGAAATGTTTTCACAAGACTTAATGTGGAATAAGGTCAAGGATGGGATCAAGGTAATGTCATGCTATATAAAACATGGAACTAGACATGTTTCTTTTTAAGAGCTTTTTATTTATTATGGAAACTTAGTAGAAGTGTCAACTTTGTAATATTTTGAGATGTAATAGTTATGTTCTAATTCTCTAAAACTCTAAACTTGAAAAGATCCTCAATGTGAATTATTCATTTAATTCAATATTAAGTAAGGTTTAAGGTTGGGACCTTATACTATCCATGATATTTTTCACCATCGACCACCACTGATCAGATACACCTTCAAAAATGTAAATAACAATACTTACATGTTCATTTCCTGAAAACCCCATGACATCAAAAATATTCTCCAGTGCTTTATTCCTTCGTTCAACTTGCACATGGTCAAATGATCCTTTGAATTATGGGGGATATTGCCTCGTGAAATGATTCACTACTAACATGTTCCTCTATGGTTGATCTGAATGATTTCAGGCATAGATACCACCACCATATATATCCTGAGTCAATTATTCCATCACTATAAAAATTTGTCTAGTTCTGATTCTGACCATCTCAGGTTACTGATTTGGAAGTTTTTTTCCTCTTTATTTCGTCCCATCATAGCTACCATGTTTCCTCTATAGAAAACACTTATAAACATAGAAATATCTTAAGTGAAGCAACATGATAATATTTAAATTCTATATCATTTAAATTTGGACATATAATTATATATTTCCATTAATTTAACAATATTCTAACTCCTAAAGTTATCTAATCCAACATCTGATACCAAATATAAGGACCCTACCTTAAACATTACATAATCTTGAATTCAGTTAATTATTCAAATTGAGAATATATTTTAGGTTTAGAGCTTTAGAAAATTAGGTCATAATATATACATAAGATCTTGAATATTACACACAGACACTTTTACTCAGTATCCATTTTTTTACTAAAATAAAAATAGTGTAAAAAAGAGTCATGTCTAGTTATATGTTTTAGAGAACCTGAATTTTCATTGATCCCATCCTTGATCCTATTCATCTTTAAGTCATGTGAAATAAAATTTAAAAACATGGGATGAGTTTAAAAGGATCAGTAAAGATTATAAAATAATTAAAAAAAACATCAGTCCTTGAATACATACCATGCATAATACCTTTAACTTATTTCATGAAATCATAGGATTAATGAATAACACATAGATATCATAAATCATATGGTAACTTGTGGCCTCCATATCATATTTACATTATAGCTATCACATCTACATAGGGAGTTACATTTGGAATACCCATCACATTATATTCTCTTAATCTCTTAGGAAAAACATTTATATTTACCAGAGTCAGGTTACCCAATGCATTAGAGAGGTATCTTAGGCTCACCCTCCCTAGTTTTATCACCAAACGACCTGTATACATAAATAATTCCCAAGAATCATATCATATTCATAACACATGAAACAAACATAAAGGAAAGATAACAATTCCACATTTCAATTACAATAAATTATTTAAATATATTTTCATAAAAAAATCAATTATCTAAACCATTTTCAATTCCAAAATATGTAAAAGTGTATATGGTAATTATTTTCTTTTTAAAAAAATTTGGATTGTTAATGAATCCAAATATCAAATAACGCTCACGGCGGCGGAAAGATCGTTATCACCACAAACATTAAATAGGAATATTCATTTTTTGTCATTTAGTAAAACGCTACGTAGAAAAAATATTACATTTTAATGAATTGAAAAGTCAAAGGGGTGTATAAACTATATAAAATAAAGTCATGTAATAAAAAATGTCTCAATGAAAGGAGATAGAGAAGAAGTCTCTTACCTCGTGTCTGAATTGAACCGTTCGTTCTTTAATCTCTAGAATAATAAACTGATGTTAATTTATAGTAACTTAAGAAACATTTTTCAGGTTTATTATTCCTTTTATAACACCTATTAACACCTTATAAACATTATATAATCATTTAATTTAATAATGTTCATTTTTTGATATTTGGTACTTGAGTAAAAATGAACTTCTTATAATTAAATGTGGTTCATGTGGTCAAAAGTCCATTATCTCTAGAATGATAACTATGAAATAGATATCATATATGTCATATATATCTAGTATATGTATATATATATATATTTATATTTATAATTGTATATAACATTTGGAGATAAGAAATGAAATGCACTGTTCATGGAGACAGTAAGTCGTATGTACGCATGAACGCTACTTTCATTCCTTTTTTGTATTTAGTGGAATGAAAACTTAATGAAACATAGGTAAATTATAATTCTAGTATAATATCATATATAATTTCATTAAATCTGTATTTTATATGTCCCACATAGGGAATGAACAAGTCATATCACATTGAGGGGGCGGTAGTCCGCACATCCTCAAATAAAATTATTGTATTTACCCATTATGGAAAGAATATAGGGATGCTATAAATTAACAATACAGAAGTATAGAGACAATATAAATACAATATATATCCCATATAAATATAGTTCCATATTAAAGTCCACCATGAGAGTTGGTCAGATGTATTTAAATGATCATCATTTTGTTAATTCCATTTAGAAAAATATTATATTAATATTTTTCAGTATGACTCAGCCTTATGTGAAACAATAGATTTAAAAGAAACATGTTGTTTCATGTCGGGTATGCCATCAAACATAGAATTCCCTTTAAATTAAAATTAAAATTAAATTCAAAAATATTAAAAAATAGGAAAATTTCATATTATTTATATTGTTGGGATGTTACATCCTTATCCCCTATTGGAAATAGCATCCTCGCAATATTAGTCACTTATCAAATAAATTGGGGTATTTATATGTTACATAATTTTAAGATTCCCACGTTTCCTCTTCAACTATATGATTTTTTCACAAAACATTTACTTGATGGATTACCTTATTCTGAAATATTTTCTCTCTTCAGTCAAGAATCTGGACTAGTTGTTCCTATTAAGAGAGGTTTTATTCCAACTGAACTACCACTTGGATAAAAGAATGAGATAGATCTAGAAAATACTTTCTCAATATTGAAACATGAAAAACATTGTGTACTTGGGATAATATTGGAGGTAAATCCACTCAGTAGGCAACTGATATAGCTTTCTCCCGTATTTCATAAGGTCCAATGAACCTTAGACTCAATTTTCCATTCTTACCAAAACACATCCCACGTTTCCATGGGAAAACATTGCAAAAGACAAGATCACCTACCCCAAATGAAAGATCCTTCCTCCAATTATCTGCATAACTTTTCATCCTACTCTGAGTTTTTCTCATGTTCTTCTAAATCAACTGAACCTTTTCCACCATCTCTTCTACAAATTCTAGTCCCATCAACTTCTTTTCACACACTTCATCCCAAAACGATTGTGTTCAACACTACTTCTCATATAAAACTCAAATAGATCCATCTCTATACTCGAATAAAAACTTTTATTATATGAGAACTCATCCATATAAAGATGTTGGTACCAACTTCCCCAGTTATACAGTGAACAAGCACATAGCATATCCTCCGTGTTCTAAATTTTTCATTCTGACTTCCCATCTAATTGAGGATGAATAGTTATACAAAAATTTAATTTAGTACCAAACGACTTCTGAAGGCTTCTTAAAAAGTTATAAGTAATCCTAGGATCCCAAACAGATAAAATGGAGAGGATAATGCAATGAATCTTGACTATCTTGTTAACATACAACCGATAATGTTGATCGGGAGAAAAATTATCTCGAATTAGAACGAAATGAGCAGATTTAGTCAACTAATCAACATTAACCAAAATTGCATTATTAACTCGATATGTCTTTGTTAATCCCATAACAATGTCCATGGATATATTTTACCTTTTCCACTCTATCATCGGAAAGGATGAAGCATCCCTTTCTGTAACCGCCACTCTACTTTAACATGTTGACAATTCAAACACATCAAAGTAAAGTCATCAATATCCTATTTCATTCCATCCCACTAGTAATACTCCCAAAGATATATCTACATCTTAGTACTTCCATGACGAAATAAAAAAAAGAGAACTATGAGCTTCACATAATAACTCTTTCTTCTACTGTGAATCACAAGGCACTCATAATCTCTTCCCAATACTCAAAACACAATAATTATCAATGTTAAAATTAGGCAACATACCGTTCTGAACCAACTCTACCTTTTTCTGCAACTCACTATCTTCCTTCTATTCTTTCTTAATTCTATGTACTAGATATGATTTCACTAACACCAGAAACAAAATCGAGGAATTTCCTGCACCAACAACTTTTATACCAATTTTCATCAAGTCTTTAATCAAAGGATCTTATTCTAACAGTAACAAGGTTATTGTAAAATTATTTTTTTTTGAAACAAAGAATCAACTACATTATTTTCCTTTCCTAGATGGTAGTGAATTGTGAAATCATAATCCTTGATTAATTTCATACATCTCCTCTAAATCATGTTCAATTACTTCTGAGTGAATATATACTTCAGAATTTTTTGGTAAGTATATATTTTACATTTTAATCCATACAGATGAAGCCTCCAAATTTTTTAAGTAAAAAACAACAATAGCTAATTCTAAATCATGTGTAGGGTAATTTAACTCATGAGGATTCAATTGATGTGAAGCATAAAAAATTACCTGATCATTCTGCATAAGGACACAACCATGTCTTTTCAATAAATCTTCACTATATATAAAAAACTCAAAACTTATAAAAGGAAGTTCTAAAATAGGAGAATTCACCAATCTTATTTTTAATTCTTAGAAAACATCATCAAATTCTATTGTCCAGATTAACTGAACACCTTTTCAAGTTAATTTAGTCAGTGGGATAGATAACCATGAATAATTATCAACAAACCTTAGGTAATAACCCGACAAACTAAGAAAACTACAGATCTTAGTTATATTTATTGGTCTTGGCCATTCTTCAACAACTTTTGTTTTAGTAGGATCAACAATTACACCTTTTTTAGAATGAATGTGGACAAGGAACTAAATTTTTTGTAACCAAAACTCACACTTGAAGAATTTTCCAAACGTTTTCGTTTCTTTTAATGTTCGCAAGACAGCCCTCAAATGACATTCATGTTTCTATTTACATTTGGAATAAACATAAATATCATCCATGAACCCAACTAAGTTCATATCTTCGAACTCATGTAGAATTATATTCATAAAATCCATGAATACAATAGGTGCATCGTTTAACCCAAAAGGCTTAACTACGAATTCATAATGGCCATATCTAGTACAAAATGAGATCTTCATAATGCCTGCTTCCATTACATTCAATTGATGATACCTCCACCTAAGATAGCATACAGAACTAAGTCGATAGTAAATTCAACATCCCGACCACATATATACCAGAAAACTCATCAGAAAAATCGTCAAGAAAATGATTTAGCACTAACAAATAATTAATATGAACAGTTCCTTTTGGTTTCAACAATATGTGCAAGGTAACATTCATATCCATAACTTTCTAGTTTCTCAGCTTCCTGATATTTTATCAAAAGTAAGGGTTCATTCATGTAGACAAACTGAAATTATTTCTCCAAAGAAACCTATTTAGCTCTGAATTCAATCTTATCATGATACATTGAATGCTAATCCATACCAAAAATAACACCAAACACTACTAAATGCTAAACAATAAGGTTTCGAGGTAGATTCTTTCAGCTGAAAAGGATATGAAGGTTCTTATAATAAATTTTGTTCCTCAACATTTTATCCCACAGTTTTTAACATATGTCCAAGATTCATACCTTGAGATGGAATTTCCAATTGACTATAAAACTTATCATAAATGAAAAAGTGTGTAGACCCTTAATCAAACAACACATTGATATAATCTAAAAAAACAAACAGAGTACCTGATATAACTTCATTCGATGTCCCAACACCTGCTGAAGTAGTGGTAAAGGATTTCACCCCCCCCCCCCCCGTTCTAATTTTAGTGTTATATATTTCCCTCAATTGAGTTTTTCGTTGAACACTCATTTCCATAATGACCCATTTCATTACACTTAAAACATTTTATTGACTGTAAATCAGATTTTTCATTATGATTATCTTGATCTTTTTCAATGCAATTATGAGCTTTATGTCCCATTTTACCACATTAGTAGAACTTAACATAATTCAAAATTCATTCCCAGTATTCTTTTTAACACAATTTTAACAAACTATAAACTTGATTTTTTCCATCAAACATTTTTGAAGAGTTCTTCCCTTTCATCTTACACCTTGACCTCTTACTATATTTTTTTTTTTCAATGAACACTTGATCATCGGAAAACTACATTTCCACCTTCTCTGCACATCGAACACATTTTTAATAACTTTTCATGACACAAGAAGATAAATCTCTTTGATACTTGGGATTTAATCCTGAGTAAAAATGATTGATTTCCCTATCAAGATCTCGTATGAGGTTTGGAGCATACCCTTCCAGTCAAGTGAATTTTTCTTCATAAGTAGCCATTGAGTCATCTTCCTGCCTCAATTCCAAGAATTGTTTTTCTATCTTTAGATGAACCACCTTTGGAAAATATTTCCAAAGAAACATACCATTGAATTCATAACAATCAAGATCATCAATCTCCTCACTATCCCTGATATTCTTCACCATCGACCACCACTAATCAGCTTCACCTTCAAAATGGTAAATAGAAAGACTATACTTTTGATGTTCTGAACACCTATGACATCAAAAATCGTCTCCAGTACTTTAATCCACCCTTCAAATAGCACATCATTAGATGATAAACTGAATGATGGGGGATGTTGTCACATGAAATGATCCACTACTGACATGTTTCTCTATGGTTGATCTGGATGATCTCATGCATGGATACCACCACCATCTATTGCTTGAGTAAATAGTGCCATCATTTCAACAAATTGTTCAGTTCCTATTCTGACCATCTCAGGTTACTGATTTGAATGTTGTCTTCCCCTTGATGTTTCCCCATCATAACTACCATGTTTCCTCTATAGAAAACCATTCTGAACATTAAAATATCTTAGGAAAAGAAACATGGTAATCTTTAAATTCTATATCATATAAATTTTAACATAAATTAATATATAGACAATAATTTAATAATATTATAACTCCTAAATTTTTCTAAACTAACCTCTGATACCAACATTAAGGACGTGGCCTTAAACATTACATAATCATGAATTAAGATAATAATTCACATTGAGGATTTTTTTCAGGTTTAGAACTATAGAGAATTAGGTCATAACATATACCTAACAATGTGAATATTACATGTGGAAACTTTTACTCAGTATCCATTTTTTCATGAAATAAAACCTCCTAAAATAAGAGCCATGTATAGTTCCATGCTTTAGACAGCATGACTTTGACTTGATCCCATCCTTGACCCTATTCATCATTACGGCCTGTGAAAAACATTTCAAAAACATTGGATGAGCATAAAAATCTCAGTAAGGATTATAAAATAAAGAAACAAAACATTAGTCCTTCAATACATACCATGAAATAGATCTTTTTCATACCTCATGAAATCATAATACTTATGAATAAAACATAGAAATTATAAATCATAAGGTAACTTGAGGCTTCCATATCATATTTAAATTGTAGTTATTATAGCTACATAGGGAGATACGTTTGGAAAAAAATCACAGCATATTCCCTAAATCTATTAGTAAAAACAATAACTTTTAACTCTGTCACATTACCCAATGAATTGGAGAGCTATCTTAGGCTCACCAGCCCAGGGTTTATCATATAACCACACATATATGTAAATAATTCCCAATAACCATATCATATTCATGACACATAAAACAAACATAACAGAAAGATAACATTTACACATTTCAATAACAATATATCATTTAAATATATTGACATAACAAATCCATTATAAAAAACATTTTCAAAACCAAAAAATACGTAAAATAGTATGTGTTATTTTTTTCCTTTTGAAAACATTATACCATGTTAAAGAAGCCAAATATCAAGTAACACTTGTGACAATGGAATGGTCGTTGTCACCACATACGTTAAAAATAAACATAACATTTTTGACGTTTAGTAAAATTCTACTCAGAAAAAAGATTCTCTTTTAATGAAATGAAAATTCAAATGGTTTTATACACTGTATAAAATAAAGTCATGTATAAATCAAAATATGCCTAAAAAGGAGATTGAGATGAAGTCCCTCACCTCGTGTCCGACTTGACCGGTTCATTGTTTAATATCATGAAGAATAAGATAAAGATAATTTATACTTTCTTCAAAACCTTTTTGATGTTTATTATTCCTTTTATATCACTTATTACCATGTTATAAACATTATATAATCATTTAAGTTAATAACGACCATTTGGTGGATATTTTGTACTTAAGTCAATATAAACATCTTATAATTAAAAGTTATTCATTTAGTTAAAAGTGAATTATCTACATAATGATAATCATGATTTAGATATCATATATTTCATATATATATCTAGTATATATATGTATTTATAACAGTACATAACATTTGGAGATAAGAAATGAAATACAACGTACCTGGAGATGGTAAGTCGTACGTGCGCCTGAACGCTACTTTCATTTCTATTTCATATTTTTCAGGGAATAAAACTAAATTAAACATATTATTGTCATAATTTAAGTATATTATAATATATAATTTCATTAACTCCATCCATTATATGCCCCATGTTTTTCATGAATGAGTCAAATCACTTTGATGTGGTTGTAGTCTGCACTTCCTCAAATGAAATTATCGTATTTTTTCCATTATGGAAAAAATAAGGGTATGATATAAATGAAAAATATAGAAGTATAGAGGCAATATAAATATAATATATATCCCATATAAATACATTTCCATCTTAATTTCAACCATGAGAGGCGGTTGGGGGTATTTGGAAAATCATAGTTTTGTGAGGCGTTAGTTCACCATCCACAAAAATAGTATGTCCATATCCATTAGATAGAGGTGTGTGGAAGTATAGTTCGAATAATTCTCAGAACAACAACCTATTATATTGAATATAATGTTTTTTTTATAAAAAAATGTAATAAATAAAGTTTATGTGGTAGGAGATGTTAAATAAAAGAAAAGAACTTAAGGGAAGACATTACCTTCAAATCGGGTATCTCCCTTTGGTTTGAAGAAAAAGCTTTACTTGAATTGATTTCTGCCTAAGTTAAGGATTCTAGGTGGAAGAGAGGGATCTTGAAATATTATATGGGTAGAGGTTGGATGATCCAAGGGGTTTGAGATCTGTGAGTAATGGGTTAGTGGTTATGGATTTTTATAAGGGGGGAGGGGCTATTAATGAATGATTGAAAACATTATTTTATTATAAATTGATTTTCATTTTAAAAATATAAAAAACTCATAAATTTGAAGATAAGATGACTCCTATACGAAATAAAATAATCCTATAATAATTGGATAGGTTTTGGATAGTTTTTTAAATTTTATAATCTCATTTATTTAAATTATTTATTAATAAGGTAGTCACTCCATCATCATTATGTCATAAATAATTATATTTATTTGATTTTTAAAAATTATAAATAAAATACCATGACGTTGGAAATATTTTTATATTTCAAATGGATATTTTTAGTCATTGAGATAACTTATATAACCACATGTATAAATTAATTTAGTAAACGATATAAGTTTAGGTTATTTTTGTCTTTATTTTAAATTAATTAATATAAAGTGTCATTATCACTCCTAAGTGGCTCCATGGGGATCCAAAATCAACACAATGATGCCAATGGTTAGACATGTATCATAAAATATGATTTTGACATGTGTTGGGGTAATTTAATATTAGTATAATATTATTTGTTTACCCTTATTTACCATATTTACCTTTTAACCATGGTAAATTAAATATTTACTAAAATAAATATTCATAATGTCAAAAAATAAAAGTTACCTATTCACACAATTTTGACCTCTTGATTCCAAATATTGAATCCATTCATAAAAATTCAGAATACAAAAGTGGTAGAAATTAATTTAAAATTAAGTCTCGTTGTCAAAACTAAAACGTGTTTTTATGAAATGACAACTATCAAAAGAATTACCTTTTGTCCAATTTAATAGTGAAATTACTTCCAATGGACAAAATTGAATTAAATGGTTAAAATATAATACAATTAAAATTTAAAACCAATTAATATAATATTCTATCTATATAAGTAAATTTTATTAAAAGGCAGTTTAGAATTAAAAAGATGTATTTTTCACTATTCATAAAAAATGAACATTATCCAAAAAATAAAAAAAATTCGTCCCAAGTAAATTTTTATGTTCCTATTCTGTATAAGAATATAATTTTGTCAAATAGAACATATTAATGTTTCAAAAACTAGATTTAAAAATGGTTCACCATCAAAAGGCAGTAAATTGACCCCTTAAAGAATATTAGTTTATTTAGGCTTAAAATTGGATTCGTTCTTATATTAAGCCTCTAAAATTTATTTGATATATGTAAAAACATTTAACAAAATGTATAATCATATTTTAGATACTTATGTGCATTCCCTATAATACAACAACTATGAGTTAACTATTGTTTAATATAATATTATATTATTATAATTCAGTATAACTCTACCTTGGGTGCAACATAAGATTTAAAATAAACACATTATTGTGTGTCGGATACACCATCAAACATAGAATCCCAATTAAAGTAAAATTAATATTTAATTCACAAATATTAATATATATGAAAATTTCAAATTCATTATTTACCTTGGATGTTAAACTTATACTCTTAATTATGCTTACATATCTCCTCTATTTTCCCCTTCTGAGCATTTCAGTTCACCCATATCATATGTTTCCTTTCCCCATGTTATGAATAAAAGTTTGTTATAGGAATAATAAAGGGGGATGTCATTATGGGAGACGCCGAATATCATTCACCAATATAGAAGATTTTTTTCCAATTTTCTAATGTCACGAAACTATTTTGGTCCCCTAGACTGTTTTTTTAATGTATACAATATTCATCTAAAATGATGTAATATCCTTGTATTTTAAGACTATTTCACTATTGTTGGTATCAAAGGAATGGTTTAGTCAACGTTTTGAAACTAGGATGAGAAAACATTAATGAGACTCTTAAGAATATTTATATGGATATGTCTAGGGATGCCTCTAATGATAAGTATAAGGATGAGTCAATGTTTTAGATAATGTATAGGAATTGTTGTAAAGTTTATAGTGAGTGGATTCCTAGAAATACATCCATGTATTGATACTGTAAGTTCATATGGATCTGAAACATATGTACCAAGGTGTAATAACTCTGATAAGATGTCCACTGCCTAACTTGGGATAATCTGGTACAGGACAAGAGGCCTTACATCAAATCTGATTTGATACTCCCAAGGTATATGATTTGGAAATTCAAAAACTTTTCATGAAAAAATCATGAATGATTCAGACATGATTTGGCTATGAATAACCTTAGATGAACATAGGGTTCCATCTATTATGGAAGGTGTCATAATTTATAAATCCATAATGTAAACATTTTCATGAAAATGTGGTTTTCTAATATGTTAAGTAATAATCACTCTATGTTCTGGTTTTAGTTAATGGAATGAACCAGAAGGTAATGGATTACTGTTAAATGTGATGGAAGATTTTCTAATGAGAAATCATGCGGTATGATCATGAGAGTAAAATATGTTGTGATCATTCCTATTCCATTTTCATGGAACATGATTGAAAATGTGTACCTTAACCCATAGTGGACACACAATGGAATAGATAGAAGGATTTGGTTGAGAGATTGGGTAATCAATACCATTGAGAAAAGATGATGCAGTTTTCTTTGCGTTAATAATGTGGGGAGAATTATCAATGTGAATATCTTTATGGAATAATAAAATGTTTTTATTGTGGAAAATAAGGACACAAAAAAGTGACATTAATAGAAAAATATAGAATTTGGTTAATATAATGGATGATAATATTGTCCTCCCTAAGTCATCATTGAAGGTTAAGTGTTTTAAATGTGATGTAAATGTTCATTATGACACTCAATGTATTAAGAGGAACACTCCTGAGGAGGATCAACAAGGTGGTGCAAGTAATGGTTGTATTATTCTTGATAACGAGACTATATATGAAATGTAAAAGGAAATTGATATTGTATAATAGGATGAGGTATCCTTTTAAGGGTATATATATGAAATGGAATAATCAAAATTTATATGTATTTGTATTGAAAAATTAATTCATATGAATGATGAAATGTACAAGGGTTTTTCTACTTATGTTTTTTTCTATGTATTTATATGATTATTTTCAATGTTCCCGATGGACTAGATGAGTTATTTAATTACAAGGTGGTAGTTTTGACTAAGGGAAGGATACCCTTAAAATATTCTTTATGATAATATAATGATACTATGAATAATAAATTGGCTGGTAATGATTACTAAGGGACTATGTAAGGAATTGTTAATTGGTGGGTTAGTTAATGATTGATGATGTTTACATGATTTTTTGGATTTAATGAATATATCTAGTATACTTTGGAATAAGAAATAATTACTGTTTTTTAAAAAGATTTATGCAAATTAAGGATGTTACCATTTCTCGAAAGAATATATAATAAGGGTATTCAAATGTTTGGAATGTGACACACTTGTGGTACTCTAAGATATATGGGTATCAATTTTAAGCATAATTCATTGATTTCATTCCAATTATCTATATTACATTCATTCTAAGGGGTCATAATGATAACCATTTATAAAAAATTAATGTTAAATTTTAGTGGAGGTACATCAGCATTGTGTCTGTATTAAAAACCTTGGATAAATTGTAATTGAGTGATTAACCATATTTCAAGTACATCCATCATATTTATTTTCTAAATTATATTATACTGGATTTGAAAAATTTCATCATGTATGTCAGGTGTCAAACAATCATGGTTTGATAGTTTGTGGGTCTTGAAACCTTGACCGAAGGATGATGAGGTTTTCACGCCTACCACTGGCCTATATGATGTCCTAGTTTATGTATAATCATTCTTTATGAATAATTATTTATGATGAAATGATATTGTTTATTTTTATGCATAGATATTATTGTATTAACCATATTTAATTTTAATAATATTTATATATAAAAAGTTAAACTTTTCATTATTTTATGTGCTGTAATAACTACTAAAGCGTATTTTAGTGATTCAAGCATCAATGTTAATTTCTGGTAATCCATTTCATGAATAAATTGATGAATTGGAATTAGATAAAATCACAACCAAAAATGAAATTTTTGTTACATTCATGTTCAATAAAATAATTACTCAATGATATGATAATGATCAAAAAAGAAAATTAGTTTTCCTAATACCTAATCTTTTTTTGAATAGATGGCCATTTAAATCATCACAGATTTATGACTTTAAGGCCCTCATATTTTATTTGATCATTCAATTGATTGTGATTTATGACCTCAATAACTCCCTATAATTATTTATGTGTTATATCCATATCCTATTTTCACTCTTATCCTATGATGTCCTATGTGGAAACCTTGTTCTATGTATCTTTGGGTAACAATTATGGTTCTAACATTCCCTTTTAAAAGGAAGAGTTTCTATACATTATTAAGACATGGGTTTTAATTAATGAAACATTAAATTATTAATCCTTTGATATCATATAATAATTTCAAGGGATAAATTTATTTCAGGGGGGGTTCGATGTAACACCCAGATATTTTGTGAATTATTTCCAAATTAATTAAACTTTTTTTTATATTTTTCATTTCATGAAACACTGAATATAGATAATTTTATATGTAAAAAATATGTTTGGATTCTTTTATATGCAACCCCATGTTAATCTTTCACTATAAATGATATAAAGTTTATCCCTCACTACATGAAACTCCTAGGATAGATTAGGTTATACACAATAGTAAATTTTCCCATTGACTTGCATAAAACACATGAATGTGGTTTACTCAACAATAATATAATATTAAAATGTGATTAATTAATATAATAAAAAAACATTTCTATTAAATTAGAGGTAATTAATTTTATTGATATTTTATGAAAATATATCATTTATACAATATAATATGGATTCATAGGTTACCAATTAATTTTAAATGAATATAAAAACTACTTAGAGTAAAAAAGGAAATATTATTATGGTCACAAAGTAGTTTTGTGCTATTAAAATAAATTTTCATTTATGATTTGTAATGAACTAAGTCAAATATTCCATTAACATATAACAATTACTTTCCATATGTCATATGCAATACCATGTTTCAATGAAACATTATTTTATTGTTATAATTATTTGAAGTGTTTGTTATAACAAAACCATTAAAACATTGTAATATGAATACTAATACCTACTAATTAGATATTTATAAAATTGTTTTATATTATTAAATAAATTTGATAATGAAAAATTAAATTTTTAGTAATCCCATTACATTTCAAAGAAATATTGTTTTCCCAAATAATGTACTTTTCATGTCCATTTGTGAAAAACAATTTAATTAATTTTAGACACTTTTAAAATTTGAATTTGAAAAAATAAACATTATTTTTTAATTTTGAACATGGAAATTATCAAATAGTATATTTTTTGATATTTTTCAGAGAAACTTTATTTTTTGATGAATAGTTAAAATTGTGGCGTTTTAGTTAAAAACTTCCTTTTTGTTTGAATAATTATTAATGTTAAAAAATACTTTCATTTTCTTTGAGGTAAAATTTGATCAACTATAAATCTATTAATATTATTTATGCCATTATAAAAAATTTCACTTTGAAATTTAATATAACAAACTTAAAAAAAATTGAACTACTTTCCATTGGGTATGTACTATCTCAATGATACTCTATATTTTATTATTATCTTGATGCTCAAAAATAACTTTGTTCGTTTTTCTAAGGATTTCACATTTAGTATATTTAAGTAAATTAATATTATTTATATTCTTAATTTTGGAATTATTTTAATGTTTATTAGTTGTGTGGAATATTTTTCAAACTTTTCGGAAAATATTTTTAGGGTGTTATGGGAACATTGTTCATATTGTATATTGAAGAACATAACGTAAGTATTAAAACCTACATTATTTTTATTTCCAATGTCATAGGATCCACACGTATGGTTAATCAACCTAACATTGATAGAAAAGAATGGTAAAAGAACCAAATGTTTGGATGGACCCTTACATTTAACCTATGAGAAAAGTGTGGATGAAGAACCCTACGTAAGTAAGGAACCATACATTTGAGAAAAAAATGTATGGTAATCAACTTTAACTTTGTAATTTACCTTACATTAACAAATTTGTATAGATAATATACATTATGTTAGAATAAAAAATAGGTATGGATCATCAACTCGGTGTTTTTGATGTTTTATTAGCTTATGAAAAGAACCCAACATTTGACTTATTCAAGCATTGGATATTCGAATTTGCGACTATATCAGTAATTTTGTGAAAAGGGTTTTTATGAAATATCAGGATGATTTCATGCTCAATTCAAATCCATATTTTAAATATCGTCTTTGACTAATTTAGAGGAAATTTTTTATTTAGAGGATCGATTTAAGAGAAGGAATTCTTGCCTATTATTAAGTAATGTTACGACTGTTCTATTTTCAAATTTGTATTATCTCGTGTTTCCGGTGATTTTGGTGGATCTAGATTTATGAAGCATGAGCTTGTAATTATTAGATATATATATGGATATGATTTAAATATAAAAATAGATACATACACATCTGCATACATACATAAGAACATATAAAGATCTAAGAAATTCATTTTCATGAGAAGATCTTTTTCAGATCTGCTGTGACGAAAACGTTCAGACTCTATTTTCTACTGAAGAAGAGAAACCATGAATATTTACTTATTCTAAATTTAAGTTAAATTGTATGACTACTTATGATTTATTTCTAATCATATTTCAAGATCTCTTTCATCCAGATTGTTTTAGAACTATACCATCGGGAAGAAATACTTTTTTGGAGATGACGATCCATCTACTGCCAGTTGCGTTCTATTGAAAATGTGAAGAATAATATGAAGTATTTTAAAAAAATACTCATTTATTTTAAGGATTAATATATTATAGATCTAATATGTTTTTGTATGGTTCTTGGTTTCTGGACTAGAATGATCTATTTGGAATCCATACTTTGTAAAGGTGTCAACTGCCTGCACTTGGTTGTGGATAGTCTTGTGATAAGAGGTCTGAATAGTGAAAACCACCAATCTCGTGGAGAAGTGCATTGGTTGAGTGGAATAGAGGATTTTCGTGCCTTGAACCACTATATATCCTCCTTTCCTATGCTTTTTTTATTTATACTACTTAATCATACTTAATAGAGTTAAAGGAAATAATTGGTTCTGCTCAAGATTCTTGAGAAGTTTTTTTTTTAAGTCACAATTCACCCACCCTCTTATGGTGATCTTATATTTTCCGACCTAAAAATTTGTATCAAAGGTAAGTTTTTGAAAAATCTATATCAATAAGAAATCATTAAGGTCAATACAGAGAGATATCAATTATTGATACTTGAAAAGGAATGTCATTGGTTTGTTATACTTATTTCAATGGTGAAAAATATGGATGATACAAATCAAGAATGATTATCTACTTGAATATTATTGGGTTAAGAGTCTAATATAAGATCACTTATACCTATAAGATTCTTGAAAAAAACCTAGGATACTGTAAATGATTCTGAATACGACATAGATTCTAAAGTAATTAATAATATTATATGTGGTCTTAGACCAGATGAATTCAACTGAGTTTGGAAGATCCCAACTACCTATGAGATGTGGTAGACTATAGTAGTTTCCTATGAAGGAAATGAAAATGTAAGACAGATGACGTATGAAATAAAAAAATTAAAATTTTAATGTTTTAGAAAGTTTAATAGAGAAACCATTACCCAGATTAAGAGTAAGAATACATAAATTTCCAAAAATATAAAAACCTTAATAGATCCTATAAATCAAGAATATCATGCCTTGAATGTACTGAGAATTCTCCCTACCAAAGGGAATGGAATATCAGCTTCCATTAGACAATAATCACTAGTTAAAGATTAAACAATGTGCGAATTGATTGGAACTCTGATGATTTATAAATTAGAATTGAAATACAAAGCTAATGATCATAAAGTATTAGTGAAAAGGGTAAACAATTCCTTAAAGGTAACTTCTCAAAAGAAAATTGGAAAGTCAAAACAAGATATTAATAAAATTATAGAAGAAATATATAATTCCATATTAAAGAAGTATAAATAACTAAACAATATTCACAGTGTGGTTTTAGGAGAAATAGACCTTTTACTAAAATAAAACAGAGAGTTAATTGAGAAATTTAACTCATCAACCACATATAGTGCATAACATGATAACAAGATTAAGACACTACAAGCTGATGTAGAAAACTATAATATTTATTCTATCCTCTTTACAAAAGGAGAAAATATATTAAATTAAATTCTTGTAAATTTTTTATTAAAATGTAATGATATGGTATATGAAATAAATATGGAAAAACTAAATAATATAAAAACTATATTGTTCCCAATTAAAATATCTTGACTTTTCATTACTATGGAACTAAAGGACATATTACTAAAAACTGTTATCTATGAAATCCAAAAATCTAGTTGAATTTAAAAAAGATTTTTTTTCAAACTTATTTGATTCAAATTATTTGAGTAATGGAAAAACAAAGAAAACTTGGATTCCTAGATCCTTATTATCTAACACTACTGGGCCTAAGAAAATATGGGTACCAAAATAAACTCTTGTTTAATCTGTCTTTGTAGGAAGTATAGTACAGAAGTAGAAAAGTTATATAGTACATGTATAGTGGATTCTCTAGGTGCATGAGTGGAAACTCGTGATCATAATTCAGTTACAGAACTGGATTTCAGCATCAATACTCAGAAGAACCTGCAGATTCATCTTCCAGCTTCCATGGAGAGCATGTCTGATACTTTGGCTATGTTATCTATTGTTAACAGTAATGTTGCTTCTGGAAAAAATTCTCAAAATGCTTCCCATCATTCTGGTTCCCATGGATGCTCACAAATATTTTCAAAGGATAGTGGATTACCTGAAGTTGTTAACATTGAGGACCTGCTTCAATGCTGCAAAGGTCCTCAACGTTTGAAAAGGAAAGTAGGGAGACCCCCTAAAGCCAGGAAAATCATGGATACTGCTTTAAAGGTTAGGAGTTCAAAGCATATTACCATGACTAAAGCATGTCTTGATGAGCTGACTGAATCTGGAAATAATTTACCATGAGTTTTCTCTCGGCTGGTTCTTGTCACTTTATGGCATTGGTTTCAATGCCATATTTTCTTAGTCGGTTTTTGAATGGGTTTCAAAGGAGGATTTTCACCTTTTCTCTGAGATTAGCAATGTTTCTGGTTTATGACTTACAGAATGAGGAGGATGAGTATCAGTTTTTTCTGAATTTTCAGATTGAAATCCATGATTTTTTTATCTCTTTACATGATGATAAAGAAGTTGTAATTATTGTTTCATACCTGGATACTTCCACAGAGGTTGAAGCTGGGCAGTATTGTGATCATAATTCAGTTACAGAGCTGGATTTCTGCATCAATACTATGAAGAACTTGCAGTCATTTTTCAGGAAAATCTCGGATACTGCTTTAAAGCAATGGTTTGGACATCAAAGGATTCAAATCTATTTTTTCGGAGTTCACATGGAGTTGAAAATGGCTGTGAATGGGTCAGACATCATGGTTTTGGGTGATCCTCGGTATCCTGAAAGGGACTGATAATGCAGTTCGATGGGCAGTGGGTCGTGGTGACATCAATCTGTGGAAAACTATCTGGATTTCCTGGAGGAAATTTTATCCATGGTGCAGTGGGAGGTGTTTGATATAATTATGATTGGTCGATGAGCTGAATAGGTGTACTCTTTTCAGATCATTCTAATGAAGGTTTCAGAGTTGGGTATTCATGGATCTCTTTCATTATAGAGGCAATATTGATGGGGGAATCCAATCTTTAGTACAAGGGTATACCTTGGAAGTTGAAATTTTTGGTTTGGCACTTGTGGAATCAGGTGATTCCTTCAGTTGAGAATATTCAGGTCAGAGGAATCATGCTGGCTTGTAGATTCTAGCATTGTCTTTTGACACAGCAGGAGACTTCCAATTATTTGTTCCTTATAGGGGATTGGGAACTATTTTTTGGGGGTCTGGTTCTTCATTTTGCAGGAGATGAATATTCACGTTGTTGATGGTTTGAGGCATGAAAGGATAGAAGACTGGTTTCAGAGGCAAGTCATCTTGGGATTGATGGATTCTTTTGGTGGAGGGTAGGCTTTCATGTTGTTATTTTTTGGCTTATAAAGGCCAGGGCTGTTGTCTGCTTTGGTCTCTTTCCTTTTCACCTTAACCATTTTTTATGGTTTTGGTGTTTTTTGTTTGTATTTTTCTTGTACTGTTTTCTTTTCTCTTTAATAAATTTCCGTTAACATATTATAGATCCCCCATAACTATAAATGTTTATACTTTGAACCTATATTCCTTTTGTAAGAAGAAGATGAATTGTTTAAATGTAAACATAAATGAATCACGAATTTGGCATAAAATACATGGACATTGTAGTTTTTATTCATTACATAAGAAATCTAAGAAAACATTAGTTTTTTATTTTCATAATCTTAATATTGAAAGTGAATAATTCTGTGATGTATGTCAAATTGTAAAACAAAACAGATCTTCCTTCAAATATATTAACAAAATTTATACATCAAAACTTTTAGAACTTATCCACATATTTTTTTAGACCATCAAGAGTATAATGTTTTTCTGGTAAATTATATGTATATGTTTTTGTTGATTACAATTCTATATTTACTTTGATATATTTTCTAAAATATAAAAACAAAGATTTTTCAATATTGGAATGTTTTTGAAAACTTGTTCAAAATGAAAAAGGTTTTGAAGTAATTTTGTTAAGAAGTGATCATGGGGGAGAATTGGAGAATCATAAATTTAATTACTTTTTATAAAATATAGCTATTAAACACCTCTTATCGGCACCAAGAACACCTCAAGAAAATATTATTTCTGAAAGATTAAACAAAACTATTCTGAAAATGGCTTCAACTTTTATAAAAGAATAAATAGTTCTTGCATATATCTAGGAAGAAGTTGTAAGCAAAACCTGCTACATAATTAATATACTTTTAACTAGACCAATTTAAAAAAACTCCCTCTGAACTTTAGAATAAAATAAAACAAAAATTAATGTACTTCAATGTATTTGGATGCAAGGTATATATTATGAACACCAAGCATAATCTTCGTAAATTTGATCAAAAATCTGAAGAAGTAATATTCTTAGGATATTATGCTACTTCCCACTCCTATATATTTTTTATTAAAAAGACATGGATTGTTGAAGAATACGTTCTGGTGCCATCTGATGAATCTTACCCTTTTTCAAAATGAATGATCCAATTGATGAAGATTACTATAATGAAAACATGAGAGTTTATTACTTTAAAGATGATTTTTAAAATGATATAAATATAATTCATTCCATTTCAGAAGAACATGACACTGATGAATCTAATAGCATTTTACCTAGATAGTTTAGAAAACTATTGAATCGTCCTTTAGAAACTGTTATAGGATACTTAAACATGGGAAAATAACTTGAAGAAATGTAGGTAATCTAGTTGATTTATCTGATTTTCTATCCCAATTATATCCTATGTCTGTATTAGATGGATTAAATTATGAGAGTTGGATGACAACAATTTATGAAGAACTAAAACAATTCCTTGGAAATGATGTTTGGTAATTATTTGAAAGACCAATCATCTATCTTCTTATATAAACTAAATAGGTATTTAAAAATAAACAAGATGATCATGGAATTATAACTAGAAATAAAGAAAGAGTAGTATATAAAATATATAATCAAGAATAAGGCATATATTATGATGAATCCTTTTCTCCTGTAGCTAGACTAGAATCCATTTGAATATTTTTAGCATATGAATCACATATGAATTTCAAATTATTTCAGAAGGATGACAAGTCTAACTTTTTAAATAGTTATTTAATGGGGTAGTCTATGTTGAAAAACCTCCTGGTTTTGAAAATTAACAAAACCCAGATTTAGTTTTTAAACGTAATGAATCTCTTTAGGACCTAAAACATCTACCTAGAGCATGGTATGAATAATTAGGTTATTTACTTTTTAAAATGATTTTACTTTTGCTATAGCAGATCCAACTCTTTTCAATTAAACTATATATTCTAATATTTTATTAGTTCAAATTTATGTTGATGTTTAAATTTTTGGGTCAACTAAAAAAACATACCCATGAGTTTTGAAATCTAATGAAAAAAGAATTGGAAATGAGTGTGATGGGAGAACTAAATTACAATTTAGGACTTCAAATTTATCAAAAAGGATTTGGAAATGTTTAGAATAAAGGAATATACAATATTGATTTACTAAATAAGTTTGGAAATGAAAATAGTAGGATATATGCAACTCCAATTTATAATAATGTAAAACATGATTTGGATGAAACAAAAAAACTAGTGGAAAACAAATTATATAGAGGTTTGATTGGTATTTTATAATATCATATTTCTAGAAGGTCAGGCATTATGTATTCAGTATGTCTTTGTGTGTGATTTCAATCAAATCCTAAAGAATCACATCTTACTACTATAAATAGAATTTATTGATGATTAAAAGAAACTATTTTTCAATATCTTCCTTTTCCAAAAAACTTATGATTTTAATTTATCTTTATAATTTGATTCTGATTTTGGAAGATGTAGATTATATAGAAAAAGTACCTTAGGAACCTATCACTTATTTGGTAAATACATAATGTCATGGTCTACTAAGAAACAATGCTCTATTGATCTATCTATAGCGAAGCCAGAATATGTTTCTTCAGGAAATTGTTGTGCACATGCTTTGTTGATGAAAAACACACATATGGACTTTGAGCTAAATTTTAATAGTATACCTATTTTATGTGATAAAACTGGTGATATAAATATTTCAAAAAATTTGATACGTCATTCTATAACTAAACATATTGATATAAGTCATCATTTTCTAAGATACCATGTTCTTAAAAAAGATATATATTTAGAATTTGAAGATATCTAATATCAATTACCTGATATTTTTTCTAAACCAACTCCCACTGCTAGTTTTTATTTTATTAGGCGTGAGATATGATTATTTAATTTTAAATAAGTTTTATTTAATTTTCATTTTAATTTTATTTGTCAGATTGTTTTTATTGTTTTTATTTTAAATAATAAATATTTATTTAATTTGATAAGTTATCATTAACAAATAAAATAATTTATTTGATTATTTTTAATAAATTAGTTTTATTTATTATTATTTTTATAATTATTATGTATTATTTTTAATATGTTGTATACGGTTTTTATATTTTACTTTTATAATTATTATCATATGTAATGACATGAGAATCATGGTTCTGTCATAAAATAATTTGAATTCCAAACCCACTCTTTTCCCAAACCTTCAAATACCAAAGCCTTTATATCTTACGTCTACCTATGTTTTCCCTTTGAAACCCAATAAACCATTTAACCATAAATCATTAGAGTTTTCAAGTCTAATTCGATAGAAATGGAAATTATTATGATGGATGATGAGGGAAAGGCAAGTAACACCATGATCCAGTGCTCAATGGGTAGAAAATTCCTTTAAGAAAAAGTGGTCATTATGAAGTGGATTTACTAGAAACACATATTTTTTTAAGCAAGCACCTTCATTTCAAGGTCCCGATATGACATTAAATAGGGATTACAAAAACAATTATATGAGGTAAAATTGTGATGCTTCTGTAAAATATTTCAGTTTAGGTTTAGAGACAGTAAAGATTTAATAATCACTAAAATATAGGATAGGGATTTCTTTATTTCTTCAGCTGAGATTGGGAAGATTCTGAACTTCCCTCATGAGGGAGATTTTAATTGTGACTTGAAATCAATAGGGTATTAGAACAAAAAATAATAATATATTTTGTCTTTTCTATTTGGATAATCAAATATTAAGAAAATGTTTGTGAAAGATTTGGAAGTTGACCAAATGTTTTTAGTAAAGTTCTTTCAAACTGGAATAGCACCCCAGATGGATGAAATGGAGAAAATTATATACACCGACTTGTATGTCATGTTTCTATTTTTGTGTGAGATTAAGTTGAATTTCCCCTGATATATGGTAGGATATTTGAACCATTACTATAATCTTGAAGTGAGGATTAATTTTTATCGGGATGGACTGATAATTTAAAAAGCATGTTTAAAAAGGAGTTGATCAGATTGATCGATACAAGGGTGGGATGTGAGGACAAAAATGTAATAAATTCTAGATCCCTTAGGAAGTTATGATTTTTATGGAGCACATTCGAAGGGAATATTATTCCTTTTCACGTATATGAGGACCAGATCTCAGATCAGGGGGGGTGAATGTTGCTAAATCTAATGAAATATTTTCATAATCTAGTATTTGAGAGGCTTCAAAAACCTTAAAGAGATTACATTTTTTAGATGAAGATGAAGCTAAAAATTAATTATGTCAAGAAGAAATTTTAAGGTCCAGGAATAGAGAGGTTCCACAAGAACCTGCTTATAAAAATATTCTAGGTTCAGTAGATCCTATCAGTTATAAAATTTGGAATGAGCAAGTTCAAGAGGATGGAGAAGTGGTACAAGAGGAAAGGAAGGAATAATTATTTCCTTAAAGAGAAATAGAAACTCATAAATATGTGATTCATTGGGAATAAGTGGTTCCTTGAATAGAAGTAGTAGATCTAGAAAAATCTCAAGTGTCTGAAACTATGCATCAGTGTATAGATCAAATTGGAAATGACCAGTAAGAAGATCTTATTCAAAAATATATTGCTCACGAGGAGTAACAGGAAATGTAAAATTTGAATCAAGAATCCTAAAATATGTCTACAATTCAAACTGATGTTTTCAATGATACATTTTCTATTGAAAATTTAGAAGAGCAACCTTTTAAAAAAAAAAAGACAAGGATAATGAAGAGAAATATGATTCCCAATCTTTACCCTTGGTACTAGTAGATCAACCACTAAATCAAGAACAATATTCATATGATACACTATCAGATCATATGGAAGATATAGTTATGAAGTTCCCTATATCTTAAGAAGAAAATTCTTTTATGAAAACTGAGCTGGAAAAAGAATGATAGAATTTGGAAGATTTGATGGAAAGTACAATTTATAAAATTGAATTTGATGCATTCAAGAGAGAAGTGTTTAATGAAATTTTAAATATGAAGTTAGAAGTTATTTTAAAATGTGATTTTTTGGATTTATAATGATGCTTATGACAATAGTTTGAGTTTGTCAATGAAAATCATGCAATTACATCTGGTACTTCACCTGACTTGGTTAAGAGATTTCATGCCATTATATCTGTAATGAAAAATATGAATTATAGACTGTATTTTTGTCAATTTAATATTGTTCCCTTGTCAGTTCTTCTAGGAAATCAAAAATATCTTAATGAGAAAATGACTTCTAGTAAACTAGGTATGAGAGACATGCTCAACAATTTCACTAAAAAGCTGAATGTTGTTACTGAAAAAGAGGAAAACATGCATTGGTTTTTTTAAGGAAAATTTAATCGAAGATCTTAATGCGAGTCATGAAGAAAGATATTAATTATTGATCAGGGAGATTTAGTAATGAAGACATTGATGTTGTAGTTGGTAGAATTGAAGGAAATGATTCAGAATCACTGAAATCCCTTATCCAACCCTTAAGCCACAAACCATGATTCTCTGTCATTATATATCTATAAACTATGCTATAATGAAATCTAATTGATTATAATTTTATTTGTTTTATATATTATATATTTTATGTCTATGTTAATCTTCCAGAATTCTAGAATCTATTATTAATAAAAAATTTCTCATTACATGTACTTACATTTCAGTGATACATTAAAAGTGTTTTATTCCATATTCTATAATTTCTTTTTGATATCAAAAAAAGGATTAGATAATTTTATAAACTGAACATTTATTTTCTTTGAAAATTCCATAAGGATATGTATACATTTTAAAAATAATTTAACATATTGTTTTTTAATATATTTCTACTGAAAATGGGATAAAACTAGATAATTTAATAAACATATCATTTTATTATTTTTATATATGTTATGAAGAAATATGGATAATAATATTATTTATAAATAAACAAATTCACATTGAAATAATTTTTTCAAAATTAAAATTTTTTTTATACATTTGAAAAATTATATATTTATGAAAATAATTTTAAGGGTTTTGTGATCATAAAAATGTGGGAGATTGTCGGTCATATATTTTCTCAATAATACTCTATATTTTATAATGACATTGATGCCCACAAATACCCTTTTTTGTTTTACTAATGATTTTACATTATGTATATTTCGGGAAATTAATCTTCTTTATATTCTTACTTTTTGAATTATTTTAATGTTTATTATTTGTGTGGAATATTTGTCAATGTTTTCAGAAAATATTTTAAACGAGTTCTGGAAACACTGTTCATACAGTATGTTGAATAAAGTTACATAAGAAATAAACCCTACATTAATTTTTATCATATTTCATAGGATTAGTATGTATGGTTAATCACCCTTACATTGATAGAAACATATGGTGAAATAACCTTATGTTTGGATGGAACCTTATGTTTGACATATGAGAAAAGTATGGATAAAGAACCCTATGTATGTAGGGAACCTTAAGTTTGAGAAGAAAATGTATGGATCACTAACCTTACTATTGTAATTAACCAAACATTAAAAAAATATTAAGGATCATATACCATACGTTCTGAATTCAAAGAATTAAGGATCATCAACCTTGTGTTTTGATGTTTTATTGGATTATGAAATTTACCCTACATTTGACTTCTTCAAACATTAGTGATTTAAATTTGCATCTTTATCCGAGATTTGGTGCAACAGTCATTCATAGAATATCAGTTTGAATTTATGATCGATTGAAAGCCTGATTTTAAAGCACACCTTTGGCTGATTGAAATATGATTTTATTTGATTCAATGTATTGAATTAAGAGGAGGAATTATTTCCTATTATTAAGGGATGTTATGACTACTTTGTATTGAAATTTAAATTATTTCAATCTTTCAAGATATCTTTTTGGATCTAGATTTATGATGTAGGATCTAGTATTTATTCTATATATATATGTGCAGATGATTTAGATATATAAATTGATACATACACATCTGTGTATATATAGATGAACATAAAATGATCTATTAAATTCATTTTTTGAGAAGGTCATTTTCATATCTACTGTGATGAAAACATTCAGACTATGTTTTCTATGGGAGAATATAAATGTTGAATATTTACTTTTTCTATATCAATGATCTATTGTAAGTCTACTTCTGATTTCATGCTGAGCATATTTCAATATCTATTGCAACTGTATCGTTTCGGAATTGTAACTTCTTGAATAAATCCTTTTATGAAGATTTCAATCCATCTACTCTCAGTTTCCTATTGTTGCACATGTGAAGAACAATTGGAATAATTTTAAAATAATACTATTTTTATTTTACGAGTTCTAGCTTCTTGATAAAAGATGTGTTTGTATAGTTCATTGTTTGATAACTAGAAGCCTCTATTTTGAATCCATGCATTGTAAAGGTTTCAACTGCTGACACTCAGTTGTGGATAGTCCTGTGATAAGATGACAGAGTAATGAAAATCACCAATCTCGTTGACAATATTATTAGTCCTGTGGACTAGGGTATTTTTCTGCCCTAGACCACTATATATCCTTATGTCCTATGCATTGTTTATTTATACAACTTAATCATATTTAACTAAGTTAAAGGAAAGAATAAGGTTCTGTTCAAGAATCATGAGATTTTTTTAAGTCAAAATTCACCACCCCTTGTGTGGTTATCTCATATATTCCGACCCATCATTTTCTACATTAAAAACTTATAATTTCACTATGTCTGTAGGATCTACATTAATCTTAATCTTATATCATATATGATTTCAATTTCCAAAAACCAAAATACACCATTTTAGACATTATAATATTTCTATTCTAATAATATCAACATAATTTTTTACAAAAAAAGATAAGGAAAAGTGATTAAAATTAATCACAGTGATTAAGGTCAAATTATGATTAATTAGTTAATAAACCATAAAATTAAGGGCCCAAATTGAATAACTGATTATAAAACACCCATTTTATATCCATAATTCATCAAAAACCATATATTATTTATTTATATTGTTTTATTATAAAGTTTTTATGTAAGGATATTTGTACACCTAACTTGTTTTCAAAAATTCCAATTGATTCATTTTCCTTCCCAATAAACGCCACCACCGCTGACACTTATTCACACCACTAAAAACACATAATATCTAATACTCTCTACCCGATACACTTACCAAAATGCATACCTTCCTCATATAAGACATACATTGGGAATAATTTATTCCAATGAATCCTTTTGGCACAAACCAAAAAGAGTTACCTGATGAAGAGGTAATGTCTTCTCTACAGATCTTTAATTTATTTTCTATATCCACCCCTCCAACTCTATTTATTCTATCATTATAAAAAAAACATAAATATTCCAAATATAACAGTATATTTTTATGTAAATGTTTCTACCAACACATATACACACCTTCTTCTAATGGGTGATGAACATACTGTTTCTATATACGGGGAACTACTGCCTTACGAAATGAAGATTGTTCATTTTGTTCATTACCACCGACCAAAGTGGCTGTTATGTTGGAAATTTTGTTTACATATGTAATATATTAAATTTATTATGTATTAATTTTTATGTATTAATTTTTATAAATAATATCTTTTTTACTATCCATTTTTTTTAATACAATAATTGTTTTTGAGGAAGTGTGGACAACTGTCCCCTCAAAGCGATATGATTCATTCAAAAACCACGTGTAATGTATTTAGGATGATTTGGGTAAATGTATAAGATATATTTGATATAATAAATCTACTATAATAATTATAAATAAATACACATATCGACAAATATATTTCTTATACATTCCTTATATCAACAAGATTATTAAACGGAAATATCATTCAGGAGTATACATAACCTACTGTCTCCATGAATAGTGTATTTTATTTCATACTTATATATTTTATAGATTATTATAATACGCATATAATTTATATAAATGATACTTATTTCATGGTTTAAATTATTTCAATCATGATATAAAGTATAAATTCCAAAGAGATAAGAAATTAAGAAACATGTGAATAATAAAGTGAATATTACCTGAAGTGAAACCATAACATATGATTATTAACCAGTGGGTAATATAAACTTGTAATAAAAACATATTTGGTATTAGATATACTAATATGATTCTATGAAATATTTATAATAAATTAATTTTTATTATATAGGTGGTTTGAATGCGTATAATGAGAGTCGAGACATAAGGTAAGGGGATTTCTTCAAAAAAAATTATTCCCATGAGATACACACAATGTTCGACAATAATTCTTTTGGTGTGGTGTATATAATAACACTGATTGTATTATATTTATATTATAAATAAATTTATGAGTATTAACATATCATTTTTATTCAATTTCATTCATGGGGTTTAAGTATAAAGAATTACAAAATCGGTAAAAATGTTTTGCCTCAATTTTTCCTCTTTGAGAATCATGTTTTGTTATGAACCCAAACTCTTTTTTTAGTTGTATATACATCAATTTTTCACATTATATAATGAATATTTTTCATTTAATGATATTTTTAAGATTCATGTAATTTTATTTTCTAACATTTTGAGTATGAAGACAGTTTACCATGTTATAAGAGATTATTGAGACAATCTCTATGGTTTTTAATATTATTTAAGTTTATGCATACTTTGATGAATTATTATGTTTCATATTTCAAGACATTCATGTTTTTTTATCCTATGTTTTTTCATGATTTATTAATGTAGTTTTAATATTTTTACTCTTTGGTACAAATGATGGTTAAGAATGTGTTTTTAAGAATTCACGAATTTACCCTCTCTTCGGTCCGAAATCTATGTTCCTTCAGAACCATATTTTCTAAAAAGAGTATGTAAGAATATTCTAATAATATCCTATGAAAATTAAAATAAATGTTCAGAAATTTTTTCATTTACCAAGGTTTTAAAATTTAACTAATTTCTCTTTTCGAATGAGAAATTTTCTTTCCTTTTTATTGTGTGAAAGTATTGATCTCTTTACCTCATAAGACATGTAAATATTTATCCATCATCAATCCTTTGAATCATTCTTTACATGTTCAAAAGTTGTTTTTTGGGAAAATAATTAATTGATACTATCACGAAAATTGGATTTCATTTTTTTTCAAACTACTTTTATATGGTTTCATGGAGAATGGTTTTCAAAATGAAATTAGATTTATTTTATAAGTTTTAATTGAAAATGTTTTTTAAAATATTTTCATTATTCTTTTTTCTATTTTAATGGAAAACAGTTTTTAAAGAATTTTCAAGCTTTATTTATAATTTTTCAATGCATTTTCATGGAAAATGTTTATCAGAACATTTTGAAGCTTAATTTATAATTTTTTAACATATTTTCATGGAAAATAGTTTTCAAAATGTTTTCGAGAAATATTTATTGTTTTTTAAAGTATTTTCAATTAGATTTTTTTCAATCATTATTTATATGGATTCAAATTATTTTTGATGAAAAATGTTATTAAAATGTTTTGAAGCTTATTTTCTATGTTTTCAATGGAGAAGGACATTGAATGATTCCAATTGTTAATATTTTTTAAAGCTATTTTCTATGAAAATTATTATCCTATAGTTTTATGCAGTAAAAATACTTTTTAAAAAAATAAATGATATTTTTCTCATGAAATAGTTTTGTAATATATTTTAAAATAAATTTCCATGTAAGATAAAATATATTGATGTTAATCATGTGCTTCTAGAAAATTATCTAAATGTTCCATTCATATCCTTTCTAAGAATGGGTTATTCTTAATGTCATAGTCTTTATAAATGTTGTTTCTCTTTCACGTGTTATTTTTTTATGAAATATGTTCCTATTTTTTGTATTATATGTTTATGAAATCCATTTATCATTGATGTGGTTTTTGTTTATGAAATTTTTTCCTCTTTCACAAGTTATATGATTACAAAATCTATTTCTATTTCATGAGTTATGATTTTGATAAAATAGTTATGAAACTGCTATCTTTTCCACGGGTTAGGATTTTTATACATGTTTATGATACCCATTTAATTACATGGGTTAGGAAACAATTTTTTATGAATTTTTGGCACATGTATTTATGAATTCATTATGAGACAGGTGGGACCTATACCCCCCTCTAATGCATTGATTAAATATTTATATCTCATGTTATATACTAAGTTGGTATTGGGCGTAATCCATGAATACTATGTTAGCTATGAGAGTGGACCATGACTAAAAATATGGTCTGATGAATAGACTCACACTACTAATATGGTCATGGGAGTGAACCCTGACTACCAATATGGAATAAGGATTGAACTCATGCTACTAATATGGCCATGGTAGTGAAGCATGACTACCCAAATGTTATGGGGAGTGAACTCATACAACCATGATGGTCTTGGAAGTAATGATTTTTATACTATTGAAATAATATTATATTCTTATGTGTCTACCAAAATCCCATTTTTATTCCTATTTTATGCTTTCATGGTTTATGTTTTTTATTTTCCTATAATTCATGTCTTATGAACTGCCATGAATTATGCCATGATTCGTGTATATTATTATTGATATGGATGGTATGAACTTACATTTTCATTATCTTGTTCTCATACCTTTATGATTGTAATTATACTTACATATATCCCTTATTTACCCTTACTGAGCTTTTGAGATCACCATTTCTGTTGTTTCTTTTCCCTTGGTGATGAAGAAGTGTTTTGTGTATGAGTACTTAAGGTTGAGGTCTTTATAATATATGTTGATGATCTTTCACCAGGATAGATGGGTATTTATCCATGTTTCTAAAGACACTAAACTTTTATGTTCCTTAGGCTTGTATTTTTTGTAATATATTGAATATTTATCTAAAATAATTAAATATATTGGTATGTAATTTATGGGTTGATATAATGCACACTAAAGGTATTATCATGATTTATTATTAAATAGATTACCATATTGGAAAATAGATATATCCATTCACTAAAGAATAAGTTTTTTCTTTTTGAGTGAAATTTTAGGTTTTATTCTTCATCATAGATAATTTATATGTAATAAAATATTTCTATTAAATATTTTTATTTTTTTCAATAAAAAAATTTAACCTAAATTATTTTTATAAATAAACAATTATATAAATTTTTTGATCCCCTGACTCAATCTCCCTTATCATTTCATAAATTTTATTTTTAGTATATCACTAGAAAAATAGAAACATGAGATCACACAAATGAGAAAGAGTCAATAGAAATACAGAATTCATCAGAAAATGCTACAATTCATTGATCCAAAACCCTTAACCCCTATTATTCATGTGAATCATGTCATCTATATCTTGAAAATAAAATTCAATATCCAAAATCAATTCCCATATCGTGTTATACATGGAAAATAACATCTTCATTAGGTGATTTCAATTATATAAGAAATGAATATGACCAACTTATTTCACTTTATTTTAAAAATATATATTCAAATATTTTCATGTTTTTCATCTTTTATAACATTAATTTTTATAATTTTTATTCATCATGAATTATGTGAGATAATACATATAAAAAATATTATCTCAACTATATGAAACTAATGATTTTTGGGGTTCATAAATTAGGTTAGGGAGTTTTTAATGCATTTTTTTAATGTCTATAAATAAATAAATTTTAACTTGATTATTTATCTGCCTATTTTATGTTATATTCATGTATAAGAGAAATTTATATATTGATTCAATATCAATCTTTTCTTAAGATTTTATTGTTTTATATGTTCACTAAATTAGAAATCATATATTATTTATTTAGATAAGAAATTAATATTTTTGTATAGTGGAATGTAAAAACATTATTATAATTACATTTTCGAGTTACAAAAAATAAATAATTATTAAAAAAAATTAGAAAACAAAAAAATGTCAATGGAAAATTAAATATGAAAAACAATAAAATATAGAATAAATATTATGAAAAATACTTTGGAAGAGATTTCAAAGAAAAAGAAAATGAAAATTTAAATTGGAAGACACATGTTCCCATGTATGTATATCATTATTAATATTATATTATTATTATCATTGAGATAAATAAGTAAAAATATCAATGAAGTAATGTTTATAGTCCTTTAGGCTTCTGTGGGGATTGTTTCTCCTTATAACATACATTATGTAGATAATATTATACTCAAATTCATGAGAGTTAAAAGAAAAATTAAGGCACTTAAGGATATTTTATCCAATTATGAGAAATATTCGGGGTCCAAAATATGTTGGAAAAACTCTTCTATTTATTCAATGGATTTCAATAATTTTTAGAAAATGGCGACTCTTAAATTCTTTTGTAATAGTGAGATAATTTTTCAAGTAAACTACCTAGATGTGACTTTTTTATAATACTCTAGTCTTTTTTGAAAACCATTACATCTATTTAGAAGAAAATTTTATATAAAATAATACAATACTATCCAGAACCATAATGGTTTATTATTTTTGAATATTAGATACACAAAAATTTATATTTTATGAATAATACTCAACATCATCCATAAAGGACTTCCTACAGAGGACTCGTTAATTTAATACCCTATTAATAATATTCTTTGTAACATGGAGAATGAAAAAATAAGAAAAGGGTGAGATCATATTCTCAGTAAGGGTAAACAGGGGTTATATCTATTGATTATCATATAAAATAATATAATAAGTTTATGGGTATGATATCTTTAAAACAACTACAAATTTTCATACCCAATCTAATAGAAATCATAAAAATGACTTGTAGAATAAAATATTTACATTCCAAAATAAATTAATCATATGAATGATAATTCATCATAACTCAATCATGAGTCATAATTTCATGTCATAATTTTATGTTGCATAAAAATCAATATAGAAACCATTTCATATGTCAAGGTTAATTACCATTACTAATATATAAAGAATAAACACATATTTCTCACATTCGATCAAACACATCGACTGGTTTCCCCAAACAGATCAATAACATCAACATGTTTCCCAATATGGATCAAGCACATCAACTTTTTTCTCATAACTATATCATGAGATATAATAATTTACATAATTGATTGGAAGGAGATATTGTTCCCACTGATAAAATAATGAACACCATATGTACTTGTTCCTCTGGATCATAAATCTTTCATCATATCAAAACCCATGATCATAAATGGGTTTCATAAGCATTAAATTCTAGAATAACCCATGGAATGGAATTGTGTATCATAGAAATTTCTTCTTTTAATCATAAACATAAACTATATTTTGAATAAATAATTATGGAATAATTATTTAATATCCAAGGTAATGATTTACTAACATTAAATAATTTTATCTTAAATGGAAATTGATTTTGAAGCATCACATGAAATTATTTTTAAGAAAAACAAACTTTCCATTTTGAAATCATTTTAAAAAATATGAATTATAATGAAAACCATTTTATTTGAAAATAACCTTATAATCATGTAATATAAGATTCAAATCATGAATACATCATGATAGTGTGAAACTTCACTCATGAGTTAAATTTTAAAAAAATCATTACATAATTATGTTAAAATTTCATAAAGTACAATGATAAAAATCTTCATTCACACTATTTCGTAAGAAAGTGAAATGTGGGTAAACATTATACTATTCAATTATAAGAGAACTGAAAAACAATTATTGAAATTATTTTTAAAAAACATATACTATGATGTAAAATATTCCCCAGTTGGGAAATAAACATAAACAATCCTAAATAATGATGATATTTTGAAATAAACTATAACCTCAATCCTCACATTACATTTCTCATATTGAAACAATCTCTTCTTTGGAAATACTCATTTAAATCTCCACTAAAGATCTCTAGTATTAATATTTTATAATATTAAAACCTATAGAATTTGTATAATTATTTATATAATAGAAATTGGAGTAGGATGGTCAATCTATAAGGCTCTAAGTATTGTAAATAAGAGAGTGCTGATATTCAACTTTAGAATTCAGGTGATGGACACCTTTGGAAGTTAATAAAAAATAAATATATAATCATACTATTATTGGTAAAAATACATCCAAATTTTATTAATGTCTAGCCTAGGGTATTATATTCTAGATATATCATCAACTGGAATCATTTGGATAATTTTAAGCTATCTTTTAAATTGTATCTTTTGTTTTAACCCCTTAATTAACCTATTTTATCCTTAACTATAGTAACTTATTTTGTAATATTAAATGGTTGTAGTTTTAAATAAAAGGTAAATATTTACTCATAAATTCATAAGTTGTGTATTTTCTTATCGAGACATATCCCCTTAATAATTATTTATGTTTTTAGGATTTATAAATAATTTAATAAAATATCATTATGGTCACTTTTGACCCTATATATTAATTTTACGTTATTAAAATTAATAAAACATATATAATTAAATATAATTATTTTAACACATATAAAAAATTTCATGATAGTAGATAATTATTTTGGATCACCTTAATTACCTCAAATTATAATACTTTTTATTTTTTATTTATCATTCATTTGATTTTTCTTTTAATGGAATAATTTATAAATCATTATATTGTAAGTATTTAATGTAATTATTTAATTACTAAAAGTTATAAATATACTATAATAAAGAATATGTATACATTAGGCACAAAATTTCTATTAAGATTCATTCATAACTAATTTTTATCACTATGTGAACACATAAATGATATTTAAAACTAAGAGAGTGACATTTTGACACTTCCACTGGATAAATGAATATATAAGAAATTTTCATGGACAATGGTATATTAAATAACTCAATTTTGAACCTTAGGTGTTAAGGGTAGAATTTAATTAATCCAACAATAATTTGGAATAATAATTACAACCTGATCACTTGGTTTTATCCAAGATTAACCGTATACACCCTTTAACAAGATGACAACTTTTACTATCATTACAATTCTTATTGACAAAAAATTAAAGGGGATAAATTACCAAAATTTAATCTCCTTATTATAAATCATACATTAATTTTATCAAATTCAATACCTATAAATTTTAAAAATCAAATTTAATTTATGTACAAAAATTTTGACAAATACTGATTTTTAGAAAAAATAAAATTATAGACATAAAATTGGATATATTCCTATCATATACAGAGATAAATATTTTCAGAATGTATAAAAATTTATATAATGGCAATAATTTATACATTACAACAAAATAATAAAATAATAAGGATTTATTTACTATTAAAAAAATTTACTCATAAATAATTTTTAATAAACAAACACTTTTATTTTAAAATATGTTTTTATTATTAATTCCAAGCATGAATTTATTTTATAAATTTATGAATGATTTTTTCCATAATTTAGTTATTAACATTCATAAAAATTAATCTTATGGCTAGGTGAGAATAGAAACACGAAATTTTAGTAATATTACATTGTTTATTTAAACATATTGTTTCATGTAACGCTACCTATCTATGATATCAATATATTTATAGAGAAATATTTCTTTAAAATATAAGGAAGTGACAATATAACACATTTAAAATGAATTCCCCCTTATAATTAATCACTCAAATACAATGAAAATAAGGATACCTTTTCATCATCACATTCATAGGTTCCCGTGTAGCATTCTCAACTTTTTAGTTTTAAAATAATATTTTAAACATTCAGGTGGTATTATTTCAAAGAACCTTCTATCTATGATCCATAATCTCCAATGGTTTTTCTTCATTAGAATGATCTTGATCTAGTGTTATTACCTCTATATTTTTACATGTAATGGATCGGGTACATAATTCCTTAAGATATATTCTTGCAACATAACCTGAACATTAGAGATATTTGGTGGAATCTCTAATAGATATTCTATCATCACGATATGATAAATAATTTAAAAAGGAATTATATGACTACGATTTAAAATTCCCTTATTTATAAATATCATCACTCTCTTCCATATAGATATTCATAGGAATACATTTTTCCTAACTATAAACTCTGCATCATTCCATGATTTTCCGATAAATATTTTTGTTGAATTTGAGCTACTCTTATGTTATATTGAATGAATGTGACCATATATTAATTTTAACCATCTGGATCAGGTCCCAATAGTTTTATTTACTTATCATCATTCTAGCATGTTGGTGTTCTACACTTCTTACCATATAGGGCCTCATAAAGAGCCAAATGAATGTTTGAGTGAAATCTATTTTTATAAGAAAATTATTCAAAATGAACGTTTTGATCCCAACCACATTTAAAATCCATAAATAATGATCTCAACATGTCTTATTTAATTTTAATAGTCATGTAATAATGAACATATATAAATGGATGATAGAAAGTGCAGAAACATAGATCGATATCTAGATCTTACTGATTTCTTTTTTCAAACATCGTGGGAAACCTCAGATCTCGATTAGATACAACGAAAAGTGGTACCCTATGAAATATTACTACTTACTTAATATATATTCTGGTAAGTTGATCATGAAATAATTATTCTATAATTGAAATTTTGTCTATTTAAATCACAAGACAATTGACTATAACCCATATTGAAATATATCTTTTTTATGTTTTGGGTACTTATATGGTAAAATCCATGGTGACTTCTTCCAATTTCCATTCAAGTATGTTTAAAGGTTATAAAATAATTTTAGCATTATGTATATCATCGTTAAATTGCTGACAAGACATGCACCGAGAAACATACTCTAGAATATCTCAATTTATGTCATCAGACAAAACATTCTCATTCAAGTCTCTATACATCTTTGTACTTAGAGGATTAATTGATAATGATGACCTATGAGCATCATCCAATATCTCATTATTAATATATATATTGGTGGGACACATACCCACTTACTAAACCTTATTGTTCATTCACAATCTTGATTTAACTTTAAAACATTTCTAAACTTCTTTTTTAGCACTACATCATCCTTATTAGCCAATTTAATATTTACTTCGATAGATGGTTGAAATTTAATTTGATCGAGATAAGATTTCTCCCCTCACTTTTTTATTTTCAATTCCATCCATTATAAATCCATAAAAATTGGATATTTGTTTATCCTCATTAATATTAATCAAGAATGATATTTTCAACTCAAAGCATATTCCACCATTTTTTCATTCATATGGTGGTGATGTATTTTGTATTCAGAATCATTAATCAACTCCAAACATCTTCTTTGTCACATGTTCAACACTTTTTTAGTGAAAATATACTTTAAACATTTGTTATAATTATATATTGCACACTTTTCTCTGTATATAAACTTCATCCTTATATTTAATTCCAAATATACTTCAGATAACTCCAAATCATGAGCTTGATACATTTTTCATGGACCGTCAATTGGTGTGATGCATAATCTATCATCATATCATTTTTCATGAGAACACATCTCAATCCTATAATTAATGCGGCATTACATGTCAAAAATCATTCTCCGCTATAGGGTAGTGTGAGCATAGGTTAATTGAAAAAAATATCTATTTTTTAGGGTCTAGTGATATAAGATCACTTGATAATATATAAACCAAAATTTAAACATTCATAATCAAAAAATCATATCTAGTAAATTTTTCATAATGGTTTTCCTCTCTCAGTTTATTCATCACAGTCCTCAAGTGATCTTCTTGATCATCCATTATCTTCATATATAAAAGAATATCATCTATAAAGACTATACAAAATTGATCAATATAGTCATTACAGACTCTTTTCATTATCAACATGAATATTTAAGAGGCATTAGAAAAACCTAAAGTGATAATAATAAATTCATCCTTCATACATTATGAGGAATGGATTCATGGGTATATAATTATTCATGACCCACAATTATTCATCTCTTGAATAAACATTAATATAGGATTAATATTTAGATCTATATAGTTGATTAAATAATTTATTAATATGAGGGAGAGTATAGTTATTCTAGATTTTTGTTTTCATATGCTCTGAGTAATCAATGCAATGACGCATTGAACCATCTCTCTTATTAACAAACTCAATATGTTCTCCCCAGGTTTATGAACCAGTGTGTATGAATACCTTATAAAGATTCTTCAAGATTTTTTTCTACAATTGATACAAATAAATTAGGTATATTCTATAAGGATTTTTTGTAATAGGCATAACACGATGAACAAGTTCTATAAAAACACAACTTCACAATTTAGTGTAAGAGTTGGAAATTATTAGGGAAATACATAAAAACTACCACAAAATATGTAAATCAATAAGGTTTATTTTCACCCTAAGAAATTGAGAAATATAACCATAATTTATAAGAATTATTACCCATAATATGGAAGAAATTTCCACTGATAATTCAAATTAAAATTTTCATGGATAAATGATTATAGGTTTATTCTGAATACTAAAGGTGATTTTCCTTCCTAAAAATCAATAAGTGATCAATATTTAGAAATCCAATCCATTCTAAGAGTCATACCAAATTAGTGTAAAGAGAGAATCATAGTATTTTATGTAATATAAATCCCTAAAACATAAATCTTTGAATATATATAAACATGATATTTAATAGATATGTCATTTGGAGTTTTATAACTATCACAACATCATTCATTTTAGGTGTTACAGTTGTAACCTTATAAAATTATTATTAAATAAAGGAGTTGGTGGATATAGAATCAAATAATATATTAGTTATCCTAGATTTTATGATTAGTGTACCTTTAATCACATCCTTATCATAACTCACTTTGGAAGTCAAGATCACAAAATATATCCTTTTTCCTTTAGGTTTAAAAGTTTATTAACGTTTATTATCAATAACCTTTGGATTCATGCATTGGATGGATTAATTATAGCATCCCATTTCATTATTAGAAATTAATTAATTATTTATTACATAAAAATAGTGATAATACACCCAACATAGAGATAATTGTAATTTATTTGGAAATTTGGAACATAGCATAACATCTTGAACATGAGATAAAATAACATTATTGAAAACATACTTAACATGATTCTAAAATTCCATATATTTTAAAACTATGTGGTTTAACAATGGGAAAATCATAATAAATGAGTGATCTATATATCATTGTAATGTTGGAAAATGTTAGATAATATGAATATTAATGGGTCATAATAAGTGTTGGAATCAAAAAATGAACAATAAGACAAGATATATCATGATAATCATTACATGGGAAATGTGGCAAAAAATTAAAACAATGCATCATAAAAATAGGTCAAGAATAAACCACCAAGACCTAATGGGGATGAAAAATATCATCTCAGAATCAGGTTCACTACATGTCCCAACATGATGCATCATGATACTAAACATTACCCTATACATTGGATCACTATATTATTTTGTGTTCACCCATCAAATTCATGTCATTCTTATGCTTTTGGGTGCCACATAAATCATAAAACATGGATTCATTCATATTCATAATTTATTCTATGATTTAGGGGTGTGTAATAAATACATTTAAGTCCCCTATAATGCATAAACGTTGACACCCTTGATAGGAAATGATTATAGTATTCACAACACAATTTTTTTGGTAGGAAAAATCATTATTATATTTCATCAGCATAATGAAATCGTATAAGGATTCATAAAAATTGGTATTTGAGAGAAGAAGTGGAATTTAGTCCCCTATAAATACAATGGGAAGTAATATGGTCATCGAAAATTATATCCCTACATTATAAATTGTAAATAGATGCATAAGGTAATGAAGTAACAAGATAAAAGGAATGAATCATATCTATATTTCAGAATGGTAACAATTATACATAATTTATCATGGTAGGATTAATGAGAGTTGATTTTTGATGTCATAATTTTTACATAAAATGTATAATATGTGGTATATGGAAGAACATAGGAAAATATAAAAAAAAATAAATTAATATACATATCAATAAAGATATGATTGAATGGAAATGAGAAGAGAGAAATATCTTATGAAATTTTGACATAGTAACCGCTTAGGAAAATGTAAAAATGATTGATAATAAATGATCTCACATTTAGAAAAATTAAATATGATTTTAAGGGTATGATTATAAGTTAATGATATTATAAAAAATTGTAATTAAGAATAAAAAAATACAAATAAGGTGCATGAATGGAATGCAGGAGAGGAAGGTCCCTTACTTGATTGTGACGCAAAATTCTTGGCAGGAAATTATCGAAAAATCAGAGCCTGGTGGGTTTATTTCGGAAAAGATGGGATTTCACTATTTTTTTAAGTTATGGACTCTACATAATGAAATAACCAAAACCAAAAACCATCCCATGGTTTCATCCAATGGTATCAACAAAAATTGGAGTGGTTCTAATTATATTATTATACCAAGGGATGTAATTAATAAAATCTTTTCCTTCCTCGTGTGGAGGTTGGTAACACTCATAATGATATGAATTTAAAACCATAAAATATATTAATGGTTTTGGAGGAATAATTAAGGATTCATAAAATAAATAAATTAATAATTATAAGAAATTATTTTAAATAGAAAACATATATTTGGTCATGGATACCGTTTATAGTATTTATTACATCACTTTTGGAAATTTATGATGTCGTAATACACAATGTATATTTATATGATATTTAATTTTTACCCAAAAACTCATCTCCCTCAAAATATTATGAAAAATTAACAATTAGATAGTTTAGACAATATAATTCCAAAAAATAATATCATTTTAATTTAAATTATTTTCTATAAATTTTGATTTTAACATTTAAAATGAAAGCAATATTTGTTATGAAATGCTATGTTTTTTCACAATAATAGTTTTTAAACCCTTATAAGAATTGAATTTGACTTCATAAAAATTATATGATAATTTATAATTATTAAAAATTATAATATAATAATACTTTATTAACATAATTTTTATTTAAAAAATCCATTAATTCATAAAAATAAATTCCTTAATTGAATTTTAATATTAACCAATAATAATATTTTATACTGAATCAAAATAAAAAAACATTTATAAAGTAAGAATAACAGGATTAAAATATAATCATTTTTTATTTAAAATTATGTACATAATCTTATTGTTATGGTATTGATTCAAATCCCTATAATACACCAATTAAATTTCTAAGGTTAAGGTGAAATATAGTGGTACTTTCGGGGGTGGTTCATCGAATATGGTTTGGGTCTTGATCTCGATGAGCTTAATCTTCTCCAAAAAAAAATCTTCTCTAATGCTTACTTTTTTGGATGTCAGAATGGTCTTTATCAATTGTGATTTCCAATGATACTATCTCCATTAGAATCCCAGATAAATGGGATTCATAGGGTATGATCATACTGGTTGAGGCTATCACTTCCTTTATCTATGTCAACTGGATTTGTTAAAACCCTATATTTATAATAATCAGGTGATTGCATTTTAATGACTATACTATCATTGGTAGTGATATTTAATATTATTATTAATCCAATTTGATATAATAAAACAAAATAAGTGCTTTTGTTTTCTATAACCATATTACATAATTATATATTTAATTAAATATAATAGGAATTTTATTTATTATAGTTTTGATCTTTACAATACCCCCCCCCCTTATGAAATTTCTCCCTCAAAATTTTAATTTCCCATAATAATATATATGAGGGTATATTTGTTTCATCACTTCTTTTGGTTCCCATGTTGCTTCTTCAATCTTTTGTTATCCCCACAACACTTTTATATGATGCATTGTCTTATTTCATAAAACATCATCTCTATAATATAAGATCTTCACCAGCTACTCCTCATATTAAAGATGATTCTACAATGGTACTACCTATTGATTGAGTACATTTGAGGGGTCTTGTATTTAATTAATCAAGGGGGATACATTAAATACATCATTTACTTGAGATATGTTTTGTTTTAGTGGAAGTCGTTAGGCCACCTATCTTATTTGATCTATGATCTCAAAGGGGTTTGTGTATGTTGGACTAAGATTTCCATTCTTCCCAAATCTCATCACATTATTCCATAAAGATATATAGAGAATTACTACGTGTCTAACATTAATCTCTCAGTATTGTTGATGATTTTCATCATAAAACGTTTTTTGACTCTTTGAATCCTTGATGTGATACTTAATGATCTCAACCTTTTCCACTATTTCCTCGACCAATTTTTGACCTAGTAGTTTTAATTGCCCAATGTTATCCAAATATGTAGGTTTTATTCACATATTCCCATAAAGGGATTAATAGGTAGCAATTTGGATGCTTTCCTGGAAAATATTATTGTATGCGAGCTCCACCAAAGAAATATTTTGGTCCTATCCTCCGTTGATGTCTATATAACATGATCTCAATATTTCATATGGTGTCTTAATAGTATTCTCTGTCAGAAAATCAGTTTGAGGTTGATAGTTTATACTAAAGTACAGCTTAGTGTTTGTAGAATGTTTTAGAATTTTCTAGAATATATAGGTGAATATCCAATCTCAATCAGAGAAAATAGTTATTGTACATCAAGAAGCCTCAACACTTATCTGATGTATATTTGTGCTAGTTGATCCAGTAACAAATCCACTCAAATTACAATGACTTGTGCTATATTTCTATGATAATCGACTATAACCCATGTATCATTGATTCACCTGGACATATTCAGATGTCCATGGACAGACTCCCTGGTGATGTTTTCCCATTTCCATGTAGATATATGTAATTCTTTCATCATAACTTCATAATTAAATCATTTAGCCTTAAAATGATAGAATACCAGGAACATTGATGCGTGTTAAAAAATCACATTACTTGTATTATATGAACAATTGTGCTCACAAATATAATGATACATCATTGTGCTTCCTGGTTTAATAGTGAATGTTGAACTATGTTTATCCTCTAACAGCTCCTTCATTAACCCATGATTTGTTGTAACACATAGTCTAGACCAAAATCATACAAAAACTTATTAATTAACATTGAAATATGAGTATTTCACTCATTTTATAGCTTCCACTTTATTCTTATTTCTCACATCATCCTTATGAGCATCTTTTAACCGCTTTAAAAGATATATTTGAGCAAAAATATGTGAATGGATTGATCTTGTTCCTTCTTTTATGATTCCCATGTCCATCCTCTCCAAATATAAGAACATCAGATCCCTCTAAATTCTCATTAATGATATAATATATATATCTTTCTACAAAGAGAATATTCCACTTAATTGATATTATAAGGATAGGAGTGGATTGAGTATCCATAGTCCCCAATCAGCTCTAACCATCACTGTTGGTGAATTTTTGTCTCTATTTGGGTGAATATATACTTAATCCATTTGTGATCTGTACATATTTCGAATTTCTACAAAAAGATATAATACCACAATATTTTCAAAGGGGAGATCACTAACACCAAGTCCGGATCATGTGATGGGTAGTCATGTTCATGGACAATCAATTTCCTTGAATCATAGGCAATTACATTGTCATTTTTTCATTAACACACAACCCAATACATTCTTCAAATAATCACTAAATACAATGATAATTTCTATTCTTATGGGTAGTGTGAGAATAGGGTTATTGTTAAGACACAATTTCAAATCTATGATGATCTCTTGACATTCATCATTCCAATCAAACTTGAAACCCTTCTGAGTTATCTTGTTAAGAGGGTATGAAAACCATGAGAAATTTCTCACAGATAAGAGATAATATCCAGTTAATAGAAGGATAATTTAGATATCTGTCATAGATATTTTCCTTAGTGATTCATCGATTTATTTTCACTTTTTAGGTTCCACATATATTCTATTTCTTATGATGATATTCCCCATGAAGGATAATCCTTCAACCATATCTCACATTTGTTTTACTTGGCATAAAGCTTCTCCTTTCGTAAGTTTTTATAAGATTACTCAAATTTTCCTCAGAACCATCTTTGGTTTTAGAGTATATAAAAATATCATCAATGATGAATACCACATATTTATCAAGGTAATATATAAATAATCTATTCATAAATTACATGCAGATTTCTAGAGAATTATTGACCCTAAAATTAATTATAGTTAACTAATAGAGCTCATACCTCATATGAAAATCATTATAGGGAATATCCTTAATCATTACTGTAACATGGTAATATCCTGAATACAAATCCAACATAGAGCAAAATTGTGACCCACATATATGATTGAACAATTCACCAATCCAAGGTAGTTGATACTTAGTCTTTATCATGATCTTGTGGAGCTAATAATAATCATTTTAGAGGTGCATTGACCCATTATTCATCCGGATGAAGAAGACTGGTACACCCTTGGGGAAGCACATGGGCATATTAACTCTTTATCTATATTCTCATATTGTTGTTTCTTTATCTCCTTATGTTCCAAAATAACCATTATTTATGGACTCTTGGATAATGGTAACACTGAAGGTATACTCTTGAATGGAAATTAAACCACTCCTTTATGAGGAAGACTATAAAATTCCTCAAGAAACACAGCAGTTTATTCTATCACAATAGTCATGTATTCAACGATGATTCTATACTTAGACTCAATAATTTGATCCATATATGCTCGCTTAAAGTGAAATAAAAACAATTCCCGATATTTTTATGCTAAATTATATTCAATATTCTCTTTATACTTGTACAAAATCTGAGGATGGTTAAAAATATGGAGATTGATTTCCTTCTCAAGATAATTTATGTTGGATTTATATAGGTAACATAAATTCGTGCAATGATTTTTATCAAATTCCACCAAAGTGAGTATGATTAGTTTATTTGGGAGATTCATCCTACAAATTGCGATAGGGGAGGATTTATATACGAGTGATGTAATTATTTCCCCATATTCTATTTTCATTGATAACTATAATTCCTTGATTTTTGGTGGTGTTTTAATAGTTACACTATTTTCTTTGATATGAAGGAATTCCTAGGATGAAAATCAAAAATTCAATTAAATATCATTAAAGGAATAACTAGTGTACCTATCACCACTTCATTTTCTATATCCACCTTAATAGTTATCATGAACAAACCTCAACCTTGTTGATTTGTAGGTTGTTAGTGGTCTATAAGAACCATTTCCTTTGTGGATTGTTATTCAAAGATCTATGGTTCCTTATTGTTTAAGAAATAAAAAATGTACTAAGGGTGGATTGGATAATTCCTTTTGTCTGCTCATTAATTGGTATCTCCTATCTATAATAACTATCTAGGTTCCCTTCCTTCCAACACATAAATAATTTCATCATCCCCCTTAAGGTTATTTCAAAGGTAATTCATTCTCACCCATGACAAGTGGGATGTTGAAATTTATTATCATCATTAGATTTCTCTATCTGACTGCAAAAATTAAACTCCACCATCCATTTCTTATCACCTTAATATGTAACACCCCAGCCCCAGAATCCCAGAGTCAGTGCATTATTTTAATATATTGGCATGACACAAGGAAATCATGTCCCAAAAGACCTATCGGTTTAATATTCATGCATATATATTACATACATGAACGTTGCATTAAATTATAAAATTAAAAACAACAACAACATTGTATCCATTGAACAAATTCATATCCCTTAGACTATACCTATAAGTAATTCATAATACTTTTCTTGGAAATACTGGGAAAATAAAACATAAGAAAGGGGTGAGCTCAGATGCATCGTAAGGGTAAACAATTTACCCGAAGATAACATAAATAATATGCATGATGAATAATTGAAAACACATTCCTTTACAAATAATTAACATGAATGCTTTATGTAAGAAATATGAGCTGAGTAAATAATGTCATAATACAACATATTCATGGGTATTCTACTAGTTAAATAACCATTTAAAACATCAATATTATTTTCATAATGAGGGAATATATAATTCCAGACATTCTAAAACATTTTTTCAAGGCCTCGGCCAAGATGTATAAAAATTATTAAGGCTTCGACCAAAACCATATATCAAAATTGGGAAAGGCCTCATCCAATTACACGTCTAATTTTCTAAAGAGACCTACCGATGCACCGAGGAACTATAACAGGCTCCACACATCACTTACTAAGTCCAATACATTCCTCATATGAAACGGTTGAAACATAACATAAAAATTCATATTAAAACATGCATACAAAAAGTCAGTACTTTTACCATAAACCATGAATGAAATTAAAATAACACATCCACAGTCAAATATATCACAAAACATTCAACATAATATGGAAGATTTAGGCCATAATAAATCAACCTCGATCAAGAATAATATCCCGTAAAGGATGTAGACATAGTAGAAAATGATCAGTAAAAACCTGTGAGAGAAATATCCATTATTTCATGAAATCATTTAAAAGATTTAGAATTTATGAAGTTAGTCATTTAAAAGATAGTTTTTAATCAAAGTGTATAATACCACTTTGAAACATTTGAAAGGAATCAACATTTTAAAACATTAAATTTCATAAAAATAAATCCTTATAAATATTCTGAAAACATGGACATTAATGAGAAAGGATTAGAAGAATAAATTATTAAAACATTTAAATTTATGTTTTAGTAAAAAGTTTCTTAAAAATAATCCCTTTTAATAATCATTTATAACACTTGTACATGGATAATAAATATTTCCCCATAGATACTTGCGTAAAAACAACCTCAGATAATAAATTGATTGTGAAATTTTCCCTCAACTTTTACTATTCCTTAGTTGATGGTTTTTTGACCTCCTGTAGAATAGTTAAAAAATTGTTATTAAATCATAAAATAACTATATACATAAATATGATATCATATATTATTCTCTAATATTTCTTTGTTAATAATATTTTAGTAGTATCATCATTTTGGGTGTTAAATGATTCGTTTTCCATTATATCCTTGGTTATAGAAGACATGTTTGTTATGGATAGGATGTATATGATTCATTTACAGAATGATATTATGTTCATAAACGTTATTTTTAATCATAAATGAAAATTATTCTTGAATTATTACAATGGGGAATGAATCTCATCGAGTTCGTGGGGACGGTAATCCATACATATGCATGAGCTGCAATATCATTATATAGATGGTGAAATAGTATGTAATTGGATGGTATATCATATATACATAATCATTGAAATTTTATATTTATTATTTATTTTAGTTATACTCATTTATATACCATTCCAAATAATGATGTGTTTGAATAATAAACTACACCAGGACGTGGAGACGGTAAACCGTATGTAGGCACGTATGGTGGCATTGTCATTTATATGATGGATTGAATAATGAATATGTTTGTACCATTTTTATAATAACATCATAGTATATATAAGATACTGGATTTATTATTTTATAATGTAAAAAACAAAGAAATAGGAAGTGGAAGATGAAAAGAACTTGAAAGATGTGACGACATATTTACCTCTTATTCTGGTTCTTTCTTTTGATTTGATCAAAAGGGATCCCTAGGATGGATTTCAGACCAAAGGAAAGCCTCTAGGATGAAGGGAGGATATTGGGGAGGAAATTAGGGTAGGTTTTGGCTGAGCCAAATGGAATTGGAGGTGTGAAATCAAGAGAAGGGTATTTGCCCTTTTATACAAGAGGTGAGGGTCACTTTAGGAAAATCATGAAATATTATTTTATAATAAAATCATTTTAGGTTTATAATGGATCAAAAATGAATTATTTAAAGTATGTGGTGGGTATGGGTCAAAAAAATCTCAACCAATAGGTTTTAGATAGGTTTAGGTCATCATATTAACCTTATCGTTTTTATTTTACTCTTAGTTAAATAGTCTGACATATACCATGTCTCTAGGAATGTTTATATTATATGGTTAATAAACATACTATAACAAGACAAGAAAACCCCATGTAGTTCATTATTAATATATATAACCTTATCTTAGTCCTTTGGATAAACCTTATATTTTTAAGAATATTTTATCAATTAATAATATAGTATTGGTTTTAAAAACTCAATTTTATCAATTTTGACCCTATTTAGTATTTGATTTTTTGAAAGCCATAAAAATTATCACTTCAAGTAAATTTATTTAAAATACCCTAATATGGCATATTAACCTAGAAAATTTATGTAATTCAACATAAATCTCAATTTACATATATTTGGATATTTATAATTTCAATAATTTTAATATTTCATTGATAAGGTAATTACTGCATCATCATTGTGTCATAAATAAATTAAATAATTTAATGTCTAAAAATTGTAAATAAAATACCATTATTTAGGAAATACTTTTATATTTCTAATTAATATTTATTATTGAATTTATATTATGTGTAACCCTAAATTAAAAAAAAATTAGTTATTAAACATTTAATTTACCTCTTTTAATTGTTCTTTAAATAAAATAATAATAAATGTCATAATCTAATCCAAGTGAACCAAAGTGGTTCATATTTTATTCATAAGTTTGTGATTGGTCGAATTATACATATCCAATAGAATTAGGACACGCGTTAGGGTAATTATGATATAATTTTTACCCTTAATTTCTCTATTTACTTTCAACCGTGGTAAATAAAAGTCAAAAGGTACTATTCACAAAAAAAATATTTTTATCTTATTGAAGCACATATTACTTCCTGATATTAACTGTGTCTCTTATATTTTTTAAATTTAACTCACATAATTAGTAAAATGTAGTTTTATGAAAATTTGCAAGTGCTCCTAGGAGATGGGTAAAAGTGGTTAAAAAGTTCCATAAGATTTAATAAGTCAAATATTATTTTAAAATGACATTAATGAATTAAATTGATCTTATATAGGTATTATATATCTATTTTGACTTAAAATAAATTTAAATAAATAATTATTTAAATGAAATACTGTTTTAAATAATAATTCAATGTTTTTCACTATTCATCAAAAATTGAATGTTTTGAAGAAAAAACCAAAAATTCACCCAAAGAAAATTTTGATATTCCGAATTCAAAAATGAAACCTATTTTTCCAAATTCAAAACATAGAAGTTGAATTTATTAATTTAAAATTAATTCCCTTTGTCAAAACAAAAGGGGATTTTTTAAAAGTAAAAACAATCAAAATATTGACAAGTGTTTATGTCAAATTTCAATGTGGAATTACATATAATGACCTAAATTATATTAAATGATAAAAATATAATCTAATAATACTTAAAAACCTTTAAAATACATAATTTAACACTATAAATTATTTTGATTAAAAATTTTGTTTTCAATTAAGACATATTAATTTTCATTATTCGTCAAAATATGAAAGTTATGAGAAAAGTTACAATAATTTATCAAAACTAAATTTTTATTTCTTTCTTATATAAAAGAATTTAATTTCATTAAATTGAATATATAAAAGTTTCATATGTTGGTTTTAAAAAGGTTTCTCCATTAAAAGGCGGTAATGATGCATTTTTTGAAAAATACTTATTTTATCAAAAAAAATAAATTTGTTCTTATATTATATCTAAGAAACACATAATATGGATGTTAAAATTATATAGAGTATATATGTTTCAAAATGAAGTTAATACTATTCATAACTGCTTTTTGAATGGCTAGTTTGGTATGTTGTGGTGTGCTCGAACTCGTGGTGGCGTGTATTGCAAGCTATTGAATTACATTAATGATATAATGTATTATGAAATCATGGGGTGTTACATTCTACCCTACCCCAATAAATTGAGTCCTGGAAATTTGAAATAGTTTTTCAAAAATAAAAGGTTAAAAATAGAAAAATACATTTCTGGAAAACCCACATCAGAAACTAGGTAAAAAAATTTTCTTACTTAGTGGGAAAGGGAATGAAAAGGTCACCACCAAATTATGATCTCAATTAGAAGAACATTGGTGGAAATTAGAGACACATAATAGGAGATAATCATAAATATTTATAGGGAGTGATTGAGGTCATAAATCACAAACAAGTGTAAAATTAAGGGCCTCAACGCTATCATTCTACGATGATTTAAAATATCTTTAGTTCAAAAAAACATAAGGTATTTGGATAAAACATTTTTTTTGGATTTGAGATCCCTTACATAAATTTAAGATTTAATTTATTCATAAAATAAGAGGAAAATAATATACTTGGAAAGTTTAGTTTCATCCTTCAACGAATTCCTACCACAAACTCATCTTTCACTTCAAATGGTAATAGAATTTAAAAAAAATCTATATATCCTAATTGTTTAGGGTTCCAAAAAAAATGAATTTATAATTCATTTTTCTGACTATTTAATAAAAAACTAACTTATAAAAACCAAGACATCATGTATTCCAATTGTAGGTGATCGAACCTTGTCACCCATCGATTGTGGGTTCAAGTCTCATGGCCTTACCGGACACGACATGTTGTCGCCCGACCTCCGGGTTGTCCTTTTTATGACAATACAAAAATAATCACATGAAATGATTTAACCTTAACAATATTATCCAATTTCAAACATAATTGATTCCAAATTTTAGACTTTTCCGCAATATTATGGTCCAAACTCATAGTCCAATATTTGTAAGGAAGGTAAACACAATGAATATCCTTTTTTCCATGTAATAATATGTGAATACCTTAATCACGTATTCTTCTAAAATAATGTAATACCCTAATTACCATAAAACCTTATTTATTACATTCATGATGATTTATTCCTTATTGCATGCTGGATATACTCCTTATATCCAAAAATGATGTAAACTCCAACAATTATGGAATATACAAATCATTAATCAGTTTCAAGGTAGTCAAAAATATCCAATAAAATTCATCCAAATTAATAATATATTATTCCAAAATCACTACCTTAGTATCAGAACCATATTATGGTTTATCTTTTTCTCAGCTATATATTTTCCAAAAAAAATTGACCTTCTATTGAGACACTTTTCTTGGTTCCCCAGATTATGAAGTCCTTAATGAAATGGTACTGCAGTACAATCCATATATATATTATAATTCTTATACCATGTACATCATTAAAACAATACTGAAGTGACACAACAATTTAATAACAACAAAAGAACTCTAATCATTCCTCTTCATATTTGTTAGTATCATTACTTGATTATTATCAAAAAGCAGCGTTTGAGGTAGACTCTGATGATTTGGACTTTGATTCGCATAGTGTCCCAACTCCTTGCAGATGAAGCACTGTACATTTCAAATCTTTTTCATCCCCTAACAATCAAATACTTGGTGTTCTTTTTCTCTACACTTAAATCAAACTCTCATTCACTTCAAACATTTTCCACAGTGATTTATTCCACATTTATCACATATGGTAAAATACTTATTTCCACTCTTCTCATTATCCATATTTTTCTCTTCCATCATTTTCTTCTCTTACTTCCCATCAAAGCCATAAGACTTAGAGAATTTTTTAACTTTTCTTATTAACACATGACACTATTTATTCATGAGATGAGAATACATGGAAGACTATTTCCATTTTTAATGTTGGCTTAATTCCACGAATCATATGATCATTATTAATCTTTCGAACATGCATATTACGAGAATTATCATTCCTTATAATAGGATACATTTTTAAACAATGGCATACACTAGGATAGTTTATGAATCACAATTAAATATTCCAATCTTGTAAAACACCAAACATAAATTGAAAAGATTATGCATATAATATATCATCATAAAATGTTTTCTTGAGAAATTATTACTTCTAAATTTTTCATGATGGCTTGTAATGAAAATGTGAATTATACTAAGAATATCCCCTGGGAGTTTCGTAACTAAGAGTGAATCAAGCCCAAAACTCCTTGTAAATATTTTCACTCCTAGATACATTTGTTCTAGAGTCGGCTCTACCTGCTCCTATCCAGATACGAATGTATTGTTTGGAAAATACAAAAATTATCTACATTACCAAAATTCTAGGAAGTTCTTCTATACTAATCCTCCAAGTCTATATTAGGGTAATGTTATATAATCAGAGTTTTATCTAAATATATTTTGACGGTTTTTACTAAACTTCCTCTGATACCAACTATAATGGACTGACCCCAAAAGCCCAGAGTTGTTGCATTATTTTAATACATTAGCATGATACAAGGAAATAATGTCCCTAAACACCGATTGGTTTTACTATCTTGGAAATAGATTACATACATGAATGTTACATTACATTACAAAATAAAAAACAACAAAAACATCGTCTCCATTAACCACATTCATATTTCTTAGACTTTCCTTGCATGTCAGTCATAATACACTCCTTGGAAATCCTAGGAAAATAAAACATAAGGAAGTTGTGAGCTCAGATGATCCGTAAGGGTAAAACATTTAGTAGAAGATAACATAAACCATAGGAATGGTGAATAATTGAAAACAATTTCCTTTAAAAATAATAAACAAGAATAGTTTATGGAAGAAATATGATCTGAGTAAATAATTCCACAATAAAACATAGTCATGGGTATTCTACTAGTTGAATAAGAACATAAACCATCAATATTATTTTCATAATGAGGTGATGTATAATTCCATATATTCTAAACCATTTTTCAAGACCTTGGCCAAGATGTCTAAAAATTATTAAGGCATCGGCCAAAACCATATATCAAAATTGGGAAAGGCCTCAGCTAATTACACGTCTAATTGTCTCATGAGGCATATCGATTCACTGAGGAGCTATAGTAGGCTCCACCTATCACTTACTATGTCCAATAAATTCTTCATATGAAAAGGTAGAAACATAACATAAACATTCATATTAAAACTATCATATTAAATTTCAATAATTTAACAATAAACAATGAATGGAATATAAATAACTCACCCATAGTCAAATATATCACAAAACCTTCAACACAATATGGAATATTTTTATCATAATAAATCAACCTTGATCAAGAATAATATCCCATAATTGACGTTGACATTGTAGAAAATTATTAATAAAAATCTTTGAGAGAAATATACCTTTGTCCATGAAATCATTTAAAAATTGCATAATTTATAAAAGAAGTGGTTTAAAATATTGTTTTGAATCAATGTTTCTCATACCACTTTGAATGTTTTGAAAGGAATTAACATTTTAAAACATTCAATTAATTATAAATAGATCCTTAAATCTATTTTGAAAACATGTACATTAATGGGAAAGGATTAAAAGAATAAATATTTAAACCTTTAAAATGATGTTTTACTAAAAATTCCCTTAAAAATAATCCCTTTCACGACTCTTTTATGAGACATGGACATGTATAATAAATATTCCCTAATAGATACTTGCTTAAAAACAACCTCCAATAATAAATAAATTGTGATATTATCCCTTACCTTGTACTTTTCCTTAGTCAATGGTATGTTATAATCTTGTATAATAATTAAAACATTTTTATTAAATTATACAATGACTATATACATAAATATGATATCATATATGATCCTCTAATACTACTTTGTTAATAATATTTCAATAGTATCATCATTTCAGTTGGTAATTGACTCATTTTCCCATATATGCTTGGTTACGTAATCCATGTTTGTTATAGATAAGATGTATTTGATTCATTTCAAGAATGATATTATGTTTATAAATATTATTTTTAATCATGAAATGAATATTAATCTCGAATAATTATGATGGGGAATTTATCTCAATGTGTTCGTGCAGACGGTAACATGTATATACGCACGAGCGACAATATCATTATATTGATGGTGAAATGGTATGTAATTGGATGGTATATCATATATACAGAATCATTAACATGTTATATTTATTATTTAAATTAGTTATACACATTATTATACCCATCCAAATAATGAAGTGTTTGAATAACAAATTACACCACAGCATGGAGATGGTAAGCCATACGTACGCACAAACGGTGACTTTTCCATTCATATGATGGATAGAATAATGAAAAAAGTTGTTCCATTTTTATAAAAACATCAAATTATATAGAATATACTATAGTTATTATTATAAAATGGAAACAACAAAGAAAGAGGAAGTGGAAGAAGAAAATAACATGAAAGAGGTGACGAAATATTTACCTCTTCTTGAGGTTCTTCCAATTGATTTGATCAAAAGTTCTCATTAGGATTTATTTCTGACCAAATAAAGACCTCAAGGATTATGGAAGGAATTTTGGGAGGATATTTGGGCAGAGGTTGGTCAATCCAAATGGCTTTGGAGGTGTGAAATTAAGAGAAGGGGAAGTTCCCTTTTATAGGAGAGGTTAGGGTCACTTTCGGAAAAGAATGAAATATTATTTTATAATAAAAACATTTTAGGTTTCTAATGGCTAAAAAATGAATTATTTAAAGGATATGGAGGGTATGGGTCGAAACCCTCTCAACCAATAGGTTTTAGACAGGTTTAGGTTATCATATTAACCTTATCTTTTAGATTTAACTCTTAGTTAAATATTTTAACATTGACCATGTCTTTTTTAATTTTTATATTATATGGTTAAAAACATACAATAATAAGAAACGTTAACCCCATGTTGTTCATTATTAATATATATAACCTTATCTATGTTCTTTGTCCGAACCTTATATTATTAGGAATATTATATGAATTAATAATATAGTATTTGTTTTAAAAACTATATTATGTCAATTTTGACAGTATTTTGTATTTGAGTTTTTTGAAACCCATAAAATATTTTTCACAAGAAATAAAATTTATTTACCCAACCCAAACATGCCATAGTAACCTATAAAATCAGTATAATTCATCATAAGTCTCAATTTACATTTATTAGTATATTTATAATATCGAATATTTTAAAATTTCATTAATAAGGTAATTAATGCACACAAGTAAAAAAACCTTTTTTTACGTCGGTTTTTTTTACTTTTTAACGTCGGTTTTTAGGCGACGTTATTGCGAGCGACGTTAAAAATATGATTTTTTACGTCGGTTATTTAATAACCGATGTAAAAAATGGGGTAATATAGTTTTTAACGTCAGTTTTTAAAAAACCGACGTGAAATACATTCTGGAAATGGCGATAAGAAGCCATTTTTTACGTCGGTTTTTGAAAAAACCGAGGTTATAAGTCATTTTTTACGTCGGTTATTTAATAGCCGACGTTAAAAGTTATTTTTAACGTCGGTTATTAAATAACCGACGTAAAAAATGGTTACTATCTTGTATAAAATTTTCTAATCTTTCATTTGATAGGTCATAGAGCTCAAACGGATTTACGGATCAAAAGTTATGACCATCGGAAGTTTGATATTTTTTTTAGGAAAGATTGAATGTGCCAACCGTAGCTTCATATTAGAAGGAATTTTTGAATCCGTAGGAGGATTTTTATTTTTATCATTATATAAAGAATCATCCATCATTATAATAAATTAACAATCGTTAAATGGTATATCAATTAAGAAAACTACTCATAGAAAATATAAATCATGGGAAAATAATTTTAAATACATTGATGAGGTCGCAGAAATAAGAAATTGTTGATTCACATTGAAGATAAAACAAGTTGATTAGGTGGAACGATGATGGCTGAATGAAATGATCGTAAAATGGTGTGTCAATTAAGAAAACAAATCATAAAAACCATAAACCATGGATGTCTGATCAAATATACCTTGACGAGATCGCAGAAAGAAGAAATAATTGATTCACGTTCGAGAGAAAAAGAGTCGATTTGGGGGAACAATAATGGTTGAAATAAATGATCGTAAAATTAGGATGGTTGTTTAATGGAAATATATAATTGAGATTCTATGATAAAACGTGGTATTAGAAATTTTAGGCGGTAATTCAATATTTCGATGTCGCGATGTAAAAAAATTGAAATTTCGCGTTCGCTGGATATTAAAATTTTCATTCACGTCGGTTTTATGATAACCGACATGAAAAGATATTAAAATTTTCACTTATTTTTCACGTTGGTTACTATAAAACCGACGTGAAAAATCAATCTTCGTCAGTCTCTCACGTCGGTTATGAAATAACCGACGTGAAAAATCGATTTTCATGACTTTTTCATGTTTGTTATTTAATAACCGATGTTAAAAGGTATTTTTCACGTCGGTTATTTAATAACCGACGTGAGAAAAGCTTATGAAAATGTAGTTCATTTTCCAAGATTTAATTTGACAGGTCACGGAGCTCAAACAGAGTTACAGATTAAAAGTTATGGCCTTCAGAAGTTGGACATCCTTAAGACATCATTTAGAGATGATCAACTTCTGAAGGCCATAACTTTTAATCCGTAACTCCGATTGATCTCTGTGACCTGTAAAATTAAATCTTGAGAAATCAAATACATTTTTGTAAACATCGTTCACGTCGGTTATTTAATAACCGACGTTAAAAGATATTTTTCACGTCTGTTATTTAATAACTGACGTGAAAAAAGTTCAAAAATGTAGTTCATTTTCCAAGATTTAATTTGACAGGTCACGGAGCTCAAACGGAGTTACGGATTAAAAGTTATGGACTTCAGAAGTTGGACATCCTTAAGACATCTTTTAGAGATGATCAACTTCTGAAGGCCATAACTTGTAATCCGTAACTCCGATTGAGCTCCGTGACCTGTCAAATTAAAGCTTGAGAAATGAACTACATTTTTGTAAACATTTGTCACGTCAGTTATGAAATAACCGACGTGAAAAATACCTTTTAACGTCGGTTATTTAATAACCGACGTGAAAAATAAGTGAAAATTTTGATATATTTTCCTGGAAAAGGATTTTTCACGTCGGTTATTTAATAACGGACGTAGAAAAGTGATTTACATTGATTTTTTACGTTGGTTATATAATAATCGACGTGAAAAAACCGATAAAATGGATTTTTAACGTTGGTTCTTATATAACCGACGTGAAAAATCAGCGAAAATGTATTTTGACGTCGGTTATATAATTACCGATGTGAAAAATCGATTTTTAGATATTTTCCCGTCGGTTTTAAAAAACCGATGTGAAAAATGGTGACGTAAAAAATGGTTTTTGTACTAGTGGCATCATCATTGTGTCATAAATAAATTTAATTATTTAATTTTTAAAAATTATAAATAAAACACCATTATTTAGGAAATATTTTTAGATTTCAAGTGAATATTTATAGTTGGGTGTATATTGTGGGTAACAATATATTAAAAATGGTTTAGTTATTAAACATAGAATTTAACTCTTCTAACTACTGTTTAAATAAAATAATAATAAATGCCCTAATCAAATCCAAGTGGACCAAAGAGGATAATATTTTATTCATAAGGTTGATTCTAGTCGAATTATATTTATCTAATAGAATTAGGACTTGTCTTAGGGTAATTATGATATCATTTTTACCCTTAATTACCCTATATACTTTTAACAATGGTAAATGAAAGTCAAAAGTTACTATTCACCAAAAATTATTTTCAACTTATAGAACCACATTTTACTTCCAGATTTTAGAGTCCCTCTTGGATTTTTGAAATTCAACTCACAGAAGTGGTAAAATGATATTTTATGAAAATTTGCAAATGCACTTAGTTGGTGGGTAAAAGAGGTTAAAAAGTTCAATAAAATTTAATACGTCAAATTTTATTATAAAATAACTTTAAAGAATTAAATTTAACTAATATAGGAATATATATCTATTTTATCTTTAAATAAATTTATATAAATAATTATTTAAATAAAAAGTTGGTTTTAAATAATAACCCAGTTTTTTCACTATTCATAAAAAATATAAAGTTTTCATAAAAATACCAAAAATTCACCGAAAGCTAATTTTGATATTATGAATTCAAAAATGAAGTATATTTTACCAAATTAAAAACATATAAGTTGAATTTATTAATTTAAAATTATTTCCCGTTGTCATAACCAAAAAGTGAGTTTTTAAAAAGTAAAAACGATCAAAAGATTGACATGTGATTATGTCAAATTTAAATGTGAAATGACTTATAATGACCTAAATTGTATTAATGGATAAAAATACAATCTAATAATAATTCAAAACAATTCAAATGAAAAATTTAACACTATAAATTATTTCAATTAAAATAGATGTTTTCAATTAAAACATAGTATTTATCACTATTCCTCAAAATATGAATGTTATCAGAAAAGTTTTAAAAATTTATCTAAACTAAAATTTTATGTCCCAATTCTTAAAAAGAATTTAATTTAATTAAATTTAATATATAAAAGATTCAAATATTGGTTTTAAAAATGGTTCACCATTAAAATGTGGTAAAGTAGCATTTTTTGAAAAATACTTCATTTATATGATAAAAATGAATTTGTTCTTATATTATGTATAATAAACACATAATATGGTTTTTAATATTATATAGAATATATAAGATTCAAATTGCAGTTAATAATACTCATAACTGATTTTTGAACGGCTAATTTTGTTAGTTGTTGTGCGCTCAAACTCGATGTTGCGTGTAGCACAAGATATGGAATTGCATTAATGAGATAACATAAAGTTAAATAATTGGGTGTTACATAATACCCTTTAGATTTTAAAATATTCATTTCTATTTTTCGGTCACATTAGATCATTTACTCATAGCTATCAAAGTAATGGATCTCCAGGGATTTTCATTTAATAGGTTTGAGACCACCAAAGAAGAAGTCAACCATTCATTTGGGTTAACAACTAAACTGGAGGTGTATCATGCATGTCTTGTGACGTTTTACTTGTACATCATGAGAGATGTTTCATCATTTTTATTGAAGGAAGGAAAATCCCTTTACATTTTAGAACAGAGAGTGTGAGTAAAATATTTATTGATTTTTTTTTCCGAATTCCTTGTACTCAATTGCTGTGATATCTTCCTTAGGGTTTTTATTTTTTTTTATCAATGTACACCACTGATTAGATTCGACCTCCATATTATAAAAAACTAGTAGAACATTATCTGGGTTGGAACATTGAATGATGGAGAAGATCCTCTCAATGGATTTGATCCATTATTCAGTAATTAAGGGATCAGATAATCCTTTTAATTTAAGAGGCACTTTTGGCATAAAGATATTGATTTTGTCACGACCTGAACCTACCCGGGCTCGAGCCACAACTACCCCAAGCCTGCCTCCATAGGCCAGGGGCTAGCGACCAGCGCTGAAGGCACAATAACTCAGGGTGGCCTTTTCCTATGTACTTGTACACACACATGCAGCACACTCAATGCAAAAGTGCAGAGTAAAAGAGAAAAGACAAGTAAAGAAAAGGGAAACTGCTATATATAAACCACAAAGTGTATCGTCCTCGAATAGTACAAAGAAAGCTGAAGGTAAACTGAAAAGAAAATGGTCAAAACACACACCCAACTAAAAAATGCCACAACCAGGTAACAGGTAAACAAAAAAGAAAATAGCTGGAAGGGTCCCCCACCTGGAACCCGACTCCGACCACTGCACGCAGTCCACACTCCTGAACTCATAAGCTCCACTGAAGTCACGACCAACCTTTCTGTCATCTTCAAGGGCACACCAAGTTCGAGAAAAGCCCATGCTGGGGTGAGTTTAAGAATACTCAGTAGGATACCCCGAAGGCTCGAGGGAGCAACAAAGGAGGTACCGAAGGGTGAGCAGTAGAGAGAACAGGGATATATAAAGGAGTACAACTGAAAGTGTAGTAAAGAGTCCAGCTCAACCCAACAAGAGAGAGGAAGTAGACTCATCCAAATAAAAGGATCTGGAAATGGTGAGAAGATGAACTTCTTGTTGAGTCTTCGCTACCTATAGCAGGAGAGTAGACTCGTCCAACCACGAGAAGTTAGACACAGAAAGCACGTGGCATATCCCGCATGTCTTCGCCTCTCCTGGAGGGAGAGTAACCAAGCCCAAGAAGTGGGTACTGGAACAAGGTATATACATATTTATATGCTCAACAAGAATCCCGAACAAGCCCGTAAGGGGATCTTCATCCCGTAGCTCAGCCCAAGGAAAGTGAGTCGCCAACAGTCCTAGAAGTAAACACCATTGATGTACAGCATCCCACACATCTGCCCCAAACTACAAGTCAAGGGCTCAATCACCGCACCTTGGCACTATCCACTTTGGGTGGTACTGACTCTCCTGCATGGTTTTAGGTCGCGTCACAAGGATGCATCTCAGTGGGGGAAAAGATCCTTGTACTTGAGAGTTCTGAGGGAACATCAAACCATAACTCATCACTGCCCCGCAGTCGAGAGGTCTCCTCAAAGTCGACAGGAGACCCCCTACCCAGCCCCACTGGAGGGTCCCTGGAAGTCGAAGGGTTCCCACTATAGGGAGACCCACTAAGAGTCGACAGGTGACACACTGCCCAATCCCATAACAGGGTAATCCACTGGAGGGCGACCAGGCTAAAGTCGGCGACGGGACCACTGCCCAGCCTAGCTGGAGGAAACCCGACATCGGGGACCACTACCCAGCCCAACTGGAGGTAAGCCCGACATCAGGGACCACTGCCCAGCCTAGCTGGATGTAAGCTCGGCATCGGGGACCACTGCCCAGCCCAGCTGGAGGTAAGCCCAGCATTGGGGACCACTTCCCAGCCCCACTGGAGGTAAACCCAAAACTGCTCTGGCCATCCATGCTGGATGGTACTGCTCAGTGAACATTGTTGTACTGGCCATCCCTACTGGATGGTAACCCACTGGAGAGCCCAGCTTGAAACATCCTTAGGCCTGCTATAAACAACATCCTGGGTAAAGTATCGGTGCCCGCGTAAAGTGTTGGTCACACCGAATCCACAAGAACTCTACCAGGGAACACGGAGTGATGGGAGAAACTCCCTAGGCCTCTCAAGGCGATCATGCTCTAATCTACTAAGTCACTGTCGAAGCGGACTGAGACAAATCATCCTAGAAAGTGGGAAAACACCCACGCAGTACGAGCACATGTAGTCGCAAACAGTGCCGAAGTCCAGTGAAAGGGAACGATACTAAAACCCCTCACACTTGAAGAAACATAGGAACAACCCATCTCTGTCGGCCAAACAAGAACAGGACTAGGGGAAAACTCAACCCTGTTAGTCAACAAACGAGAACAAAGGGACCCTCTACGTCGCGAGTGGACAAAAGTATGTAAATCAGAACACAGTACACACATGGGGCCCACACGACATGTTGCCCCAAGTCATCCCCAACAAACCGCGCAAACATTCTCAGGTACAAACCACGCGTACCTTCAAGTGCTCTCGTATACTCCTAGAGTATACCACGTTTCCATCCCTAAGGCTATCGTGCACATGACACCCAACATCAACGTGAATGCGTGAACGTAACAACTCCACCTCAAAGGCCCAGGCACGACCAACCACATCTCGTTAAGCATAACTTCACTCACACGAGAGTTCATGTGATCACACGCCAAGGGTTCTCTGCAAACACAGTAGGAAGAACCACCACCGGGGCACCTTCACATTTCAACATTTAAAAAGATTGTGTAAGAGGATCTTCCCACCTAAACAGATTACACCATTGTAATCCTCGCAGAAAAACACGCGAGATCGACTACTTACTCACCTCCAACGGATATTCGATGGAAAATTCACCATCACCGCCTCACGCCCGAATGACGTCCCGTGATCCTGAGCCTCGGCCCCGAAAACAGTCGGGCGCATCGCACTATTGCGATCCCCTTGGGAAAACACGTCAAAAAGACTGTTCACTTGAGCGCAACTGATATCCATAGAAAAAGATGCATTCCGACTTACCGCGCACGAGCGGTACCACGCGGGACCTGCACTCCGGTCCCGAAGCGCTACCAATGGATCGCATCGTTGCGGTCCTCTCGAAAAAGTACACAAGATGGACTATTCACTTGTCTAAAACGGTTTCCCGATGATAAAGATGTAAAATCACCGCCAATGCCCAAACGGCCCTCGTGGGGACCACACCATCATGTCGAATTAGAGCGGTCGGATTGCACCATTGCAATCCCCTCGGAAAAACACCCAAAAACGACTGCTCACACGCCCCGAACGGACGTCTGATGAAGAAGTCGTGAAACGCTGCACGCAGCTCGAAAGACGGGCCGTGGGGCCCATGCCTCAACTCCGTCTTCAGCACCCGAAACCACCATGGAATGCTTCGCCCCGGTGCCAGGGTCCTAACGCCGCTGACGACGCTCAAAACGGATGTCAGACGCGTCTGTGCCGTCCAAAACAAGTTCCCCGGAAAAACCTCAATTCACTTAAAGACGCATCGTGCCTCCGAGGCCCATCGTTTCGGGAATTAAAAATTCCTGAAAATCTATAAATATTCGTCGCAATTGAAGGAGCGTGTCGTCGCAGACGGCGCCCGAATCTGATGCCCGGTCTATGATTTATAAATAATAAATCATTTCCCCTAATAATAATATTATTGTCATTATTTTTATTGTTATTATTTTAAACTTAACTTATAATTTTTTTTAAAAAAACTTTCCACCGACCGGCCAGCGGCCGGTTGGCCCCCCTTTCCATGCGGAGACCCGCCATTGGCGGGTCCGCGTCACCCACGGGGTCATCGCGCAACCCTTGTTCGCAGGCTGCCGGCCGGACAGCCGGCCGGCTTCTCCCGCTCGTCGCGTCTCCACGGTGCTCAACCGATCGAGCCCGCTCCACCACTCGTGCCAACGAACGCCGACCGCCCTCGTCCACCCGGCCACCTCCGCTAGCCTGCTGCATCGCACGCCCTCAGAAGCCCACAGACGCCTCCGCCGGCCTCACCCGCTCACCCTCGTGCCTCGCTCGCACGGACACCCGTGGCTGCCGAGGAGTCCGCCGACCGCCTGCACCCGATCCGGCCGCCTCCGCCTGGATCCCAGTTGTGCCACCGCACCCGTACGCCGGACAACTGCGGTACCTCACCGGAACGCCCCAAAAAAATTGCCGGAAACACTCAAAAACTTCCCAACATCCGCGATCGATTGCAGACAACTCCAAACTCAGATTTTGAAACTGTAAGGTGTTACGAGAAGCTTGAGATATGAGCTAAACAAGTATGGGATTTTCTTTAAGTTTAAACATCATTTCAATATGACAAAATTTGTGCAAAAGGGGTGCGGGAAATCAAAAACGAAACACGATCCTACCTCGTGGGACTAAGCCCGTCGCTTCACGACGATCCGCCGGCCGGATTCGGAACCGCCTTGGGGAGAGGAGAGGAGATGGAGAACTCCCCTTTGATTATTGACTTCCGCTAGAGGGTGAACAAGGGGAGGAGGGTGAGGGGTTTACTTAAATAGAAAAAATTAATTTTAATTAATTAATTTCAAAACACCCCAAATTAACCTGTAACCAAAACTCCCGACGGGGTCGAGGTTAATCCTCCCCTAGGGTAAATACCACCTCCCGAGCACAAGGGAGGTCTCGGAATTTGATTCTGAGCTTCCATTTGGATGTTATAAAATTTAACGTCTGAAGCCGCTAAATTACGAAAACGCCCCTGAGGGCATTTTTCACAGAAGGGTCGCGCCTGCGAAAGTTACACCCCTTCTAGGGTAAACGGCATGCTCCAAACTCAACGATGACCTCGGTTTTCCAATCCGAGCCATATTTTATGAGATACTTGAGTTTAACCATTAAACGAATAAATTAATTAATTAATTTATCCGTTTAATGTTCCGAAAGTGGGCGAGGGGTCCAAATGTCTCGCGCCGACATGTTTTATGCCGCCCCTAAGGTAAACACCCCATTCCAGACCCATCCTTACACTCAGATCTCTGATCCAGATCACCATTTAGGAGTTATCCCATTTATTTGGTGTTTCCAGTGTGAACGCACTGAAAATTTAATTTCGGCCACTCTGGGGCTCGTAATCGCACACCGTCTGAAGGCGTTGCTCTGGAATAACATCAATAAATATTCCAAAGCCTTTTGCAGTAAAAACTGGGTTCTTACATCATTCCCTCCTTCAAGATGTTCGTCCCTGAAAAGCAAAAATAGGGAGCAACATAGGGTACTAAGCCCACACTCGGCTCCTCCGTACCCAGAAGAACACATGCACAGCTCTACGCCACCGCACACAGACCAAAGGACTGATCCATTCACGCGAGGTCTACCCTCGTTGATGAAGTGCATGGGAGTACCCACACATCTCCCCAGGTGAGACTTTATGTACCCAAACCAGCTTTTGGGGTTAGGGCAAGGCGGTAGGGAAACTCTCCATCCATTTGCACGATCTCAAACAGCCTGAAGGACCTTGGGGGTAACTCACCTCCCCACCTGAACCTATACGTCGCACGTCGTGACTGGAATCACCGCCCACACCTGGAAAAAAGGCCCGGTGATTTCCTCCTTCAGAATATCCATATGGTGAAATACCCAAGGATATCTTGTCACACAAGGTTTCACAGTCGATGTCCCATGACCAAGACCCTCTTACACACTCGAAAGGTGAAGGAGTCACTACCATTGACGAAAGAGGAAGGTTCCACGCCTTCTAACTTTCCAACACATGGCCATACCGACACCCCGCGTCACCCGAGTAACACCTCAAGCAAGGAGCAGGGAGAAAAGAATTGCACACCCAGAGTCTAACAATTCTACTGCAAAAAAGTAGAAGGGCTTTATAGCGTACCTCTTATCTCCTCATGCTCTACAGGATCGTAGACATCCAAAGCTTGCGGCTATCCTCGGTCCCAACTGTCAGCTCCCGGAGCCTGACGTGGACCGCCTAGTGGTGATGGGAAGACCTCATAAAGTCATCCCCCACTACCAGATCCTTCTGCTCCTCTACCAGCACCACCTCTCTTGGTACTACTCCAATCACGGCGATGCCTCTGTCATGGTGGCACACCTGCTGCATGCTCGAAGCTCTCTGCATGCTTGGTCGGGCAGTCCCGTGCCAAGTGGCCTCACCCATCGCAAGCACAGCACCGACTCTCTCTGAGCTGCATTGTTCCCCTTTGGTGCCACTATGGTGTACGACCACGCCCCTGAGTCTGGTTGTCATAAAGTCACCTGCGTCGAGGTTCTTCTTGCCGACGCCCGCTAGCTGAGGCAGAAGTCTCGGATCCAATGTGCCTTCTGCCACCACCAACTCTAAAACGTGATAGGAAGATTTCTGTCACCAGTGCCTTCTCTAGAACCCTGACATATGTGGAAATGTCCAAGGGTACTATGAAAGAACGAATCTCTCAGTGGAGACCCTACTCAAACTTTCACACTTGGATGTTGTCGTCATGGACCAAGTCCGGGTAAAAGCATGCACGGTATGCAAAACTATCCAAGTACTCGGCCACTGTCATCCCTCCCAGCTAAAACTGAAGGATATCCTGAATCTGAAAGGAGCACAAGCAAGAGGGGAAAAACATCTCACGGAACAACAACTGAAAGTCACCCCACGAAAGAGACCACTCGTCAAGAAACTGAGTCACCAGACTCCACCAACGCTGAGCTGCTCCATGAAAATGGTCGGCTGCCAAAGCCACTCTCTGATCTGTTGGCGTCTGCACAAGATTGAAAAGGTGAACCACTTCCTCTAGCCAAACCTCTACTGCCTGAGGGTCTGGCTCACCACTGAACCCCAGCGGTCTCTACCGCTGGAACTCACGGAGCGCGCTCAACCTGTGCTCAAGCCCCGTCTTCTCTGTTGAAGCTGTCTACTGCTCAACAGGTGGGGATGCTGCTACCAGCCCACCCGGAGAAAGGGGCTTGCATGATGGGTCCTAGATTGTGGCCTCGTAGCTCACAGGGTCGTCGTCACGCACCAAAGCTGGTATCTTGGCTGGCTGTCTTTGCGGAGCCATCCTGAATATTATCAAGGAGTAAGGCGGTCAGATGACCATATATGTATATACTGATAACAACGATGTGGAGCTGACTCAAGAAGGACAGTCAAAGAATCAATCCTATGTGATGCACAAACCAATTTTCCCTACAACAAGTGTCTCATCATGCTGAGTTGACATGCGGGTTATCAAGGTCCTGGTGAATGGACACGTTGGCCGCCGCACCATCACTAGACTCCCTGGCCTGAGATCCACTCTCGAGACACATTAACATTGTTTCCCTATATCCCAACCAATTCCTTTTATTTTAGGGACGTCCGAACAGCGTCCCAAGGAATGAACCACCTCTGATACCACTTTGTCATGACCCGACCCTACCCGGGCTCGAGTCGCAACTACCCCAAGACCGACTCCATAGGCCAGGGGCTGGCGACCAGCGCCGAAGGCACAATAACTCGGGGAGGACTTTTCCTAAGTACCTGTACACACACATGCAGCACACTCAATGAAAAAGTGCAGAGTAAAGGAGAAAAGACAAGTAAAGAAAAGGGAAACTGTTATATATAAACCACAAAGTGCATCAACCTCTAACAGTACAAAGAAAGATGAAGGTAAACTGAAAAGAAAAGGGGAAAAACACGCGCCCAACCAAAAAGTGCCATAACACGGCAATAGGTAAACAAAAAGAAAAATAGTTAGAAGGGTCCCCCACCTGGAATCCGACTCCGACCACCGCACGCGGTCCACGCTCCTGAACTCCTAAGCTCCACTGAACTCACGACCAACCTGTCTGTCGTCTCCAAGGGAACACCAAGTGCAGGAAAAGCCCAAGCAGGGGTGAGTATAAAAATACTTAGTAGGATACCCCGAAGGCTCGAGGGAGCAACAAAGGAAGTACCTAAGGGTGAGCAGTAGAGTGAACAGGGAAACGTAAAGGAGTACAATGGAAATTATAGGAAAGATTCCAGCTCAACCCAACAAGAGAGAGGAAGTAGACTCATCCCAACACAAGGAGATGGAAATGGTGAGAAGATGAACTTCTCATCGAGTCTTTTCTACCTATAGAAGGAGATTAGACTCATCCAACCATAAGAAGCTAGACACGGAAAGCACGTGGCATATCCCGCGCATCTTCGGCTCTCCTGGAGGGAGAGTAACCAAGCCCAAGAAGTGGGTTCTAGAACAAGGTATATATATATTCATATGCTCAACAAGAAGCCCGAACAAGCTCATAAGGGGATCTCCATCCTGTAGCTCAGCCCAAGAAAAGTGAGTCACCAACAGTCCCAGAAGTAAACACCATAGATACCCAGCATCCCACACGTCTGCCCCGAACTACAAGTCAAGGGCTCAATCACCGCACCTCGAAACTATCCGCTTTGGGCATTACTAACTCGCCTGCACTGTTTTAGGTCGCGTCACAAGGAGGCGTCTTAGTGGGGGGAAAATATCCTCGTACTTGAGAGTTCTGAGGGAACGTCAACCACAACTCGTCATTGCCCCGAAGTCGAGAGGTCTCCTCAAAGTCGACAGGTGACCCCCTGCCCAGCCCCGCTGGAGGGTCCCTAGAATTCGACGGGTTCCCACTATTGGGTGACCCGGTAAGAGTCGACGGGTTCCACACTTCCCAGTCCTGTAATAGGGTAATCCACTGGAGGGAGACCCGACTAAAGTCGGTGAATAGACCACCGCCCAGCCTAGGTGGAGGTAATCCGGCATGAGGGACCACTGCCCAGCCCAGCTGAAGGTAATCCCGGCATCGGGGACCACTGCCCAGCCCAGCTCGAGGTAAGACCGGCATCGGGGACCACTGCCCAGTCCAGCTGGAGGTAAGCCCTGCATCGGGGACCACTGCCCAGCCCCGCTGGAGGTAAACCTGGAACTGCTCTGGCCATCCCTACTGGATGGTACTACTCGGTGAACACTATTGTACTAGCCATCCCTGCTGGATGGTAACCCACTGGCAAGCCCTGCTCGAAACAACCTCAGGCCTGCTGGAAACAACCTCCTGGGTAGAGGATCGGTGCTCGCGTAAAGTTTTGGTCACACCGAATCCACAAGAACTCTACCAGGGAACACGGAGTGATGGGAGAAACTCCCCAGGACTCTCAAGGCGATCACGCTTCAATCCGCTGAGTCACTGTCGAAGCGGACTGAGAAAACTCATCCCAGAAAGTGGGAAAACACCCACGCAGTACGAGCACACGTAGTCACAAACGGTTCCACAGTCCGGTGAAAGGGCACGGTACTAAAACCCCTCACAGATGAAGAAACAGAGGAACAAACCATCTCTATCGGCCAAACGAGAACAGTACCAGGGAAAAATGAACCCTACTGGTCAACAAACGAGAAAAAAGGGACCCTCTACATCACGAGAGGTCAAAAGTACGTAAAGCAGAACACGACACGCACATGATGCCCACACGACATGTGGCCCCATGTCAACCCCAACCATGAGCACAAACATTCTCAGGTATAAACCACACGTACCTCCAAGTGCTCTCGTATACTCCCAGAGTATACCACGTCTCCAGCCCTAAGGCTATCATGCACAAGGCAGCCAATGTCAACGCGAATGCGTGAACGTAACAACTCCACCTCAAAGGCCTAGGCACGGCCAACCACATCTTGTTAAGAATAAATTCAGTCACACGAGAGTGCATGCGATCAAACGCCAAGGGTTCTCTGCAAACACAGAAGGAAGAACCACCACTAGGGCACCTTCATAGTTCCACATTTAAAAAGATCGCGTAAGAGGCTCCACCCATCTGAAAACATTACACCATTATAATCCTCATGGAAAAACACGCGAGATATTCTACTTACTCACCTCCAACAGATATATGACAGAAAATTCACCAACACCGCCTCACACCCGAACAACGTCCCATGATCCCGAGCCTCGGCCCTGAAAACAGTCAGGCACATCGCACCATTGCGATCCCTTCGGGAAAACATGTCAAAAAGACAGCTCACTTGAGCGCAACTGATATCCGGAGAAAAATATGCATTCCGGCTTACCGCGCACGAGCGGTACCACACGGGACCCACACCCCAGTCCCGAAGTGCTACCAATGGATCGCACAGTTGCAATCCTCTTGAAAAAGTACACAAGATGGACTATTCACTTGTCTCAAATGGTTACTCAGTGATAGAGATGGAAAATCACTGTCAACGCCCAAACAGCCCTCGTGGGGTCCACACCATCGTGTCGAATTAGAGTGGGCGGATTTCAACATTTCAATCCCCTCATAAAAACACCCAAAAACGACTGCTCGCGCGCCCCGAACGGACGTCCGATGAAAAAGTCGGGAAACTATGCATGCAGCTCGAAAGACGGGCCGTGGGGCCCACACCTCAACTCTAGCTTCAGCGCCCGAAACCACCCTGTAAAACTTCACCTCGGCATGAGGGTCCCAACGTCGCTAACGGTGCTCAAAACGGACGTCAAGCACGTCCGCTCCGACTAAAACATGTTCCCCGGAAAAACGTCAATTCACATAAAGACGCATCGCACCTCCGAGGCCCATCATTTCGGGAATTAAAAATTCCTGAAACCATCTCAAAATATGCTTCGTAATTTAAGGAGCACGTCTCCACAGACGGCGCCCGAATCCAATGCCCAGTCTATGATTTATAAATAATAAATCATTTCCCCTAATAATAATAATAATAATATTATTATTATTATTATTATTTTAAACTTAAATTATTATTATTTTTTTGTTTCTTAAAAAACATTCCACTGACCGGCCAGCGGCCGGTCGATCCCCCTTTCCACCCGAAGACCCGCCATTGGCGGGTCCGCGTCACCCACGGGGTCACCGCGCGACCCATGTTCGCACGCCGCCGGCCAGACGACCGGTCGGCTTCTCCCGCTTGCCGCACCTCCACGGCGCTCAACCGTCCGATCCCGCTTCGCCGCTCACACCGACGACCGGCGACAGCCCTCGTCTGCCCGGCCGCCTCTGCTGGCCTCCTACGCCGCACGCCCTCAGAAGCCCGCAGACGCCTCCGCCGGCCTCGCCCGCTCGCCCTCGTGCCTCGCTCGCCCGGACACCCGCGGCTTCCGAGGAGTCCGCCAACCGCCTACACCCGAGCCGGCCGCCTCCGCCTGGATCCCAGCCGCGCCACCGCACCCGCACGCCGGACCACCGCAATACCTCACCGGAACGCCCCAAAATAATCACCGGAAACACTCAAAAACTTCCTAACTTTGGCGATCGATTGCAAAAAACTGCAAACTCGGATTTTAAAACCGTAAGGTGTTATAGGAAGCTCAAGATATGAACTAAACAAGTATGGGATTTTATTTAAGATTAAACATCATTTCAATATTACAAAATTTGTGCGAAAGGGGTGTGGGAAATCAAAAATGAAACACAATCCTACCTCGTGGGACTAAGCCCGTCGCTTCGCGACGATCCGCCGGCCGGATTCGCAACCGCCTTAGGGAGAGGAGAGGAGATGGAGAACTCTCCTTTGAGTGCTGTCTTCTGCTAGAGGGTGAACAAGGGTAGGAGGTTGAGGGGTTTACTTAAATAGAAAAAATTAATTTTAATTAATTAATTTCAAAACACCCCAAATTAACCCATAACCAAAACTCCCGACAGGGTTGAGGTTAAGACTCCCATAAGGTAAAAACACCTCCTCCATAGCACAACGGTGGTCTTGGAATTTGATTCTGAGATTCCATTTGGAAGTTATAAAATTTAACGTCTAAAGCCGCTGAATTACGAAAACACCCCTGGCGGCATTTTTCACAGACGGGCCGCGCCCGCGAAACTTACACCCCTCCTAGGGTAAACGGCATGCTCCGAACTCAACGGTACCCTCAGGTTTCCAATATGAGCCACTGTTTAAGAGATACTTGAGTTTATCCATTAAAAGAATAAATAAATTAATTAATTTATCTATTTAACATTCCGAAAGCATGCGAGGGGTCCAAACGTCCCGCACCGACATGTTTTATGTTGTTACTAGGGTAAACACCCCATTCCAGACCCATCCGTACACTCGGATCTCTGATCCGGATCACTATTTAGGATTTATTCCATTTATTTGGTGTTTCTAGTGTGAAAACACTGAAAATTTAATTCTGGCCACTTCGGGGCTCGGAATCACACGTCATCTGAAGGCGCTTCTCTGGAATAACATCAAGAAATATTCCAAAGTCTTTCGCAGAAAAAATTGGGTTCTTAAAGATTTCTTATTATTCTCTCTTGGTGTGGTTTAGGAAATTATCTTGAGACATGTTTTTATTCATAACCTAAACAAATTAGATAGTATATTCATATTGTTCCATATTCCCACTCCAATAAGGTTGGGCATATCATTGTGGAATTCATCACATTACCCATCACATTTATTGTTTACTTGATTCCTATAATTTCCCGCCATTGAATAGAATAAATGGGGAACTTGAGATGTTAATTTTTAAACTATTAAAAACATAAAGGGAAATTCCAATACATTAAAGGGATAACTTAAAAATTATATATATTTACATAACTTATGAATTTACAAGCTTTGATCTTTGTCATCCATGATCTATTTCTTATCATATAATCTTATGGGTATTTTTTTTGTTCGATTAATAATTTTTTGTAGTGTGATTAAAAACATACCAACACATATCCCGATAGAGTTTCAAACCAGGTGAGAAGTAAGGCATGTTTTCGTGCCCTTTGGTATGTCGAGCAAGGTCCAAAACACCGTGTTGTAGTTATTACCCTAAGATAAATCTATTTTTGAACCATGTACAATTTTAGTATCCAGATAGGGATGTATTTCTTTTATAAACCACATAATCTATAAATAAATAAAAATTAGGTCATTTTGTTATACTTAGTCTTGTTCCTAGTGGTTCCTCTAGAGTTTTCTAATCCAAATCTAAATAAATAAATTAACCTGGATCTTATACCAACTATAATAACCCTTCTTTTTATTACAGATTAATTGTTGATTTATTACATAAAATTTCTAATAATACACCCTAAAGATCAATAATTCTTGTGTACTTGTGAATAAGGTACATTGAATATATTATAGAACATGGGATAAAACCTCATTATTGAAAACTTCCTTAGCATGCTTCTAAAATTCCATGAATTTCAAAACAGCACAGGATTACCTGGGGACAAACATAAGAAATGGGTGAGCTATAATTCCAGATAAGTCAACAAGCATGGCATAATTTGATAGATGTAATACAATGGGAATATTAATGGGGAGTAAAAAAAGTATCAATCGTAAATATTTACAGCGAGACATGATATTGCATGATAATCATAACATGGGAAATTTGAAAACAACTTACAACATTGCATCGTAAACATAGGTTAAAGAAAAAAATCATAGATATTATTATAGATAAAGTCCCATAAGTAATATATTTCATCACCTATCCCAACATGATGTATCATGATCCTACTAATTAACTAATTCATTTGATTTCAATATAATTTTTGGCACACCTGTTATATTCATTTCTTTCTCATGCCTAAGTGTCCCACATGGGTCATACAACATGGATTAATTCATCATCATAGTTTGTTCCATTATCAATGAGTGTGGAATAAAAACATGTTTGATCAAAATCAAATGTATATGTGCCTAAAGGTGAACACCCTTGATAGGAAATGGGTATGGTATTCACTACATAGTTTTATTTTCATGGAAAATCATGGTGATATTTTTGAAACATAATGGTGTCACATAATGATTCATAAAAATTTGCTGATTAGAGCGAAAGGGGTCTATCATCGCATATACATCCAATAGAAATTAATAAGGACTTAAAAACGTATTGCATATTTAGAAATGTGAAATAGATGTGTAAGGTAATGAATAAAAATTAATAGTAAAAATTATCCTATATATAAATCTATGTGGTGATGGGTGTACATATAGAATCATGGGATGATTAATGAGAGTAAAATTAGGCTCTCATTATTTATTCATAAAATGGAAAGTAAGTTGGATATGGAAAAATATACCCTAATTTAAAAATTATAAATTAAGAGGCATAACATAAAATAATTTCTTTAATGGAAATTATAATAGAGAAAAATCTTATAAAATTTCAACTTAGCAACATCTTAGTTTGTGGTCAAAATGAGATAGAATATATGATATCTCATTAAAATAACAATTGTTGGATAGTAAATTTATCTATATAAATAAATTACATTGTAAAATTTTAATTAAATGGAAATACTCTTGTTCATGTATACCATTTATTTTATTTATTTCATTACTTTTGGATAATTATGATGTTATAAAACACAAATTATAATTATAAGGTATTAAATTTTTACCCAATAATTTAATTGTATCATAAAATTATGAAAAAATATCCATTGGATAATTTTGATATTTTTATTCCGAAAATAATAATCATTTTATCTAGATAAATTTTAAAATATGGAAATTTTCATTTTTAATATAAAATATATATTTGAGAACAAACGCTAGGTTTTGACAGTAATAGTTTTCAAACCTTTATAAAAATTAAATTTTACATCATATAAATTATATGATCATTAATATTTAATAAAAATTATTTAATAATAATAATAATTTTAAAATATTTATTTTTTATAAATTTCGTCAATACATCAGAATAAATTCATTAATTAAATTTGAATATTAACCAAAAATACTTATTGTGTTTTGTTGAATCAAAATAAAAATCATTTATAAAGTAACAATAATATAATGAAACTATTATAATTATTATATGAAAAAGAATTTAAATAATCATATTTCTATGGTCTTTATACATATCACTTTAATATACAAACAAAATCCCTCAAGGTAAGGTGAGGAGTAGTGAGAGTTTGATGGGGTGGATTAGCAAACACGGTTTGGGGAATGATTTCAATGAGCTTGCACATCTCACATAAAATGTTTCACTCGTGATTAATTTGTAAGATCTCAGCTTGGGATTGATCAAGGGTGATTACCAATGATGCTCTCTCCTTGGGGAGCTCTAATAAATGGGCTTTGAAGGGTATGATCATACTAGTTTAGGCCAACACTTCATTTTTCTATGTCAATTGGATTAGTTAAAAACCTATATTTATAATAAATCTTGTGATCACTATTCAATGGATATATTATCAATTTTAATGATACATAACAGTCTTTTAAAGAAATTACATATAATAAAACAACAAAAGTGCATCTTTTTTCCATAATCACATTACATAATAAGACATTTAATAAGATAAATAGTGAAAAATTATATATAATAGTTTGGGTCATTAAAATAATTCCACATAATAACCCAAAATTTATTTTAGTTTTATTACATTCATGATTTTTGATATTTTTTTAGGTTCAGGTTGAGTTATCGAGTAGAATTTTTGTTTCTTGCAGGTTTTGGGTGGTTTTTGGAACTATGCACGGTTAGTGAATATGGTTTGGGCATAAACCATGTAGTTTTTGGAGGCATAGTTTGTTTTCTGAGGATTTGTTTTCATTTATAGTTTGGAATGCATGTTCTACACCTGGTTTACCAAAACGGTGTGGGGAAATGGAGTAACTATGATTCCTATTGGTGTGGTCGTAGACCTGGAACCTGTCATTTATACTTTTACAGGAAATTATATGGAATGTGTGTGGGGAGGTTTTTTAATTTTTAAATAAATGAGTTTTACAGATTGTAAATGGTTTCTTAAACCATGAATCTACTTCGAGTGGGTTCCCATTCTTTCTAGTGTTGTGTGAAATGTTATAACATTTTTTATCAAACCATGTGGCAAAATCATGTGACATACCCAAATCCTAAAAATCATGATGTTCTAAATTTTCCAAAATTATTTTTAACCAAATTTTGGGTTTATCACCCCCACTCAACCTTGGGAAATAATGGGGGCTCCATAACCCTCCTCCCTTGGATATCCTTCAAAAATTAAATCTCTTTAAAGGTTATTAGGTATGTTTCATTGAATGTTTGGTCAATTTCCTCTTCTCCACTTCCCCCTATCTCATTTATTTGTTATTTCATGGTTGGATTCCCTCTTTTCCAATCTCAAGGGTGATGGTTGGATTTTTTCGATATTATTTATGTTAGGGTATTTGGTGTTCTTCTTGGGTGCGGTTCTTCCTTATCCAAAAATTTCATTGCATTTGAAAACTTTTGAGGTAGGTGATTATGTCTAATTCCACTCATGAACATTCCATTTTCTATTTTATAATTTTTAGTAATTTTTTAAATTTGTTATTCATTTTTATTATGCATTATATTGACTTATTATGTGGTTTCGATATTCTAAAATTGGTGAAAATGAATTTTAATTGATTTTTATAATTATTCATATTTGTATATATATTCAAGGTGTTTGATATATTTCTAATTTTAATATTTTATTCAAATTGAGTAATATTTATTTATGTTTGAAATGGGTTGGGTTTTGGTGATTAGGTTTTCTTTTTAATGGATACTTATGTGTGGATGTGATTCCTTTTATGGTTTAGTACTTATGTCTGGATCCTTGTGATGGGTTGTAATGTTACATACAGTCCATTAATTGATACCCTCAAAAATTTTATGGTATTTTATATATAGTTATATATATGTTTATTTGGATGTGGGAATATCATTATGTTCATGGGGATACATATTTATATGAACATACTCATATTAATGGAATTCCATAAAAATGTCCATCTTGAACCCCACTTTTCTCAAAAAAAAAAATCGTGCATCCTCCATTCTCCCTTCTAGTCCATCACTCAAAATTTTTTTTAACAAACAATATTATCTAAAAGGATTTTTAGTTTCTAAATGACTCCAAATTTGGTTTTCAACTGTGTTTTCCAAATAATGGCCTAATTAGAACCATTAGCTGCAATATGGTAACTAAAATGGCCATAATTGCCCAATTAATACCTCATGACATTAAAAATGTTTCTGCCATGGTTTTGGAAAAGATTTTAGAAAAAAAATTAATTTCATTGGAAATGGTTTTGAACATTTAGATTTTAATACTATGTTGGTTCCTTGAATTGTTCTGAAAATTATTTTTAAACTCATATGATGTGTAAGCATGTTTGGAAAATATTAATGGTTTTATTTTTATTGGTCACCCCAATGGTCATACACTTGATGGTAGTGAGTTCGCATAGTTAGTGTTAGGTATTGGGAAAGGAATGAACGGTGGAATCCATGGGTTTTGTTTAATGTCAAGCATGTGAGGACGTACTCATTCTCATTTATACTGTTATCATGGATTATTTGATGTTGTTTAGTGGTTTCAGTTAAGGATTATTTTTAGTACCAATTAGATATATTAGAACCCTTATAAAGTGGATAATCTAGGTGGGAATTTTCACTAGTGATTCTTATTTAGTGCATCCATGTTTTTTATTGACTATAGAGTTTCACAATATTCTAGAAGGTGGGTGATAATTTATTACATCCAAGGATTTCTTCTATAGATGTTTTGGAAACACCTATGATTACATACCTCTATGTTCCTATTTTATTTTTAATCACATTAGTGACTTGTTTTAGTAGTATATTTCAACTTGAAATTGTATTTTTTCACTTTATTATGGATTTAATTACATTATGGTGTTTTTCATGTTTATCTTTATTTTTCATTTTTGTTTTTCATTATTCATATTTTCACTCAACATGGCCTTTAGTTTTCAAACCGGGGTTTAAAACCAGAATGCTTGTTGGTTATTTTAAAGATAATATCCTTATTTTCTTAAATATGTTTTCAATCTACTATCTATGTACAGTATTCAGAAAGGTAGTGAATGTGTTTTTTTATTCTTAACTACTCGACTATTTTATAATCACACCCTACTTGTTCCACTCAGTATCAATAAACTTCATATATTTTTCTTACTTAATATTTTTTCCGGTATTCCTATGGACCAGGTCTATCTTACGGATGATGGTGATTAAGAGTTCATATGGATATAATTTTTATTCTAATTTGGTTTCATTTTTTGTTTTGTTTTTGTTTTTTTTTTCTGTAGTTGTATCTGAGTTTTTTATGTAATTTTTATTGGTTTTAGACGGTATCAATATTTTTTTATTTATATCATTTTATATTTGCCTAAGTTTTTCATTAATATTATGATCATTGATTATTTATTCTAGATGGCATTAAATAAGGACTATGAATTCCTCTCGGTCCTTGTTGAAATTGGATTTGGTGGCCCTTTGGGGTTATCTCGGATTGGTTCGTGACAAAATTGTATTAGAGAAGACGTTTTTATTTGGGGCATCAATCAGTTTGGATATAGGATTATTGGGACATGGTAGGTTGGTAAGATAAGATAATCATGAACTTTTATTCATCCAAAGACTAAAATTTTTAAAAACATTATAGTATTTTGGTCATATGTATTGAATTTTTGGGTTTATGTCATTGGTGATTATTGTGTTTTTGATTTGGTTAATGAAAATGGAAGTGAAAAAATGCTACATAGTGAGATTGCATCGATTATCAACCATGTAAAGACAAATCCAATTGTTCATGATATTTCTAGAGGTCATTTCATTCTTATCACATGGTCTATTAAACCATGTCATTGGGTTATTCATAAATAGTAGTTCCCCATTTTTTATTTTTTTACAAGATTTGGGTCAGATTCAAGGACTTTTAAATGAAAAATAGAAATTGGGAAAGTGGATAAAAAAATAATTTTTTGGAATGGTTTTATTTTAAAAGTGGGATTTATTGTTTTATTTGGACAAAGAATGGAGTGTTATAATTTTTGAAAACTGGCATTGGACTAAATTAGTTTTGAATTTTTGGATGTAAATTTTACTTTTTTTTAACGTATTTTTGTTTTGTTTGACAATGTTTCGATTTATGTTCATGGTGTTTTGGTCTTAAAATTCATTTACTATTGAAATTTTGGATAATGATGATTTTTTTTTTAGGTTCCCATGTTATATATAGTTTTCCATCTAGAAGGATCCCAAATGTTTCATGTGAGTATCTTCTAGTATTTTCCCTCAACAAACTCCATGTGGGGTGGCAGAGTCAAGTTCATCTCAGTTTGTGGTAGTTCGTCATGGTGATAAAGGTACTTTAAATGATATAGATTGTCCTGAGGAAGTTTAAGGTGTTTTAATGTTCTTGGGAATTCATAAATCTATTAGGGTGTGGGATATTCGATGATTTTTTAAGGGTTTGAGTACAGATTAGTGTAAAGAGATTGTCCCATCATCATTTCAATTTGGGTTCCTTAGGAAGTTTTTAAGATAATGTTTCTTAGATAGTTTATACCAAAGTCGGAGAAGGGTAAGAAATTGGTAGATCTATGGGACATTCATCAAGGTGAATGGATGGTGAATCACTATAATGATCATTTCAAAGTGATGGGTCATTTTCTCAAGATATAGAATCAAATGACTAGATAAAGGATCCTCTCTTCATTAGGGGTATTATTCCATAGAATAAGTAGTGTTTCATCTCGCCTAGGGATGTTATATTTGAGATATAGTGGATGTGTTTCTTCTAATTGAGGTTGTTCTTAGAGAAAAGCCTATAGAAGTTGTATGTCCAGTTTCCCATAGCACTTGTAATGATTCCCCATCTTTAGAAGAGATGTGCCATAGTAACCTTGTCTTGAAGAGTATCAAATTGGAGTTCTTATATATAATTCATCAGAACATGTGTTTGTGTTCTTCAAAATGGTCAGTTCATGCATTATAATCAATCTAGTCGTAATCCATTGAAATAATTCCAATGATGAGGCCACATGGGTAAAATTTTGAAGTTTTATCGACAATATTTCCATAAGGTGAAGTCATGGATGGAGGATACCAGTTCATGACTACTAGGAAGTAGATACTTCTTGGAATTAGGGCAGTAGACATAGTCCATAGAATGAATCTCTCCATAAAGTCAAAAAAAAATTGTGTGGGGGTGTTATCCCACCTTATTGGTCCTCAATTTCGGAACAATAGAGGAGTTTAAATTACCCAATTATAGTTTCATTTGTTTTAGATTATCCTTATTTTTTTAAAAGGCATGGTGGTCTTTCTTTCTAAAAGTTCTGTGGTTGTGCATTATGTTATGAATTTTTTTAGTTTCTATCTTCCAGATCAGTTATGTTTTTTGGTTTTATACATTAGGATATTCTGATGTCTTTTATGTAAAATTAATTATGATTTGGTTTTTTAAGAGGATCATTCGTTAGATTTATCCTTGTTCTAGAAGTTCAATTGTTGGTCCATTCAGGTTGGATTTTCAATAGTGGTGGTACCCACTGATATATTCTTTTGTTTTCCTCTTGATAATATCATGTATTCATTTTGGAGTTGAATTTTTACATTGGGAATTATTGTTTCATTTTGATTTGATTAGTTATGGTTTGAATTTTGTTCTTCATTTTTCTTTGTGACATTTAGGGGTCCAAAAAAAATTTGATGAGAGAATTGTCACACCATGACATCATTTTTTCTTTATTTATTTTATTTATATTTATTTCTTTATTTTTTATCCATTGGTTAAGGTTAGGGTTTACTTTTAAGATATATTTTAATAGTTTTTGAGGTTTTTAGTGGTTTTTCTCTATTCATGTTTAACATGCACTATTTTGGGAGAAACTTTAAATCTTAGTGAGGAATAGGGTTTTTTTAGTTCATTTTATTCTTTCATGGTTTGTATTTCATTGGTTTTTCATGTTTCATCACAATTTATGTGTGGAAAAAGAGTGATCGTGTGGCCTTTTAGTGGTGTGTGAGACCTGGTGCACGGTTTTTGAATAGTTAGAGAAAATTGTGTGGAAATTATAGAGAGACATTCTATCATTTTTGTAGAAATAATTTTCATATTTGAAACATTTTTTTATAAAACCATTCTACTAGTCTATATGGGTTCCGCTTCCTTCTAGTAGGGTTCACATGGTTGAATATTTAGAAAACCTTGTGACTGAACCATACAAATTACCTAGAATAATAAAATATTTTGTTTCCAAATTTTTCCCTCTTATATTTTAAACCCATTTTGGGATTCTCATCCACCACTCAACCTAGCCGCACCATGGGGGCTCCCTAACCCTCCTCCCTTGAGATTATTCCACTATTGAACCCCCTCGTCTTTCATATATAAGTTTATTTGTATTTGTGATCAATTTAATATTCTTATCTTTACCATCTCTCATTTATTGGTTTTGTATTGTTTGGGTTCCCTCTTGGTCAAAACCTAGGGTGATGGCAGCTTTTTGGGGTTGATTTCATTAATGTTATAGAGTTCGGTCGTCTCCATTTTCATGGTTCATAATTCTATGGGAGTTTCATTGTGATCGAACATAGTTGAGGTAGGTATTTTGTTACATTTTCTTTTTGGAACATAACATTTGACTCTTAAAAAATTGTAATAAATTTATAAATTATCTGTTAATGTTTATGAGGTTTTATATAAATTTATTATAGAGTTTTGATATTGTAAATTTGGTAATCAAAATTAATGGATTTCTATAATTATTTCTATATGTATATATATTCATGGTGTTTGATAAAATTTTAATTTGTATTTTTATGTGTAATTGAGTACTCTGGAATTGTGTTTTACCCTGGTTTGGTTTTCGTAATAAGGTTTCTTGTGAATTGTTCCATGTGTGTGGATGTGATGAATATTTATGGTCCAATAATTATGTTTGGATACTTGTTATTAATTGTAATGTTTCTTGGGTTCCAATAATTGAAACCCCATACATTATTTTGGCCTCATATATTTTTATTTTTCATTGGATGTAGTAATATCCATATGCTCATGGGGTGAACATAAGGATAGGCACACCCTCATATAAATGGAATTAGCTAACATTGTCAATCATTAACTCTATTTTTCTAAAAACATTGTTTAATACTTCTTATAAATTCCACTCCTTCCATCAAAATGGTTTTTTAAATTCCATTTTCCTCTAAGTGTAGCTTCCTTTTCTAGATGACTCCAAATGTGTTTTTCATTTTTCCCCAAATCATGGGATTTTTGGTACCATAACATGAAATATGATAACTAAATGTTCATAAAAATAATATTTGGAATCTATGGAGGTTAAATAAAGTTTCTACATTGCTTTTAGAAATTATTTTATAATGAAAAGATATTTTTTGGAAATTTACATGGAATCGTAAATGAAAAGAATCAACTGGTAACTTTTGATGTTTTGGAAATTGGTTTTAAAAGCATAAGATGTGTAGGATTATTTGGAAAATTTAAATGGTTATATTTATGATATTAACCCTTATTTTTATCCATCTAATTGGTGGAATTATCATAGTTAATGTCAAGTATTGGGAAAGGCTTGCATAATGGCATCTGTGGGTAATTTTTAATGTCAAGAATGTGATGAACACCTCATTATCCATTACACTATAATCAAGGTATTCCTAGAATATATATATGGGTGTCATGTGAGTTTTAAATTATGGTCCTAATTGTAAGGATTCGAAACCCCTAGGAAGTGGATAAGATATGTGGTTATTTTTACTGCTGAGGCTAGTTTATAGTAGCTGGGTTGGTTATTCCCTATAGAGATTCTCTATACATTTGTGTGTCAGAACTGAGTATGAAAATGGATTAATTATTGGTATTTTCAAGATATTAGAATTATTTCTTGAATAATTTTCACTATTTTATTTCCTATAAATTTAGTGATATCATTTAGTTTTATTTTTATTCATTCAATTATATTATTTCTCATTATTCGAGATTTCATTACATTAACATTCAGGTTGTGTTTATCTTGATTTAAATTTTTTATTTCACATTATTTATATTGTTATTATATTTTGATGTTCATTTTGAAGAATCATTTAAAATATAGAAGACAGGACGGTTCTTTAAAATATAACATTATTTTATTAAATTTCTTTTCAAGCTATCATTTGTATACTATCTAAAGAAAGTTAATTAATGGATTCTGCGGTGATTAAAGACTAAGATGTTTTAGGATATCACCATACTTATGCCACTCAATGATGGTAAACCTTATATATTTTAAAGGGTAATTCATTTTTTAGGGTTTCATGTGGATTGGACTAGTCTTATGGATAGTGGTGACTATGGGGTCACATGTAGATTATGTCGGTTATCAATTTGGTTTCAACTTTGGTTTTGTTTTGTTTTTTTAATTTTATTTCATAGCATTTTACCAATATTTTTTATCTAATTGTTAGTAGATATACATTTCATGCTCCATTATTTTGTTATCAGTTTATATTAGTCTAAATCAATCCCATTACTATTTTCTTTTATGCTTGACACTTGTTTCCAACCTAGGAGGATTTTTAAAACCTCTCAAGCCTTGTTAGGTCCATCATGAGTGACTAGTTCAGTTCCAATACCCATTAGTTCATGACACATAATTCCCATACTCCATCTATATGATGCATTGATTCATTGGTGGATCATTAGTTTTCATCATCTTTTCCAATGTTTCATTAACCATTCTATTCATTTCCTTTAGACATTCAATAGCTTTATGACCCACCTTTCAACATTTTAATCCCCTACTAATTCTATTAAAACACATCCATTAATGTTTCATCCCATGTTTCTAGTATGTGGATGGTGGAAATTTCCTTTCTCAGTCTGGTTTATTTGTGTTTTCATGAGATTCAATCATTTTTTTCTTATAAAAAACCCTATGAATGGTGTGACTCTATAATTTCCATTTCTACTTTGAGTGCACATAAAATGAAGTCTCCATTACTAATGAACTATCTTACATATAATTCCTTTAGAGAATTGGTTTTAGTACACCAATGAATGAATGAATTTTATTTCTAGGTATGTTAATTAAACCAAAGTCATACCCTATATGCTTTGTATAATTTTCCACAAAGGTACCAATGGTTTTTTTACATCATCTCCATCACAAAAAATTATTTATCAACCGCTATACATAGATTACGAAGAAATTAATTACTAAATAATATTCCCTTAAAAACATCCCATTCAATGTTTTCAATTTCTTCATCATCACTAGTATTCTTGATGATCTGGTACGGTTGACATGCATTGAATTCCAAATGATAAATAGGTTGGATAATTTTTCAGGTTCCCATAAATGAATAAAATAAACTATTTTCTCAATAGTGTAAATCCATAACCTATCCACTAGTGGATTTGAAGTTCTTATAAAATAAGGTGGATTTTTACTTGTGAAATAATTAATAGTTTTCCTCCTTTTATCAATTCGAATCATCAAATTACTCATGGATTAATAATGTTTCATGATGGAAAATTAAATATTTTTTATTCCAAATCACATAAAATTTGGTTCCTCAGGGGGAAAATCATTTCATTATCCAACACATTAATTACTAATAAGATTTATTCTAGTTGATTAAATTGAATAAAATGACAAATAATAGTGTGAAAAATATAAATCATAGTAAAAAACTACATAATTCGAATGAATCATTTTTTAAATGTATAACTAATTATACCTCTTTCAATGACACCTATGTTTTAACCTAGGTCATTCAAGAATGATACAAAAATATTGGAATTTTATCATATAATAAGACCATTCCCTAGGGTTTTCATGAATAAATTCTAACAATAACATCCAAATATTAACTAGCCCAGGTATGATACCAACTACAATGGAACGTGATTTGATACATAAATATTACATCTATTTTGATGAATATTAAATACATAACAATACAACCCAAACTAGAAATTTAATGGTTTAGAATCATTGGATAATATATATACAATAATTTTTTTATGAATGATCTTAAACATCTCCCATACACCTCATGGAATATATTTTTCTTTATTAGAAAACATTCCTAGTTTTTTTCATTACATATGGAAAGGAAACCTAATAAAATGGTGATCTTGGATACTCAGTATTGGGAAACAAGGGATATATCAATTAATGGGTATATAAAAGAATAATATAAGAATAAGTGTTTGATATGTTAACAATAAATTACATCTTTTAGGCCCAATATAACAAAGTTCATAGACATTTTTTTCGGCACAAAACATTAAAATTTCAAAATAAATGAATCCTACAAATGTGTATTCATCATAAAAAATTCATGAACCATAAGATTATTTCATAAGTGTATGTATAATCATAAGAAGTATATAATCAATTTCATATGTCAAGGTTAATTACCAAGACCATTGTCTCTAGTATAAGAATGTGTTTCCCAATTTGGATCAACCACATCGATATGTTTCTCTTAAAGGATCAAGTACATCAACTCGTTTCCCCTAATAGATCAAGAATATTGACATGTTTCCCAATTAAATGTAGCTGGATATAATACTTTACCTAATGAATTGGCATGAGATATAGGTCCTACCCATAACATAACAAAAACCATACATATGTGGTCTAGTGGATTATAAATCACTCATCATATATGAAACTGTGAAAAGAGATGAGTTTCTTAAAAAAAATCATTCTATCATAACAATGAACAATCCATGGAATTAATAAGGATGGATTCATTAAATCATATCCCAAGTAAATATTAATCAATATAATTTAATGTTATAATATCTCTAATTTTTTTTCATTTTATCTTGAAATAATTCTTGAGGAAAATAAATTTTCTTTTTTGAAATCATTTTCATAATAAATCCAAGTAATTATAATTGAAAAAAAAATACATTAAAAAGAACCTTATACAATTTAATGTAAGATTCAATGAATTAAGGCGCAATAATGGAGGTAAAATAAACTCATGATGTATATGTTAAATAAAAACTCCTTCTATTTGTTTCTGAAAAACATAAAATGTATCATCATAAATATTTCGTTCAAATAGTTTTTAAAAAAAGTTAAACATGGGTAATAGGTATTTCAACCAATTATCGGAGAATAGTAATAAAATGAATATATTTTTATAATTCCCGAACATGGATGATATGTATTCGATGTTGGGTATTTAAACCTAAAAAATCCTAAATAGTGATGAGATTTTTAAATAAAACTTTTCTTCAAGTCTGGATTTCCCTTGTTCATGTTAAAACATCCATTACATCGAAACAACTTCTTAAGATCTCCTCAAAATGGCAATATGGTTTGTATTTTGGAAAACCATAACCTCTAAAAAGTGATTAAGGAAATTGATAATTGAAATTCATAAATATGGTTTATTTATAAATATCATATCAGTGTAAATATGTGAAGGAGGAGGTGTCCTTTTATAATTTATGGGAGGATAACTTTTGTAAGATCTTTTAAGAAATAAAATATGATAATAATATTATGTAGAAAAATAATTCCAATTAGTAATTAACTTGTCCCTTGGAAAATATATAGTCAAATTATCATCAACCAATAAATATTTAGCAGTTTTATGTTTTATTTTAAACTTTATCTTTTGGTTTGACCTCATAATTAACCTATTTTAACATTATATATTGTAACATATTTCTCTCCCATGAAAGATTATAATTTTTAATATAATTTAAATATTAATTCATAAATTGATAATAAAATATTTTTCTAACATATAGTATCTCATTTTCTCTATTTAGTTTTTAACCTTTTAAATTATTTAAAAAAATATTTATTTTAAAAGAATTTCATTATTGTAAATATTAACAATATTCATTACTTTGAATTTAATAAAAATCAGAAAATACCTAAAATTAGAACCAATAATTTTAACAGATACCCTAATATGTCATGGAAGACTATAAAATTAACTTATCATATTAATTATCTCAGATTATAACAGTTTTAATATTTTAATATCATTTATTTGAAACTTCATTAATTGAATTATTATTGCATCATTATTGTGAAAGTATTTAAAATAATAATATTACACCTAAAATTTATAATTAAAATAAAATTATCAATATAATATCATTAGGCATAAAATTTCTATTATTATTCACTCGTAATTTTTTTATCCCAATGCGAATTGATATATGTTATTTAAAATAAATAGAGTAAAATTTTTTCACTTCCTTTGGTTAAAATAATATATAAGAAATTTTCATGGAAAACTATCCATAAAAAAAATTATGATCCATATGGGATAAAAACATTATTTCATTTATCCAATAAAAATTAAGATGAATAATAATGTCGTTATCCCTTAATTTTAACCTTTATTAACCCCAATTATAGTTTATCAAGGTGATAAATATTACCATGATTACTATTCATATTGATCGAAAGTAAATGGGGCTTAACTAAAAAAAATATCATCTAGATTCTAAAAATTTAATTCATTTTATCTAATTAATACCTATAAAAGAGATAAATTAATTTTAAATTAAGTGTTTGAAATTTTATAAAAAAACTTCTTTTTGGGATAAATATACTTTTTAGCATAAAACATTATTAATTATTATTCAGTGCTTAGAAAAAAATTTCACTGTTTAAATAATTTTATAAATAAATTAAAATTTTAAATTTAATTAAAGTCAATCACTAATAAGGATTAAATTAAAAAAAATAAATTTATGCATAATTTTTTTTAGTAAAAAACACTTTTATTTTAAAATAATCTTTTTGTTTTTAATTTAAATTTTGAATTTATTTTATAACTGTATATATCTTATATAATTCATAATTTTGTAATTATTATTCATACTCACCTGTCTAATAGTTAGGTGATAATAGACACATAATAATTTAGTAATGTTACACTATTTTTTAAATCAATATTCCAGACAACATAGGCTATCATTGAAATAAAAATAGTTAATGAGAAAATTTTTATAAAAATATTAGGGAATTATAGTTTTGGTGGAGGATAATTTTTTTATCATTATAACTTATTATTTAAAATAAATGTACAATTATCCACAAATAAATCCATGCCACTCTCTGTATCTAGAAAAATTAGCCTTATTAATGGTGTTGCCACTACTAAATTTTCCAATTCAGATATGTTCAATAAGCGACCCCTTGATCTATGTTTGTGTATAAACTGTCTTATTGAAAACATTATCTACAATGATAGAATCTTGGAAATTAAATTAGAATAAATTCTATCTAATTCTCGTACCACCCCCTTGAGTGTATGAATAATTGGTTTTAAACCCCACACGATTTTAATGATGCTTTGTTGGAAACTTTTATATGGAATCTCATAAATGATAAATTAGATAATCATTTTTGCTAAAGGGATAGTTTCCTAAGAGAATATAATTAGGGAATAATTATTATCCTAGATAAAAAAACTAGGAATGCACTAATGGAATATTATATTATCATTATGATACACCTGATATAGGTGTATTATTCAATTTATCCTCTCATATTTTGGATTGATCACTAGACAGATACCTCTTTTCTTATTATTATTGAATTGAATAACACATTAAACATATAGGATCCCATAAAATAAAATATCCAAGCTCCCACTAGTGAATATCCCAAAAATTTCTTGTAAATTTTATGTGGATACAATTTCATTCCCATGATGTACTAATGTTACATCCCTTGAGAAATGTAATATTGAATAGAGAAATATTTTATATATGTGTTTATAGAGGGTTAAATCAAGATTTGAATTTATTAAATGAATATTTAAAATCCTAGATTATACCTTCAAGATAATTTCTTATCTACATATTATATCACATAACAATGTTTATTGATGTATGTATGGGGCACATTGGACATTAATTATGCTCTCAATTTAGGCTGTGAAATTCAGTTATAGTGGATTCTTACCACATTTTCCTCTTTTTTAGTGATTTTTTTAACCTATATATATTGATATTTTATCTACCAGAAATTTATATGTTGAATAATATAATTATAAATATTATGTTTATTTCATTCACTAATATAATGACATTTGTGAAGATGAAACATATAATCCATTATTAATATTATAAAATGATACATCTAATCTGGGTGAGTTCGCATATAGTGATTCATACTGCACAAGAGTTCCCATTGTTTTAGGATATGGTCAATGTAGTAGCTATAATTTTAGAATTCCAATATGTTGTAAGAAGGTTGTTTCGAAAACTCACTCATAGAACATTATGTTTTCCGAAATCTGGTTGTTCAAGGATGATTCAATTAATATAAAGGAAAATTTAATGTTATATAGAAATATTCAATCAGAAATTGGATCAAATTGATCAATTATGGTACCTTTATAATGAATCCTGATTCAACTGGTTCTAGTTTTAATTTCATATTTTTCAAAGGGGATGTAATTAAATGCTTCTATTATACATGTGGTTGTATATTCTCAGCTCATGAACACAATATCATTATCATCAAGGATATATAGATTATTGACCCTCAACTATGGATCAATTTATTTATTTAATATATTTAATGATATGTTATTCAGGAAACCAAGGTTGGGAAGCCATGTCATCCATGATGTTTTCTATCATAGTGTTTTTGGTGACTCACCTACCTATCTTCAACTTAGTGTCTTATTTCCCATTATTTTTGAGCGGAATGAATTATTGGATATGGAGTTTATAAAAAATAGTTTAATTTTATTTATTTCATCTAGTATGGATCCATTTTAGAGTATTTTACTAGTATTTAAGATAAATATAGATGTAAAACAACCATTTTTATACTTCTAAAATTTTCTTTTTATTTACAAAATTCATGGGTTAGTAGGGATACTTTTTCTAAATATTATTACTAACAATAATTCCATTAATAACTATTCTTGGCATAGTGTGATTAATAATCTTTCTGCATCATTAGAATCATGAAATCGATGTATGAAATTAAAGGACAATATGTGATTAGACATTACGAACTCTGACCCCACCCCCCAGACTACCACATAATTTTTTTTCCATGTTTCAAATAAATAATAAATTTCAATTCATTCCCCATTTTGAATAAATGAATAATTTATTAAAATCCATTTTCATGTGGATCATGATAATAATTGATTAAAAAATTGATATCATTTCAAATATGTTTTGGTGTTTTAAATATCAGATATTAAAATTCACTTTTCACTTTTTTGACATTTATAGGATCCTTCTATTGATTATATAACTTAGATGTGGTGGATTCTTTGACTATATGTTGTTATTGAAATGAAGAATTTATGTCCACATGTCTTAAAGTTGATTATAAACTACTAATATTTTTATTAATTATGTAATAATAATTTTACTTACAGACATATTGGATAATCAAGAGTTTATAATTTTCTTCCTAATCAATATAATTTTTAGGGTCATTAGAATGATGTTTTTAAGGATTATTTCAAGAAATATGACAATTTAGTATTTAAATTTATTTAAATTTTCTTATAAAAGTTTAATGTGGATGGTACCAAAGATATAAAAATCCTGAAAATGTTAATGATATCATTTATGATGGATTAACAATAATAAATGTATGCTATAAGGCTATTATGACAAAATGATACAATTTTTTTGATAATTAATACCTAAATTTTATTATAAGAAATTATTTTTATATTACATATTACATATCTAATGATTAATGGGAATATAAAAAGATTCATCATTTTATTTATGGTAAAAATAAATAACATGTGATTGGTGTAGATTAACTATTTATATATTGATAATTACTTAATTATACCAAAAAAGATAAAATGATATATTAATGATGAAATATATTCGATATAACATTATTTCAATATATAATATACGTAAATATGTCTTTTACTAAAACTAGAAAATTTGAACTATGGCGAGGGACTGTGGAATACTTGTAAATATTTTTAAGGTTGTAAACTATTCAACAGAAAAAATGATAAGATTAAAAATGATAAACTAATGATAAAATTCCAACATGATAATTTATGAATATTTAATAGATGGATTAATGTTTATATAAATTAAATAATTAATAATAACATGAATTCAATCCTTTTGAGGGTAACAGATGAAACTAAGAGGATATAATGATTATTTTATGGTGTCTGAATGGTCTGAGTATCCTATTAATATGTGAACATTACATAGTGATTTCTTAGAATTGTGTACTGATGATGCATGTATTATTAGGGAGTTCTGGGGATGGTGATAATTCTTTGGTTGATGAAGTATAACATATGTTTTCTACCTAGGAGTAATTATGTTACTATTATTATGGATATGGTCATCCCAAAAAACTAACATAGACATCCTATGATTGATTGAGTGTGTGATCCTTGAATCATATGTGTACTATAACATTTAACGACATGTGGAAAAACTCTTAGGATAAATTTGATATAACAATTTGAATTTTTTTTGTTATTGGGGATAGTGTAGTGGTGTATTTATGATTATCTTCACCCATTAACCTGATTTTAAGTGGGATAATGAAATTAAATTAATAGTTTTTCCTTCACCCATAGACTATGATTTAGTTTGAAATGATGTTTGAGATTAAAATACATCCCCAAAATTAATCATCAATGAACACCAGAAGATGAATTATTTAGAGTTGGGACAGTTATAGATACCCCCTTATTCAATTTTCTACAGACAAGTTATAGGTTCCACACATAGTTTATTGAGTTATGTACTCCCATACTAGTCAGTGAATGATTCTTCTATCATAGGTTCATTAATCATATACTCCCCAATTTTTAAAATTAATTAAAATTTATGGTCACCCTAAATAATTAAAGGATTAAGGTCCTCTCATAATAGATAATGAGCAGGTATTTCGTTAATGGGGTTTGTATTCCTCTGTCCAATAGATAACCCCATAGAAAGGTGAATTTTATCCATCGATGGTGTCAACACACCCCTGATTGATTGATATTCCAACATGGAGAACATGTCTCTAAAATATTGATAGAAAACTAATAGAAATTTTCTGAGGTGAGGAAATTTGACTTCTTTCTCATTGATTATTCATCAAGAATGAATTTCTTAAGTCATATTTTGGTTTTAACAATGTATGAAATCATTTCATGTTTGTTTTTTAGTCAAGACAAGATTATTATCATATATATAGATACATTCAGGAAAATATACTATGTTCTAGTTTTACAAAAGTGTTGGTACAAATCCTGGTATTACCATACATAGATTCATTAATCCCTAATTTAACACTTTCACATTTTCTCTCTTTATTTCATGAGATTTAATTGGTTTATTGGGATATATAATTATAAACAATATATAGAATAAAAACACGATGATGTAACATTTAGAGTCTCTATAGAGGTGGTCATATCTGATTCTACCATATAAAATTTTCATTGTACCTCATAGGTTTGATACGAGACGTTATGTTTATATATGGTATTTTATAGAATGTATGATTAATTTTCTGTGATATAAAATAAATGAATGTTATATTTTGTGTTTTTTATAGATTATCTCTTTTACATTATTTATTATGATACATGTTATGCAGTTTCTAGTTTCATATAGAGGTAATGCCTCCCATTTCATTATACAATTACCTCAATACTAGTCACGACCCATTCACTTATTGGTGTTGGGATTGCAGAGTTCACTCATCAACGACATTGGTCAGCTTAGGTAGAGCCTCGATAGAGATAAGACAATACACAACATAATTAATATATTAATGATTTTTTTTCAAATTTTATTTATCTTATCTATAACAAGTAATAGTTATTCATATGAATCATATTCCCCTATGAATATCAATGAATTTATGAAATTCCATGCGATTAAATTTGGGTAGGTAGATCATGTTAATATGCCTATACATAAAGCACCATGAGATTATTCTATATTTTTTACAATATTATAGGAAACTAATCACAAACCATCACCAAAACCCATAATAATTCATGAAAACCATCGATTGAGGATGACTCAACTTTTTTACATTGATAGGTCTTATAATTACACTATTCATGAAAAATACATAGTACATATAAATATATAATAAGGTGAGATTACCCAAATTATGAAACCATGATGCATATTTATTTATAATAATAATTTTATATTGCCTTTCATGTTTCAAATACCTATGTTATTTACATGAACCTCGTTATTTTTTTTCATTATTTTCTTTTTCAAATAATCCACCACATTCTATTATGTACCAACTCATAATATATTAAATTCTTCCCTATTATTGATTTCTATAATTAGTTGGTTTTTATAAATTATATTCTTCTTCCTTTTTTTATATAGGGGTTACTTGTCTTGAGAAATAACAACAATGTTTTCACATTAATTCTCAATTACTCGAATAATTCAAGGAACCACCCCATGTTATGTGATGATGTTATTTATAAAAATAACATAATTAATATTGTTTGATATAATGAAATATTCTTACCTAATATCAAATTAACTATAGTGGGTTGTTGGAAACTTTTTTCATTGATATATTTGTTAATAAAGAAAAATATATAAACATATATAAATGTTATATATTCCTTTTGAATTTGGAAATAAGAATTATTGTAACCCAAAATAGTGATCCATTCCTATGTTCCAAATACAAATAGAAAATCCTAAATTATTTTCATTTACTTAATTATAGTCTTCAAAAAACTCTAACGAATCTCACTAGAATGGGATTGATATCCACTAGTTATGCTCAAATCATAAGAGAAATATGTCCAAGAAAAAACATGTAATACATGATTGCTCCTATAGTGGACACATAGGTATTATTAATCATGTTTATCTATTACAATTGATTAGAATAAAATATATTTTTGTATGAATTATTCCATGAAACACTAGTAAACATCACTTGGTTGTGTTTTTTTGGTTAATATCATTATAAAATTACCCATATAAGTGTTATCAATTAGTATAAGAATCATGTAGAGGTATTTTTTCACATAACCTCAAGTCTAATGAATTGTAATATTCCATTTAATTTCTCAATATATTATCATTAAGGAAATATAAAATGAAAACTAAAAAAATACCCAACCATATCTCAAAATATTCAATATATTTTTTAATCCTGATTGAACACATTTTATGATTATCACCAAGAATAAGTGGATGAACTCTTTCCTCCACATGTAGTACACTGATCAAAACAATCCATGCATGCTACAATAGGACCCAATAATCTCCAAATGTGTGCATGAACATTATTCAAAAAATAAATAAAGTCTAAATATGATCGAAGATATATTAACCTTAGGAATGATATAATTTCACAAAAACAAATAAGATTATATTATCATTTATATAGACTTATTTCATTAAATTAAAGGAGGAAAGAGTAAATAGAAAATTCATGGAAGATGATATGCATTACCATAATTGATGGTCATTAGAGTTTCATAATGATTGAATATTTTAATGATTTTTCATTCAATAAATGAATAAATCCACTAACTACTAGAAAAATAAAAAGAGAATATAAGACATGGTTGTGGTGACACACTGAATATCACAAATCATAGTACAATCATATCAAATTGAAAAGGAATATCATGAATATAATAATATTAATACATCAATATATATAATATTCATCTTATTCATATCATAGTATATAGATCATTGTATATCAAACAATACGATATATTCATTTTAGTTCATATCTAGTAATCACTTTATTTCACTAAAATCCCATAACAGATTTATGGAAACACCACAAATCTTTATGAATCTATCCTAACAATGTTAGATATGATTTAAAAACATTTCATATTGGAAAAAACATTATCAAAATTCGAATCCATACTTTAATGCCTAAATTTTTTCCCTATTAAACATTATATAATTGGAAAAGGATATAACATATCAATTTCATATATTTAAGGGAATAGTGAAATCTATAAAAATGATGGTGATAATCAATCTAAAGTGGGGTCGGGTGTGATCTTGATCAAAAAATATCATATCTCCATGTGAACATTTCCATTGATGGTTGTATAATATAAATTCTATGAATAACAATTTAATCCCTTTTTTCTATGACATTGAGTGACCCCTAAATATAGATCATGTCAATCTGGTATATTCCGTCATATATATCCATGGATCCCCAAAATAGATTTTACAATATGAATAAATACATTACATGGCATTCAACTACCTTAGTACATTACAAAAATATTTTTTAAATCAGTCATAAAAACAACTTTGTTATATCCCTATAAATCATAATTACTTTAATATAGGATACTTCAGATATTACATTCATTAAGAATCATTTTAAAAATAATATATTTATTAATTTTAAATTCAGGATATCATTTTGGATAAGTAGTATGTAATCCACATACAAATCAAATATACCACAATAGCCCTACTAATTTTCCCATATACAAAACAATAATACATGATTTTTCATTAGATAAAATGTTTGATTGTTTTTTTAAAAACATTGGACCATCCAACCCTAAGAATCATGATTCAATCTATTAATGGGTTGCTGCAAAGTATAAACGATAGAAGACTCATCGGGTAAATAAAAACATTTTAGTCATATAATATACAAGACCTCAACTAAGTACATATTATTTTTCTAATTTTGAAAACCATTTGATATAATTCATAATCATAATGATTTTCATTGGAAAAAAATTCATATAGATTTTATCATTTATACTGGTGATATGATCTCTTCATAGTCAATACTGTGAATGTTTTATAACAATATTCCATATTAAAAAAAAAATTGGTAGAAAATCTACCATCCATGTAACTATTCCTTTGAAAACCCACTCAAATAATTTGTGTCTCACTCCATTACATGCATCTATCATTTTCTAAACATGGATTATGTACCAGGATTTCATTTCTAATTTAATGGAATTTAAAAATTTACCATAATCATAAATATTACATTCCTTTCAAAAAAATAGTTTGTTCATTATATATGATCATTAAATATTCATTATTTTCTATAATATATAACTACATCTGAGTCTCCTGAAAAATTATACAATTTATTTAATGTTCATATATAACCTGAGTTGGTTTTCCATCAAAAACTATTTATATAATCATTTTAACTTCTATCATGGTAAAAAAATTTATTAAAAAGTTTTGAACTTCTCTAAGATAAATTTTCCTCCCACCAACATCTATAAAAACAAAATAATTCTAAATAAATATATCACATCAGGATATAGAGAGTTCTTCATAAAAGGATTATAGAAATAATATTCATTATTTTTCTTTTTATGACTAAAAACTAATAATCTTTTTGATTTGGATTCAAATTGGTATAGGATAAATTTCATATAAATTATTTACAACCATAAATCCTCAAGAAATTCAAAATGTGAGGATTCCCTATTACATTTTTTATATGGAACCCAGACACATATGAATGCATAAGTTTCTATATAATATCCAAAAAATGATATATGAAGGTCACACTTATTCATCATAGACCCAAACATGTCCAAAATGGATCAATTCAATCTCTTATATACTCTATTCCATTATGGTGTTCGAGGAGGAGTGATTTGTGAAATAATTCTACAATATCAAAAATTATCAATGAATTATTGACAATAGTATTCACTATCTCTTTCAAATTATATAATCTTAATAACTTGTTCCCAGTTGATTCTATACATTTTTCAAAACTCTTTGAACATTTCAAATATTTTAAACTATTTTATCATGAGAAAATCATAGCTATAATTAACAAAGTCATATTTAAAGGATATAATATATCTAAATGAAAGCTTTTTTGGGTTCTCATTAGTCCATATCAAACACTATGTACATGACCCATTTGTACAATATTACACTAATCTTTTCTACTAAAAGGTTCTTTATTAATTTTTACTAATAAACAAGATTTGATTTTACAATGAAATTTATAAGAAAATTATTCCCACAATCTATCTAGTTGGAGACTGTATATATAATTCTAATCTATATGTCCAAAATGATTATTCCAAGGTTATGTTGGGTTAAATGCAACCTTTACATTCTTATTCGGAATATTATTTATAATATTATCCATATCTAGAATATATAAAACATTTACCACTTTCTAATTTTGTAAAATATTTTTCCATATATATATTACAACTATTGTTATTAATAATTAATGAAAATATCACCTTCTCCAAACAAGATATTTAAATAATATTTTTATTAATGTATGGGGAATAAGAAAAATATTCATATTCAACAACTAATCTACTTTGTATACTTGGATCATATTTATGAACATATAATGAAGAAACTATTCCTCTATTTACAATATATATATCTATTTTTCCTTTCATTGTTTACAGCCTAGAGACAAGTGTATTTTTGTCATAGAAAATTATATAATTCATATCTTGTATATAATAAAAATGAGAGAGAGATAGAGAAATTGAGTTTTATAATACTCATAACCATATTTTGAGAATTCTTCCATTTTGGAACACTTGTCAACCATAGATACAAATATTGGAAAGTTTTATATGCCTTACCAGTGAGTGACTAGAAAATGATAAACATGATTCATTCAATACACCATAACCCTTAGTGGGACAATATCAATATTTCACTAGGTTTGGGGTCACATTGGAATTTCCAATATCACATATCAATTTAAGTATATGATCCGTATAATATTAGAACACATGAATCTTGGATATTTGGCTAGAAAAATAATTTTGAAAATACATCAAATAGAATAACTCCACACCATTCCTCTGGTAATATAATCATATTAGGGTTTCCTATCCAATTGTAACCCACATATCATAGTTTAATATGAGAACCAAATCCTGTTTGGTGAATTTTACAAAGAATAAAAGAAGTATTCTGGCCCATGACCAAAGATATTTTTCATTATTTTCACTATATATAATAAATATTACATGGTAAAACCATCCTTGTAATTTTAATCTAAAGGATATTTTCACATGTATTTTATATTTAATTTATAAACATGAATAAAATCATCTTTATATTTCTTTCATCATTTATGAAATTAATTGAAATAATTATATTATCAATTTTGTGTTCAAAAATGAAAGTCATAATACCTATTGTAGAATAACATGAGATCCATGATTCTCATAATATCATCATTATAACTCTGAGTTCTAACATGGAGGAAACAAGATACTGTCATCATTCGCTATTGATCAATACAAGATTCTTTTTTGTCATGAATTTTTTTCCTTGTTCTCCCAACATTAATAGGGAAAAAGATGACGATCCTCTCTCATTCTTATGATAATTATTTAGATGATATTATTCATGCATTGAGAGAATTATCTTGGGAGAATAACATTTTCCACAACCCTTCTCATCATCCAAATACAATATAAATGGGTTAATTTTATTAAGGTTTGACAATTAATAATTGTGTGGAGGCCCTTATCTATTTCTTTACTCAAAATAAACCTAATTTATAAAAATAATATTATTGATGTATTTATAATTATTTAAACGGTTAAAATAATGAATTTTTAAATATCAATTTTTAAATAAATAATTCAATATTTATTTAAATAGTATTAAATTGGATATGTAAGTTCCCCCAAGCCCCGAACCCAAATCATTATTCTTCATTAAGATTTATAAAATTATGAAAAATAGTTATTAAAATAAATTCATAAATATAATTATTTAATTAAATAAATAAATATTTTATTCAATAGCTGATGAATAAATATATATATTATATTAAACTCAAAAAAAATTGAAAATAGAATAACTAGTTATAATTTCAAAACTATGTTTTTAGGTGGGAATACATAGACTAGTATGCTAGTGATTCTATAGTGGGTTACCACCTATTTAACAAAGAATCATTGATGATGATAACACTAACTAAACTATGATGATTCTTGGGGACCACTAGTCTATTGTAGTTTCCCCTACTAGTGGCTTGTGCATGAGATAACTATGTGTTATGGTTATTTTTACACCGAGAGATGATGTACCTAGGACCCCCCAAATATCTAGGTCCTATGGGTGTTCACATGACTACTACATGTTGGATTTATTGTAATTATTGTCAGAATATAGTGTGTTTTTCTGTGAAATTCAGTTACATGTGTATTTTATTTAAATTTGTACAAACTTTAGTGTATTCGTCTTGAAAACAGTTTTCATTTTAAGCTTTCATCTCTATGAAATTATTACTATCATTTGTATTTATAAAACTTGAATGTTTTTTATCATAAAATTTTAATCAAATGGAAAATTTTTTGGGTGGTGTCCTAATTATCTTAGGCTCACAACCTACTTATATATTTGGTTGTAAGTAGGCTTGGTAATGATTTTCACATGTTTGGTTAAAGCCCTTAGAACTTGTGCTATGGGTTACTAGCTTTCCTTCCTGATGTGGTGTCATAGAGATGGCCTGGGGGCATTTCCCCATTCCATGAGATGGTTATTTGGCTGCTCTTTTTTTATTTCATCACTTTTGGTAGTATTTGGGATTTTGAATAAACCATATAATCCACATTTTGAATTTTATTTAATGTTTGTTGGGTTAGATGTTCACAGATTCAGTTTATCTGTTATTATTTGAAGTTTTCTGATTCAATAATCAAGAAAATCATTCTTGAACCCTTATTTATCATACATGGTCTCTTTATCCATCCCATGGGGATATAGAATTCCCTTATGACCCTTCCATGTATTGGGTTGGGTGTCAGATATATTGGCAGCCAGATCTGGTTCGTGAAAAAATGGAATCAGAGAAGGCACACTCTTTTATGGTCAGGTATTATTTGGAAACAATATAGGTAGACTGGATCTAGGGTTATCTGGAAATGAAATTCCGATTACGAGTAGTTTTTCTGGCCAACACACCTTGTGTCCAAATTCATGTTTCTAGAGGATGTTGGGTTGTATCTGACATCATTTGATCTCATGGTTCGTCAATGATTAATGGAATAAAAAGATAGTTGGGTCAATGGTAATAGTGATATTGCAGGGCTTGGAAAGCCATGTGAATCCAAGGATATTCTCCTAGAACACTCTTTATAATTTTGGAGTGATTAGAATATTTCCACGAACCATATTTTCAACCCACCCACTGACACTAATTTCCTATCTCATTTTCATGTGCCTCTTTGTTTTGGAATCATAGAATGATGGTTTAAAATTAATAATAACCTTGTTTTGAGAAATGTGAATATTGTGAAATTAAATTCTACTAAAGAAGAAATGGTTCAGTTCTCAAAGGGTATAAATGAGTTTTTTGAATTATTTTGAAATGGTAGATGGTGTGTTTACACTTATTTTGAAAGTATGATTTATGTTATAGTGGGTTTTGAAAATCAGTTTCAAATAGAAATTTTTTAAATGTTGAAAAGTATTTAAAATGGAATGATGTTTTTTGGAATTTATGTATGGGATTTAAATGAGGATTTTTTATTTTTTAAATAGTCATAATTTTAAAGTTTATATTAATTATTGTATCGTTGTTTTAAATAATAAGATATGAGACTTAATTAAATGGGAATTGATGAAATGGGGTTAGTAATAAAACCAGAAGTATTTTGAAATGGGCCATGATTTTTAAAAAATAATTGTTTGACTTCATAGTTAGTTTTTATTTGATTGGTAGGATCTTTTCTGAGAAGTTTTTTATGATTTGAATTGGGTTTTCATATGTGGAAAATATTTTTTGAAAAAATAGAAGTGTCGGTTAAATGTGTTGGTTTTGAAAAGTGGAATGTATTTTTGTTTTATCCATTCAAATATCCATTAGTGTCCACATTCATGGGATAATATGGGATGATGGATGGTTAATGGAATGGATATTTGAGTGACGATATGGATATGAGGATCATTCCCGGTGTGGTATGGAAAAATGCATGTTTGAGGGATGTGGGGTACCAAAGGTAAATTCTTTAACCATGGACACTATTTACATTCAAAGAAATAATTTTTAAGGAAAATAAGTTTTTTTTAACTAGTGTTTGGATAGTGTGTTTTATGTACTTTTGGGATCGTTGTTTAGTTATGTTTTGAGTTTTGGAACCCCTCTTATTTGAATGATGTTTTTTTCTTCTGTTTCATTGGTAAGTTGGGTTGAAGTGTTGGTTAGTTGATTATTTTTTTGAGTGTTTCACTAATCCTTTGTGATGGTTTCCCTCATGTGTTCAGATATATTTTGTGGAGCATTATGACTGAAGGACCATATTGGGTACGTACTTGGGTTTTCTTGTTGTCTAAGGTACACCCCCAAAAAGATCTAATGCACAATTTAAGTGTGGCCATGGGTGGTTTGTAGTTTGAAGGGACAAATGTTGACCAAAATACATACTCTCTTCTAGAGTTTTCGGGTTCAGTTTTATCTCTAATTTTTTGGAATATAGAGATCATATAGAAATAGATGAGTGGATGTGGAAGTAGTTGAAATGATTTATGGTTTCTTGAGTTTCTAGAATCTTCAAAGGTGATGTTTGGCACCGTTTGGTCTAATGGATTTCATTAGAAGTGGTCAAGGGGAATTCTAGTGAGGAATTTGAAATCATTTTGGGCTAATTAGAGTAGGATGATGTTAAAAAGGGCCTTTTTTGTCTTTGGTTCATCTCATCGAGGAAATGGGTAATATTAGAAAACAAGGTGGAAAATATGATCGTTTAAGGATATTGTGGTTGATTGTTGTAATCTCATGGTACTTGGAACTCTTTTCAAGGTTCCACTCATGGTAATGTCTCTGTCACTTGAAAGGGTCTTGTTTGGTGGTGTCTTATTGTGTTTTTTTATTTTATAGGTAATAGTATATGTTGAAAAACCTTTTGAAGGCTTCTGATTAAATGAAAGTGTATCTCTCTTCCGTGAATATATAAATTTCTTATTCTGAGTGATGGTCTCTTATAGGTATTATAACTTCTATTGTTTGTTATTCGGGGAGAAAGAGGTTATTCATGTGCATATTTTAAGTCCCTATCTTGTAGAATGTTCCTTAAAAAGTATTAGTATTCCAAGATGTGTTGTGTTCTATTTATTATTTTTGATCATGGTGTAGTAACTTGTGAAAGAAAAGGAAGAAGTTCCATTTTTGGTGTTTTAGTGCCTTACTATGAGGCATGAGATTCTTTAACAATCTGATCTCTAGCCATAGGTTCTAGAGTGATGTTGGCATGTTTTCAAGAAAACCAGTGGTGTAAGGGATATTAGTGTAAATTATTTCTTTAATTTGGGATGTGACGACAGTTTGAGGACTCGATATGGTGGTTTTCTTCCATGTGGTTTGGTGTGGGAGAAAGGTATGTATGGACCATATCCCTCAGGGTTGTGATCCATATTGGTGTAAATTTCCCTCCTTAGTTATAAAGTGGTGGGGTGGTCTTGTTTTCATTACCCTCAGTGATTGATATATTTTGGGTGCAACTCTCTGTATGGTTATTCATGTATGAATAACCTTGTAGTAACTTTTTTATCTTGGTTTTGGTAAGATTCATCCAAGGATGGTAATGTTCATGGGAGTTGTGATATGAATAATTCCCTTATTATGTTGGGATTCATTGAATGACCGCCCTTGCAGCATGGATTGGATCTTATGGGTTATTTTTCATGTCATCCCATGCTAGTTGGTTATTATGGATGGTTTTTATGGTTCTATGACCCGCTATGGGTCTCATGTAGGTTCTTTTGGAATTAGTTTAATTTTAGTTTATCCCTTTTAGAGGGGTGTCAGTTTGGGAATCCCTTTATGGGTGTCTTGGTTCTGTATCAAGAAATTGTGATTTATCTTTTGGGGAAAACACTGTTAGGGTCTCCCCATATTAGAAACTTAGTTTTGTCCTTGGTGTTGTCTTGGTGGTAGGTAGTATCATTCAGATCTATCTAACCACCAACTTCATCCTTGGGTAATCACTGGGATTGGACCGTGCCTAACAATTTCATTGAAGTATGGTTTTTTTAACCTCCTTTTAATTCATTGTTTGTTTCAGGTAAATTAATTGAGCTTCATTTAGTAGTGGTTATGGTGATTTTTCATGGGTTTTGGTTTGATTACATTTTCGTGTTTCAATAAATTGTTGTATATTTTGGTTGGTTAGAGTATCTTTTCCATTGTTTGGTCAACTCTAAGTGTTTTGGCTTTTGGGAGTGGGTGACCCTTACTGGGGGTGTCTTTCTTAGCCTATCAAGTTAGCTCATAGCTCTAATTTCCTATTTGTAGGTTCATTATTACCATTTCATTGGGAACCCCCATTTGAACATAAAAATAATATTGGGTTTTATTTTTATTACTAACCTTGTTATGGCTATCCCTGGGAGGAAATATTTATGGTGGGGATAATTATTAGATAGAGGATTTTTGTTTTCTCTTCTTTCTGATTCTTGTTCATTTCCTCGATAGTCAGGTGTGAGAGGTTTGATATTTTTGTGCACTTTTTCCTCATTTCCTTGGCATATAATTCCCTCCCTAGGTTCCCCATGAACCTCCTATGTTCCCCTTTAATTACACCTAGGTTCCCCTTTAATTTGGAGAAATATGGAATGTTTTGGGGTGGACATAACATGTCGCACAATTTACTAAACCATGCATCCAAAAAATGCACAGTGTCTATCACAATATTTTATTTATGTTAATTCAATTTTTCCCTTCCGATATTAAACCAAATGTTTCCCATTATCCGCCATTCAACCCATCTAGCCATGGGAGGTCTTTATACTTCATTAACCTCTAATGGAACTCATTTTTTAAGGGGGGGTTTGATGGGGATACTTCAAAATAATGAAAGTAAGTGAGTTTTTTCCTAGTTTCTTCCCTCCCCTTAGGATTTATCGCACTCTTTCATAAAGTTATAAATATACAGAACCTATTTTTTCATCCTTATATTTTAACCTCAGGTTTTTAGGTTAAATGTTCTTGGCATGGGTTTGTTTTCATTCCCATGTGTTGTGGTGGTAGTGCGGCTGATGTTTCACAAAATGATTTGGGGTTTTTACATATAAAGTAGGTGGTTCCATGTGTAATAATTATTTTATGAGTAATATATTCTTAATTTACTTATTTATAATGTTCCTCTTGTGTTTTATGTGGTGATAAAACCATTTCTACTGGAATTGGTTAAGCGTTGAATTTAAAAGTTACATTTTTCCTTGAAATTGTTTGTTATACAAGTGTAACTCTTATGGTATCATTTAAAAACATTTTAAAACATACTAAAGTGGTTTATTAAATGTTTCTACGTATTCCAATTGTTTTGGTTGGGTATTGATATGCTTTTGTCCTTGAACTAGGGTTTTTGAATGGGTTTTATGTGAAAATCCATCTTATTCTTCCCAAATGTGTTTCATGAATAGTTTAAATTAATTTTTTAGTTACACAAAGGGTGAAAACATATTTTTGTAATATTTGGGTGCATATATGTTTTTAAAATGTGTTTATGAAAGATCAAGTGACAATTTTTTTGGTCAAATTTTTTGAGAACGTTTTATAAATTGTTGAAAGGATTTATTAAATTGTGAGAAAGGTGCGAGATATAGTGTGTGCTCTTTTGGTGTGAACATGATTTTAAAATTAATTAGAATGTGAAAACGGGAATTATGTGACATGTGTGTGGGATTTTTGGTTTTTGTATGATTTGGAAGTGGAATTTTCATGTGAAATGTGTATTTGATAACATGTGGAACATGATTTAGCCTAAAGAGGGAAACCCAAGTATATAGGGGGCGGACTAGGACTAGTATGCATGTGAACCAGTAGTGGTTTATTTCCTGTTTCACCTAGAAATAATGACAATGAAAACAATGAATAAACTATTATAGTTTTTGGGGACTACTAGGCCATTGGGGTTTCCCCTCCTAGTGGATCATGCATGAGACAGATATGTGTTATGGATACTTTTACACCAAGATACGATGTACCTAGGTCCCCACAACTAGCTAGTTCCTATGGATGTTCCTCTGACTAATGCTCATTTAATTTATTGTACTTATTGTTGGCATATGGTGTGATTTTCTGGAAAATTCAATAGAAGTTGTGTTTTATTTTAAAGTGTACTATCATTACCTCTTGCAAACTTTTTTCATTTTAAGGTTTCGTCTCATTGAAATTGATATTGGAATTATTTTTTATAAAACATGAACGATTCTTTTTTGTAAAATTTTTATCATATGGAATATTTTTGGGTTGAATCTTATTGGGCTTAGGATCACACCATACATACTCAATTGGTTGTAAGTACACTTGTTAATGATTATTTTAGGTTTGGGTAAAGCTCTTAGAACTGGTGGTCCGAGTTATTAGTTTTCCTTCTAGATGTGGTGTTGTAGAGATGGCTTGATGGAATTTACCCCATCCCATGAGGTGGTTCTTGGAATGTTCATTTTGATTTTTTTCCTTGTGGTAGTCTTTGAAATTTTTTATAAACCATGTAATCCAATTATTTATTCTTTTTAATTTTTATTTGGTTATTAATTTTCAAATTTTGTTTATCTATTATTGTTGGTTGTTTGGTGATTCTAAAATCAGTTAAATAATTCCTAAACACTTATGTATCATACCCGGGAACTTTTTACAGTCCATGGGGATAGGGAACGCCCTATGGGAATTTCCATGGATAGGGTCGGGTGCTAGTTTTGATGGGGAACATGTTAGGTTCATGAAAATTTAAATTTATGAAATCATCATTTCTTAAATAATTATTATTCCTCTGGAATGAAAATAATATTTATTAAAAATATTAAATTTAAATATAATTTTATAAATATTCTAGAAAAACATAGTGTCTAAACATCAAGGATTCATTTTCAATGACAATGGGTGATTCAAATTAATGTCTATGTTTGTATTCTAGAAATACATGAAGGCAACGATATAGAATAAATTTAATGTTATGACTAAAAAACCTCATATGAATGCTTATTATGTAATATAATTCCTTTTTATTTATATCTCATCAAGTATTGTGCATACTTTTTTCATCAATATATATGATTTATATATAATAAATCAAATTCATGAAATGATCTCATAAAAAATCAACCACAAACATGGACATAATCAATGGGTATCAATTTAAAAAAACGTATATATATATATCATCTTTTGGTAATTTAATGATGAAATAATTTCTTATATTATTCAATTAATTTTAAATAACTTATAATGCACTAAATTTATAATACCTCACTACAAGATTTTGTGATCATTGTTTAAATTAACACATAAATGTTCTTGATTCATGAAATACATTAATAATAAGCTCATCTGACAAACAAAAATATCTAATGATTTATTTAGCATGATGACTTCCAATTTTCCAGTCTACCCTCATAACCACCCATATTAGATATTACTAATTTTCAAACATAATAAGAATATTCTTTTTTTTCTTAGTTGAATCAAAAACATAATAGTCAAAATATCATCTCATTTAAATTAGAGGATTTTATATAGAGAACAAGAAATACAATGAAGAATATTTTAATGGTACATCAAGGTTCACATAATTTTTCAGTTCCACATGGAGCAATCTATGTGATAAATACTCTTTGAAAAATATCCAAATAATGTTACCCAAAAAAATATCATAATGATATATGTTATTTGTTAAAATATATATCTTTAAATAAATAATTTATTGAAATTTCAATGTAAATTAGTTATTGGGAACGAACTCCAATAGACTCACTCATACCCTATAGACAACTATAAAAAACCTTTAGTATGGTATATCTCACATTATATTAATTCTTTTACTGGGGTAATGATTTATTCCATAAGACTTTCATGTACTTTTACATGAAAAACTACATATTTTGCATCATTCCCTTTACAAATACCATTCAAGATGGGATAATTATATGTTATATACATCATCCATTGATGTGGTCTTGGATCCATGGCTGTGACTACCTGCATAATATTATCACAATATATTGGGAAAATATCCATACTAAAGTACCAAATCAGGACCATAAAATAAGTAAAATATCCACATAGATTATTTGGATACACCTTAATAATTAATATACATATACTCTATTATAGAATTAGTTAACATTTATTTCTTAGTTCTCTTCCAACTCACAACTCCTCCATTGAGGCTGAAGAAATATCAAAACTATAATTTTATATCATTTTAGTTTTTCTAGAATCTATACTTTTAGTAAACCCAAATGAGTAGTTCTTTATGATATATATAAACTAGGTACATGTCCTTAGTATGCATCAAAAACTTTAGGGAATCCATAAAAACTGAATAATTTAGCTCATTTAGGTCTTTTGGATATATTCCTACCATTCTCAAGGAGTAGGAAACATCAATCATATTATATAGAATTGCATACCTGATAAATCATAACATATAAGAGTATGTTAGCCTAATAATCATATCCTTGTAATGTTGTGCTTCTAGACGCATTTATTATTGATATATATTCCATGTGGTATTGGAAACAACCCCTATTAGACAATTCCATGTTGATTCTCTTTAATAGTTTTTCAATGTATTTATGCTATCTATGTCCAAGGATCAACTTATAAATATCATGAATTATATTTACCACTAGAATGTTGGTTGTTTCACCTAACTCATTTAAGGAGAAGAATTTTTTTAACCACATCTTAACTTCTTTAAGGACATATATATCATTTCCCACTAGTGATATAACATCAACATATACTAGTAAGAAAACTACTTCACTATCACTAATCCCCTTATAAAAACAAATAACTTGTTTATTACTTTAGAAATAAAATTCTCTTATAGATTCATCAAAATGAGTTTTTATGATCTTTATGATTAACTCAACCAATAAATGGATCTATACCACTCAAATATGTTATTGGAATACATTTGATTCACAAATCCTTATGATTGTATCATATAGACATCTTATAAATGGTTATTGTTAAGGGATGTTGTCTTAGCATCCATTTAACAAATCTCATAATCCTTATTAGATTATCAGGAATGTATAATTATGATTTATATTAGAATATTGATTGTAGAAATGGTTTCTTCATGGTCTATGCATTCATTTTTTAAACCCATTATAATTCAATCATTCTTTATAGGTTCTAAATTTTTTATCTATGTATATTTTTTTAATCAGTACCAATTTTAACCCATTGGGATTTACATCCACTAGATGATATATTAAAATCCATACTTTGTTCTTGTACATTGAAATAAATTTATAATTGAAGTATTCCTTCCACTTTTCATCTTATGTCTTTTTTACCAATTATTATTATGAAAAAGGATATTCATTATAGACTAATAATGGATCAACATACTGTGTGACTAGAAAACCACATATCTCTTGTTCTCTAACAACTATGGAACTCCTACATTGTAATTTTTTCTTTATAATAACTTCTCTAATATGTCATTGTGGAAATTGTTCTTATAATAACACTCATGTATATTAATCCTTGACAACATGAAAATCAATATTTCCCCACTAACACCTTTTAACATATACTCTCCTTCTCAAAAAATATGGGATGTTGGTCAACCATGAACATTTATATGAGGTTTTGTATAGATAATATCCATTAATTTAATAGGATACAAAATAATGATACTATTAGTTCTTTAGTGTGCTAGTTTGTTTTGATATATATCCGAAAAAACATGTCTCGCGCCAAAAATAATATAGGTCACAAAACAGGAATATTCTGATACCAAATATCATATATAATATTTTTTATAGTATAATTGGATCCCATTTTATTATCTGTGATGTATTGTATAATCTGTATCCCATAATGATAATGTAAGGCTCTCATGGGTTATCATCTATTACCCCATGTCCAATAATGTGCATTTTTTTTATTTCACTGAAATCATTACATTATTGTGTATAAATTGGAGTTAGTTGACATATTATCCTTGAATGTCTTAGATAATAATGGAACTCTTGGTTATGAAACTCTCAATCATGGTCTATATAATGTTTTGTTGTCATCTTACTAAGTAGTTTCAATAATTCATTCATTTATTCATTAAATTCTCAAAAATAATTAGATTGCTATATCATTAAGTAGAAATATCTATATCTAATAATATTATGGGTAAACTTTTTTAAGTAATAGTATACAATCCTATCATCCACTTGAAAATTTTTTTACAAATTATTATGAACTAATTCTTTAATCCTAATGTCTCATTCTCCCTTTACACTAAATGGATTTTTGGTCATTTTTTCTTGAAAATTAACATTATATATACCAACATACGTTAGTTTAAAATAATAAAATTCTTCTTCTTCATATTAAATTTTTATACATTTCTAATTTACATGACCAAGTTGAGGATTCCCCAACAGTGTTTCACATGAGTCTTGTGAACTTGATTCTTTATTGATTTCAAACACTTGATTAAAATAATATAATACAAAATGAAAATTATTCAAATTGTAAATCCCATTAAAATATTTTATCTTTATATAATAAGTGGATATTTTTTCCAAAAAAGTAAAAATATAATTTATATGTAATCTATATATAGATATTATGTTCATGATTACACTAGGAAGATATTGAAAATACTCCAAAATTAGAATCAATTTTTTAGAAATGTGAGATGGCCATCTGTAATCAATAGTGTAGACATAATTTCTATATTGGAAGCTCTAAGATCCATCTCACCTCTAGATACAATCTAAAATTTTCATATTTCATTTATTTGGATGCAAATGTGAGTACCGAAATTGTTATCTAATAAAAATTGTAAATATATGGAGTGATTAAAATTGATAATTAATTAACCTGAAGCTTCTAAACTGGGAGAATGTTATTATCTTAGTATATCATCTTACCACAATCAAAACACAATTCACATAGTTCCTTTTCCACCCCCTTAATCATTATCCCCTTGGTAGGGTGTTTCAAGGGTGACATTGGGTCGGAATTAGTCTTGGGTTATTTAGATTTGCCTTTCATATTAGTCAATATAATGAGAAAATGATTCTCATGATATATGTCCTTATTCTCATAGAAACCCATTATTTGTACGTCTTATAGAATATTTTGAATAATATTCATATTAAAATTCATAATAACTCTAGTGAATATTTTATTAATTGAGGCAACAACGTGGTCCATGGAAAATTATTTGGGAAGCATGAAACAAAAAAATTCTAAATTATCAATATAGCCAATAATTTTAACTATGTAAGGTTTAGGGGTGTACCTTCCTCACAATTTCAAAAAATGAGTTTCTTAGAGAAATTGTACCTCTGTTTTCTTTTATTATCATAATAAAGATCACTAATATATGAAAATATATTGTATACACCCATGTTTTAATGAATCATTGATATATCACAAGTTATGAATGATAACATGAGTTATCAGAAATCCAATACATCTTCATCATGATTTTTGCAGAAATAATTCTCCTCTCCACCGGGATCCATAGAAGGCTCATCATAAAATTGGGAATCTAGTACCTAAAACCTATACTCTTTCATAGTATAATATGTTATCTCATGTACCACTCCTAGAATTTATCATAAGTAAATATATTTCCTTTCGTAAATATTTATCACTAAGTTGACATTGATGTTGAACAAATTTATGTGTTCTAAAATAAAATAAAATAAAATTTTAGATCATTGTCTTGATTAATATGTGTGACATAATTAATTTATTTTATTAGACTCCCCCAATTTCATAAAATCCAATAACCCTTACAATTCGATTTAAAATTTCATAATCCATAAATATTATTGTATAAAGGAAGCGTATTTATCTTCTCATAACCCAGGAAATGGATATGGTAATTACACAATGGTGTTTATATGGGTCGTCTTTCCAACTAAATTAACTTATAGTTCATTGATCTGTTGAGTAGGCCCCCAAAATCCTAAACTAATAGAAATAGACTTCCTCAACACATTCCTTTAAATGGTACTAAAATTACTATATTCATTATACATAATAAAAATTATATTAATCCAAATCATTATATTTTTTATATCCCCGTGATTATTGAAAAGTGCATCTTATTATGACCTAAAAACACTTTAACTATATGTGAATATTAGCTCATGAGATAGAATATGTTATTGACTTAATATTTCATGAGGGATGTTTTTATCTGAAAGCATAAATATTTTTTATTTTTAAATTAATATTATTATCAATATTATATAAATTTTATAAAATTAATAAACTGTGATGGAATAAATAATGTTTTCATATAAAATTTATTTTAAGTCAACATTCATTCATTTTAATTAATATAGTTCATATGATAGTTTTTATATATCAGTTAAAATGTTTATCCAATATATATAAAAATAATGATAAATTAGAAAAAATTAAATTATCTTGTAATATGATAGTGAGATTTAAAAATTATTTGGATTGTTTAATTGAAGATAAACTATACCTTGGCCTTCTAAAATTAACTCCTTGATTCAGTATTGGATTGAGCTAAAACATTCATCTTTCAACCATTATATATCATTGGTATGTTTCACCTTGGCTTTGTGATGAACTATATCTTCACTATTGGAGTTTCTTCAATTACATATGAATACCCATTCTAATGTGAGGGGAACAACTTGTTTTTGGGTTATATAGATATGCTATGCACGTATTGGGGCAAAGATAATGAGGATGAAATGATACATATATCATTACATTTAATTTAATGATTCATTTATCATGAAAAACAATGATAAATTAAATAAATTAAATAAAAAACAAACTCATGTATTTTTCATTCATCACCCTGATCATCCAAAATATGTAATGAATTCAACAAAAAAAATTTAATTCATTCTTTATTATGAAAATTTTATCAAATTATTAAAATAATTTATTATTACTTAATTTTTTGATTAATATTATATAACCATAAAACAATTCCTTGATATTTCAATCCACTATAATTTTTAAAATATAATCATTTAATGTAACATAGTACTAATTAATTACACATCATGTACCATTTTATATCTTCTTAAATCATTTTCTAGTAGTTAAATGTTACATGACATGTCCGAAAACATGACATGGAAATTGAATTATACTATGTATTTTCCTTATCATTTATTGTGTACATACATTCCATGCAATCCCAAAAAACTAGCATGGATACAAAAATTGTTTTAATCCATTGGTTAGGATTTGTAGTATACATGGTGTGTCTGGCCACATGACTAAATGTTATATAAATTATGTGTACTGCTATTGATGATCATGAAGTAAAAAAATGTACAAGATATCTATATATGTAAAATATTGATATAATAATGTTGTAACTAATTAATTATTGGTTTAATATGCCTAATGTCACTTTGAATTCAGTCAATCAACAATTCATGCTGAAAACCTTATAGCATAGTGAGTACATCTAGATACACAACATATTGTAATTTTTCAATTATTTAATATTTTTAGAAATGTTTGACTCACCCATCACACGTGTCATTATCATTACCCTTTATATGTTATCCCGTGACCATTTTTGTGTACAACTTGTTGAAAAGTGTTTAATTAAATATTATCCACCAAAAATATAGTCTTATAGACTCAGTGTTTATCTCATATGGGTTGCTTAATGTTACACATTGTGTACAACCTAATAATTTACTTGTATAATATATAATAATGTGTCACTTAGATCATAGTCAATACAATGTTTGTATTAATTACATTAAATGTAGTTTGATTACATGAATTTCTTGATTCCTATGAGGAAAACCATATGGGGTTACTTGATTTGTATGTTGACTATATTATATATACATCTATTATTTCATTGAAAAAATGGAGTTCAATTCATTTCATATCTGACAAAACATACTGATCCCCTACCTAATGTTTTCTTATTATCATAACTCATCATATCATGGTTGAAATGTGTATACTACTTTTACTTTTCTATTACACATAATGTATCCATGTCCCCTATCCCTAGTCCTTGACACCAACATATTTGACCTTCAAGAATCATTCATTTGTTATTCCCTTGATATTGGTTATATGGAATTGATTGATAGTCTTATCACATCTTTTAGACTATGTAATGAATAAATAGTAGAAAATTCCTCGTAAAATTACCGAAACATAATAAAAAATAATTATAAATTATAAATTAATTTCATTACTATGATGTTTCTTGAGGTTTTGAGGTTTTATTATAATGGCTCACATACATGCCCAATAATATTTTTTTCCCAGTTTCTTGGGATAAATCTTCATAACAAGATTAACATAGCCATATAAAATTAATATAAAGGATATTTTCATATATATTTTACAATTAATCTATAAAAACTAATTAACTAATATGATAACTATTTTATAGTTGACAAATTTGGTTGACCTTTCCATCATATCATTTTTGAGAAAAATGATCCATCATATAATTACTTTAAAAGTATCAACATGAACACCATGAATCTCAGAATGTTGTTTTTTGAACACTCATTGTTAATGTAGAAGGAACAAGTGCCTTATATTTTCACCATTAATCCTGAAAAATAATCATTTTGGTGTTGAAATATTCTTTCTTTTTTATCTTTTAATTTAGAGGGAAGACAATAATGATTACCAATTGTTCTATAGATCATTTATGAGATGATTTCTTGAAGGCTTTGAGAGAAATAATATGGAAGATTATTTTTTTCTAAACCCCTTATACCATCCCAAAGTTATAGAATTTGGTATATATAAGTATCGAAGTCAATAATTATTTTTATAGAGGATTTTATAAAATAATTTTCTCTAATTAAAATATTAATTTAATTATTATAAAATGTGAGTGAAATGGGATTTGAAAGCCAGCCTCATGGTTCTATGACAATTTATTAAAAAATACATGCACCCAGAATATATTGGAGTATTACAATAAAGAATAATCCAAAAAAAGAAATGAAATTATAAATCGACACACTTACTATAATAAACATACCAACTTCAGAAATCAATTATTCAACAACCAATCAAACTATAAGACTGGATTATTCCTCTATATGAAGATCATAATTAAACTACAAATCATAGTATCATACATCCATTCATTAGTATGATATGTCCCTATAATTTATTATATTCAAACTAGCTTTAATATGTTGAAATTCCACATATCATGTAGTAGAAAAACCCAATCATAGGTCAACAGAGTATGTCCATACAACAAGACAAGGTAGTTCACTCTTCTTCAACCCTAACAAAGGTAGTTCATGCATCATTTTATCCACACATTTGTCTAAAAAACATGAAATAACATTCATTGAATGCACATTATATTGCTAATATCATTAATAATATGTTATTTCCCAAGCACTCTACAACATTTTCTAAAAGTAACCAATATCTATTAATTGTAAAAAGGTTAATATATTATTCCATCGCTTATTCTAACTCATGAATATTTAAGTATCATTTGTTAAAAAATTCAATTAATAGTTTTTTGATGTTATTAAATATAAAATATCATTTCATATGGGACCTCAACTGAACTATACAATCCTCCATGACATTGATCAAACTTGAACAATACATGTTCCTTTAAATTAATAAATTTTATCATACTAATAATTAAATGTATAGTTTCAAAATACATTCACTAAAATAAAACTAATATTTATTTAAGATTAAAAAACTACATATTCTATATTCGAATAAATGGTTTTTAATTTTTTTTATCAATATAACCTGGATAATTATTATTTCTCAGTTTTGGGAATAATATTTATTATAAATGATAAATTCATATTGAATTTAATAGAGATTCTATAAAGAATTATTGTATTTCCCAATGGTACACTTTCTCTTTTTCATTACATAATCTTGCTTAAATTACAGTATTAGCATCTAACAACACATCAATGACATGATAGAGAAATAAGTTATTGTTCTAAATAATACAACCTCAGATGAACACATTTTGTGGAATTCAATCAGTTTTTGTAGATATCTCATCAAGAAGGATACATTCTTGTGTTATGAATCCAAACACAAGATATATTTTCATTAAATCCATGAAACGAAATAATTGAAAAACGTCCAAGGCCTTGGACATAATCAGATAGTTTCATTTTAATAAAAGGGACATAGTTATCAACTTACATCCTTAAAAGAAACATCACCTTTATTGAATTATTTAATTAATTTCATATAAATTATGACACACACAACATATTCAACTTCTCCATGAGAATAAATCATCATGGGTTTCCTTAATGAATCAAAGAATGAGATCAAGGATATATGTTAATCATAATATCGAGTTTGAGTAATAATACCCTTGTCCATAGATAAGAATATAAAATGACAAATATGATGTGTCAAGTTAATTTTGGTGCATTTATCCTCATAACATCATGCCTTTGGTATTATGAAGTACAAAACATCTTGAGTTGAAGAATTTTATACCTATAAGGACCCAACAACTAATAGTTGAAAATTCATATCTTTCAGGGTTGGAGAACTAATTTGGACCATATGAAATATGATTAAGAATATTTTCATAGATATTTTAGTTTTTCATCATATTGGATAACTACTATTACGGAGACCTTCCTTTTTAATTACTAAATTTTAACATGAGTCCTTAACCAAATATTATATTAATAAAATCAATGTATATTTTTAAGTCTAATGTCTTGGAAATTTATTATATAATAGATGTATTATATAAGGAAAACATAAACATAATCATTATTTAATCCCTTTAAAAGGCCCCTTTATTATTCCATCCTAGGTCACCTCACTACAAGTAATTTCTTAGAGACATACATAAAACAAAAAGGTTGAGCGTAAATCTTATTAAGGGTTAACGATTGTCCGGAATGATCATCATGGATAAATCATTAGTCATAATAGTAGATAATAATCATATATACTTGATACAAAACATAAAATGTGGCTATAACATAAAACTGTGAAATTAATAAGATTATCGCTAAGGGTTATCACCTAGTTGTCATAAAACATAATTGATAGGGTTATTCACCGAGGAGTCATAAAACATGTCATATATTGAGATTAATTATTTACCCAATGAATTAGTGGGATATCAAAGTGAACTATTCATATGTATTAATTCAAGTGATCCACATAGATCGTAATAAATAATTCCATCATTAACACATTGAGAATAGTTAATGTGTTTGTATAAAATCATTTAGTATAAAAGTTCTTAAAGATATGAAAATATCATCATTTCTAACCTATGATATAGGAATGAGGGTTGAATTTCTATAAAATAAATTATTTTTTAATATTGGGGAACACTCATGGATAATGAATGGGATTGGGTTATTTATAATGAAAAAATATTTCATGTAAAAGAGAGAATTAAAAAAATGAATTTGGCACCATGATGTGCATACACCGTAGATTAAATAAATGGAATAATTAGAGGGAACTAAGGCCTTCCATTGATAAAAAAATATTGGAAGTATTTAGTTAATAAAAAATAATTTGACTGAGAATAGTTTTAATATTTAAAATACATTCCACAAAAAGGTACATGAATGGAAACTAAGAGGATGAGTGTTCCCTTATATTGGGAACAACATCCAAAACCATGTCAAGGGAATCTTTAAGACCTAGGATAAATATTAGAGGGAATTTAGAGATGGGAAATGAGTACAATTTAATTCTTATGGAATTTTTAGTTGATATGTATTGGAAGATGGGGGGTACTTGTTGTTAATGAGGAGGAATTGTTAAATAATTTATAAATATAGTTCTTGGAATTCTATGCTATGGAAAATGAAAAACCTTTAACATGGAGATGGTTATTTCTCATTGATTTTGTTTTTTATATCGTGTTTTATAATATTTTTAGTCCACATAACTGATATCTATTTTCATAATAACTTTTTCCATATAAAAATAAATGTTTCACAAAATGTAGTTTTTAAAATATCCATTTATATTATATACATTGCAAATTCAGTTATAGGTTTGGAATATGGTTAAAATACGTTAAAATATATAATATTAATAAAATAAGCTATTTAGGATATTTTATTTAGTTTTATCATTTATTACAACATTATCACATATTTATGAAATCATAAAATATACCGAAATATTTATCCATACTATTCACTAGAAAGTAATGTATTTTAGAAAATAAAAAAATTTCTATTAAAATCTACTTATGATGTGATAAGTTAATATATAATTTTTATTTTATGAAAATAATTTCATAAAAATGATAATTTCATCTTTTAAATTAAAAATCAAAATTTATTGAGGATTTAATGTGTTTACAACATGGTCATCTTTTTTATCCCCAAAAAAATTTCCAACATTAACAAATTATGATATCATTAATATTTTAATAATTTGAGTTTTATATGACTATTATTTGAAATTAAATTTTATTTAGAGTGACTACATTTATCATAAAATTTTACATATTTTCTAAATATATAATAATTTTTTATCTAAAAACCATTTTTCAAATTCAAGTTATATTCATGTGTAGTTTATTAAATTTATTAATAAAAAATGGTATTTAAATAAATAAATATTTCATTTATAAACATTAAATTACGCTTATATGGTACAATGTTCTGGATACTTAACCCCATATGAAACCAGTATATGCCTAAATGATATGTTGTGTGATGATGGTAGGTTTGTGGGGTTGCTCAGACTACATTGACCTAGTGGTGATCTCCACTAACTTGATATTCTCTGGTTGCTAATTTATTTCAACACACAATTATTGAATCTTTACATGGTTTTGGTCAAGGGAGAACCCAAATGACCCTAACTCACTCCCTTGTTTTAAAAAATTGGCTTCAAAAGGTATGATCCAAATAGTTATGGCCATCGATTATACCATCTACATTAATTATCTTTCTTTATTACCATTTAAAAAAATTATTTCAGGTGGTAACATTATTACCAATGGCCATAATTCCCAATGGTTATTTTTACCAACAATCATATTAACAAACTATTTATAATATTAATGAAGAAGTAATATACTAATAGTCACATTTTCAGTAACATTTTATATATCTACGACTAAAAATCAATATTTACGACTTCATTGGAAAAGGTTTATACAATTCCATTAATAATATATTTTATACTCCTCACATTCCTTTTTTATTTATCTATTTTTATAAAAGGTATACTCTTCCATCTATAGTTTGATCATATGTAGTATACCATTTTGTGGGGGATATTTTTTGCTTTCTATATCACTAAAATAGTCTTAGAATTAATGATCAGTATTATTATATGAAATGAAATATTCTTTTCATAATAATAATTAAATATAATTCCACTATAAAAAATAAGAAAATTATAATTATAAAAATATATTTGTTTTAATAATCATATAAATAATTTTTAGGTAGATACATCCCCTAGAAATTTCATCCACAAAATTGGACTCTTATTTCAAAATATGTTGGTATTATTCCTTGATTACTTCTTTAGGATAGAGAGTATATTTTTCAAATGTGTGATTTCTCCATAGTACAATCACAATTCGTTTTGTGATGGTCCCTAACACTTACTCCTTTCCATAAAGGATCTGGTTCAGTTCTTATTTATATGCTAGATGATATTCTAATTTTGTGTAAGTTGTGTCTAGTATATGCATTCGGTAGGACATATAATTTCTAAAAATTGTTATATAGAACCCATCATGGACATTGGAATGGTATAGAGGCAGTGTTTCCTGATATGAAACTACTCCAATGAATTCCAGAATCTATAATGGTCTAATTTATATTCTACCCAGGTTTACGTTATGTCTGAAACTAAGAGCCCCTTTCCTTGGTGATAAATTGGTGAATACATAATCCCAAAATATTAAACTCTATTTCATTACCTAAATTGTAAGTATAACTTTTTCTCAATTATGAGAATCCATGATATGTATTTGTATCACTTGTATATTTTCTATATAGTCTTTCAAAATCTATGGTATCTACAACATTCATTCTCAATCATCATCCCAACATGGCATAGTTCTTCACGTCATCCCATAGATATCTTCATTAGGATTTATTATTATTCTCATGTAAAAACTATTTTTATAGGAGAATAAAATAATTGGATGATATTGATCCATACTCTCCTTAAAATAATGTCATCTATCATGTAACATGTCATCCAATGTTTGAATATTTCTCTCATACATCCCATCAGTTTTTTATGATTGGATTTTCTTTGGTTTACTTTGGTATTCATATCCATTAAGACCCTTGTCTATAATATAGAATTATTTCATAGATATTGAGAAAAAAATAAACAACAATACTCCCTGGAGTCTCACTACATCATTAATATAGAGGTGAGTTAGGCACTCCAAGGAGAAATACTCACATATGTTAAGGAAATTGGTATAATTTTCAATCAATCGAGAATTACTCATATTGATCTATTTCCCTTGGATGTCTTATGAAATAAAATGGCATAAGTACATATATATGTTTTCCAATTTGATATAGTAATTGAAAATTGTAATAATATCCCCTTAGTAAGATGTTTATTTTCCATAACATGTTGACACACTACATACCATTCTATGTTATCAGCAATCTCCATTTTAATATTATCCCACGAATAATGATAAAAATGTCCCTATAAATTTTTTTTCTTCCTTCAGTTATATAGAATATAGAGTTAACATCTTCATCCATTAGCTTGTTAATAATATATGGAATAGATTGAGTACATATCCTTGTACCAAATTTTAGTACACCTTCATACTCAATAGAGAATTTAGGAAACATCCCATTTTGTATACCATGTATCTTCCATTTCATATAAGGATCATCTCATTAATATTTATTGATATTATTTAGTAATTATGGTTTAGATATCATTAGTATAGGATATATAATGTCCCTTACATTATGATACCCATGTTCAGCCTTACTAGTTCATTGATCAATATGTCTCCTTCATTCCTCATCATTTAATGAACACTAGGGTCATTCCTACTGAATTCATCTAAGAATTAATTTTCACCTATAAAGTGATAATTAATTGAATAATAATAGTCCTTATGAATCTCCAACCATAACCATTGTCTATTTTTTAATCCTTCTGTGAGAATATATACTTTAAACATTGGTGGTCTATATATATATTACACATTTTCCCATAAATATAGTGTCTCTATATTTTCAAGAAAATAGTATTATAATAAACTCCAAATCATGTGTAGGAAAATTATATACGTGAGGATTTAACTATTTTGAGTCATAGGTAATCAATTTCCAATTATAAATTTGTAAAAATCCGTTTTCCTTTTAAGGGAACAAAACTATATATGAAAAATAATTCCTCATTATAGGGTAATGTTAGCATAGATGCACTAACCAATATCTTATTCATTGATTAGAATCTTTATTCAAATACCTTTTTCCATATATACATAATTCCATTTTTAGTTAACATGGATACATGATTATAAATATGTAATGTTTTTTCAAAAACCTTATATAGAATTATTTTACACCAAGGAAACTATACATATCTGTTTTAGTTGTACAATGTGGTCTCTCTTCCAAGTCCTTTTTCTATATTGGATCTAGTGATATTCCATTACTTTTCATGATGTGTTCCAATAATATGATATATTTATACTAGAAATCACATGTTATGAATTTCCAAAAAATATTTCATCTTCTTAGAGTTTTTAATATGATCCTCATATGATCATCATTCTCTTTATGTTTTTCTATTATAACTTAATATCATCAATAAATACCACTATATAATTATCAAGGTAGTCACTAAAGACATTATTCATAAAATCCAAAAATATAGTAGTTTCAAAAATCAATTCAAAGGGAATAAAAAAACATGTAATTCCCATGTCTTATTTAGAAATAAGACTTTTGGAATCAACATTATTCACTATCAACTAATGATGCCCTGATCATAGGTCTACATTAGAGATGAATTGTGACCCAAGAAGCTCATTGAACATATCATTAATCCTTGGATGTGGATATCATTGCTTTACTATGAAGTCATTATGTTCTCTATAATAGAAGAATATTTTTTAAAAATAGAACATGTGGTCCCCAAGAATACACACATGTTTAAATAAAACCCTTCTAGAATAGATATTTTTATTTTGAATATAATTCCTCTAAATCTGTATATCTTATTATACATTTGGTATTTGATATTTTCATAGATCATGGTATGATTTCTATTCAGAATTATAACTCCCTCCTTAGTGGTGGTCAAGGAAATAGTTTCAAAAATAAATCAGTGATTTATCATGAAATGGTTTCATATCCTATCTTTATACATTCCCTTAATTCTTCCTCACCATCAATTATTTACATAAAGAGGGAAATTGGATGTGGTTCTAAAAAAAATCTAGCTGGGATATCTCTAATGTATGGAAAACTACGTGTTTAAACATTAAGATATCCAAGCTACCATTGATGTTATGGTTGATATTGGAAATATACATTAAAAACCATTCTATAATAATTATTATTTAAAATTCAGTCATTGGAATAACCATTGGGTTTTTTATGATGGTTTACTCAACAATGACATTCGGGGAATCAGTATTTATCAATAATGCTTGGATAATTATCCTAGGCATTTTATCCAATAACTATAACACATGGAGTTCAAGTATTAACATAATGTACTTTGTAAACCTGATCAAAATAGAGGAATCTGGAGACCTATATCAAAACAATTTAATTTTTATCATTGAGATTATGTTGATTGAACTTTCCAAACCATAATTTGGAGCCTTAAAGTCAACAATAGTGTCTAAAAAATAATGACCTTTCTCCCACGGTCTCTTATAGGTTTGATTCGAAATTTCAATATTATCTTATAATTTAGAGACTTATTATAAAAATTTAGATTCTTCTCATTCTTAAGAAAATACATGGCAGGTTTTTCTTGCACCATATCCCCATTTTAATTTGAGTTTCGATGTTGAGGATCAACATCTACATGATTGTTTTGAGCTATGTTCCCATATTATACACACATATTTCAATCTCCACGTCCATAAATATAATTCCCAAAATTATTCATTCCATATTTATTATACATGGGATATTTTACATTTATCCAATTCAAAATTTATCAAAAAAAAAATCTTCCAGCTTATCTTCTTATCATTCTATCCATTTATACAATATCATTATGACACCCAAATTGTAGAATTTCTAATAATTTATTTAGATGGGGTATCATTCAACAAAATAGTCAATATATTTTCCCATTTGAGTAATTGCCTAATATTGTTCTATATCATTCATTACGAGTATAGTTCATATCATAATTGGCCACCAATTCATTTTCTCCTACTTTCTCCTCAATGAATTCCCACTCCATCTTGGTAGATATGATATGATAAAAATATATTTTGAAAAATCCATTTTTTAAATCATCCCATTCCATAATTTCCACCTCATCCTTGGGATTCAGGTTTTATATATGTGTCTACCATATATTAGCTTCTTTCTCTATGGGATATAGGTTCAATAGAATATTATATTTCTAAGAAAAAACAAGTACAAAAATTATCTTTTGTTTACTATTGATCTAATTTTTTATGATATTTGGTTTGGTGGTTCCACTGAGAAAATAATTTCATTGATGTATAATAAAATAAATTTATAGTTTTCCTTACATTGTGATGTCATACATTGTACCTTATTTTGTGTTTTTCATGACTTGAGATAACATATTCATCATAATTAAGAACTTTCAATGCCATATTCCCCATATTGGGAAGTTCATCTTCACATTGTATGATATATTTTTTTAAATGAATCCTTATATTTCTTTCTATTATTCTATAATAAGAAGACATCTTTTGGAAAGTATTTTCTATTTAACATATTATAATATAAAATATAAAGGAAATGAAATCCTAAAATTTTGTAATATCATGATTCTAGGATGATATATTTAAATATTAAAAAAAAAATAATCTATATATCATTCATAATAGTTTGTAAAAAGAATGTGATTAGAAAAATTATATCAGACATGACTGTAAAACATAGTGTGAAATAAGGCCTCTTTATCATGCACTATTTGACATTTGAGCTAACAACTAATGCACACTTTTAGAGGTTATTACCACTATGTATAATTGTGATAAATTAACATCAAGTTATATTATCCTTGTAGAGATTTCATTCGATGAAACCATTAACTTTGTATTTACAAAATTTTAAGGATCTTTTCCATTATTTTGACTTATCCGTAGGGTTTTTTCTAATGTGATTTACATTTAATATAAACAAATAATTAATCATTTCCTTCGATACTTATAATGGATTCCATCCTTTTTAATAAAACAACATAAAATAATTATTTAACAATATTTTAGATTAATAACTCCAAACTCTGTTTAGAGGATTAGTATCTTGGAAACATTGTTTATAATAAATGGATTAGATATGTAAAAGATAAAAATATGTAGTAATTAATACAATTTAATGAATAATTGTTTATTCCATCTATGGTCACCACAATGAATATAATTTAATAGGTACATACATTAATATAAAAGGGTGATCATAATGACAAATAATGGATAAAAAAGGAAATGAACAATAAAAATGTAATAAATATAAGTTGTAACATGAGATAAGTACTTGATACATCACATGTAAGTGTGAATACAATATAAAAAAGAGACATTCATAATAATATCATAAATATTTATCCCCAAGGTGTCAAAAAATATATTTACCAAGGTATCATAAAAGATGTCATCTCAAGAGATAAATTTGTTAAATAATTTGTTAGACTAATACAGTGGAACACCCTTATTATTTTAAAATTTATCTGGGCCACATTGATAATAAAAAATCATTTAACAATATGACCATGCGGAATAAAGAATCAGTTTAATATAAAACCATTTAGCACATAACATTATAAATACATGAACATATCACAATATTTGACCCATGAGAATAGAATTTGGGTTTGATATATGAAAATCCTCAATAAATTAAATATGTTTAAATAAATTTTAATACCAATGGATAAATAATGGTATTTCGGTATTCAAAATTCGATCTTATTTCATGAAAAATATAGAATTTCAATAAATGAATTCAGTATCAAAATGAGCATACAACCAGGATTATTGAAAATGAATAAATAGAGGGAAAACATTATATCAATGATAAAACAAAATATTTTTTATGTAAAGGGATAAAAAAATAATTTATGAAATGGATTGAATTAAAAATTTAAAATACATACCGTAGAGAGGTACTTTAATGGAATATAAGAAGTGGAGAGTTCCATTAGCTTGGGAAATAACTTCCTAAAACATGTAGAGCTAATACATGGGACCATAGAGACACCATAGAATATCTTTAGAGAGGGTAAATTAGAATAATTTAATTCTTAAGGGATTTATAGTGGAGTGTAATAGTAGGATGGGCGACTATTAATTAGTAAAATGTGAGGAATTTCTAAATAATTTCTAGATATTGGCCATTGAGTTCTAGTTTGGGGAAAGTGGAAAACTACTGGATTACCCATGTGTTTATATTAATGTTTTAGAAATTTAAGTCATTTAGTATAATATTTTAATTCATTAGAACTAAAATCAATTTTTAAAATCACTTTCTTCACATGAAAAGAAAATATTCCACAAAATATAGTTTTTAAAAAATTAATTTCCACTATTTACTTTGGAATGTAATTTATAGATTTAAAAATGGATTTAAATATATTAAAATCCATAATATATGTAAAATAATATATTTATGACAAATTATTCTATTTTATCACTTTTTAAATAATTAATATATATATATATATTTGATGTCTTAAAAATATTAAATGAAAACATTTTTATTTTTATTATTCACTAAAAATAATTTTTTTAAAAAAATTATCAAAATTTCACTCTAACATAATTTTAGTGTGATGGTTTCAAATATAATGTTTATTTTTTAAACATAATTTTTGATTATGATAATTCTTACTTTTAAAATAAATGTCCTCATTTATTTTGAAATATTAGTTTTTAAAACATGGTCCACCTTCTCACACTTATAAAAAATCCCAATAAAATTATAAAATTATAGTATCACTCATATTAAAAAATATCATTTTAGAAAAAAAATTAATTAAATTAAAATTTATTTATAATACCTGAATTTACTTCAAAATTATATATATTTTCTGAAACTAAAATTATTTATAATTATTATCCACAAAACTATTTGACATATTTATCATGTTTTATAGGTATTGTGTTAAATAAAATAATAATGAAAATCGAAGTTGGGGAAATAAACATGTAATTGCTACTAAGGTAGTTAATCATTTATGATAATATGTTATAGATCTAATAACCATTATTACATAAGAATACATCCAAGAAGTAATTTGTGTGATGTTGGTAGTTTCATAGGGTGGCTTGGTTAACATTTACCTACTGGTGATGTCCGCTAACTTGAACTTATCCCATTAACAATTTCATTCAAGGCTCAGTTGTTAAATTTATTCATGCACATTGTGAGTGGATAAGTTTATTTATGCTTACATTCTCTTATATTTTGAAAAATTTTCTTCACAAGGCTTAATCATACTATTTGAGGCCATTATTTCTCCCTTTAGAATCAATTAAATTTTTTCATTATCCTTTATAAAAACATATTCTAATATAAAAATTATTACCAACAATCATGATGTCCAATGGTAATATTTACCAATAATAATTTTAACTAGTGTTCATGAATTAGTAATTTAACACTCATACCCTAAAAGTCACATTTTTTATTACATCCTATATATTTACAAAAAAACATCAATATCTACTACTTCATTCTGATCGGTTAATAAAATTCATTTCATAATGTTTATAATATTTCTAACATTCATTTGTCCATTAATTGTTTTTATGGAAGGAATAATATCCCCGATAGAGTTTGATCCTATGGTGTAAACCATTGTATGTTCTATATTTTTCTATATACCTCTACTAGTAATAGTAGTAGTAATTGGTAATATTTCATAACCAGTAGTATTATTTTTGTAATATTATTTCTATTTACATCCATTGAAGAATAATAAAATTGTCATTATGAAATATATTTCTTATATTACTCACAGAATTAATTTTCAGTTTTTGATAAATATTAGCCTTTAATGTGATAAATTTTCCGAATGCATCATCACATAAATGAAATATATATGAATAATCACCATGTGATGAGATATTTATTAATATTTAGGCCTTTTAATATACTACTTATTGAGTGTAGAAAAATAATTTGGTTCTTGGGAACTAAATACAATATTTGGGTAACCCATACCAAATATTCATTAAATAATAAAATCCATGAAAACCCACATTTGTCCTGTCCAACATGATTAATTGATCAAGGTCTAGACATGTGTTTGATTTGAATTGAATATTTCACATATAATTTGATGGGTTTTAATTTAAGTCATCACCATTAATATACATCACTTTAATAATAATTTAAAATGATAAAATCATATAAAATTTATATCATGTCATGCTGTATTACATTAATCATGAATTCTTATAAAAAGTATGTTTTGAAATTGCTATTCCATCCACCAGATGAATATTTTACAAAAATATTAATGTATAACTCTTTAAACATAAATATTTAAAGGAATGAAAAAATAAATAAATAATATATTTATTTTTGAAAACATGATATATTAATAAAAACAAATTGGCATGACCCCTCCACAAAAATGTCCTCCTCTTAGGCTGTATATTAGAAAATAGAGGTAATGCAGCCCAAATCCCATCTGTAATTTGGAACAAGTAGGCAAGTAGCATTGATGGTATAACATACAAAAAAAATAAGAGGATTTATTGTATAAGAAAGGAATATAGAATGAGATATAAGAAGAAACCAAAAAACAACTCATTAATAAGATAAATATAAGATCCCAAAACATTCATGTAATGTTATACAACAGAAAAACATCAAAATAAACTACAAGTACATAATTTAAATCCTTGGAAAAAAACTCGATGCCCAAACAGATCATTAACAACTCTATGAGACAGTAATGTATAGCCCAATAGAGAAATTGCTCCAAAATTCAAAAAAACTATTTATATATATATTGGATGAGCACATGACTATGGTAAGTATTGTCCACCCAGGAGCCTCTAGTGAAAATGATGAAGAAATAATGTTAAACCCTAGTGAATAAACATGTGAATATAAATAATTACCTAATAAGATATACTAATATCCCATATTCATCAAGGATCTATCACAAAGTATCATATAGAGGTAAAAATATAATATCTAAAATAATATATAAATAATGGTACACTGCTACCATGTTCTCACTACTTTACCGTGTTGTCCCATTTTTACACATCTTGATCCTTCAATCTCAACATAAGTAAGGATTACCAAAAACACCAAATAAAATTTAGCCTACCATACCACACGCGCATCAAATAATTTCATTATCTGCATCCGTATCAACAAATATTAACTGGATAGTTTCTGGTAGGAACCAAAACATGTATTTTATAAATTATACCTCAATAAATCACATCACAAAAACAAAATTCCAATAATAATCCTTAAGATAATATATTTAGAGATATATGTGTTTGAAATAACAATAATCTATTATAGTCCTCTACCAACAAACATGGTAATAGTTAACCATTGGTCATACAAAAACATAACACCAATGAGATAAGAGAGTGAGGAACGAGGGGTTAGAGAACATATGTTCCTCAAAAACCTAAATTTTAGAGAAAATCCCCCACAGATCCCACTGGGCATCAGTATCCCTACTAACATTGGTGGTGTAGCATGTTAAATACTAAAACATTGGAATGTAGTTATTGAAAACATGTTGCACTATGGGAAACTAAATATAACTATACTCAACGGCAGTTATAGCCTCTTAGATAACCATCTTTGACTGAAAAAGTCTATATATCCTATAATCACAAAACAAAAATTTCAATATACTTCCAATTAAACTTTTTATTTTAAACATTCAACATTATTTTTAAAAAATTATTAAAATATTTCCATTCCCATTGGGTATTAACCAACCACTTTTGTGGTTCACAGTAAATTATCATTATCAACATTACATCACTCCCTTAACCTCATGGGCTAAACCATTATCATTAATTATCATTCGATAATTTTTATACGCTATGACTCAACATATGATGTCATAAAATATGAATAAACCATTCATAATAATATTTATTAAGATATATAGAAGGAATGTCAAAGTAATAAATCCAACCATCTGTATGTTGGATAATATTATTTAATAGTAAATTATTGCATCTTTCAATACAACAAATAGTGAGAAATATAATATTTAATGGGTTTTTTTCAGTCCTGGTACCATCCCTAACACCACTAAGAATATAACTATGCATACCACCTTCTAAGACACCAAATTATATAACAATCCTTATCCCCTTGGAAATTTCTTTCCAAAAAAACATTCATCCTATGTTCACATAATTTTGTATAGAAATGATCGACATCCAGAACAATCACAATTGGAAGGAACAAAATAATTAAAATTCAATAAGTACATCGAGGTTCAGGTTTTAAGGCATCCAAAATTTATAAGAAAATTGGTTGTCATTAACCCAATCAATTATCTATGTCAACCAACCACTTTTTTACCATATTAAATTAACTAATTAATTTAACGTATGATACAACCATATTTATCCTAATGTATAAGTTCTCAACATCAAATAAAATTATTTGAACTTTCTTTTAGGATAAATTCCAATTATATAAATATATGGAATAATGATAACAAATTAAACATGCATATTTTTTATTTTATCCATAAATCATTTCCAAAGTTTCATTGTTTTTCTAATTTCCCAGTATAAAAAAACTCAAAGCTATATCATTAAAACAAATATAAAACTATCTATAAAAACCAGATAAGAGGCCTTAACATGGAATAAATATATGTGATCTATAAAAACCAAAACCAAATATGTCATTAAATTCATTTCAATAATGATTAAGTTTAATTCCACTATTTCACAGAGTGATAATGTTAGACAAATTTTTGACTGTAATTAAAAACCAGGAGAAGAAACGAATCCCCTACCTTGATTTAAATATTCATGATTCTATAAGTAATAAAAGTTAATTAAGGATAAATCACCCCCAAAACAAAAGAAAGGATCATTATAACCAATCACTAGGAAGCCAACACCAATATATTGAAAATATACCCAATAAATGGACTATCATTACATAATTATTCTACGATTAGATGAAGGTACATAAACTGGAAATAGATAATAGAGGAGATTGCACCATGACTCAAAAACATGATCTAATAATCCATGGGGGTTATAAACATCAGTGTAGATAAAAATGGGTACTAAGGGAGTCTATGGGAAGCCCAAGATTGAATGATAATAATTGGAACAAATATGGTAGAGGTTGATTCCTCTACATAAAGAGGAGATATTGTTAGACTCCACTGTAACGTAATGATCTCCCATGGAACCATGTTTCCCTTGGTTAATGGGGATCTTAAAATTCCACACTATAACCCTAAAAACAAGTGTTTTAAAAATAAAAAATTTCCCATCACCATATCCTAAACAATGTTTTCCATTATATAGTTGTTTATTCATCATATTCAATATCTAGTAGCTATGGTGTAGCAACCAAGACATCAATGTTTCTCCATCACCATGTCCATGGACCTGGTATGGTGAGATCTATCTCCCTTTTTCACATTGGGGGCTCCTGATTTTCCACACCTTTCTCCACACTCTTCCTTGGGATTTTCACTCTACATATTTTACATGGTAATAAATCTAATCCAAAACTCCTTACAAATCACCTTGAAATGATGTTTCCTAAGTTATAGAACACCCGAGAACTACATGTCCAATCACAAAGTATCAAATGACTAAAATTTCTAATACCACAACCAATGTCAAGGTGTGGATACCCCTTGAAATCCCTTGAATCAACCCTTAACCTAAGAAACACCCCCAAGAATCATATTTGGAATCATATTGCCTTATAAAAATTTAATGTAATGGGATATAAGAATAATGTTTTTTTAATTAGATAACTATAAAAAAATAATTTAACTTAATAATTAAAACCATGACCAACTATTAGAAAAGAAAATGGTCTTCTGAACAAAAATATGGTCAGGTACCTCTCAATAATATCTCCATCACATGATACCATCTATCTCAATTAATGAAACAATGTTTAAAATGATAACATTCTCTCCCAAGAGAGATACCTCTCAAATAAGTTTCGGGACATAAAAAGACACATAAAAAGATACATATCTCATAATCTAGATAAAGGGAAATGACATACAAAAGTGATTGTCAATCAATAAAAGGGGGATACTAATTGTATATTTAAGAATCTTAATCTCATGTTATCTACCATATGACACTATGTCACCACATGACATTATCTATGGGAATAACATGCATGTTAAATACCTCTTCCAGGTAGTTATGTATATCCACTAACCACTCCATGAATGTTATATAATTTTTAATGTTGATATCTCCTAGATCAATGACGTATGAATCATCCTATGGATATTGGTGAAGCTATGATAATTCAAATACATCATGAATCCATATCATCCACGTGAGGAGATTCAATTAATATGTGATGACTATAACAAATTCTAAAACCTCAAATGGCCCAACAATAAAGGGATGGGGTATACTCCCATTGTTAAATCGTTAATTACCATGATGAGGGGACTATTTCAACAACACATGATCTCCAACATCGAACTACAAAGGTATACTAGTATGGTTTGTATATGAATTCTGACAATAATATTCTTCCTTAATCCTCTCACAAATCACTTATACCATGTTTTTCTTTCTCTATACTAGTTTTGGCTTGAGAATTTAAAAAAACACAAATATAGTCCAACATAATGGAGAATGGTAAGGTATTCCATAGAAAGAATCAAACGGTTCCATACCAATGGTGGCGTAAAAAATATCAACACAAGTAAACTCAAACAAATAATGTTTCCCCATCATTATACCTCCAATATCTGGGACCAAAATATGAGACATGTATTCATGGTTCTTGATAGTCTACTCTATCTTACCATACAACTATTGATGAAAGGTTGTTATAAGGAACAACTGATATAAAAAATAGTTTTGATGAACTCTCCAACCAATGGAGGTGAAATGAGGGTCATGATTAATGAATAACATAATCAGGACTCCAAATATCCTCATAACTACATCCAGGTACTCCCGGAAGAAAACCTGCACTAATCTCAATTCATCAATTGAAATGAAGAGATATTAATTTTACAAAAAATCTGTTATCGCTTGTATAACATCATCTTCTACATAATATCAAGGTTAATTAGTGTTAAATTTCATCAAAATGTCCCCCACATCCTCTGAGGAACATCTAATAAATGGTGTAAACCACAAGGAAGATGATGATCAGCCTCCACCTTCTGGAAAGATAAAAATAAAAATATGAACATTAATATATAATTATTCAACCAAGACCAAAAAATTTTACCTATTAGAGTATGGTAAATATTTTTCACACCAGGATTTACCACAATGGGTGAGCTATGAAACCTAAAGAGAATCGTATCGCACATCACTAAGGGAAAGAAAACTACCTCCTGTAAAAACAAATGATATTGATCATCCTCAAACCATACATTAGGATCATCATCATTGATATCTCAATCTCTGTAACCACCCACCTTATAATCCCCTAATTAGAACTCCTACACCTACTATATGAAATATGACTCCCCATTCATCTAAAAAATGATTAATCTATGACCACAAACTCCTATATCAAGATACATTTTGGTTATTTCTTCCATCACTCTATAAGATTCTACAAAATCTTGTATATAATCTCTAAGTGACTTCTTTCTTTTGGCATGAGTATAAAAATTACGCTTTCTAAGTGTATATGAAATATTAAAGTCATAGTTATACTATATTTCATCTCAATATCACTAACTCATGTTCAATTCATGCTAAGAGAATATATACATCATGCTATTTTGATTGTTGAAAACAATAAGGTGATCAACAATGATATAATTTTACAAAAACATCATGGAAAAAATATGCTTCTAACTCGAGATCATGTTTGGAATAGTTACATTCATGGGGTTGTAACTTCTGAGACCCAAATGATACAATTACCCTACAATGTATCGGAACACTACCAAATACTTGATTTGAAGAATAAAAAAACATAAACATAACTCCCTTATTGGGGATATTAATAGTTAGGTCACTCTCGGACTTCTCCTTTAGATACTCGAATGACACCTGACAATAATCAGTCCATGAGAATTCAAGATCCTTTATAATAAGGGATTTTAGAGGTTTCCAGATCATAGAGAAATTTTATATGAACTGCGTATAATTTCTTGTATGATTAAGGAAACTATGAAACTCCATAATAGCCTTGGGGAGGCCCAAGAAATGATAGTACCTTTCTTTGAAGTATCCATCACTAAAACATATTGGGATAAAATATTCCATAATGAGAAAACCTCATGATCCAAGAAAAAAACCCCAACAGCTTCCAAAACATTTACTGAGTATAAATAACTGTCAAAACCACATATAGATGGTCAACATGTTCCTCCATAATGTTATAGTACCTAAGGATTTAATTGATGAAAACAACCATGAATAGATCGAAGAACTCTTTGCAGACAATTTTCAATTTCCCCATGAACATAGCAAGGAATTTTTTAACACCGAATAGGATCACGACATACTTATAATACCAATAACAACATTAAAAAGAGATATTCAGAATATTTTCATCATTTTCATACATATGATGATATCCTAATCACATATGAGTATTTAAGAACCAATTACCACCTTAAGCTAATCGAATAGATCGTATATCCATGTAAGAGTGTCTTAATTATTCACTATCACCTTATTTAAGAAATGATACTTGAAACATAGGTTCATATTTAATGAGTAAATATTAAAAACATAAAAGAGAAACCAATGTTTACATGCTCAAATGAATAAAACCTCATTAAAAGATTTCATTGATCTCAATCTGAATCTACAACAACTAGAAAGGCTCTATTAAATATAGAGACAAAAATATAAAAAAAGTTCCTAGTTGTAGTGATTTATCAAAATCACTCAACCGTCAATGGGGTAACGGGATAACCTCTTCCTGAAAGTCATTGGGGAAAACTTCCATTTCCATAGCAAACACCAAGGATGAACCTTTAAAAAACTCTACATTTAATCATCCTTTAATGATGACAAAGATTGAACATTAATTTTATCAATATTAGGGTCTCACCCACCAATTAGCATAGAATAATCACTGTTATGATCATAGTGAACAGTAGACATTCATAATAGATCCATCATATATTTTACTAGATATAACTAGTTCATGTCGAGGATAATGCCATATGGCTATATCCACAATCATAGGAAGTATCCCAAAGTGTGGTCTTATCCTATAACTGTCTCAAAGACACTAAATACATCAAATAAAATACATTTACATCCAACTATCATCAACAATTAAAAGGGAACCATTAGTATCTCCACCTCAATTACCAATGTATATACTAGGGTATGAAAAATAAAAGAGTTTGTAGCACCTGAATAAAACAGGGCATGAACCAATGTAGAAAAAAAGAATAGGTTACCTCCAATTAAATTTTTCTTACCTTGAAATAGAGACTCCATATCATGAAACTAACCGTTATCTTCTCTATAACCTATGTAACCTTGATGATGGCCACCTCCATGAATATTCTCTTCCCTCTAAGGATGAGGAGTATCATGAGGCTATTCTCTTTCTTTTTTATATACCCTATATTAATCAAATCGAGGAGAATCCTACTATAGTTTCCTTCTAAGAATGGTCTGGAACTCATGTACCTAATGACTATATCCTCTATAATAAAAAAAACACATTATACCTCGACAGGGTCCTAAGATCAACCACACTTGGATGAAGGATTTGAAAAGGACTGCGACATACCCATGTATTTCTAAAAAAATCCATCTATCTAGGATACTGGGAACCCTAGACTATAGCTATGCTATATGGATAATGTTGATGACTCCCATCATGGGATGTTTTGATCTAGGACAACATCCTCTCAAAAACCTATTCTCTCACTAGTACATTGAGATATGGCGACCACATAAATGAGGTAACCTTGAACTGGATCTCTAAACACAAATACTCTATAATGTTTCCCACCCTATCCTCCTCATCTAGAAATAGGGTTAAATAATATTATATATAGTTCCTAAAATGGATCTCAAACCACTAAACATTAGATCTCCCATGTTAAATTGTAAGGAAATCCAAAATACTACCCGCTTTCATGATCAAAGAAATAAACTTAGATTCGAACAAATCCTATTACTTCTCCAATGAAACGGTTGACTCTTCATGAACCCTAAGGATCAAGAACCTCCACTAGCTTACGTCCCCACATTGTATAGTCACAAAAAAAACCAATAATCTATTGCATAGATTGAACTGAAGGACAAATCCACCTCCTCCAAAAAGTTATATGTCACTGAATATAAAATAATCCCTCTTACTTTAGTGATGTATGGTATAGAAATTTTCAGGGTGTCCTCCTATATGTTTCATCATTGTCATCCTTAACATTTTTGAAATATGATTTTACATCATGTTGGATATCATCACCATGGTCCAAATAAAAACATCAACATAGAGTTATACCTAAAAAATAAGATTGGTTAAATACTCATAATATCATAATATAAAATATTAATGATTAATAAATTAATTAAGGTATAACCTAACCCAATTTCTAACCATTTGAAACACTGGTACATTGATTTATGATTCATGATCCTCTCCAAGGTTTTTACCTAGGAAAAGAATCACCTCTCTTACAAGACAAAATAAACATGATGTTCCTTCCATCAAATCACAAGGGACCCTAAATACCCATGTACAAGCTAGTATTCAGTGTTAACATCATACTATAAGATCAGATGAAAATTTTTACCAACCATACCATACAATCATAACTAGTGCATGCCTCTATGCTCTATCATATCCAGTGATGTGACTATTGAATCCATGAAATCACAACCCCCACGCAAACATACCGCTCATGGTTCAAAAATAGTATAGGAGAAATAGTTACACATGAATCCTTCCAAAAATTGGTCATAGGATGGATAGAAACACTGACAGTCTAACATATAAACAATTTAAGGGATTTCCCTATCATAATAACACATGGAAGAAGTGGTAAGAATAAAATCCAAAAATATTAATGCCCATGATAAATAAAAGATCCCAATAAATGCATGTGATTTCATACAACTGAACAACTTAAAAATAAACCACATGTAAAAAATGGATTCACTCATAAGTAGACCTAAATCCCAAATGACCCTATAAAATATTTGTGAGCTAGTATTTTCCATCCCGATCACCATCCAGCAGCTATGGTATGGAAATATAGTTTATATATATATGGGGTGAGAATAAATGTATGCTCAATAGGATCCTCTCTATGGGGTCTCATTCAAAATATTACGAATGAGTGATAAATCCCAATGAATAAACAAGTGATGTTAATGCGTCTTGTAAAAATATACACTATTTTCCAAGCATCACCAAGGATCTCTCACTATGTATCACATACTAGAAAAAAAATATAATATCATTTATAATATACAGCTGAAGCTACCCCCACTATAACTTACCTACTGCTTTAAATCTCTACCCTAACTCCAAACATCAAGATCCATCTCTATTCAAAGAAAAACGCTTTCTCAAAAACACAGGGGAATAAATAACACACCATGCACAATGTACATCACATAATAATATCATCATCATCATCCAAATCTCTATATTGTAATTTATTGGTTTTTTGTTTCATTCACAAACAGTAGGTCATGTATTTTTCCTCAATTCATCACATCCCATACAGAAAATACAATGAGTAATCTTTGGTATACTATATCAAGAGATAATTCTGTCTGAAATAACCACAAGTCATTAAATTAACTTACATACAGATATGGGTAAAGGTAACCAAACTGAATAATAACCCATAATACTACATGGATAAAAGACTAGGGAAATATGGTTAGTTATACATTTATAACTCACTAACCTGGATGTTGGAAAAAAAACACTCCTGGAGTCCCCTAGTTGTTAGTCACCCTTCAAAAATAGTTTTGGTAGAATACATAATTACATAAAAATGTAGGCATTGATCATAAACCACACTATAGGAAACTACCTATCAGTAACCTCAACAACATCTATTGTCTATCAGACACCCATTTTTCAAAACAAAAGTCTATATATTCTATAATCACATAAAAATCATTTAATTAAACTTTCATTAAAACTCATTGTTTTAAACATTTAACATTAATTTTTCAGGATTATTTTCTTATTATCATTCCCTATAGAAATCAATTAATCTCTCCCAATGTTCTTTAGAATTTATCATTATTATCATTCCATCAATCCCTTAACCCCATGGGTTAAACCATTAACCTTAATTATCATTCGATTTTTCTAGGTACTCTTGGAATCATTCTATGATACCATAAAATATGTATAAAATATGAAAAACATGAATCGTCCAGTAGTGTGGAAAGGAATAAAGAAGCAAGAAACCCATACATGTGTCCTTTAAATCAGGTTCATTAATAAAACGTTATCCCATGTTTAAGAACAAAAAATGATGGGAGATAACATATTGGAATCATTCTGTCAATCTTTATGCCATCCCATACAATACTAATCATATAACTATGCATCCTGTTATCTCACGTAAAATCTACTGTAAAACAATATTTCATCTATTCCAATTTCCCACCAAACCATCAATCATCCAAATATCACATTACATCAAATAGTCAGGTTCCACATCTAGGGGAAAAAAATACATGATGAAATAGACAATAGGATATCTACGCCCTCAAACCAAGTCATCCATCATTCACTAGAAAAAAAGCTCGCAAAACACTAACAAGTTTTATTTGATTTTTTACAATCTTGTATTAAGTGGTTAATTCCTCATAGGTTACATCACTATGAAATATAGTGCAGTAGATATCAATAGATAGAAAAAAAATTAAATATGTTATGAGAAAAACATATTTTCCCATTAACATAAAGAAGAATTATAAAAATTAATAAAGAATAATTTTTAGTTTGTACAATAATCATTACCATATTTTCATTACTTATTCAATTTATAAGAATAAATCATGTTCTACCATTTCATAGACATATATAAAACACTATCTTGTAAAACAAGTGGTAAACCATTATCTCGGCATAAACACAGGTGATCGCTTCAATGAATAACCAATTTTTTTATTAAATACAATTTAATCACCATTATTGTACTATAATACAATATAAAATAGATAAATCATGATAATGTTATTATTTTACTTTAATACGAGGAGAATCAATGAATCCCCTACATCGATTTATAACTCCAATGTTATCTGAGAAGTAATAGAGATCAAATATCAACCACTACTGAAACTGAAGCAAGTCTCACCTGAACCTATCATCATCAAGACACCATCAAACCCTGATAAAAACACCCAAAATAGGGAATATTATTTCTATTATCATTTTTAAAAATAATATTCGATGTAAATTGGGAAGATAGGAGGGAGGAGATCATACCATAATCCAAAAATATTATTCAATGATACAATGGAGATAAAAATATCAAAGGAGATGAAAAATGGATAAAAATATTCTAAAGTTATCCCAATATTAAAGGATAAGAAAGGGAACTAATAAGTGGGAGGTCAATACCTCAATTTATATAGTTGATCTCACTAGACTCTAGTATGTCATAGTTTCCTCTTACTACCATAGAGTGACCTAGATCAATTGGAGATATGAATCTCTCATGATAGATCCCCAAAACATGGATGTTGCAAAAATGAAATTTCTCAATCATAATAGAATAAAAATATATAATACATGTAATAGTGTCTCATTTGAAATCTAAAATAGTCATATTCTATGACCTCGCACCCAAGACTTAGCGATTTTCCCTCACCATTCTGAAGTCCATTGCATGGTGTGCTCTTAATCATCATTTTGCTGAGGTAGAATCTCGAAGAGCTACTACTAGTTTATCATCACCTCTTGAAACTTTTCTCACGATTTGTTTTACATATAGAAAAATATGAACCAAAAAATGTATAAAATGAGTTAATAATAAATTTATTTGGTTGAAGTTCACTACATCACCAAAAGAATAACTATCTAGAACCCAATCTAAAAAAATAACAAGCTCTATGAACTCCACCCGGGCACGGTGACCCCATGAAATGATAGAACACTCTACCTAGCCTTTGGAACACCCATTAAATACTCTTCTGTATAACCATGTCAATGAGAACCACAATTAAATGGACTATAATGATAGAGTCCCTTACACATATCATGTTTAATATAACAAGAAACCCATATATTTTAGTTCTTTTTACTGATATTTTATAACAAAATTATTATTCATAGTAATTTTAAAAAAAAATTAAATTATCATCATTTGAGAATATATAATTATTTTTTAATGTAAAAATACATTATATATCATAATTAATTATTGATATTTATTCTTCTGATAATCACAGTCATGGAGCGCATGTCGTATTTGATGATATCAATTATATTGTAACTATAATAATATGATATATTTTTTCAAACCATGGATTAAATTACAACCTATGATATCAGATGTCATATATTGCTACATTAATCCAAACCATGGGATTCAGATGTATCCTACATAACGATATAGAATAATCACACCCTATGATAAATAAAAAACATCTCTCCTTATTAATCATATGGAAGAGCAGAGTGATAAAATAACTAATAATTAATCATATCATATTTTACATCATAAAATAGACATAACTATATTTAAATATACATTTTCTTAATAAAAATAGTAGACAAACATATTTATTCGATGATGAAGGTGTATCTGATACCATTAGATTTTATAGGATCATCTCAAATCTGACACAATGAAGGAAACCCATTTAATTTCACATTATATCTTCAAGAAAATATTTAGTGAAAAACTAAAATATAAATAGACACAACATTTTCATAGAATTATCCATATCCATCAATCACAATTCATTATTTTTTATAGATTTCACCATGGTGTTTTTACAAATCCCCCACCTATATATGAATTATACCAATACCTACAATCATCGCACTCTATGAGAGAACCCAATAATATCTGTAACTTGTGATGAACCTTATATGATAAAGATAAATAAAGAATGATGCTGGTATAGATATTAGGATCAGTTAATATGTTATTATAAACACACACAAAATTAGATCCCATAATACAAATAGGCTCCAATCATTTGATGAAAAGTGTCAATGGTTAGCTACCAACTATTGTATTCAGACATATGTTACAACAATTTTTTCTCAATGGTGTGTCATAATTGTAAAATATTTCAATGAATTTTAATGTCCCAAATTAATTTAAAAGTTTATTCATTTCCAATGATAAACTATTTAGAAGGCATGGAAGTTGTTATGAACTCAATATCCCATATCACAGGCCAGTCCTATAACATGACAGAGGCATCTCATACCATTAAAGACATCACTATATTATTATCAATGATATTACTCATATTCATTTCATACGACACAACTTACAGTATATTTTACAATATATATATATATATATTAGTACATATCAAACAATTCTTTGAACTATATCTATAAGCCTTTAGACTTAGTATATTTCTTCAATAAGAATCATCTTCCCAGACATACCATTGTAGAATTTAGAGTCAGGATATCATTAAACATCAGTAGTATATCATTCGTATACAATTCCAAAAATACAACATCACTCAAACTAAACCCCCCAGTTTATTAATGATATAAACATCATAGAAAGTATGATTAAATAATGTGGTTTCTAAATCCAATTGAAATATTTCATTATCATAATGATATGTTTTGGAAAGATATATCTGAATAAAATTTATCATCATATTTTTTGAAATAGTCTCTTCATAATAAATATCACGAATTTTATTACAACTCATTACAAAAAATCTAGAATTATTGGTTTAATCTCTACCAGAAAGGTTAGTTATTTTGAAAAAACCAATTTCATCTGAAATGTATCACTCCTGTAGGTGAATCGACCAAATTCCAAACATTAGTAGTATAAATGGAATCAATTTAAAATCATATATATTTTAATAATTTATCAATGACATAAATCTCAATGAACTCTCATTGGGTATCAGCTTTCTCATTTATTAACATTAAATCATTATAATTTTCAAAAATAAACCCATATATTTCATGATCCAAATGAATCTCCCCAAAAATTTAGTGTTATTATGTAACCTGGTTTAGTTCTTTTTTTCACAACCACTTCTGGATCTCGCTCATTTTCTATTACCTAATGCATTCCATATTTCATTCCTTGGTCGTCTCCAAGATTAATTTTTCACTATATAAAATAAGGATTTATTTATTCATTCTCAAGTAATATACCAAATCATGCTATAAAAACATTTGGTTAATTAGTATTATAGAAATTATATCCTTTCATTTCCGTGGTAAAATAATATATCAAATTTAGATCCATGTTTTGTTAGAATCAAAACATCATATATATGACTTATAAACCTAAACCTAATAAAATAAAAATTAAGACAACTCTTAATCTATATCTCATTTGGTATCATTACAAATGACTTATATGGAAAAATATTTAGTATTAAATATGTTTCCTCCAAATAATATCTCAAAAATAATAAAACAAATTACATTATCTCTTTGTAAAAAAACATATCAAAAAAGGTAGGATTCCTCCACTAAAATGCATAATTAATCTATGGTGTTCTTTGAGGGTTGATATGTGAAACAATATAATAATCTCAAAGGTGAATACCAAAATCATAGATCCATTATTCAAAACCTCGTACTAATTAAAGTATCTTGATACATTTGACTAGTTTATTTTATAAATAGTATCTAAATTATTATTTCTTTTCAATGGTTTTAAAAATATGTCTCAAATGAAATAAATTACCAGAAAAAATGAAGTCATCTGTTTAATTTACAAAGTTCCTTTACCCAAAACAAGATTTTGTGCTAATTTTTATATATTTTTCACTATTGGACATCCCAATAGATTGTGATGAATGTTTTTTTATCAAATATTAATTTTATTTTCAATATTTATTTCGTGATGGATTAAGATCCCATACAATGGGAGATTGAATATTAATATTCACATTGGAGTTTCAATTATTAGTGTTTGTGATATGTGTCATTATTATGTTCAGAAAGATCAATTAATAATATGGTAAAGGATATTGATTTATCACTTCTTTATTAGAATAATACTACACATGTGATGATTATTGAGCTGATCGTAATGAGTATGTGATAAAAGTACATATGGAAGGTGAAATCATTGTCTATAAAATGTTCCTTATGAATTTGAGTACCTCGATATTGAGAAGGTGTTCTATTAAATAATTAAAATGTTTGGTAGTGAGATTGAGAGTCTATCCATAGATTATCATGCATAATGGATGCTATATTATATGTAGAATATCACTTGGATGATGACTGTATAAGGTTGACTTTAAAATTTGATGTGATGAGGTACTAATGATCCATTTAAGAATTCAAATGTTAGATCCCATATATTGTAAGCATTTCTATGTTATGATTGTATATTCAGGTAAAATATGATAATTTCCAAATTTAATTAATATTTTTTAGGTGATTTTTATTGATTAGAGAATCCATAATAATAATATTGTGATGTTTTGAGTTTATTTATATGAGTTTGAGAGCCATGATTTGAAGCTAAACATTAATAATGGCATTAAACATGTAATGGTAACTCTTAATAATGTATAAGTTCTTCTACGATTGTACCGACTTAAAATTCGTAATTTCAATGACTTCATTATGATATAAACATTTATGTCTATGGATATTTAATAATCACCTCATTTTTTAAATGAAATATTTAAAAGTAACATTCATATTGGTTTTTGGATAACTTTTTAATGTTTTAGTACACCCTGGGATATGTAAATGTAACTCATATTGACTTCCACATACATAATATTACCACCATGATGATGTTAAGGAATCGTTGAAATAAAAATCCAATGAAAAAATATGATAAATAATGTCAAGTTTCTCATTATTTTAAATACATAAAAGGGAATGTGTAAATGTAATTAAGGGTGATGATAATTAAGAAAAGAAACCATGTCACTTTGAAATTGTAGGATACTTATAAGGAAGTGAGATTTTTCAAATTAATGATCTATATTATGAGGTGTAAAGATATATTTGGTAATATTTAATGTTTCTCACTATTATTCAAAGAAAATATGTAATGTTAAATACTGAGAAAACCAAAATATTAAGAAAAAAGTGTTGGATCCACACTATAAAACCTAAGGTTAATAGGATGATACATGAAGGTTCTCATCTATAATCATGGTTTAAATTACAAAAAGGAAGAATATCATTTTGATATGTTAGAGTGATAAATTTATACATAAATGATACTCATTGAAAATTATTCAAAATCCTATTTCCTCACTCCAATGTGTAAGAGTGAAAATTTATTATTTAATGATTTGATATTTTCATAAGTATGAGATTGAAATGTGAATATTCAATAATTAAATGAAATGATAACATATAATTATTCATTGAGTATCCACTATTTTAACTGAGTAAAATGGATATTTGAGATGAAGAATAATGATATGTATTGATACGTGTTGGATTGCCACAAAAAATATGTTTTCCACCATAATGGTTTATGTATATGCCCAATACAAAATTTAGTAACGAGAAAGATAATTTTTTTAGTAATTATTTGTATAGATTATGAGAATCATGAGAAATATAGGATGTATGAGATAGAGATCTAATCATTGATAATTAATATTCTATATATCATAGTAAATATTAAAAGATCGTGAATTTTAGATAATATAATCATTCCAAAATCCATGGGGTATTCATATATATTGCAAAATAGAAACAGTTTTAATTTGATTGAGTGAGTAAAAATAAATAGGAATAACAGAATTAAAGGGACACATAATATTGTGTACTTATTAATGTTTTTGTATCCAAGAGAGATAATATGATATCATTTATTGATAGAATCTATTATCAATTAATTAAAAATAAAAAATAGAATTCTTCCCAATGATATCCTTGTATCATAGAATATGATTCAAAATAATGAATAAAAGTATTGATAATGGATGACAATGTTGTTTCTATTCTTTATCATTGTGTAAATGATGTAGAAAACAAAGATTGATGAAAACAATGATGAAACTCAGTGTTCTTACATGTTTTCCATTTTGATATTCAGTTAAGGATAAAAAATTAAATGTGCATTCTACTATACCATAATAAATATTATATGTCTATTAAATTTTATAGAGGATGAAGATCATTTATTGTTGATGTTTTGAAGTCATAAACATATTGATATATTGTTCATGGAGTTTTAACTGTGTTCCCTGAGATAATAGAGGCTACAAATATAATCTAATACTCTCATTTTAGTATATAGTACACTAGAAATATAATATATAAAAAACTTATTATATAATAAAAATTTTGCGAGGTATTTTTTTAGTCTACACTTCCCTAAGGTTCCCTCTAGAGTAAAAATCAATTTTATAAGTGTTGGGTTAAGGATGGTACCTTCCCAATCATTTTCATGTGGTTGTATGTTTTAGAAACTAATTAACATATCCATAAATCATAAAATATATGGTGGTTTGAATAATATGTGGGGATAATTAAAAATATTATTGAATTCAGTAAAAAGGGTTGTACATATTCACTCCCCTATCAAAGTGACCAAATGATCATTTTATGTACTACATATGGTATTTGAGTTGACCCATATATCCTTATATTTAATATATTTTCCTTCCCATGTAATTTTATCAGATATTTATGATATAAATATTTCAATGGGGTTCAATATTTCCTTGTATAGAAAATATTGTTCATGTCTCTATCAATACAAACCTATAGTTTTTAGCTAAAACCTTAAAAACATATAAAAGAAAGAATGAAATAATCTGAGGATTATTTTAAATAATAAATATGGAAATACACTAATAAAATATAACTAATTTGACAGTTCATTATATAAATATATTGACAATAATCCTACCGAAGAAATAATTTTAAGATGTAAAGAGTATATGGGGAATGAATTTGTTGAATCAATTGAATACATATACTATAAAGTTAAGGATTATTTGGAAACAAGTCCAAATAGAATCATTGAATAAAAAAATTGGATTTATCAATGGAATATGTGATGAGAAATCATGTTATAAATGGAAGTCTATAAAATATAAGTTTCTTAGGAAAAAAATTACAAATTGAAAAACTCTCACAAAACATGAAAACCCCAAGGAACAATCCATATTACATTTAAAAAAATATTTTTCTACATAAATAGAATCATTAAAGGAGGCATGTTGTAAGAAATATTTGATTAATAAAATCATATAAGATAATATTCATGATTTGGAATAAACTTATAATGCTTTTATTTTTATGAAGGTTACACAATTAAAGATTTATTGCAAAAGAATTTGGTATGATGAATTTATTTTACAAGAATATAGCAATAATTACAGTGATAAATCCTAGATCATGAAATTTTTTGAAAAGATATATTGAAATCATTCTAGGATTAGATTAATTTCCCCAACATGAATGGCTGTGAATTAGATGTTAAAAAATAAAATATAAAATCAATATAGTATCAATCATCCCAAATAGATAATAAGAGATGTGATATAATGAATTTTTTTTATTAGAATATAATATTTAAAAACCTCACATTAGTGTTTTGAAGAGTGTTTGATCATTATAATATATTTTGTTGGAAGACATTCCTATATAGTCTCATATGGATTGTGTATGTTGAAAATTTCATGTGAATAATGTGTCTTCAATGTAATAATGAAGGATGGATGAGGTCAACTGATGATGGAGAGAATTTTTTCTACATTTTATATCCCTCCCTGAAGTATCATAGGATGAAATGAGAATTAAGTTGGGTGTATTTTTATCTCCATTTTTTAACGGTAAAAATGAAATCATCCCTCAAGTTTCTTAATGGAGAATAATTCATAAGGTTTATTTAAATAACTTGAGGTATTTAGCTCTCTTTATTCTAGAAATATTGGACAATGATATAATTAAGAATTATGTATTGTAGAATAGTTGTGATAATAAAAAGAAAATGTTTCCAGCTACACGCGAGGTCCATCTGAGTAGCTAGCCACTATAGAGGAAGCATGAAAAGATTAACGTTAACCTCATCAATTGAGTAAGATGACTATCTTCAAGAAGATGGAAATACCATGATATAGTGTGCAGCCATAGATAATAGAATTATGTCAGGAAGCATAATGACATATCATAATTTTCATACCGAATTGATATAAATGGTGGTTCATGTAGTGCCATGTTAATAAATGATGTGATTATGTGATGGAATATTTTATTTTGGAAAATGGCTATTGAATAAAAAATATCAAGGATGGAAACCACACCATATATTTCATAAAACAAAATTTATGAAGCATGTTTTTCATACATGTTTTAGAAAAAGAAACCATATTGCAGTGGCGATTTGATGATTGTTTAAGACACTCAACTTTTATGGTATTTACACCTGATATTTCATGCTCTTTGGATTAGCCTTTTTCTCTAAACAATGTAAAAACCCAACTTCTATTTAATTTTTTATTCAAACAAGATCGATGGTGGGAGAGAGAATGGCATGTTACTCTAAAATAGAGAACAAGAATGTAATCGGGAAGAATTTTTTATGCTTTCTATACCCTGATTAACCCCCTTCTTAGGCTATATTACATAGTTTTGAATAATAATTGGTATTAATGAAATGGGTTTTCGATGAATATTTTTCCATCTTGAATGCCTGAAAAAATAATTCAATCTAAATCACATAAAAATTTTCCAAGGAAAAAATTCCATTTGGTGAAAAAATAGAGTTAAATATTATTTATATTCTTCAGTAATGGATGTTTTCACTACTTTTATATAGTGAATCTCAACTAGAATAGATATCAAGGATTTATCAAAAAGTGGAAACAGTATCTTGGGGTATGATGCAAAGGAAACTAATTCATTATAGGGATCTCTATATAATCATATCAACATAGATATAATGTCTTGAAAAATCTATCATTTTATGTAGGAAAATCATCAAAATATTTATGATGTTGATTATATCAAATCTGAGTATAGAGGAATATTTCATGTTAATTTATATTTTATCTTGAGGAGGGAGTAAAATAGATTTCACTTTAATGTTTTGATGTGTTTATTTATATAATTTTAGGATAAAAATTTCATGAAAATAATATTGAAAAAAACCATGTAAAAAACATTAGATGGAATCACATGTTTGATATGTTTTATATGAAACTATTTTTTCTACATTGCTCAATATTATTTTTAACATCTACCTAGATCAAATTGACATTAAATTAATTAATTTATGGATTGTTTTTAAATATAAATTTTATACCACCATTCTCTCATGTGAATATGGTTTTACATAATTGGATAATATGAAACTTTTTTAAATCATGAAAAAAATGTAGTTTTAACACATAATATTGAGTATTTTTGTATTATTAATAAGGGGATAGAAAAGGAGATCTACTGAATACATATTTATAAGTGATTAATGTGAGGTATTTATGGGTATGGACAAAAAATACAAAGTGTAACAATTAATAGCTCAATCAATTTTTATGATTGTATTTTTTGTCAATGAATTTGATAGATATAAATATGTGTTGGGTGATAAAGGAAGATAAAACTTAATAAAGTGTTTAAATCTATATATGTTTCTTGGTGTTTCTATAATAAGTGTTTGTGATTCCTCTAAATGAATGTGTTATGAAATTTTAATACATTTGTTCAAAAAGAATATTGGTTTTATTCAACTTTTTAGAAGGTAACATATACATATTTAGATTATAGATATGATCATAATGGTTATATAATTCAAGTATTGGTGGAAGGTGAAATAACTAACCAAAATATTTTACTTTTAAAGTATTTAAGGTTTCTATTTAAATAATTATGGATTTTTGAGTAATGAAGAACAAAGGATAGTTGCAAGATTGAATATCTATCATTAGATGATCAAGAATAACATATATTGTATTATATATATAATATCACATGGATTATGACTGGAGAAGGTTTAGTATAAATATTGAATTGTTGGGGGAAGATAAGATCAATTGATACGTCCCAATTTGAGTACTCATATTTTTTTTATCACATTAGATATGAATTTGAATATATTTGGGTATAAACTGATAATTTCCAAAATTGATTTATTTTCATTTTCAGTAAATTTTATTTATTAAATAATCACTAGGAATATTGTATGATGTTTTGATTCTCCCTGTACATGTTAAGGAACTTTTAGTTGATGTTAATAATTATAAAAATTATAGAATGCATAAAGGTAATACTAAATAGTATATAAGGTTTTTCAAAAAAATGATAACTAAAATATAGAAATCTCTAGAACTCCAATGTAGTATGTAATAGTATGTCACATGACATGAATGAGTTGTATTAATAATCACATAAAATATAAAAATGTTATTTTTAAATATATATTATATAAATTTTTAAATTTATGGTCCTCCATGTGATATGTAAATGTAACTATAGTAGACTGCTCTGTATATAATAGTATTTATGAGCTAAAGAATAATAATTGGAGAAGGAAACCCCCCATGGTGAACTATGATACATAAATTTAAATTCATAAATATGTAAAATTAGTCATAGAGAATGCACAATGTTACTTATAAGAATTTAGAATTTGGAAACATGATAAGGCTGTCGGTATCAATAATCTAACTTAGAAGGAGAGGAAATTATAAATGGTCATATCTATGATTTAATACGTAAAGGTACATTTATTTATACTTATTGGTTATCTTGTTTCATGAACGGAAATAAATAATGGATTTCATTGAGAAGAACCGATCATTGGAATTTTTCTAGATCATCACCATTATACACAAAGGTAATCAAAATAAGGAATAAAGGATTTCTAGAAAATGAAAATATTAAATTTGTAAACAGAATAATTTCACTAAGATACATAAGGGTAAAACATTATTTGTAATTTTCTTACTAATCAATTGGAAATTTCCTATATCTTTACTATGATATGTTATAGTACAATTTTATTACATAAAGGACCAAATGTTTGGAAAGTGTGACATATTCATTGATTCAAAATTTTTAACATTGTTATGAAAATCATAGACCTAATATGTCCATGTTAATTGATATTTTATATCCATTATTGAATATTTATTGATTGATACTTATGGAGAAAATCATGTTACCTTAATTGAAATGTGATTTAAATTTTCAATTATGGAAACAATATTCACCGAATTTAGTTAATAAAAAATAAGAATAATAGAATAGAGGGGACATATGATATTTCATAATAATGAATATTTTGATTATCAAAATGAGAGAATATGATGTAATTCCATGATATAATATCTTGTTTATCGAGGAAGAAGAAGAAAATAATTTTCTTCATAATGATATCTCAATATTGTGGAAGACAATATAGATGAAGGAGGAAAAGTGTGGAGAAATGTTCGAACTGAATTTATTGTTCTATATATTGGTGTTATATATTCAATAGAAGAATGTTTTGGAATAATAAAATTTAAAGAGAATACATTTAAATACACATTTACCATTAAAATATTTAGTCAAGTAAAACAAGGTCAGTGTGAATGATAATATAACGGAATAAAGATTAGCAGTCGGAGACCAATTATTAAGGAAGAAAATCATTTATTGTTCATGCATTGGAATACCAAATCATATTGAAGATTATTTTCAAGGAGTGTATAAGGTGGATTTTACAATACTAGAGGATACCATTATAATCCATTAAAAATATAGAGGGAGACAATAAACTAAAGGGAGATATTACCAAGTATATATTAAGAGATAGTTATTTTCTAAGGCATGTGTATATTGAACCTGCCCTGATATTTCCTTTTGTGTAAAAGTAAATAGTGTGGTTATTTTTTAGGGATGATACCATCCCTCTCATTTTTAATCACTTTTCTAAAAAATAATATTTTGTGTCTCATTCTTGACCCAAAAATAGTACAGATTAGATTTACTCATTAGAGTCGAATAATGTAAAAATAATACTTTTGTCTCTTATTCATTCATTACCATGAATGAAGTTTTGTGTATTTGGAACTCATTTATATATCCATACATCTTAACTGATATAGCTGTCTGAATTAACACAGGAGATAATTTTAAAAATAGAATATAATTCCATAAAAAGAGTCACATAGATTTAACCCTACTAAAAGAGTTAGTGCATGATCCTGTTAAGAAATTCAGAATTCTATTAGATCTATTTGAAAATATATCTCCAATATTATCCACTAAAATATACATTATTCCTTATCCATAATAAACTATATTAAAAAAATTCAAATGATTCAAAATTGACTGATCTAAAAAATCCATCTCTACAGTGCCTTTGAATCCATCCCTTTAGTGCCTTTGAGTGCATTTAATCTGTATATACCCTTCAGGTAGAAACCTTAGAGGATGGCACAGTAGCGATTTTTCTTTTCTTCAGTTATACTTTCAGTTTCTTGTACTCTACAATTTGTCTTGTATTTCCGAACCATTTTACTTTCAACACTCTTTTTTTATACAACATTACATAGTGTTTCGTATCCAGATGTTTATTCTGTTGTTTTTGTTTTCAGTTTATAAAGGAAATGCATTCCCAATTTTAGAGAATTATGCCTTTGGTGCTATTCATCAGCCCCTTCCCTATGGAAGGCAAGCTTGGGGTAGTCAGGGCACGGGCCCCGGGGGATAGGTCGTGACAAATTGGTATTAGAGGAGTTTGTTCTACCGTAGAACTTAGGACACAGATCTTTTTTGTGAAGCAATAGTTTTAAGGGTAATGAGTGTGGTTTTCAGATATGGGAGTCTAGTGTGGGTGTGGCGGCCGATGTATCCATACACCAGGACCCTGACATCTGATTTTTGACTTAGTACATGAAAACACTAATTGCATGTGTGTTTCCAAAATTTTTCTTTAAGTCAGCTCAACCAGGTCAGCTCACTAGGTATAACTTTTGACCGTGTCGCATCTGATTCTTTCAGGATGCCTCGATGTGGATGAGCAACTATAGTCCCAAGAGTTGTATGCACAGATATCCCCCAAGCGAAGAGGCCTCGGTGCATGACCCTTTTCCAGCGGAGGCACCATCTGTACCTTTACCTATTAGGCCACCAGGGCCACCAGCCCCAGCTACTGATGGTGCACGCCGCTTGAGCGCGTTGTGAGATTTCAAGTTCCAAAGGCCACCTACGTTCAGGAGAGAGATGAACCCACATGCGGCTAAGGATTGGATGGAGGATGTGGTGAGAGTCTTCCGACTGGTAGGGACACCAGCATACCTCACGGTGATACTTTCTACTAGCCTTCTATAGGAAGCATATGGTAGATGTTGGAGCTTGATGCTCCAGGTTCACGACAAGATGAAACTTTTCTGGGTAGAATTTCAGAGCCTTTTTCGAGCAGAGTTTGTTCTGGTGACTCTTCGCGTTGTGCGTATTGAGGAGCTACTTCATCAGAATAAAGGCATCATGACTCTATCTTAGTAATCATCGAGGGTCACATACCTCTCATTCTACTCCACTGATATGGTGGGGACCCATTCTTCAATGCCTGAACCTTCGAGTAGGTACTGAAACATGAGATCAGGGTTTCAGTGATCTCACTCAGAATCCCGACGCAGACGAGGGTGTTAGAGAGAGCCCTCTAGGTGGAGATTTTCCTTGATGAGCAATCACCAGCAGTGAGACCCACTACTAGTCACCACGTAGCGGAGTCTTATGCAGTTGGTAGTAGAAATTCGACACATAGGTTCATGAGGACCATACCCATGGGTGGATGACCTCTTGACTCAGGTTCAGTTGTGTGGGGCACCTGAGAAAGAACTAGACATTCCAGAAGTGGGAAGTGTTACGCATGCAGTGGGTAGGGTCACATGGATCAGGACTGACCGACCCACCATTCAGATGATCAAGAAATGGATGAATGATCACCCGGGCAGAGACAATGATTCGATCAAGGTAGTCCGTAGGGAGAAGGCGGACGTGGAAGAGGAGCTGGCCGTACAGCTGGCGCTGGGCAAAGTTTTGAGGTGTTACTGCCACCACCACCAAGAGATCCATCCCGACCGTAGGGAGCAGGTGGATAGGGGAGAGCTCATCTCCAGGCAGCTGAGTCATAATATCATGGTGCTCTGGAGATGATTCGAGGTACGATCTATGTCTATTCCAACATTTTTGTAGTACTTATAGACACAGGTGAAAGTCACTCTTTCATTTCCACTTCCCTAATTTAGAGCTCGAAGATGTCGATGGAGCCGTTGGCTCGATCCATACGGCTAGAGACTCTTATGAGGGAAAATTTGACGATTAAACATTGTTGACAGCAGTGCGAGCTTACTCTAGGAGGAGAGAGCTTTAGCTAGGATCTTCTAGTAGCGGCGTCGAGGCCTTACGACGTCATCTTGGGTATGGACTGGTTATCTATATTCAATGATTAGATTGACTATACTAGGTGCCATGTGCGGTGTGTCGGCACATGTGGGACCAGGTTTACCTTCAATGGCGAGAAGGGAGCCTTTACAGTGTAGGATGGACTTACTCAAGGGAGAGTGCATCCGAACACACATCAGTTGGCTACCCTTATCCTTTGACTGGTTGATGTGGAGAGTCCGACTTATCTAGTAGTGGTGGACCAGTATGTGGATGTTTTCCCTGAGGATGTCCCAGGTCTACCTCCTTGCAGAGAGCTGGATTTTTAAATTGACTTTTACCCCGGGACGACACCTATATCGACATCAGCATATCATATGGCTCCTACTGAGCTTCATGAGATGCAGTTACAACAAGATGAATTTCAGGGGAAGGGATTCATTCAGCCTAGTGTTTCACCTTGGGAAGCCCCGATTCTATTCTCCAAGAAGGCGGATGGGAGCTTGAGTCTTTGTCCTGACTATCGGTGCCTGAACCAGGTGACCTTGAAGAAAAAGTAACCACTCCCGAGGATTGATGCCCACTTCAGCTAAAGAGAGCATGATGGTTCTCGAAGGTAGACCTCAGATAAGGATATCACTAGCTCAGAGTTTGGGATGATGATGTGGAGAAGACAACCTTCAGAGGTCGATAAGACCACTACAAGTTCATGGTTATGCCATTCAGCATAACCAATTCTCCAGCAGTGTTGATGGGACTCATGAACATGGTATTTTACCCATACCTCGATTGCTTTTTTGTAGTCATCATCGAAGACATTTTTATCTACTCGACTACTGAGGAGGAGCATGCCTATCATTTGAAGGTAGTGCTTGACACACTCTGAGAGCACCAACTTTATGGTAAGCTCTCAAAGTGAGATTTCTAGATCTGAGAGGTTCACATTTTTGAACATGTCATCACGGAGGGTGGAGTTATAGTGGATCCATTTATGATTGAGGTGGTACATTCTTGAGAGCCACCTAGGAGTGTGACAGAGGTGAAGAGTTTCCTAGTTTTGGCTAGATACTACCGGAGATTCGTGCTAGATTTCTAGAGAGTTGCAGTACCACTATCAGCATTTATCTAGAAGGGGTAACACTTCGTGAGGTCGGAGAGATGTCAGCAGAGTTTCATAAGCTGAGGCTGAGGCTGACTACTACCTCCATCTTGAGGCTTCCATAAGAAGGCATAGGGTATGTAGTTTACACCGACGCATCAAGGACTGGACTCGGATGTGTCTGGATTCAGAAGAAAGTTTTGATCGCATATGGTTCTCGGAATCTGAGAAAAAATGAGCAGAACTACACTACCCATTACCAGAAGTTAGCGACAGTGGTTTTCACCTTGAAGATGTGGCGACACTATCTGATGGGCGAGTGTTTTACCATGTACTCTGATCACAAGAGTCTCAGGTATATCTTCTCTCATAAGGACCCGAACCTGAGACAACGACGTAGGCTATAGTTCCTCTAGGACTATGACATCGAAATAACCTATTCTCTGAGTAAAATGAACGTTTTTGCAGATTCCCTCAGTAGGAGATATGGTATACAACTTCTAGGTGAGGTGAAAAAGCAACTCGGTGCTTTAAAGATATCCATTGTGGATAGTGATGGAGCATCTTTCCTTCAGTCTCCTATAGTCACTCCTCTACTTCTTCAGTGAGTCAGGGAGGCAGAACATGGGGACGCTGACTATGAGATGCAACATTCTCAGATATCCATAGGGCAGGGGCCTAATGGATTTTTTGAAGATGGGGAGCACGTCATCTTCTTTAGAGGATATACCATGGTACCAGTGTCACATCAGGAGGATGTTTTGATGGAGTTCCACAAATCCCATATAGAGGTACATACAAGAGTGGTGAAGATGTACCAGTATCTCCAACAATAGCACTGGTGGCCGGGAAAGAAGAAAACAGTCGCAGAGTTTCTCTCTCGATGCCTCGGTTGTTAGCAAGTGATGGTAGAGCATCAGGTACCAGTAGAATTAGTTTAGCCTTTAGATGTCCCAGAGTGGAAGTGGGATGGGATATCCATAGACTTAATGACTGGTCTTCCATTTACATCCATTGGACATGACTCGATTTGGGTGATCGTCAACCGACTCACCAAGTCGGTCAAATTCTTACTGATTAGAGAGTAGGGTTCAGTTGAGAACTTGAGATGCCTCTATGTGCAGAAGATTGTACAGCTACATGGAGTACCATAGATGATTATCTCTGATCGTGAATTATGTTTTACCGCCTGGCTATGGAACGGGTTGTAGGAGGCTTCAGAACACAGCTTCGTTTGAGCACTACCTTTCATCCTCAGATGGATGACCAGACTGAGTGGACCATTTAGACCCTATAGGACATCCTATGTTCATGTGTCCTTGACTTCGGACTCATCTAGGAGGATCAAATACCTTTGGTTGAGTTTTAATAAAACAACAGTTATCACTCCACCATTAGGATGACACCTTTTGAGTCATTATACGAGTGACCTTGCCGGTCACCTTTGTGCTGGACTGACTCAGGGGAGTCAACACTAGTGGGAACAAAGATGGTATGGGCTACCACAGAGAAGGTGCAGATCATCTAGGAGTGGATGAAGACTGCACTGAGCAAGAAAAAGTCGTATTCCAAAAGGAGACGGAGACCTCTAGAGCTCTAGGATGGCGACCACATCTTTCTACGGGTATCATCTCGAAGAGTTTTGCGGAGTTTTGGTCGTGGAGGCAAGTTATATCCAAGGTTCATCGGACCTTTTCAGGTCCACATCAGAGTTGGCAAGGTGGATTACAACTTATCTCTTCCTCCTCAGTTGCACCAGGTGTATGATATCTTCCACATATCCTAGCTGAGGTGATATGTGCACAAACCTTCTCACATCATCCACCATGGCGTGCTCAACGTCGATGATGGGGAGACTTTTATGGAAGTTCCAGTAGAGATTGAGGATCAACATGAGTGGTTCCATCATGGACGGTCAATACCTATGGTGAACATTCTTTGGCAGCACGAGAACCTCCTAGAGAGAAATGGGAGTAGGAGGCTCAGATGCATGCTCAGTACCCCCACATATTCACATTGTATGAGTTGTGGATTACAGGGACGTAGAGCCCTGAGGTGGGGAGAATGTAAAGACTCGTAATTTCCATGTAATTTTTTTAATTAAATGGAAATTTTATCTGTCTGCGAAAATTGATGGTGTGTGATGCTGAGGCCCGGTGTGCTCGGAATCAATTTCTGATGTTTTGTTCGGGTACATTCAGTAAAATTATGAGAGGGTTTTTCTAATGTCTGAACCGGTGCTCAGAATTGAAATCTAAGGGCACCGTTGAACTCGTAGTGCCTGTATTTGCTTAAGGATACTTTTACCTCGATGATAGTTAGTCGAGAGTGAAAGATAGATTTGGGGGTTTTCGGGAATAAAATAAAATAAAAATAATGTTTTGTAGATTTATTTTTATTTGTTATTTAAAACCACCATGTGGAATTTTGAGGTGGGCACCACCACACCTTAACCTTCAATGAGAGGTTATGGTGGTGGGGCCCACCCAAACCTAACCTCCCACTAGAGGTTAAGGTGTGGGGACAACTCGGGACAAAACCCACCATTTTATTGAGTAAAAACTCTCAAATCCCTCATAAATGAGGGAGAGACTCTTGACCTCCTCCACCTTGATTGTGCCAACGCACATGCCATTAATGTGCCAACCAAGTGATTAATTATCCTTTTTGAAATTTATACCAATGAATTAATAGATGTTGTAATCTATTATTCTTTGCAACCTATTCTTTGGTTGGAAAAGGAGGAAAGACATTTTGAGAGAAAATCTCTCTCCAACGAAGAACTAGTTTCTCCAACGAAAAAACAAAGAATGCGTTCTTCCAATGAAGAACGCCGACAAGGAGAATCTTTGACTTCATCCATTGAAGAACCTTGCAAAAACCACCAATGTGGGGCATCTTTTATGACCGACCTTTACTCTGCATCATTGTCAGTGAACTGATGCACGAGCTCAGGATTGGAAGTGTGCGGTGGACGTGACAAATGATGACAACTCTGTCTTCTTCCCCGTGACATCGTCGATGAACAACGAGCAAGGTAGGGGTTTATTTTTATTTGAGTATGATTTATTCCCATTTTCTTCCATTCTTTCAAAATGAAGAACGAGGATGTTTTCATTTTGTGGGAGAGTTGTTTTGCTTTGTTCTTGATAAACTGACTGCTACCACTCTAAATGCGGAGGGTGTGGGATAAACTAATATGGCCCAACCCCCCACTAATCTTATTTTTGGTTTTCTTTGAAACAACGAAAAATTAGTCGAAGGCAATGGCCGCGCAACGCACATCCTCAGCAACCCGCGCTACCCCCACGGCATTGTCACTGCTGACCGGACCAGACCCCATGCCCCGGCCATGCCGCACCCTGGCGGTGGTTCCCTCGCCGGTCGGGCCGCACCCCGGCTGTTCCGCCTCGCCGGTCGTGCCTCCTCGCAGGCTGCACCGCCCTCGCAAGCAGTGCCCCGGCTATGCTATCCCCGGCCGAACTGTCCCCTCACAGTGCCCTTCCAGGACGAGCTGCCCCGGGCCCGGCAGAGCTACCCTGGGCCCTTGCATCTCTCCGCACCCTCACAGCCTGCAGAGCTAGGCCCAGCGGGCCGTGCTGAATGCAATGGGCTGGCCCGCCCGACTGGTCGGGCCATACCCAATGGTTCAACCCGAACTAGGTTGGCCCAGATGTTTTCAGGCTGGGTTGGTACGACTAGGTCAGACTAGACTCGGTCCAACTACTACCCCTTTACATTGTTTTGGTCATATCATTAGCACGAGATGTCCGTTTGAAGAACCATCAATAGTGCTGGTAATCATGGATCGTGGCGGTCCCTTTGAGTATATTCCACTAGAGTTTATGGTATAGTTGAGATACAGTCAGGTTGGATCATGCACAAATCCAACTGGGCCCTAAGACTAAATTTCTAATAACTCACAGATCAGGTGTCTGATTGAAGCACAATTAGTTGCATTGAGACCCCTACGACATGGAAGACCTTTGGGATACTTCTTCATGGGACTTCGTGGAAGTTGTAACATTGACTAGTTGCTTATGGATAAGATCCTCTAGAGACATGAGAGCATTTGTGAGGGAACCTTGCATCGGGATAAGACTTGATTAATGCTGACTGATTGACTCAGAGTGACTCAACTAGCTCAGTGAGGAGTGCCTGGATGTGGCGGCAGACCCACGGTCGAGGAGCACCATGTTGTGCCAGCAGACCCGCGTTAATCAACATGAGGAGTACCTCTGCAGGATATTAGGGGGATCACATGGTTGTGGCGGAAAACCCATGGTGGGGAGTTCTTCTATGTGACGCGGTAGACCCACAGTACTCGATAATAGAAGTACCTTTGTAGTCCAAGGTTAGTGGGAAGAGTGCTTAGTGTCACGACAAGCCGATAATACTCGATTGAGTAGGATTTCTCCTGCAGCCGAGGTTTTGATAATGTTACTGGGGATGTTACAAGATACTACCCCTAAAATAAAATCTTTTTTGAGCTAAGTCAGTACTTTTGTGTTTCCCACATGGTTGAGATGGATCACTTGATAACTTTTGTATATGTATGGGAATAAACCAAAGTAAGGTTATCTGTTGATTTCATACATTTTTCTTTATCCTTGTTTGATTTTGTTAGACCTTGAGGGTCTCAGGGTCCCTACTAAGAATCGTTATACTCACCCCTGCACGGGCTATGTCTGCACCTCGTTTTGTTGGATGCAAACAACAGACAACGTTGACAGAGGCTGAGAGTACCTGGATTGGACGGTAATCGGAGGTGGACCATACGGCATGAAGGTACACGGAGGATACGGATGGACATGGATTGCTGAGGAGGCAATCGGTACATACCCTTCAGGTAGGAACCTTGGAGGATGACCTAGCGGTAATTTTTCTGTTCTTCAGTTGTACTTTCAGTTTCTTGTACTCTACCATTGGGCTTGTATTTTCGACCCCTTTTACTTTAATAACTCTTTTTATATACAGTTTTACATAGTGTTTCGTATCCATATATATACTATCTTTTGTTTGTTTTCACTTTATAAATGCAATGCCTGCCCAGTTTTAGGGAATTATGCATTTGGTGCTAGTCGCTAGCCCCTGACCTATGGAAGGCGTCCTTTGGGTAGTCACAGAACGGGCCCTGGGTGACGGTTTGTGACACATTAATCATAAAAAATAACATATGGTCATCATAATGACTAGAAAATTCTCATATATGACAATTAGGTGTTTAGTTCTCATACTAATTGATACTTTGCCCGATTCGTTTTACTCATGGTCATCGTTGTTAAGTGTTTTCATCAGAACAACCCCACTATTTGGAATACCACATATTTCAAGTGTCATTGGATATTCCCATCTATGAACAAGTGTATTGGTCTCCTAACATTATATCATTACCAATTTCATCATTTAAATCCTATGATTTGAATCATGGAATGAACCATAGCATTTATGTCAACGTGAAGTGTCTTGAATTCTGTTCGTCGTAGTGGGTATGACATTGGTTGAATGGTTATGATATAATTTTATTCATCTTATTTTAGAAATTAATACCTCAAGCCTAGTTGATTGGGAGGTTTGTAACTTTAATAATACTTGTACAAGGTAGTCGAAGGTAATTATTTCTAGTTAGATCAATAAGGAATAATGCTAGAATAGATGATGATACAATTATGTATCATTTTTTATGAGATATCATGAGAAAAAGATATTATATTATAGAATTCATGTTCATAGGGTTGTTCTAAAATTTTTGACTATTCATAATCCCTTTAGGTGGCATGATGGTTATCCAGAATCTTCTCATGGTCTATGAATAATATTCAATACTATCGAGATAATGGCCTAGTGGGTTACACACAATAGTGTGTTCAAGAATCTTTCCTATTCTATTGAATAAGAATATATAGGACATGGTGGGCCCCACAATAGGGTTTGAGAGTTTTAGAAGCATTAATGGTCACAAAAAATTAAATAAATTCATTATTATTAATGTATATAATAATTGGGGTGAATTTTTTGAATAAAAGTATTCATTATGTATTGAGTGAATAGATGGAAAAATATTATATGAATGAATATTATTTTAATATTTATTGTTCATTTAATATTGAGGAAATTATGATCCGTGTTAAGGACTCAGCTTTATCAAATAATATATTTTTAATATATAATAAAAAGGTGAGAGAATATAAATGATGTGAATGGCATAGTTCGTCAATCATAATGTGTTATTTGTTTCTTATCTAATTGTCCTTGAATTTCTTGGTACTGGGTAAACATATCTCGTTATTTAATCCACCAACTTCACAAGAAATATAGAGAGAGACTCAATCATAGTCTTTTCATGCCAATAGAGTGAGATCTTTTCTCTCCTCTCACATCCTAGACAAAGAAAAAATCAATATTAGTGATAAATCTAGGAATTCCTTTCATGGATCAATGGGATGGGGTCAAGGTTACTGTTTCAATGTCGAAGGTATCATCAGAACACTAAGCTATCAATCAAATTATGTTTATCAATATCCACATGGATTCTAGGAGTATATATTAGTGATCTATAGGGGTTCTTATTCAAATTATTCTTTGAAAAATTTCCAGGGAGGAGTAATAATATATCATCTAGCTGAATAGAATGATGAAATAATTAATTTATTATATCCCTTATTAAATTTATGTGAGATTATCTGATGTCAACTAGAGATCATATTGTATTATATGATGATGTTTTTTCACTCTATTTAAGAAAAATTTTATATCCCAGACACACTAAATTATGTTGTATGACCTAGGACCGTCAATTTGTTTCAGAGGGATCATCTTATTTCTTTAAGAAAAGAAAAAAAATGATGTTCATTAAATTAGGTAATGGATATTAATTATGTCTTAATGGAATAGTCTTCAAATCAATCCAATTTTGAATGGTCAAATTACAATAATAATAAAAAATTATACGGATTGAATTAAATTGGAAGGGAATGAATTTTTGAGATCATATATATTTATAAATATTATATTAACTAAATAATGTTCTATAAGAATTTCTGTTCAATCTATCCCCTGAATAGAAATTTTGAGTCTATCAGAACAGTATCATCTAATATGTTTAAATTTTACAAGCTTGTTCGAATTATAATATTTTTAGTATACAATTATTATATTTCTTTTTCCAAATACGATAGTTACCAAGAAGAAAATTAATTGTTTTTTTCAAAACCTATTTTTAGGATTTTAGACAAAATTGCATGAGGCCAATTTGTGATGGTGGCACATTGGTTACAAAAATTATTTTTACAATAAAGATCCAAGGCAAATTGACCAGAAAAATCAACAAAATGAACTAATTATATGGGGATAAGAAATCCCTTCCAATGAACAAGGCCACCCCATATCGGTGAACTACTCACTAATGTTGTGGTTTTCTTCTCCTTAACATATTCATGGATAACCCTATGGTTTCTATGCCACCTACCTATCCAATTAATGTGACATGTGGCTTTATCTAATCTAGATAAATTGGCCTCTACAATTGGATTTTTGCAACATGCCTGGGTTAACCTGAAGTGATCATGGTTGTTTCATAATGCCAAGTCACTATCATTCGGCACATTCAGCTCCCCATACAATCACGACCATCCCCACCAGCTTCACCTGCGCTAGCTGGCCAGACAACAACTAGCCAGCCCCCACTACCCTATCAGGTAGCTCAGCATCACAACTTCATTCTACCCCATTTCTACTCCTTCTAGGAATCTCATCATCACCACCACCTCACCACTATCGATTCCATCCAAGTATTTTGTGTCAGTCATCCACGTCACATGAAAATCTGACCAATCCAACATCATCCCCAACAGATTTGGCCATATTCATATCCCCAAATGTCTATGAGGTATCTCGGGGTTAATATTTCCCTTTATATTTGTTAACTATGCTTATTGTGAAATTATGAACCTTTAATTATTGATTTTTTACTAAAATAATGTTGTGTATTTTTTTTTTGAGAAGTTATTGAAAAACATATAGTCAATTTTCTAACCATGGATATTTTTTTGTCTTGGTTTTATAGAATTATACCCAAACATAAAATTCATCAATGTTGTATAAAATTTATAAAATTATAAAATTATCTTCATCTATACTACCTCTTTATAAAAAAATATTTTTGAATTTCCACTAATATTATGAAAATTATTTTTAAACATTGAATGAGCATATAATTTTTTCTAATGGGTTTTTAAAAATACAAAAAAATATTAATTTAAAAATTAATTTAAATTTTTTTTCTATAAAGTAATAAATATTTTATTTTATATGTTTTTAAAATAGTAATCAATGATTTTAATGTAAAATAATCTTCAAAACCATTTATAAATGCATGTCATTTTGAAACCATTCAAAAATTCCCTTTGAAAAATTCTTGGTTTTCTCTTTAAAACCATTTTGAGTAATAAATATTTTATAGATTAAAAATATACTTATCAAATCATAGTAAACCTTGGGTACAATATCAACATCTCTTATCAGACAATATCTCATTAAGTTTATGGGTTAACTCTCTATTTCTCATCATCTCATTTCATACCAAATGTCAAACTTTTAAGAGAACATTTTATGTTGATCATAATATTTTTCATTTTTATCCAATATAAAAACTCTATAAATCATAAATATTTTATTTTTATTGGAGAAAATAATTTTCCAACATCTTATCTTGAAACAAATAACATTTTTAAGAGAAATCCATTTTCCAGGGAAGTGCTACATTTAAAAAAATTAAACATAAACACATTAAACTTGAAATAATTATTTCCATTAAAAAAGACAACATATAATAAAGAAGATATATAATATAGACATATATACTAATATATATTAAATTCTTGCACATACAATATCATTTCATGTTTTTAAAATAATACTACTATTTCATTCAATATTATAATTTTGAAAATATAATCATTTAAGAGCAATTATTTCCATAACAATTTATAATAAAAATATTTAAAACAATGTAACTGTATATAAAAGAAAGATAAGTTGAAATGAGGTATTTTTGGATGTAATAATTTTTACCTTACCTTGAATTCGATTTGTCATAGGTGCCCCTTATCTTCCTCTTCTTCAAACAATCCCTCTATAAGACAATTGATTACAAATAAGGTTATTGTTCTATCTAAAATAAGACCTATAGAATGTGTTTAGTGAATCTAGTAAGCTATTACAGAACAATTTGGTTGAAAAAAATGTTTTGATGTTTTCTTAAATGAGAATTAGATGTGTCTTTATTTAATAGAGGAGAGGGGGACTCCTTTAATTTCCAAAAATATTAAATAATTAAAAATATTTTTCAATTTAAAATCAATCCAAACATATTAATTTCAAAGAAGAGATGATGATTAGTAAAATCCCATCATCCAATAAAATTTATATCTATTTTATAATATTTTTACAATAAACATTTGGTTTTAATCCTCATTTAATCTCTTTAACTCTTACCATGATAACATGGATTTTTACTCTGAGGGTTATTATAGTTATAATAAAAAGAAAAATAAACCATAAATAGATCTTGATGAAATGTAAAATATTATATCAATCATTTGGCCATAATTTCTGATTTTTATGAATTTTATATAATTTAATAAAATATTAATAATTTTGAAATATCATTATTTTCAATTTTTACAATATTTGTTACATTTCCTTTTAAATATATAAATAAAATAGTAAAACTTCAAAAAAAATATTTTTATACATCACTAATATGTTAATTGAATCTATAAAATTTGTGGAAGAAATTAATTATATTAAAATAATATTATTTTAACATTTTTTATATCATTTAATTGATTTACCATTAATTAAAAATTCAGTGCATTAATGTTTTGAACACATTTAAGGTAACTATTTCTGAACTAAAAATTTAAAATAAATTAACATACTGAATATAAATCTATTTACATTTAAAAAAAATTATGTTCAAACATATTTTTGGGATAAAATAATATTATAAATATTAAATATATTAAAATATTGATTGTGACATCTTTTAATTCTCATTAAATAAAATAAAATAATTGGCACAATTTTATCCAAGTGGCTCCAAATGATCATTAATTAAACCAATGGATGATTATTTATGAGATATAATCAATTAAAAACATTTAGTCATGTTTTTGGGTCATATAATGGTTCTTATAATTTTAATAGAAATTATTTCATTGATTTTTCTTCTACTTTCACAAGCACTGTGTCTGTGTTTCATTATCATTAAATGTATTTATTTCACATATAAAAAATAAAAATAAATTAATATTAAAAACATTAAATTAGTTTCAATCTAATCTTTTTTATTCATTTATTATTTATATTTACTCATATCCATGTCAAGATAACTTATTTAATTAGTTATTTGGTTTTTTAGCCTTTCACAAGCATTTCACAGGCATTTGGATATGATTGTCGTCATATAAGCCCAAAATTCAAAAATATAAATAAAACCATACTTTAGGAATTAAATTTATTAAAAAAGGCTTGAATGTTTTTACCACTCCATTAATATCAATAAGACACTGAATGTTTCATTTCATGGGATGCACAAGCACTACATCAGTACTGAAAAGGATTTTCATATTTATCATGAAATAAATTATAATTTACATTTTCTGGATTATTTTTGTTTTATATTTATATTATAATATCATACATGAGACATTAAATATGATTAATAAATTTTTATATCATAATTTTTTTCTTGACAATATCATAAAAGATATATTATTTTAAAAAAACTGTATTTTTTACTATTTACCGAAAAATTAACATTTTTATGAAACTATAAAAATTTCACCATGTAATAATTTCTATATGATGATTTTAAAGACTAATTTATTTTTATAAAATATATTTTTTAAAAAAAATATAAATTAGTTGCATTATTCATCCATAAAAACAAATAAAAAATCATTTTTGAGGAAAATGTATTTCTAATGATTAACATTCCATTAATAATTATTATGATATTATTTTATAATAATTTACCATTAAATTTATATTTAATATGAACTATGTATTTATTTAATAAATAAGTTATTCTTATTCATAAATTGTAAATTAGTGGCTAGGTTATTATCGTAACATTTTAATAATAAGTATTCATTGTTCGTTTAAGCTTGGTGTTTCATATCTTGTACACTATTAAACATAGAGTATTGTTTTTAAAAACTACTAATTTTACATTACCCCCCCCCCACACAATAAATTTATCCCAAAAAATTCTTTTTTCGAACATAAAAAATACCAAATTTCTCTCTTCGGAATTCGGAATAACAGTAATTATTGAACAACTATATTTTTAACTGTACATATCCACTTAGACATTAAAAAGAAAATTACATTGCATAAATATTACCATAAAAAAATTATAATAACTAAATTTGTATACACTGTTTCTCTAGTAACATTCTGAGAGACCAAACCCACACAACCATAGTCATATTAAAAACACAATATGTACTGTTTTTTTAGGTAAATTAAAAATATTCAATCCATTATCAAACCAAGGATATTTTCTCATCTCAGTTTTATAAAGTTAGAAAAAACATTAAAATTCATGATTTTGTTTCAAAAAATTTTAAATTAATTAATTATCATCATGTTATATATCTCAATATAAAAAACAAGGCTATTTGGAATTTATATTAAAAATGTGAAAAATATTTTTAAACATTGAATGACAATAAAATTTATCTATAAGGGGTTATAAAACCAGTGGAAAATAATTTTAAATTTTGAATTCAAACATTTTATATCAAATAAAAGATATTTGATATTATATGAATATTTTGAAAATAATAATGTAGGGTTTTATGAGAAATACCTTTCAAAATCATTTTAAAAAACTAATCATTTTAAAAACCTCTCAAAAAATCCTTTAACAACTCTATGAAGTTATCCTAAAAAATTTTTTGAATAATAATAATGTTAAGGAATAAAAATATACATTGGAAATAATATGAAAAACTTATGTCCATGAAATTTATCCCTTATATGATAAAACACCATTGAGGTCGTGGGTTCACTCCTCATTCCTAATAATCTCATTCGATACCCAAGTTCCCAATTATAAAAAATAAAATGTATAATATATTCATTTATCATTATTAATCTATTAAAAATTGTTTTAAATCATAAATATATCATTTCCAAAGAATAAAATAATTTAATAACTTTAATCTTGAAAAAACCTTTTAAGGATAAAACCATTATCTTTATAAGAGTTACTAATATATAAAATAACTAAACATAAACAGATTAAAATTAAAATAAGCTATTATAATAAAAATAATGAAATTTTATAATAAAACAAAAAATTTGGCCATATCTAGTAATATTTATAACATTCATATACATAAAAAATTCATTTAATATTTTTCAAATAAAAATAATATTTCATTCAATAATATTATTCTTAAAATATAAACATTTTAGACTAAATATTTTCCTTAATAATTGGAATACAAATCTTTTTAAAACGTTTTACTAGTATATTAAAAAAATTTGAATTAGAAATAAGGTATTTTTTAGAATAATATATTTTCACTTACCTCAAGTTTGATTTTTCACACATGTCCCTTATATTTCTCTTCATTGGACAATCCCTTATCATAACAACTTATGGACACAATGGTTGTTTTTTTACTAAACTATGCCCTAAAAATGATATTAGGGATATATGGATTGTATTTTGGAAGTGATTTTAATAAAAAGGGTTTTATGTGTGAATTAATAATAAGAATAGGTGCCATTACATATGAAAAGAGAGGCGAAATCTTGGAATTTCTCAAAATTTTAAATTATTATAAATTATTGTTCAATTCCAAAAGGCTCAAAACATATTAATTTCAATTATAATATTATTATGTGTCAAAATAAAATCATAAAACTAAATTTATATAATTATTTACTCAATTAATACCATTATCTTTTGGTTTGATCCTTTATTTAACAACATTAACTCAAACCATGACAACATTGATTTTTACACATTGGGGTTAGTATAGTCATTAAAATTTAAAAAATCAAATATATGGATCATGGATGAAATTTAATATCTTATCCAAATATGTTTTCTGAAATTAGGATTTTGGGAAATCTATATCATTTAATAAATTATAATTTATTTCAAAATACCATTATATTCAATTTCAACACTATTCATTAATTTGACTTTTAAAAATATCAACAAGAAAAAATAACTTCTAAACCAATCATTTAATATATCAATAATATATCTATGTCTTCTAGGAAATTTTTGTATGAAATTAATTTGATCAATTTATATTTATGTTAATATTTTTAATATTATTTATCTGATTTTTCAATTAATTAAATTATTACTATATTAGTGTTGTGAAAGGATTTAATTATTTATTTCTCCACTAAAGATATAAAATAAATTTCTATGTCAAATATAAATCTATTATATTTACAAATAATAACTATAGTTGAACATATCATCTATATTATACCATATTAATAATGTTATATGTATTAAAACCATGAATGTGACATCTTTGACTTTTCGTTGAATATAATACTATAAGCATCATAATCTTATCCAAGTGGATCTAAATGGAAATTAATTCGACCAATTTATGATTATATAATTTATATACCCAAAAATAATTATTCATGTTTTTTTCATTTAATGGTTATAATTATTTTAATAAAAATAATTTTATTTCTTTTCCTTTCAATTTCACAAGAACTATGTTAGTGTGTCATAAGCAATAAAGTTAATTACTTCACATATAAAAGTTAAAAATAAATTAATATAAAAATAAATAAATAAATTAGGATAAATATAATCCTTTATATTCATTCATTATGTTCATTTTCCCATATCTATTTAATTAGAATTATATAATTTTCTAATTTGACTTTTCTAGCCTTATGTAGACATTGCATAAGAACATGTATATGAATGTTGTTATAAAAATCCAAAATTTAAAACAATCGAAAAAATAATAATTTATAATTTAAATTTAATAAAAATATTTACCAAATAAATTTTTATATCTCAATTAATATATAAAATACTCCGATTTTTTCTTTTATTGTGAGGTGTAATCACTCTATTATCACTAAAAGCAATTTTTATATTTATCATGAAATAAATTAAAATTTAAATGTTCTGAATTATTTTTGTTTTTTATTTATATTATAATATAATATATGATTTATTCCATTAGTTTAGAAAATAGTTATATCATAACTATGTCTTGAATAAATCCATAAAGATTCAGTACATTAAAAAACCAGTAATTTTTTATTATTCACCAACAAAATTTAATTTTTCATAAACTTCTAAAAATTTAACAATTGTTTAGTTTTGATAGGGTTATTTTAAAAAATAATTTAGTTTTATCCAATAAATGTTCCTAAACTTGTAGAAAATAATTATAATATTAATTTATAATAAGTAATAAAAATTTATTTTTGAAAAACAAATTTATGAAGATTAAAATGTCTTTACTGAAAAAAAAAATATGTTATATTTTTTCAATAATTTTCCAATATATTTATATTGATTATGACATCGATATTTATTTAAAAAATATTTTAATCTTATTCATACCCTCTTAATTAATGTCTATTTTATAATTGTCACATTTAAATAATAGAAATTTTTTGTTTGTTTAAACTCGATGTTGCATATCTTATATGATATCGAACATAGTGTTTCATCTTTTAAAATCTCGAGATGTTACACTGGTTAGAGAATCTCCCCAACTGTGGTATTTCTGGAATCATATAGCACCCTTCGGTGAACCCCCAACCTTGGTCGATGTACCAGCATCTTCTGGTGGATCCTTGCTGACCCAAGACACCCAAAAACAAGCATGGGGTGGTCGACCTGACCCATAACGGGTTAAGACTGGTTTTCTAGACCAATAAAAACCCTTCACATGGCATGAATAATCTGGATTGGTCCAACAAAGGGTCATCCTGACATGTTTTATCCCCATGCGGGGTTTTGGGACCCAGGTAACTTTTTAAATTAAATTTTTTGAATAATAATTGATAATAAGATTATTATTTAGAATAACTAATTAAATAATGGGTTTAAAATTAAATTAGTAATTTTATTTTTTTTTAGAAAGTAATTAAATTAATTATTGTACCGGGATAAATAATTTTTTTAATTTAAATATTTCATTTAATTTATTTAACTGTCATCACACATGAATTTATTTCATTTAGTTTAATCGTGGTTTTAATTTACGCATAGACTATCCTTGAGAATTAACTGACCATGTTTGTATATTTTTTATCTAAATATAAATTTGATTCTAAACTATGCATTTAAATAATTATTTATATAATATGGTTTATGATTCATTATTTTTTTTTCTTATTCTATATGTATAAGGGAATATTCATGCATCATTATTTGTATGTATATTATCCTACTCGATAACCCCTCACATGCATGTTAGTATTGATGTACTATTGACAATGACACTATAAGTCATGGACAATGCCAAGTCGAGTAAAAAACAAAATGATAAGTTTCCACACAGGACGAAAGTACAATCATTAATGGTGAAAAGTTCTATGATAAGGAACAAATTCCATTGAATTGTGTAACATCAAAGGAATATTAAAAAATCCTTCAATGAAAATATTTTGGTTATCATACAGGAGGTAATTTTATTTTCAAATCTTGACAAATATGTGTCTATTTAAATGAATTTAACAAAATCAAAAAAGAAACTAGTTGCTTCTTCATAAGGTATATTCATCAATTTTATATAATGTTTCTATTATACTTTTTGGGTATTAAATACAATAGTCAAATCATATAAATGTATTTAAATATAGTAACCATGTATAGAAATGTTACTATAAGTAAGGTGTGTTCTCCATGTGGATGATAATGAGTGGTTCCCATGTTGGTGAAGAGAAGTTCACAACATCTAATTTCCATGTAAATGATTCTTATTAAAATTTGATATGTATTACAAAAACATTAATCTCACATGTCCTCTATACACATGGAGAAATTATTCATGTTTTGTAATGAATATTGTTTTGTGGTGATTAATACTTAAAAAATAGTTCATAAATTCACGAATCAATAACAATATGAGATGAATATAAAATGTATGATTTATTTACACTAATTTGGAAAGGTAATTATTTTCCATGAAAAACTAAGTAGTTTTTAATTATTTACCCACTACCATTTTATAATATTTGGAGTTAAATACATTAAGTATTATCAACATTTCTATGCACTTAGTTTTGGAAAAAACATTTAGAAATAAATATAATCCTCAAATATTTTTGAACTTATTCAGTAAGAGAGCTTGGACTTCACCAAGGTAAATATAGTGGTAAATATTCATTATAAAATACTTTTAAGTGTTGTTTAATGAAAGTAAGAAGTGATGTATTTTATATGATAAGGATTTCTTTGTTCATTTGTTCTAGATATTTTATTGAATAATCATTTATCAATATTCAGAATGTAGCATTGATTAATTATTATATGCACATTAACTTATAGACATCATTGTTATGATGTTTATAAAGAGGATTCCTCGGGTGTCTTACATACTAACATTGATCGATAAAATGTTTTATAGAGAAATTCCCAAGGTAATAGTTTCTTTTACACATTATAGATATGATGTAAGTAAAAGGATAATCAATTTTTTGACATATATGCATTATAGTGACTTCAATTATTATTTGAGACATGATATGAATATTGTGGTCTTTTCCATTAACCATATGTCAACTATATTGAATAATGGATATCGTATGAATTATGGTATGATGTTGATCCATTATTTCATAAACACATTGTGTTTGGATGAATACAGTTAAGGATATAAATAGACATTCTTCAAAAAAAACACAATGTGAGTATAATGTAATTATCCTAAAATAATATTTGGATATTAAAAAAACCTTAAGAAATAAAATAGATAATCATGTTATTGAATAAATATCTATTAATGGGTGCATATCTCTATTTGATATTGTAGGAGAAATATTTACATTGGTTTAGTCAATGTCATGAAATCACAAATAGATGACATATAAAAAAGTTTCACAATAGCATTTTGAAGAACGATTTTTCTAAAAACACATACTAAATATGAAGGATGAATCCATAGTTCTGTTTCTAAATTCATCATGGTTGGTGATACACAATTCATTGATAATAAAAATTACTACAAGTAAGTAATATATGAAAAATAGCTAAAACTGACAAGGTCAATTAAAATTCAATAATTAATTCCATGTATCAATGTATATAAGGATTATAATTTTCAATGATGCAGTGGATATTATTGTAATAGAGTAAATGGATTGTTTTAGAATGGTATAAATATAAATCAGTTAGTAATACCAAGTTTACATAAATCCATTATAATTTTACTTATCATTTCTAATTTTAATGATTATTTAATTGTGCATTTTATGTCAATCTACCAATCTCAGAATGTGACCATATACTGAAACATGAAAGGGATGGTGTCTCAATAGAATTTCAAAAATTTGTAAAAGTTATCAGAATATAGTTTTGTATTGATGTACTAAATAATATCAAAGAATATTCATTTGGAATGAATATTTTTTATGTTTCTAAAAGTGGTTAGTGGGATAACCATTATTTTCAATGTAAAATATGTTTGATACCATATGAAAAATAACCAATGGCCTTGCATTTAGTAAAGACTAGAATTAATGTATCTCTACAAAGATAAACATAATGTAGAAACCTAAATTATTGGGAACAAGATATACTTAGTAAGATTTAACAATTTCTTAGACCAAGTCAATAGTATATATACTGGCAAGGTATCGATAATACAAGTTGAAACATTTCAATGGAGATATGTTTCCCTAGTCATATTGCATAAATCTTTCCATGAATTTGTGCATGGGAATATTAAGATATTAATGAAGATAGAATAATTATATACATTTTGGTGATGGTTCAATCACATATTTCATAGTATGTACAAGATATTATATTTATAAATATAATTCATATCATAAAAAATATCAGTTATTCCCATGAGAACAGTATGACAATATGTTATAATTAACCAATTTAAGTAAAGGGTAAACAAAGGATGTGATCATTCATTTTTTAGAGAAAAAAATACTAGTTACAAGGGGACACAAACTAGTATTATTATAGGTAAATATGATCAAATGTTACAGTTTTTCTATCTTAATGAGCAAGAAAATCCCATTAAAACTAGTGGTACCCATATCAAAAAAATAATGTGAAAATTTCCCGATCTAAAATAGCTAAAAAGTCATTGTATAATATGTAATTATTTTTTTAGTTCATGGAATTTCACCTAGTAAATAATTTTTTATCATTATATAAATTTTGATAATTAAACTACCATTACTAGCCATGAATTTATGTTTGGAGAGTGGATAAAAGGATATAAACTCATTGTTTACATCCACTAGGGATTTTTTTTCAAGGAGGTGATGTCATAGATATTATAATAATTTCATGGTGGAATCAATGTGTTCCCATGACTATATTCCTTTCGTATTAGAAACATGATCTTATTATGTTAGAGCTAACAATACTGGTTAGAATGTTGGCTCTAGTTCAAGTGGGAGTGTTATATAAGTAGGTAACCATGTCCCATATTTATTTTTTATTTTTTATTACCATACCATGTATATAGTTATTTATAAAAGATGCACACTTTCCATTATTATATGGATGTTTCTACCTTCACTATTTAAATGGTAATTTCTATAGATTAATTTTTATATAAAAATAAAATAGCATTCCCAATTAATTAATGAGAACCTAGAGATAATGTGAAAGTAATATAACAAAAAAAATCTATTGTCTACATATATCATATTGATTGGACATAGTGAATGACAAAATATTAGGTGTTGGGGGCTTATAAGCATTAGGAAATATTCTTATGAAGTTATCTCTTGGTGATCTCATATAAGTGATATTATTCGGATAGACCCACCAATAATAACACCACATGCTTTAGGGGTAATTGGATATTTTTTTATTTGAATTTTTTTTCTCGTGACATGAGATCATTACCAATGTGTGCCATTAGACTGCATGCAATGATTTATTTTAAAAAATGACATTTATGTTGTGGAGATGTAGCTTGTGTTGGATTCATCATTGGAGATCTACCATTATATGGATGGTCAAGATAGAATTTTTCACATTGTTTTTGGAGATGAAATATATCAATCCTATTTTTTCAACTTTGTAGTACCATCCTAAATCCTTTGTTGACATGTTTTAATGGATGTTTATTCATTTAAATCAATAAATAATAAATCCATAAAGGATAATGACACAAGTTTGCATCCTTTTTTATGAGATACCATTAAATAAAGAGATTATATTACACTATGTATGTCTATATGATAGTTTTCATTACATTAAACATTCATTATGTCCTTAGGGGACTTGATATGTTTCTAAACTCTTCTTTGGTTCTGTGAATATTATTTTCTTATATCGATATAAGGGCCCAGATGGTCACACATAATTTCATATTAATGAATCTTCCCAATTCTTGTGAATAGGTATATATAACATGGTGGGACCCACCCCATGGTCTGAAAAATTTTGAATTATTATCAGTCACCAATATATAAAAAATCATTATGGTAAAAGTATAGATAAAATGGGTTGAATTTATTTATTAAATGTATTCACAAGGAATTAAGTGAGTACATGGGAAAATATTATATAAATGAAAATTATTTTAATATTAAAAGGTTTTTTTAATATTGAAGGAATTATGAGTAGATTTAATGACTCAGGTTTGTAGCATAAAAAAATTATTATATATTATAAGGAAATGATAAAATATTAATGAATCAAATGATGCAGTTAGTTTTTCATAAAATTTCTTTTATTTCTTTTTTAGCTGGAGTTGAATTTATAGGGGCCTGAGAACTATATAAAAGTATTTGTGATTCCTACTATATAAAAATTATATACACACTAAATAAAATACTATGCATGCCATAATATTGAAATATTATTTCTCTTACCACATCCTAGAGATCGAAAATATCTCTCAGAGTGACTAATCCATGAATGAATTTGAGATATTGAAGAGACAAGATTAAGGTGATTGTCATGACATCGAAGTTTCATTATAACTCTATGATAGCACCTAGAATATGATGATCGACATATATTAATATAATTAAAGCATGGGATGACAATATTTGGGGGGTTTACATCAGATTATTAGTGAAATAGTAACCAGTGCTGAGTAGTAGTAGAATGTGATGTTAAATTGAATGAGATACTCATTTATTTATTATTGTTCTTATTAAATTCTTGTTATATCCTCAAACCTCAAATTGTGATCCTATAGATGGATATGATTAAGTTTCCTCACATAATTATGGAAAATTTTAAAATAATTGTCATGTTGGCTTTCATTGTATACCCCAAAATCTTCAATAGAGACCCCATCATCTATCATTAACATCGACTGAATATCCTTAATGTCTAAAACTTCAATGTTCAAAACATAAGAACAATCACAATCTTGATATCATTTATAAAAAATTAATCTACAATATATTAGAACAATTCAATGATCTATATAAAACCATAAAAATGTGGTGGATATATAATAATAATTTCCTTACCCTGTCAATGGTTAGATCATTGGTGAATAACTCTTTCACATTTTATCGATGTGAAGGTATCATTCATCATTAAATAAAAATATCAATTTATTCCATTCACACTCTTTCAATCTTATTATTTTGTCTTTATTTTATGCTTATTTTATCACCCTTAAAAATGGGTTTTGTATTTGGTGCATAGTATTTCATAAAAAATCCATCTAATTAATTATTAATATAGATTTCTTGAGATAAGACTATAATTCCTCTCAGCCTATTATGATGAATAATTAATAAAATGACATATTATGCATCACCAATATCTTTTAAGTCGGTTTTTATTGAGAAACAATTTTTATACCCATACAGAAAACTCTTATCATTAATGGAATTTAAAATTATGTCTACATATAAAAAAACATATTTTAATCCCACTAACATTTTTGTATATAAATTGGTAGATAATTGTTTCTTTGAAACCAAAATTAATTAATTACATCATTAAATCATAAAAACCACTATTGTGATTCTTTTTTAAAATATAGACAATATTTTTGAACATGTACACTAAATAATCACCAATAATAGACAGGAACCCTTCTAATTTTTTAATGAAAACATCCTTATATATATTAAAATTACTAGATTTAGTTTTCACATCCATTTGTTATAATTTAAATTAAAAATAAGTTACTAATTCCACTACAATGAGTAATTAATCATATTTTTTATAATAGAGGAAATGTATCAGATTAATTTATCCCTTAATATTGAGTAAACTCTTTGATAACTAGTCAAGTGATGTGTCTTTTAGTGTCTCCAAATGTTTATTAGTTTATTTTAAAAACTAATTGGTAGATAGTAGGTTTTAGACATTTTGGAATCTCATAAATTTGCAAATATAATCACCCTTAACAAAATTCAACACCTTCATCATGGAATTAGTACATATGTTCAAATATTATAACTCATGGATTTTGAAATTGTTTCTGGATCATTTAGGTGGTAAATTTTAATTTAATATTACTGTAGATACAATATATATTAACTATATATTTATGGGTTTACCATCCTTTGGGATATTCTCAGTGCTTCACAACCATTTTCCTTAGAAATTTTTTGTTCAAGTGGTTGTCAAATAGTTTATAATTCTTAAACTATTTGATCCAAATGATGATTATCATCCATTTGAGTAATGATATTTGTTTGAAAAAGAAGATTCTAATGAAAGAATATAAATCCACCACCTAAGGGAGATGTCTGATTCTCTAAATTATCTTTATGAAAAAAAATAGGAGGCCACTCTCACTGATAAGGGGATTTTCAAGAAATTTTTCATAAATTTATTCCCCAATTATAGTGTTCAATAATGGACCAGAAAAATTGTATTCTTTAAACCTTTCAGAAGTTAAAATTAATTATCTACTAAATTTCTTTTGATCCAACTTACTATCATTTGGAATATAAACACACTATTTTAATGAAACCCCCAAATGTTCACATATCACAAACCAGATTTCCAACCCTTATATCATTAAAAATGAGATTATGAAATTGCCATTTCTGGAACCTGATTCAAAACAAATGATGAATATTTACGTTATTCGGACCATAAAAATTTATTTAACTTACTGTAACTAATAATAAATCTTATGATGTCTATTAATGTTTATTTTATTATTATAACTATTATATTGTTATTGGTGAACCTGGTAGAGTATAATGAAACAATTCCATTTTCCGAAAAAACCATGTAAATTGAATATTTCATTCTCTATCCCTAGTGAATTAACCAAATCATTATACACCATGATATGATCTCATGATCTTAATTTTTTAACCAAATTGTCTCTCTACATTAGTTATAGATACATTAAATTAATCAACTAATTAATTTTTATAATGAAGAAAATTTATATTAATATATCATGAATAGTCATCAATGAATGAAATGAATAATTTATGATTTTTAAAATCTATATTTTAGCTATATAACTATGTATTATTTTTAATATAGATTATCTTATATAATCACATTTCATTGATCTATTCGTTTTATTCTCATATTCAAATCCACGTAGGGTTAAAAATTGGATAAAATAAGAGTACTAAGTACCCCATCTTGAAATAATATTTGAATCCATTCTTTTGAGATATGAAAAAATATCTAGCACCATGACATAAAATAATTTTCAATTATAATTATTCTTTCATGACACCAAATAATTTTAAAAGAACAAAATTTTATTCGATAGTGAATGAGAAAAGAAACACCAAGCCTAAACAACCCCCAAAATATATTTCATTAAAAGTAATCTCTTTAATAACATGTGGAACATGAAACCCCGAGCCAAAATAAACTGTGATATAATACACCGTTTAACCTAGCTATTAAATTTTTGGGTACAAATAGTACTAACTAAAATATGAAAATTATACGGTTTACACTTTTACAAACAAATAAATTTTTTATATAATTAATACAGATAAAATAAGAATCAGTTGACTGAAAAAGAAATGTTTTCGTAAAGAATCTATTTTGGAAATTTTAGTTTTAATCAAGATTTACAAACATAATTTAAAAAAAATATGAATATTATAACATTTATTTTAAAATATTAACTAATTTTTTTGGTAAACATATAAATATTTAATTATAGTGATTATTTGTGATTTTTAAAAAATGAATCTTTTTTCAATGAATAATAAAAAATGATGATTTATTACTAAAAAATATCTTCTCATTTAAATATTTTAGAATTTAAAATTTTATTGTAAAATGGTTATGAAGTAAAAATAATTAAATTATATAAAAAAATTAATAATGTATGTAATTTTAATCCATTTCATATTTCATTTTATATTATAACCTTCTATACGTATGAGCATTTTATCATTGGAAAATGAATTTTTCATGGGGTTTGTAGGTTTAATTTTAAATTGGAATGTTTTTTTTAATTGGATTTTCAAAATGGATTCTATCCTTTTTTCCATTATGAATAATAAAAGTAGTACTAATTAATTACTGTGGATATTTTAAAAATTAATTTGTTACTAGTGGTTAAACGAAAAAAATAAGGGATAAAATGACTTACCAATTTTTCCAAAACCCATTTGAATAGCCATGTATAAAATGTATCACCTATAAGGGTAAATAATGAACTATTTTTTGATGCCTTTTCATTGATAAAAATATTGGTTTAATTGAATCTTTTCAAAAATTCCATATGTTTCCTCTCTCCCAATAATAAATGAACGCCCCTTATCCTCGCCTCTTCTCACATTCAATGATTTTTTTTCATAAAATCCGATCTCAAATCAATTCCTTAGTGCCATAAAAAAATCCCATAAACCTTGGTTTAATCATAAATATATCCTTATAAGTATTTGGTAAATTCCAAATGATATAGTCAGAAGAAGAGGCAACATTCTTAAACGATTGATTTTATTTTGTTTTTTTTTTAATTTATTAAAATAATATCAAATAATGATAAAATAATAAACTCAGAAGATTAAATATATTGATATTTTATTTTATTAATGTAATGACCTATATACATCTCTTCTTTCACCAAATGAGAAACTTGAATGTCAATCGTGTGTATGATGGTCTACTACCTCACGAAGTGATATATTTTGTTTCCTAAAAAACATTATAGGATTGATATAATAATAAATTTAACAAATGTATATGTTATTTAGGATATTATTATACATATGTAATTTTAATATCACATATACCTTATTAATATTTTTTCTATTTAAATTACGATAATGACACTCATGTGTATGGGGGACTACAACCATATTAATTGATGTGATTAATTTTTCAATTACTCATTATATGGTATGTAGTAAGGATAAATATAGTTGTTATATGTTATATATATGACAATTTATTTATTTTTAAAATTAATATATCTTGAAATTAGTTACCCTTTAACCTGATAACTAAATGATAACGTCACTTGTGTGTATGTGCGACATGTCATCTTCACGATGTGATGTGATTCATTATCCACATTAAAATATCAATAATCAATAAACAAAAGTATTTAATGAACTAAATAACTAATTATAATATTAATATACATTCTTAGATGATAAAATTCTATAATATTAACTATAACCATAACTTTCATGACAAAAAACACATGAGAAAATAAGGAAATTATCACCTTAAATAAGGAAAATAAGGAAATAGAGTTAAGGAACGGGTGGTGATATGTTATAAGGTGATCTTATATGGTATTATAAATATGCATATTTTTCTTAATTAAATTAATAACATGATTAAAACCATTATACATTATTTTTAATCACATTCATCCAAAAGGAAGTGTTATGTAAGGGACTTCTCGCCTATTTACCTTCATTGAGGAATAATGTAATGTTATGTTCCAAATTTCTTTGATATGGAGTATATAAAGTAACATAGACATGTAATGTCATGATTAATTCATAATTAATTATATTTTATGATTCAATTTTAATTATTTCATCCAATATGAATTGTCATGAAAATTATCATGTGCTGAAGAATTTCTTAACCCATTTTATTGCATTATATTACATCTTCATTATCATTAACATTATAAGATTATGTGTGAAAATAAATTTGACTATAATATAGTTTATTTACCTTTTTTTATGTATATAAATTTTATACACAATTTTTATTCAATTATTAATTCTCACTTCAATGTTACAACCCTTGTAAAGGGTTATTTCACAATCTCATTTTAATCGGTATTGTTTATAATTCAATTTTCATTAGAGGAAATTAAAATTTTCATCATCTACTAATAAAATTTAATTTTATTATCATATATATGAATTATTTTTTTAATTAATAGCTAAAATTTTCCTCTTTTTTTATTTAAATTTTAATAAAAAATGTTTTTAATAAAATAAAACATTATTTGTCTCTTCAGTTTAAAATCATTTTCCATCAAAATCCATGTTTTTTAATAAAATATTGAAAATTCTATTAAACCTTTAAAAACAAATTTGTTACTAAATTATTACTAATTTTGACTTTTTATAAAAATATTTGAATGAAAAATCCATGCCTTTTTTAAAGCATGCCTCTTTTGGGGTTTAACAAAAGAGTGGTGGGAATATTTGATTTAACATGTATAACATGATTGAAATTTCTAATTGTATTGAGCATTAAATCTTTTATGGATTATTTTATATGATTAAATTTTTATTTTAGATGCAAAAAATATTCAATTTTTGTGAAAGTTTAGTTTTATAAGGTGATTTTCATGATGAAGAATACATTTACCTCAAGAATGTTTTAAAGATATTTTCATGTTATTTATATTCAATGACATCAAAAACCCATAATCTTACTTATAATTCCCTTGTTTTTTTTATATTTATACCATCCATATTTTTTCTTTGGATGCATTATGATCATTTTGACCAAATAAGTTACTAAAATTCACATTATTGATTTATTTTTGAAGTCATTATCTTTCTTAAGAAACATACCATTTCCTATGATCATTGGACATTAAATTTCCAATAAATATACATATTTTTAATCATGGAATGGTTTTTTTATTAAATCATATATCCTTTATTATATGGTGTTCTTTTTTGAATGTTATTTTTTTATCAAAGAGTAATATTGATAAATCTGTATTATTTATTCATTATGAATATTTGATGATAAGGAAGATTGTTCATGAATTAAATAAATTATCCAATTTATCAGGAATTTTTTGGGTGTGTAGTCTTAGTTGGGACCTAGAATTATTTTTCCCCTCGATGCATTGGGATTCCATTGAGGCGTATTAATAAGATATCACTAAATGGGTTTCTACTGATAGATTTCAACCATAATATAAATAGTTTTGACTTTTGAGGTTTCATGATTTCTAAGTTCATGAAATCCAAAAATTAATAATTTACACCCTTATGAATTATGTTATATTTGTCCATAAAATTTTCACAATGGTAGTATCTATAGATTAATTGAATTTTTAGTTATTTATTAAATGAATGTTGCTCTAATTATTTACATTTTCATTATAATTATTCTGTATCTATTAATTATATTCAAGTCATTTAAAATGAATGTGTTTAAATTTATTTTGTTTTTAATATTCATTATTAATTATCTAATCATGATAGTCAATTTGTTGATTTAATATTATTTTTTCATGTATTTACCTTGACATATTAAATATTCTTAATTTACAAGTGATAAAATATATATTATGTAACTCTAACTGAGAATTTGATCTCACCCATTTTGTTTCCATTCCATTTAATCCTTGAAGTGTGCTATGAATGATATTTGAGGGTTTTATATATAAAATATTGATATTATCTAACAAAAATTATGTTGTAATTTTTATATTCACTTGTAATATAATAATCATGTTTCTATCTAGTTTACCAAGACTACTAAACTATTCAATCCTCTAAGATATAAACCCTTTTATCTTAGGCCAAATTAAAATTGTAGTTAGTGGATCCTTGTTACTGGGGTCAGGGTCATGATAGTTTTTATCAAATAAATTTAATAGAATCATTATTAACTAGATTTAGTAATACATATCTTATGGAACATAAACTTATGAGTATCTTTGAGGTTAAGTATATAAGATCATAAAAATGTTTTTAAGGTATATATTATGTGGTTATTAATGATAAAACATCCATATATAGTTACATCAATTGGATGTGGTACTGAAATAGATGTACTAAGAGTTAATAAATTGGAAAAACGTTAGTCGCCCATGAATCAATAATTATCTAGTACATAGAAATGGTACTTATTTCACACTTGGTTTGTCACTCCTAGGGGATATTCTTATAAAATTTATAATTTCTTTACAAACCATTATAAATTATTTTAATGGTTGATGATAATGAATAACAAATGTTAAAACTTTGGTGTCATAGATTGAAAATAATGTGTCTTGATTAAACATCCAATAAATGATTATATGGTTTTCACACATTGATTATTTTTAGACACTATGATTTTTTGTTATATTCAAGGGAAGGAATATAAATGAATTATGAAGAACTGGTGTTAAACATTAAAGAAATTTTAATTACATTAATAATTCAAATTGAAGATTTTTTTAGGTTTAGAAATTTAAAGAATTAGGCCATAACAATTACATAACAACTTGATTTTTACATGTAGATACTATTATTCAGTATCCATTTTTTAATAAAATGAAAAATCTTAAAAAAGAATTAAAAATTCCATGTTTTAGATAGAATGAATTTTCCTTGATCCCATCCATGTACCTATTCATCTTTAAGTCATGTGGAAAAAATTTCAAAAATACACAGGATGAGCATAAAATGCTCAGTAAGGGTTATAAAATAAAGAATGAAAACATTAGACCATTAATAAATACAAATAAATAAAACCATACTTTTCAATCATAACATACATCATTTAATCATCAGACTTATGGTTAACACATAGAAATCAAAAATGATAAGGGTAACTTGTTGCATACATAACATACTTACATTGTTGTTATCACAACAACATAGGGAGTTGCATTTGGAATACCCATCATAGTATATTACCTAAATCACAAAGGAGGAACATGAACGTTTACCTATGTCATGTTACCCAGTGCATCAGGGAGCTATCTCGGGCTCACCCGCCCTAGGTTTATCACGAGACCACCTGTATTCTTAAAAAATTCCCAAGAAACATAACATATTCATAACACATAAAACAAATATAAAGTAAAGATAACATTTCCACATTTCAATCACAATATATCATTTAAATATATTGACATAACAAATCCTTTATCAATTCCATTTTCAATACCAAAATAGGTAAAAGATTATATGGTATTTATTTTCCTTTAAAAAATATTTTGGCTTGTTTAGGAATCCAAAGATCAAATAATACTCGTCGCGGCGAAAAAGGCCATTGTCACTAATTACATTAAAAAGAAACATTATTTTTGTCGTTTAGTAAAGAACCACGTAGAAAAATGATTCCCATTGATTTAAATGAAAATTCAAAGGTGTTTATAAATCCTTTAAAAGAAATTCAAGTATAAAAAAATATTCCTCAATGAAAAGATATTGAGATGAATTCCCATACAATGATAATTTGGTAAATAAAATAAATTAATAGTGTGTATTATATATATGTACACATAAATAATGTATAAATACAATATAGTATATCAAAATTTATATCTCAAATAATCATATCATGACATAATCAAAGAGTAGATGTTTTCCCAAAGAATGTAAATCGGGTTAAGAGGTTCTCTTATAGAAATTTGATAGCCTGATGGCGTCGCATTAAAATTCAGAAATGAGTTGATAAGATAGAATATAGTCTCTCATAACATGGAAATAAAATTTATAGGAATAATGTTACATAATAACATATCCCAACATTAGAACAAGAAAATTAATGGACATTACATAAATGAAGTCTTATAAAAATATGAGGGTGAAAGGTTCCCTTACAGATTTGGTAACTTACGAAAAATTCACCACATGAAAAAAGGATCATATAATGAAGATTTAAATACCCATAAATTAAATTTTATTATACAATGAATACAATCATGGGTAGTAAATACACTACACAAAATGAAATGGTGCAAAATATATAATGAATCTCTTGAGAATAAAAAGTGAGATGAAATCACATTACCTCGTTATAATCAATCGAGTTTTATGACCCAAAGTTAATAACCACCAAATGAATCACATAATACCAGGAATATTAATATACTCATGATAATATATATCCAATGGTAGTACACAATACATTAGATGAAATAAATAAGGGGTTAATAATGGAAATCTCATGGAATTAAAAGTGAGATAAAAAACCTCTTACCTCAAGTCCAACTTATCTTGTATGTTCCTTGTTCATCCTGAATAATAAACCTAAGTTAAAATTATACATGAATAAGAAAAATATTCATGTTTATTATTCCTTTTATATCACTTAATTCCTTTCTATAATAATTAGTTAACTATTTGAGTTCATGTCAAACATCTTTTGATGTTTGAAACTTGAGTAAAAAATAAACTTATTTTAATTACAAGTTGTCCCTATGGTAAAAAGTACTTTATCTACAGAATGATATTAATGATTTATATATCATATATATCTTATATATCTAGTATATATATATATATATTTATAAAAGTACATGATATTAGGATATAAGAAATAAAATGCACCGTTCCTGAAGACGGTAAGTCGTACGTACGCATGAACGCTACTTTCAATTAAATTTCATATTATATGGAATGAAAGATTAATGATACATAGTGTCACGCCCCGACCAATGCATTATTTTAACTTAATTATTTTGGGATCTTATATGGGTGTGCGCCCGTACGCACGACCGTCTGTAGCGCCCAATCACATTTAGACAATGTTTTATTATAAAATATGTCATTATTAGGGTGCGCGACCCTGCCCGCGACTGTGGTCGGTTCCCATTCTTAATAAGAGACTGTTCTATTTTATTAAATTTATTTTTACATGGCCGCGCAACTAGGTGTGCGACCGCGCACGCAACCGAGCGCGCACTGCTCTAGTGATCAGGCGTGTGACCGCGCACGCGACCGCGCACGCGACCGCGCACGTGATCATGCGCAGTGTTTAACTTCAATTAAAAATGATATTAATTTGGTTGGCTTTATTATTTTAGTTTTATTATTAGTATTAATATTAATTAAGTTACTATTTTAATTAGGTTATAATTTTAATTATTATTTTTCAGCTAATATTTTGATTTGGACGTTAATATTAAAATAAATCTTACAATTATAAAATAATTAACTCACTATTAATATTACCATTATTTTTGTATTTTGTGTATAAGTAACTCTATGTTGTTTTTAAGTTTCATTTTATTATCTATTTAATTATTTATTTATAATTTTTCCCCCCCATTTATTTATTTATTTATTTTTCTCTCTTTTTTTTCTCTCCTATTTTTTTTCCTTCCTCCCTCACCCTATCCTGTCGCGCTACCCTTCTTCCCCCTTCCCTAACCCTACGCCGCACCCCCTGCGTTTCCCCCTTCGCGGCGCGATGCCCGCCTCCCTCCCGTCTGGCCCTCGTCGCGCCTCCATCCGCTTCAACCGCCGCCCTCGCCGCCATCCCACCCTTCCGCTTCGGCCGCCGCCCTCACCGTCGTCCCGTCCTCCCTCTCCGGCCACGCCGCACCTCCGGTCCCCTGCCGTCTCCAGTCCCCTGCCCCCTCCGCACCGCCGGCATCCCTCCGACTCCCCCTCCTCCCGGCCGGCACCCGACCGTCGTCGGTCGCACCTCCCAACCACTCCGCATCCCCCCTTGCCATCCTCCTTCTTGTCCAGCCGACGTCCCACCACCCAACCTCCTCGCCGGACCAGCCGGATCCTCCTTGACCAAGCAAAACCTTGTCCAGCAGGCCGCACACCACCCTTCGACCTCCGGAAGACCTCTCGGACCCCTCGCCGTAGGTGAGAAGTCCCTGTTTTTTTCAATCCTTTTAATTTTTTGGTGTTGTGTTTAGGGTTTGCAATTCGTTTGTTTATGGTGTAATTGGTCCAATTGATTGTTTTTAGGGTTAATTGCATTGTTTGTGGTGTGGTTGTCATGCGGCGGAGTTTTCGCATCGCGTTTGCGATGTTTCGATACCGAAGGTATGTGTTTCTGAATATATGTTTTGTTCGACGAATTAATTTTCGAATTTAATTAATTTAGTATACTCATTGATTAGTTTTCTTGGTGCGAATAAAGCTTCGCTTAAGGTTTAATATGATTTAGATGTGTTTCGTAGTGTGTTTATTTTTTTTTAGGAATGTTTTGATTTAGTGAAAGGATTTGAGGTGGTCTTGTTTAAAAGTGGTGATTTTATATTAAATGTTGTTTTCTAAAATAATTTTCTTGTCCCATAAATTTACCATGTACTACAATTAATTTGTTTTGTGCGAAGTTTGTTTTGAAGAAAATTTAGTATGCTTTGATTTATTAGTTTTGTAAAAGGTATTGTGATATCGAGTGTGTTTATTTATAAAAACCCACAATGTGTCATTTAATGGTGTTTTATGAACTGTGCACTTAGTTTATTAAATGATACAAGGGCTGCGTTTTATTTCGTTGGAGTCTGTTTCGGTATGCTTTTGGCCTTAGATGTGGTTTTCAGGTGCGTTGTTGTTTTATGTTGTGTTATGTCTTTTTAAAATGTTTTATAAGTGGTGCAGATGGCTTATTTAATCTGTATAAATTATGAGATTCATGGTTTGCAATGATTTTGACGTGCGAGTGTTTTTTAAGTGGCGCTATGATGTAGTTTGGGTGTGTTTCGTTTGTGTAAATTTTGTGGTACTAATTTTGATGTATTGCATAATTTGTTCTTTTAATTTATTACATGTTCTGTGGAGTGCGCAGGACCCCGCTACAATGGTTTTGGGCCGCGGGTGTCGAGGTACCCTGCATGCACATGCATAAAGTAAAGCATATATATATATATATATATGTGCAATTCACCTATGGGTGTGTGTATATATATATATATGTAAATGCATGTGTGTGTGCGCCAAGTGTCAATTCGAGTGGTCGTCGAAAATAATGACATGATTGAGGTAGGTTTCCTATGCCTATGCCTTTAGTTTGAATTTCATAATTGCTTGCTTTCTTTGAAAATATGTTATATGTATATAAATGTTATATTTACATGTTATGAAATCTGGGTGCATTCGCTAATAATGGTTATGCATTTGTTTTGGAAAAATGTAATGTATTACAAATTCCATTTGGACTTTCATAAATTAATTGCATCATTTTAAGAAAGTGTTCAAGATTGTTTTTTTTATATATGTAACATGTAGATCGTTAAATTGAGATTTCTAAAAGGTTTTTCAAAGATTTTAGATGATTATATGTGCAAAAGTTAAAACTATTATTTGTGAAACCATAAAGCCTGTTTGGCCCTTTTGGAATGGTTTGTAAAATTGGAAAAAACCCCTCCTAAGGCAAACCCCCTTGGTTTTAGAAAATGAATTGTATGTTGAGTGTACGAATACGTGCCTAATATTGGGGCTTATGCTTTATGTAATGTGAAAGAGGGGAATGCGCTTAAGGAGGGAGAACGGTGGTGAGAGGTTTAACGAGTTTTTAGGATAAAGAAAGTGTGATGTTCATTTCTTTTCTTTTGATAAAAGCTCACCACCTTTTTGGAATAGAGCACAATGGTAAACCCGGGTATCTAGGTGGGTGACTAGGACTAGTACGCTAGATGACACGGCAGAGGTTCGTCCCGGTTTGTCTAGCAGGATTGACGCAACAACACTAACTAAACATATGAATTTCTGAGGGTCGTGGTCTTCTAAGCCACGTTTTCTGAGGGTCGTGGCCTTCTAAGCCACGTTTTCTGAGGGTCGTGGTCTTCTAAGCCACGTTTCACCGAGGTACGAGGTCTCTAGGTTCCCACATGTTCTAGCTACCTATAGGGATTACCCATAGTGCTCATTTGTGACATGCTGCTGGTGATGTAACTTTCTTTTCAGTGGTTTCATACCTGATGTCTTGTTTGTAAAAATCACATTTTATTCCAAACTGGTTTCTTTTCATTTTGAAATGTTAATGCATGCTTGGAACCTATTCTGAAAATGTAGTAAGAGTGAAATGATTTATTTGAAAATGCAAACTCATTACTTGATTTTGAAAAGAAGGGAAAACATTATTTTATTATATCTTATTTTCAAACTGGCATTTTTTTTTGGACTTCTTATTAAAGGCGGAGGCATAGGACGTGGTTATATTTCTGGCTTTCCTACTGAGCATCTCGGTGCTCACGCCTACATTACTTTTCAGTTGCAGGGTTCAGTCTTGGATCGCTTTTGGGAGCGAGTGTGGTTGTCGTACCATGGTGATCCGTGGGGTCACCAGAGGTATGTCACGTTTCTTTGTTTATTCCTTTATCCGCTGCCACGTTGTTTAATTTATTTTCCTTTAGTTATCTGCTTGTTCTGTTTATGTTTGCTTGTCTTTGTCATGGGCCAAACCGTTCCCAACTGGTTTGTTTTGATGCCCGGCACTAGTTTCCAGCCCGTGGGGATTGGGAACGCCCCTCGGGACTTGCCGCGGATCAGCTCGGGTGACCGGTTTAGGGTCGACCCGGGTTGGTTCGTGACAAAATGGTATCAGAGGGAGGTTGTTATTTGGGGTGTCGAGTAGCTTGGTGATTAGGTGTGTCGGGACTCGAGAGGTAGGTGTGGGAAGGACGTCATGAACCCTGCCCGTCCCAAGACTCGAGTTTCCAGGGGTAGTCCAGGATTTGAATTTTCTTCTTTGGATTGGTATGTGTGGATGAGGGATGACCAAGGAAGTGAGCCAGTGTTACGCGGCGGACTTGCATGGAGTAGCGACCCATGTACGGCCCGAGTGCATGGTTCAAGACGCTTCCTGTGGTGGATACCCGCTCGGAGCATGGTCTGCTAAGCCATGTTACCGGGTTGGCATCGCCACTAGTCCCTTATTTTTGGAAATTTTGATGTGAGTTATGTTTGACCTTCATTTTGGTTGGTGTGAGTAGATCTTAAAAATGAAAATGGATTTTTGTGAAGGTGGTTTGAATTGGGAATACGGTGTTAGAGTGGAAAAGTGGTTTTGAAATGGAAATTTTTTTCTTTTAACAAATGTGTGGTTTCAAAAGGGAAAATGAGAGGTGTTTTGGAAGTTGTTTTGGAATCTCAGTAACACTTTTTGGAATGTGAATTGGAAATGTTTTTGGAAATTTGAAATGTATTGCCTTGATGATAAGTTACTTTTTCAAATTGGTTGGGAATTTGTGATGTGTGCTTAATGGTATGTTTTGGAAATGATAAGTTTCTTGAATTGACCTTTGGTATTCCTATGAGTGATCACATACATTAAGGTGCGCATGTGGTAAGTGGGGAAATTGGTGAAGTGAGTGGATGGGTGCTTGAGATAGCACGGGGATATGTATGTGTGAGACTTCATGGGATTTCAATGGTGGATATTTAAGTGGTTTTGGTTGCTGAAAAATGGTTTTTTTTAAAAAAAAAGGGGGGGGGGGTTTCAAATGTTTAGAAAAGTTAGCGAGAAATTGTTTGTCATTCTCTTTTCGTGTTGGGTATTCTTTTTCGTGGGTTCTTGGTTTTGACATATTGATTTGTGGTTGGAATAGTGATTTGAGTTGAGCTTTTGTTTGTGATTATGGTGTGGAATTTTGATTTATGATGAGTTTTGATTCGGATTTGTGCCCCTTGTTTTTGAGTATGCCACCCAGAAAAGTCCCAGAAGGTTCTAGTGAGTCACTTCTAGTTGTTGGTTCTACCTAGACTCTTAGCAGAGTGGTGGAATTTAATTCTTTTCGGTTGATGTCCATCTTTTATAGTGATCGTGATCTATTGAAGGTAACAAACTGGCATGGTGAAGTCGTTGGTGTTTTCAGGTTATTGGGAACTCCTAAAGCTAAGAGATTCTGTGTTGGTTCAGGTCCATTTGAAGGTGCAACTTGGGATTGGTGGAGGAGATAACCCTAGTTTCATTTCACGATGGTATGACTTGGAAGGTGTTTAGGACCACTCTCATTAGTTGTTTTATATTTGTGGAAGCGAAGGTGATAGAAGCGACAAGGCTCGTGAGTGTCTAGCAATGCCAAAGAGTAGTGAAGGCCTACGTTGGGCATCTCAAGAAGTTGGTTCCCTTTTCTCCAAAGATAATGTCGCAGAATCAGTTAAAGTTTCTCTTGTGTGGGGTCTTCGTCTATTGTTCAAGGACCGGTTCCCTTTGGTGTTTGGAATGGTTCCCCATTCTGTGAGAGCGAGCCAGAGGAACCCATCTCAAACAAGTTTTCTTTACAATTCCATCTTCTATTAGTCGGGACACTCTCTTGTTCGCTTCTTGTGTGCTCAGTTTGGGTACTTTAAGCCACCTTGTCATCATCATTCGTGGAAGACTTGCTGTCGGTGTGGTTGTTTGGGAAACTTGGAGAGGTTCTGCTAGCGGCTTTTTCAGGAGGAGTCTCGAAAGGAGAATGTCAGCTCCTGACTGCGGGGCAGAAAATGCTTTAATACATCAGAGCTCCAACCACAGGTCTCGGAGCGAATCCTTTCACGCAGTCAGGAATCATTGGGTGTGGGGAACCTTGGTCTAAGTTTTGTCTTCGATGCTGAAATGGGGACGGTCTGAAATTTCCTGTTGTAACTCTCCTGTCTTTGAAGGTTCTGTTTTTCTGTAAGAGGCGCAAAGGTCTCCTTTTCTCGTTGTGGTCTTTGTTCTTTGAATACCCCACTGTGGTGGTAAGAAGGCGTGGTGATCTTGTCTTTTTGGAAATTTTAGTAGTTTCGCCTCCCCAAATATGAGCTTTGGAGTTGTCTCTTTATGTCTGTGAGTCTCAAGATGATTATCTCTCTCATGTGGCTAGCTCCTTTGGTGACCCGTTCTTGTTTTAGGATGTTCTCGTTTTGGAGAAACTTGCTTCTTGGAAAATAATGAATAGGGGTTGGTCCAATACGCAGTTTGGGGTCTTTCGGCGATGACCCCATGTGGTGGGGGTCTAGTTTATGCGGAGAGTTCATGGTTCGGTTGTGCTGGGTTTCTCGTACTGGTCTGTGATCACTGGTTAAAGCTGGTCAGTTCTTAAATGGTGGGGACACTCACCACAGATCTTGTCGTGCCTTCTTTGAGGTTTGGTTTGTGTAGCGGTTTCCTCTTGGATCAAGTTGACAGTTCCAGAGTTAGCTCATGCTAAGAGTCTCAATGTCGGTTGTGCTAGTCGGGTTCTTGTGGTGGGGAGAACCCTCCTCATTTCCTGATGGTTCTTTTCTTTTCAGTTCCCCTCAGCGTTGGTCGGGTGTGACTGATGGAGTGAAAGGTCATGCAGAGATGTGATTTTGTTGGCCACATTTAGTTTCAAACTCGAGTTTGTTTCCCCGTTTGGCTTGGTGACTTTCTGGAGGCAGAAAGTTTTTTTGGTGGGGAGAATTGTCACGCCCCGACCAATGCATTATTTTAACTTAATTATTTTGGGATCTTATATGGGTGTGCGCCCGTACGCACGACCGTCTGTAGCGCCCAATCACATTTAGACAATGTTTTATTATAAAATATGTCATTATTAGGGTGCGCGAACCTGCCCGCGACTGTGGTCGGTTCCCATTCTTAATAAGAGACTGTTCTATTTTATTAAATTTATTTTTACATGGCCGCGCAACTAGGCGTGCGACCGTGCACGCAACCGAGCGCGCACTGCTCTAGTGATCGGGCGTGTGACCGTGCACGCGACCGCGCACGCGATCATGCGCAGTGTTTAACTTCAATTAAAAATGATATTAATTTGGTTGGATTTATTATTTTAGTTTTATTATTAGTATTAATATTAATTAAGTTACCATTTTAATTATGTTATAATTTTAATTATTATTTTTCAGCTAATATTTTGATTTGGACCTTAATATTAAAATAAATCTTACAATTATAAAATAATTAACTCACTATTAATATTACCATTATTTTTGTATTTTTTGTATAAGTAACTCTATGTTGTTTTTAAGTTTCATTTTATTATATATTTAATTATTTATTTATAATTTTTCCCCCCCATTTATTTATTTATTTTTTTTCTCTCTTTTTTTTCTCTCCTATTTTTTTTTCCTTCCTCCCTCACCCTATCCCGTCGCGCTACCCTTCTTCCCCCTTCCCTAACCCTACGCCGCACCCCCTGTGTTTCCCCCTTCGCGGCGCGATGCCCGCCTCCCTCCCGTCCGGCCCTCGCCGCGCCTCCATCCGCTTCGACCGCCGCCCTCGCCGCCATCCCGCCCTTCCGCTTCGGCCGCCACCCTCGCCGCCGTCCCGTCCTCCCACTCCGGCCACGCCGCACCTCCGGTCCCCTGCCTTCTCCGGTCCCCTGCCCCCTCCACACCGCCGGCATCCCTCCGACTCCCCCTCCTCCCGGCCGGCACCCGATTGCCATCGGTCGCACCTCCCGACCACCTCCGCATCCCCCCTTGCCATCCTCCTTCTTGTCCAGCCGACGTCCCACCACCCAGCCTCCTCGCCGGACCAGCCGGATCCTCCTTGACCAAGCAAAACCTTATCCAGCAGGCCGCACACCACCCTTCGACCTCCGGAAGACCTCTCGGACCCCTCGCCGTAGGTGAGAAGTCCCTGTTTTTTTCAATCCTTTTAATTTTGTGGTGTTTCGGTTAGGGTTTGCAATTCGTTTGTTTATGGTGTAATTGGTCCAATTGATTGTTTTTAGGGTTAATTGAATTGTTTGTGGTGTGGTTGTCATGCGGCGGAGTTTGCGCATCGCGTTTGCGATGTTTCGATACCGAAGGTATGTGTTTCCGAATATATGTTTTGTTCGACGAATTAATTTTCGAATTTAATTAATTTAGTATACTCATTGATTAGTTTTCTTGGTGAGAATAAAGCTTCGCTTAAGGTTTAATATGATTTAGATGTGTTTCATAGTGTGTTTATTTTTTTTAGGAATGTTTTGATTTAGTGAAAGGATTTGAGGTGGTCTTGTTTAAAAGTGGTGATTTTATATTAAATGTTGTTTGCTGAAATAATTTTCTTGTCCCATAAATTTACCATGTACTACAATTAATTTGTTTTGTGCGAAGTTTGTTTTGAAGAAAATTTAGTATGATTTGATTTATTAGTTTTGTAAAAGGTATTGTGATATCGAGTGTGTTTATTTATAAAAACCCACAATGTGTCATTTAATGGTGTTTTATGAACTGTGCACTTAGTTTATTAAATGATGCAAGGCCTGCATTTTATTTCGTTGGAGTCTATTTCGGTATGCTTTTGGCCTTAGAAGTGGTTTTCGGGTGCGTTGTTGTTTTATGTTGTGTTATGTCTTTTTAAAATGTTTTATAAGTGGTGCAGATGGATTATTTAATCTGTATAAATTATGAGATTCATGGTTTGCAATGATTTTGACGTGCGAGTGTTTTTGAAGTGGCGCTATGATGTAGTTTGGGTGTGTTTCGTTTGTGTAAATTTTGTGGTACTAATTTTGATGTATTGCATAATTTGTTCTTTTAATTTATTACATGTTCTGTGGAGTGCGCAGGACCCCGCTACAATGGTTTTGGGCCGCGGGTGTCGAGGTACCCCGCATGCACATGCATAAAGTAAAGCATATATATATATGTGTGCAATGAACCTATGGGTGTGTGTATATATATATATATGTAAATGCATGTGTGTGTGCGCCAAGTGTCAATTCGAGTGGTCGTCGTAAATAATGACATGATTGAGGTAGGTTTCCTATGCCTATGCCTTTAGTTTGAATTTCATAATTGCTTGCTTTATTTGAAAATATGTTATATGTATATAAATGTTATATTTACATGTTATGAAATCTGGGTGCATTCGCTAATAATGGTTATGCATTTGTTTTGAAAAAATGTAATGTATTACAAATGCCATTTGGACTTTCATAAATTAATTGCATCATTTTAAGAAAGTGTTCAAGATTGTTTTTTTTATATATGTAACATGTAGATCGTTAAATTGAGATTTCTAAAATGTTTTTCAAAGAGTTTAGATGATTATATGTGCAAAAGTTAAAACTATTATTTGTGAAACCATAAAGCCTGTTTGGCCCTTTTGGAATGGTTTGTAAAATTGGAAAAAACCCCTCCTAAAGCAAACCCCCTTGGTTTTAGAAAATGACTTGTATGTTGAGTGTACGAATACGTGCCTAATATTGGGGCTTATGCTTTATGTAATGTGAAAGAGGGGAATGCGCTTAAGGAGGGAGAACGGTGGTGAGAGGTTTAACGAGTTTTTAGGATAAAGAAAGTGTGATGTTCATTTCTTTTCTTTTGATAAAAGCTCACCACCTTTTTGGAATAGAGAACAATGGTAAACCCGGGTATCTAGGTGGGTGACCAGGACTAGTACGCTAGATGACACGGCAGAGGTTCGTCCCGGTTTGTCTAGCAGGATTGACGCAACAACACTAACTAAACATATGAATTTCTGAGGGTCGTGGTCTTCTAAGCCACGTTTTCTGAGGGTCGTGGCCTTCTAAGCCACGTTTTCTGAGGGTCGTGGTCTTCTAAGCCACGTTTCACCGAGGTACGAGGTCTCTAGGTTCCCACTTGTTCTAGATACCTATAGGGATTACCCATAGTGCTCATTTGTGACATGCTGCTGGTGATGTAACTTTCTTTTCAGTGGTTTCATACCTGATGTCTTGTTTGTAAAAATCACATTTTATTCCAAACTGGTTTCTTTTCATTTTGAAATGTTAATGCATGCTTGGAACCTATTCTGAAAATGTAGTAAGAGTGAAATAATTTATTTGAAAATGCAAACTCATTACATGATTTTGAAAAGAAGGGAAAACATTATTTTATTATATCTTATTTTCAAACTGGCATTTTTTTTGGACTTCTTATTAAAGGCGGAGGCATAGGACGTGGTTATATTTCTGACTTTCCTACTGAGCATCTCGGTGCTCACGCCTACATTACTTTTCAGTTGCAGGGTTCAGTCTTGAATCGCTTTTGGGAGCGAGTGTGGTTGTCGTACCGTGGTGATCCGTGGGGTCACCAGAGGTACGTCACGTTTCTTTGTTTATTCCTTTATCCGCTGCCACGTTGTTTAATTTATTTTCCTTTAGTTATCTGCTTGTTCTGTTTATGTTTGCTTGTCTTTGTCATGGGCCAAACCGTTCCCAACTGGTTTGTTTTGATTCCCGGCACTAGTTTCCAGCCCGTGGGGATTGGGAACGCCCCTCGGGACTTACCGCAGATCAGCTCGGGTTACCGGTTTAGGGTCGACCTGGGTTGGTTCGTGACACATAGGTATATTATAATTCCAATATCATATGATATATATGTTACACATTTTAAAAACTCCACCATTTATACGTTCCATGTATGTCACAAACGAATCATATCACCTTGAGGGGTGATAGTATGCACTTCCTCAAATGCAATTATTGCGTTTACACATATTTGAAATAATAAAGGAATGTTGGTACATAAAAATTAAACCAGAATATATAAAACATAAAAATTAATATATAACATATATAATTATATTTATTTCATAATGGACACCATTAGAGGTGGTAGTAAAATATTGAACAATCATTGTTTCGTGAGGTAGTTGTTCGCCATCCACAAGAACAATATGTTCATTACCCGTTGGATGGAGGTGTGTGGAAGTATTATTCGAATACATACCATAAAAACATCCAAGTATATTTAAGAAATTGTTTTTATTATAAATAGAAATAAAGAAAGAGAGTTTAGGGGTGGAGAAGAAAAATAAAACCAAATAACATAAGGGAAGATGTTACATTTAAATCTGGTAAATCCCTTTAGTTTAAACCAAAAGGATTTCTTGATGATCTTTATACCAATGTTAAGAATTATAGGTGTAATAGAGGAATCTTTAGAGATTATTTGGGAAGTATTTTTATAAAAAAATGGTCTTGAGAAGTGTGAGTAATGGATTAGAAGTGTGGGCTTTAAATAAGGGGAGGAGGGGCTCTTTAGGAATGTTTGAAAATATTATTTTATTATATTATGTTTTTAGGTTTAAAAAGGTCAAAAACACATTAAATTTGAATATAGGATGAATCTTGTTCGAAATAAAATCATCCAATAATAATTGGAAAGGTTTTTTATATTTGTTTAATTTTTATAATCTTATTTATTTAAATCATTCATTAATGAGCTAAACACTGCATCATTATTGCGTCATAAATAATTAAATTTATATGATGTCTAAAAATTATAAAACAAGTAACCTGATGTAAGAAATAATTTTAGTTTTCTAATGAATTTTTATAGTTGAATATATAACTTATATAACCCCATGTAAAAATAGATTTTCTAAAAGATATATGGTGATGTCATTTTTGTCTTAACTTTAAATTAATTAATATAATGTGTCATTATCACTCTTAAGTTACTCCATGGGGTCCCACAATAGACCCATCGATGACCACGGTCAAAAATTTATCATCCAATATGATTATAAAACATTTTAGGGTAAATTTAAAATTATTATAATATTATTATTTACACTTATTTACCTGATTTACTCTTTAAACATGGTAAATAAAATATTAACTGATGTAAATATCCCTAATGTATAAAAATAAAAGATACCTATTTACAGAATTTGGAAATTATTATTACAAATATTGAATCCATTTTTCCAAATCTAAACCACATAAGTTGCAGAAATTAATTTATAATTATTTTTTTTTTCAAAACAAAAATGCGTGTTTTTAAGAAATAATAACTATCAAATGATTGACACTTGTATATGTCCAATTTAAGTGTGTAATTATTTCAAATTAACATATGATTAAATGGTAAAAACATAATCTAATAACACTTTTAATCCAATTAATAAGATAATCTATCATATAAATAAATCAGATTAAAAGGCAGTTATGAATTAAAATACAGAATATTTCACTATTCATTAAAAATGAACATTATCAGAAAAATACCAAAATTTCATCCAAAGTTAATTTTTATGTCTCTATTCTAAAGAAAAATATTATTTTTTAAAATGTAAAAAATAAAATTGAAAAAAACTATATTTAATAAGGGTTCTCCATCAAAAGGTGTTAAAACATCCTTTTATAGAATATTAGAGTATTTACTCCTAAAATCAATTTCTTTCTTATTTTAAGACTCTAAAATTTACTGTATAAATGTAAAAACATTTAACAAAAACGTATAATAATTGTTTTTTTAGTTCTTTTCATTCCCACCATTACAATGTCTATGCATTAATTTCCATTTAAAATAAAATAATTTTTCAGTATAACTTAACCTTGTGTGCAATGTGTGATTTCAGAGAAATATGTTGTTATATGTTGAGTGAGGTATCAGAAAAAGAATCACATTTAACACAAAATTAATATATTATTTATAATTATTAATAGAAATCAAAAAGTATTATTCTATATATACATGGGTCATTACGTCCTTCCCCCCTTTTGGGAATTACATCCTCAAAATTTTAAAATTGGGCATAGAAACTTCATTGAAAGTCCTACATTGAAAAAAGAGTCAATAAAACTATCAAATTAAAAAAAATAGATGTAAAAAGGTAACCCTAGGCAATAGATAGTGGGATTCCATAAAAACATGGATATGGAGGAGAAAACAAAACATCATGTTCTGATGGAGTGTGATAGAAAACATGATTATGAAAAAGTTAACCACCAGAAAATCACAAGCATATGATGGGTTAAACATTATTTGATTCCCCAGTAGAAAAAGTTAACAAAAAATGTTTTTATTTATATTACTTTTCATAATGTTGGGGAATTTATTTATGAGATTGACTAAGAACATAAGTACACATACTTACTTGTCATGTAGACTTTCATCCTTTACTAAATTTCTACCACAAACCCTTCTTTTCGCCTAATGATGTGTATTAAAACTGACTTTGTCACATAAAAAGAGCTAGAATAACCTTCAAGAGTATAAAATTATCCACATAATATGAACCATATATGTCTGTTTTCATTAGACATCAAACAAAAACAAAAAATGTTAGTACAAGATCAGATAATACCCTAAAAGGATAATCCTTTATATAAAGAAATACAACTCTTAATCTAAAAAATTCAAAAAATAGAACCCAATGTTCAAAAAAGATTATTCAATACACATTTATCCTTAAAATTATTCAATATTATCTAAACTATGATTGAAACACAAAAATTAGAAGAATTTTTTCACATAATCTTCCACGATAAATCATAACATTGGTCTCCAAATAACAGCGACTACTCTGAAGTTCTCATACTGAAGTGTAATTAACCTAATCACATATTCTCTATGATAGGTTAATAATTTACATAAATAACCCGAATCTTTATATGTCCACAATAAAAACATAAATTCTTCCAAAATAAAATTTCAACCATTACTCCACAAATATGATCACAAACTCTTCTATTTTCCTTAAGTATATAAGGTTCCCCAAAAGAGAGAATATCTTCCAAAATATCCTTTATCACTTAATCACCACATTATTTTCCTATATTAAGAATATCCATTTGATAAAACATAAGTTACCAAAATCAAGTTATTCTTGATCTATAAAATTGTTTAACTAAAAAAATAATTCATACTAACCAGGGGTTTCACATAGGCTAGTGGTAGGTGATAAATCCCAATCGCACTTTTGTTGTGGGTTCAATTCATGCATCTTTGTTTGACGCGACTAGTTGTCATATGGTCTGAATGTTGTCCTTTTTATAAATCTCAAAAATAACCTTAACATGTTTTATCCTCAATGGTTTTCTTTATACCTTTAATTTTTATCCGAATACATTAATTCCTCAACATATTATATATTGTCATTCATTTTTTTCACCTCTATAAAATAAAACTATTCCCAAAATAAAGAACGACATACCTTGATCATGGATTCAATATGGTTTCACAGTCATCTTGTTCATGTAGGTAGAAGGTCTATTCATTGCCAAAATGATTTATAGATCCTTAAAAATCATTTTCATCCTTCATTCAAATACACCATATACAACTTGGGTCGTATGGGTGTTTTCCAAAAAATAGTTTCGGAAAATAATCAAGTATGACAAATAATTTCAAAACATCTGAAAAAACATGATTTTTATAAAATAGTTGGACTGAATTTGAGTTGAAACATTTAATTAATGTTCCTTTTAAAATAACATAAGTTTGTATTGAGAGACCATATTTTAAAGGAAAATATAAATAGGTTGTTCAAGGGTCTCTTTCTTTAGCACCGTCTATAAAATCATTATATGCTTCATAATCTTGAGATAATGTAAAATATTTGAATATTACTTGATAGTATTTACCATTATTTAGAGTATGAGAATATTGTGAAAATATGATTTGATTAAATACAACCCATGATCCATGAAGATATCAATGTATAATGGAGGTGTTTGATATCTCAAACAACTCCTTTCAAGTGAGTTGTATGCTGGAAAATTTTTCACAATCATCTAAACATGACTTTAGAATAATTATTGCAAGAATGTCAATAGGAAGGGATAGAAGTATTGTTTGAGATCCTCCTATATAAATTTGTAATTGATTTTCCTTTATCTAAAAAATTTATAAAATAAGTATTTAATTTAAATAATAGATATATGGAGTAACCTTGTGTTTTACTAAAACTCTTAATCCCTAAATTTGTATAAACATACCTCTACTACCAAATATAAGGACCTAGCCTTAAACATTACATAATCTTGAATTTTTTCAAAATTCACATTTAATATCTTTTCAAGTTTGTATTTTTATAAAATTATGCCATAACTATTACATAACAACTTGAATGTAACATGTAGACACTACTACTATGTATCCATTTTTCATAAAATAAAAAAATCATAAAAACAAATATGTCTAGTTCCATGTTTTAGACAACATGAATATTCCTTTATCCCATCCTTGGCACAATTCATATTTAATTCATGTGGAAAAAATTTCTACAAAACATGGGATGGGCATAAAAAGTTCACAAATGGTTATAAAATAAGGAAGGAAAATATTAGCCCATCACTAGAATAAAAAGTGATATGAAAACCCATTACCTCATTATAATCAATCGAGTTGTATGACCCAAAGTTAATAACCACCAAATGAATCACAAAATACAATGAATATAAATAGAATTATGATAATATATATCATATGGAAGTACAAAATACACCACATGCAATAAATAAGTGGTGAACAATGGAAATCTCACAGAATTAAAAGTGAGATAAAAAAACCCCTTACCTCAAGTCTGACGTGTCTAGTATGTTCTTCGTTCTTCCGGAATAATAAAGTTAAGTTAATTTATAATTTCTTAAGAACCTTTTTCACATTTATTATTCTTTTTATATCACTTATTACCTTGTTAAAACAATTAGATAATAATTTGAGTTCATATCTGAAATCTTTTGATGTTCGGAACTTGAATAAAAAATAAAATTCATTTAATTACAATTTGTCAGTGTAGTAAAATTTCCATTTTCTCAAAAATGATATTCATGATTTATATATCATATATATATAGTATATATATATATATATATTATAGTACATGAAAGTTTTAGAAAATAAATTAAATGCACCGTTCATGGATACGGTAAGTCGTACATACACATAAACGCTATTTCATATTTAATGGAACAAAAACATAATGATACATAGTTATATTATTATTGAAGTATGATATGATATATATGTTACATAATTTCACAACTCTATCCTTTATAATCTCCATGTATGTCTTGAAAAAAACATATAACATTGAGGGGGCGGTAGTCCACAATTTATCAAATGAAATTATCTTGTTTACACATATTAGAATGAACAAAGGTAAGTTTATAAATAAAAATTACAGAAGTATATATAAAACATAAACATATTATATATCATATATAAATATAGTTCCATCATAATTTCCACCATTATAGGTGGTAGGAGAAGATTGAACGATCATTGTTTTGTGAGGCAGTAGTTTATCGTCCACAGAAACAGTATGTTCATTACCCATTAGATGGAGGTGTGTGGAAGTGTAGATTGAATCCTTATCAAAAAAGCATCCTAGTATATAGAAGATACTGGGGGTTTTATAAAATAAAATAAATAATGATATTTTAGGGGGTTGGGTAAGTAAAATAAAACATAATAACTTAAGAGAAGACGTTACCTTTAAATCGGGTAACTCCCTTTGGTTTGAACTAGAATGATTTCTTGAAATGCCTTCTGCCTAAAGTAAGGCTTCTAGGGGGAATAGTGGGATCTTAAGAGATTATATGAGAATGGTTTGGATGATTAAATGGTCTTGAGAAGTTTGAGGATTGGGTTATAAGTGAGATCATTTTATAAGGGGGGAGGGGCTCTTTAAAAAAGATTGAAAATAATATTTTATTATATTATGATTTTCAGTTTCAAGGAGTCTAAAACAAATTAAAGTATAAGATAATATGAATTATGTTCTAAATAAATTCATCCAATAATAATTTTATAGGTTTTTGATATTGTTTTAATTATAATAATCTTATTTACTTAAATCATTCATTTTTTGCGATAAACACTGCATCATTATTGTGTCATAAATAATTTAATTTATTTGATGTCTAAAATTTATAAAAAATACCATGATGCAGGAAATATTTTTATATTTCCAATTAATATTTATAGCTTAAGAGATAACTTATATAACCCCATGTAAAAAATTTATTTACTATAAATATATATGTTTATGTCAATTTTGTCTTTACTTTAAATTGATTAATATAATGTGTCATTATAACTCTTATGTGGATCCATGGGGTCCCAAAATTAACGCAAGGATTCCCATGGTAGAAAATGTATCAACCAACAATATTAGTACACATGTTAAGATAATGATAATATTATTATAATTTTTTTACCCATATTTACCTGATTTACCATTTAACCAAGGTAAATAAAATATTTTCTGAAGTAAATATTCATAATGTCTAAAATTAAAATTTACCTTTGTACACAATTTGGACCTCCTGATTCCAAATATGGAATCCATTTTTCAAAATTCAAAACAATGAAGTGAAATTAATTAATTTAAAATTAAATCTCATTGTCAAAACAAAAAAGTGTGTTTTTAAGAAATAAAAACCATCGAAAGATTGATGCTTGTTTATGTCCAATTTCAAAGTTAAATTACATCCAATGAAAAAAGTTGGATTAAATGAAAAAAATATATAATTAAACTTTAAATACAATTAATAAAATAATATAACCATGAAAATAAATTATATTAAAGGGCATTTTGAATTAAAATACAATATATTTCACAATTCAATAAAAAAATGAACATTATCATAAAAATACCAAAATTTCATCCAAAGTTAATATTGATGTCCTGATTCTAAAGAAGAATATTATTTTTTTAAATATAATATTTAAAAGTGACAAAAACTAGATTTAAAAATGGTTCTCCATCAAAAAGCGGTAAAACATCCTTTTAAAGAATTTTACAGTATTTATGCTTAAAATCAAGTTCTTTCTTATTTTAAGCCACTATAATTTATTGAATAAATGTAAAAACATTTAATAAATATGTATTATAATTTTTTATTTATTTATATTTATTCCAACCATTACAAAGGCTAGGCGTTAACTAACAATTAAAATAATAATATTATTATATTATTTTTTGGTATAACTAAATGTTGTGTGAAATGTAAGATTTCAAAGAAATATATTGTTGCATGTTGAGTGAGATATTAGACAAAGATTCCCCTTTAATATAAAATAAATATCTTTTAATAATTATTAATAGAAATAAAAAATTATAATTCTATAAATACATGGGTCATTACATGAATCATGTTAATGTTTAATATGAAGGACAATGTGGTGAATATGAGAACCAAAATGGGACAATTACTAAAGTGAATAATATCAAGATTTTTTTCTAGTAAGTTATCATAGAATATGATTTGAAACCTATTCATTAGACATATCTATGGCTCATCAAAGAATAAAAGTATTGTGTTCCCTAAGAGATTGAGCGGTGGAGACTATAGAGGAAAGAAGGCTTGACGTACTTCATGTCAAAAATGGTAATGATAAACCAATAAAAGATTCTCGATGGAATTGTAAATTTTTTAAATGTGTCAAAGAAGAGAAAAAAGAAATGGATTACAAAGGAAAAGTTTATAGTATTATGGAAAGAGATAAATTTCAACCTAGGGATCCATTTATAATTCATTTTCTTAAATGCAGGGAATTAGGGAATTATCTAATTCATTCCATCATCTAAATGTTATTCAATAGAACATGGAAGGACCTAAGTTGAAATAAAATGGTTCAAGTATTTATGTATTTATACTGAATGAATATATTGTAGATTCTTTCTTACCAATGGTATTTTTATATGAATAACGAAACATATAAGGATTTTTCTAATTTTTAAACATTATATGTCTTAATTATATTAATAGTAATGGATACCATTATGGGATTATGAGGTTAAGATTTTCCATTTGTTTAAAGTATTAAATTCCACATTTGAAATTTTTTGTTGTGGGAATATAAAATGATTAAGGATAAAGTTGTAAGAAAATTATTGGAATAAAACCCATTGGGTAAATATATGAAATAGTTTTTTAATGAATAATGACCTTACAATTTTGGGAAAAATATTAAATGTATTATAGACCTTTTGGGTTTATCATATCATTTGTTTTGAGTTACATATGGTTTATTAAACTTTGGGAATGTTATAAGAATTATATTTATGTCGTTTTAGATAATGGATAACTCATATGTTTGGTAACAACTCGTCGCATCTTTCACGGCCATGGGGTTGGAAACCATTACTGAAGGGTGTAATGGGGTTAATCACCTTATACTGGCCTGCAAAATGTTATGGTTAATATATCCTTATTCTGACGTGAATTATTTTATAAATAAATATTAATGATAATCCAGTGGGGTTATTATTGAGTTTTTTAAATTAATTTATTACATTATAAAAAAAATCTAACTATGTTGGTCTTAGAAAATGTTAGAGAGAGATAGAGATAAATTCTTTTCAATATTTTGGAGATATTATTATCTGTTAATTATGAAGTTTAGTTCTTCAGACCGTAAAAATTTATTTTTTTGATATTCCAATCTATGAGTAATCGATGAATTGGAAATTGAATTAAAAACAACCAAGGGATTAAATTTTTCTTATGATATATAAATATGATAACTAAGTACATCTTATTATATTCAAAGACTGAGAAATAATTCCTAAAATTTATAAAAAGGATCTTAAATTTTTTTATCAAATTTCAACCAAATTAAATATATCAAATTGTCATTTAAATCATCCTATATTTTCTTGTTTTTAGGTCCTTAATATTCCATTGATCATATTCTTTATTGTGATGAATGATATTTTTCACTCTCTATAATTATTTATCATTTTCATCCATGTCTTTATCATCATTTTCCATCAATGTAATCCTTTATGGAACATAATGAACTATTTTTTCATATGACCTTGATATTTACAAATCTCTCTTATTATGACTTTATTTTATTAAAACTTTTAAGATGTTTGTTTTTCAATAATGTTATTTCCAAATGTCAACCCCTTGATTACTAAGATCATGTTTAAACTGTGAGGACACAATTAATTGAATGTGGGGAGAATGTAACACCCCAATATTTTAATATATTAAAATTATATAATATATCTTATATGACATGAATAACCAATATTTAAAAACCCATGAATTATATTTCTTCCTATTTAATCTCATTAATAGCTTGCGGAACACACAACCCTCAGCAAAAATGAACGTTAATATATTTATGAATTATAACCTAACCATTAAATTTGGGCGTATGAATAGTTCTTAATACATTATGAAAATTGTATATTTTTCAAATATATATGAAAAATTAATTGGTGATATTTTTATTATAAGTAAAATAAGAAGCATTTAAATGATAATGAAATGTTAACTTAAAAATATATATTTTTCTAAAAGGGAGTTTAATTTTACTTTGTGTATATAGTTTAAAATTAATTTATTCCATATGTAGAAAATTTATTTTATATAATTGAACTAATTTTTAAATTTCTAATATCAAAATAATATCATTGGAAATATTTGGGTTTTTTCAGAAATGCTTCAATTTTATATGAATAGTGAAAAATACAATTTTTTTTGAAACCATCCTTTTAATTTAGATAAATTACATGGTTTTATTATATTATAAGTTTTTTTTAATGATATATCAGCTAAATTATTTTAAAATTTATCTAATTTATTTTATTTTAATCTATTTCATTATGAATATGGATATTAAAACATCCAATACTTGTTATTATTGTCTCTTTGGAAACACACTTTTTTGTCACGTATGTAGTAGTAATTTTAAATTTGATTCTACCAATAATGTGAATTTAAATTTAATAAAATATTCCATATTTTTAATAAAATTTATTTATATTATAAAATATGATAAACTTAATTTTTTCAGTTTTTAATTGAAAAATTAGTAAAAATAAAATAATGTGGTTAAGGTTATAAGTGATTTACCATGATTTATAATAAAATGATAAGGATTAAAATGAGATTCCAAAATTTGAAAGACTAATTTAGTTACCATATTTTTACATTATAACCTATAATAGTGGGGAATTAAATATTTTTTAGGCACCAAGTATAATTAAAACTTAGTTTTAATTGAATATTCTAAATAATTACATTAGTGTGCTCTCGCCCATTTATAAAAGGATACCCTCTGTAATACCCTCTTCATAATCCCAAATACATTTTGTTCATAAAATAACTTCCAAATTATAATAAATAGTCCCCTACATACATCCAATATCCCATGTAATGGTCAAAAATACAACCCATAAAGGCTTTTTTTTACCTAAGGAAGTTATTTGAAGAATATGTAACATTCTTTAACGATCATTTTAAATTTTTTTTGCCTTTCACCTCATTAAATTATGATTAAAAAAAGATTATATAATAACATAATTATATTAAATATACTAATATTTTATTATGGTAGGGTAATGACCACAATCAATCTCCTCTTTTACCAAATGGGAAATGAAACTGTCTGTCATGCGTATGTCAAAAAACCACCTTGGGAATCGTTGTATTTTTTTCTATAACCCACATTCAAGGACATATATAATGATGGATTTAACACATTTATATGATATTTTTAACACATTTATATTATATTTATGATATTAGTTATGATATTTTTATTATTATTTAATTTAAATATTACATGTATCTTTGCATGTGTGTATAGAAGACTAACAGCTTGTGAATTGATGTGATTCATTTTTTACTATTGATCTAAATGGCAGGAAATAAGAATAAATTTAGTGAATATGTGTGTAATTTATGACATTATATTTATTATTTAAAATTAATATTCCCATCTTCTTTACCATTTCACCCAATAACAAAATGATAATATCGCTCCTGCATACGTATAACATACAATATACACGAAGTAATGGGATCGATTCTCCAAGTTAAAATATCAATAAGGATTATAAAAATATATATAATAAAAAAATATTTATAACACTAATATCATTATGGGTATTTCGGAAATATAAAATATGTGATTAACTTGAATTTCATGATAGGACATGTATGAGAAAACAAATTAATTAACACCTAAAACAATGAAAATAATGAAATATTATTAAAAAATGGGAGGTAAAAGTATTTAAGGGGATAATATATGAAATTATAAATAAGGTTATGGTTCTAGTATAAATTAATAACACGATTAAATCTACTATACAGTATGTTACGGAATTTTCAACCAAAAGGAAGCATCTAGTAAGGGACTTCGTCTCAATTTCTCTTCATTGAGGCATATAGTAATGTTATAAACCTAATTTATTTTATATGGTGTATGTATCAACCCATTGACATGTAATATAATTATTAATTAATACTTAATGCAATTTTACATTACAATTTAAATTATTTAATCCATGATTAATTAATATGAAAATTTTAAACTGGTAAACAATTCCATAAGTCAATTTCAATTCATTGAGTTATATTATTACTTCATTATCTTAGAAAATATTTGATTATGTGTACTTATATATATATTATGTTTTATTTCCAAATTTTTTTATGTATTTATGTTTGATACACATAATTGATTCAGTTATTTATTGTAACTTGAAATTTATAATCATTGTAATCGTTTATTGTATAATGTAATTTTAATTGGGACTATTTATAATTAAATTTTAATTAAATACAGTTATTTAATAATTGATTTATAATATATTTATATTTTATTATATATATAATTAACGTGATGTTTTCATGTAATAGCACCATTTCCCCACTATTTGGAAGTTAAAATTAATTATGAAATGTTATTAATAAAATTCGAGTTCATTTATATCTTTGGTCGAAAAATCCATTTTCATCAAAATCCATGGTTTCTATAAATGTTTAAAAAAAATTAAACCCTTTAGAATTTATTTTTTAAATAAATTTTTATCCATTTTTACTATGTTCAAAAAATATATTCAGATCTTCATTTCATTTTCTAAACAAGGAATGTTGGGAATTTACCAAAAATGTGAAAGGAATAATTATTTTAACATGTACGACTTGTTAATAACTTCCATTCATCATGAACACTAATTATTTTAAAGATAAATTTATATTATTAAAATGTGCTTTTCAAAGAAAAATATTTTCAAAATTTTCTTTGTACCATTATATTTAATATATAATTTTTATATAAAAAGGATATTTTCCCCAAAAATGTTTTTAATGATATTGTTATGATATTTCTATTCATTAATGACAAAAAATATTTGTATTAATTATAATGCACTAGAAATATGTTATATTAATATCATCCATGTCATTTTATAAATATTATATATAATCATTGTTTACTATGTTAATTATTTACATTCACTTTCTTGATTCATTTTTGTAGTCATTAACTTTACCTTGAAATTTTCAATTTTTTTATCCTTGGGCATTAAATTTTCCCTAAATATCTATATTATTTATCATGGATATGTTTATTTCCTAATCTTTGTATCATTTCTACATATGATTTTATACAATGAATTTTGTTTGTTTATCTGGGTAAATGTTGATGAATTAGTATTCCTTACTCAATAGAGATATTTAATAATATGATTTTTTATGATTTAAATAAATATTTTGATATATTAGGAATTATTTGGAAATGTAATGATGTGCTGTGATTGAAAAAATATATACCCTTGACGTATTAATAATTTCATGATGATAATAGATGAGTAATATTTAAACGGGTTTTTACCTATAGGTTTAAACTGTCTTATGAATGTACTTTAAGACTGTAGTATCATGATACGTGAGACCATAAACTCCAATAACTAATAATTTTCCGCATTAATAATTCAATTACAATTATCCATGATATTATAAGATATATATTATCTTTTCATGCATTTATATCCAAATTATTTATTAAATTGAACATGTTTTCAGTTATTTGACATTTCATATTGATCATTCTTTATCTATTCATGATCATGATAGTCATTTTATTGAAATGGAATGTGTGCGAAATTATTTACCATTACATATTCACTATTTCTTATCTAATGATGATATTCAAGATATTTATTAAATGGAATTTGTGTTCAGATATTTATGTTTCCATATTGGTTATTACTTGAAGATTATTCATCATTTAATCATGATATATTCTGATTTAAATAACTCTTACTCCACATTTGAGATCACCCTTTTCCCATTATCATGATTCTAGGAAGTGTATTATGAATAATATTAAATATAATTCTAGAGGGAATAATTAAATTTTTTTAAAAAAAAATTATGTTTTAATTTTTATATTCCATTGTAATATTGTAATCATGTATGTATCTAGTTTACCAATACTGATAAACTATTCAATCCTTCTGTATGTGATTCTCAATATCTAATTCCAATTTAATAATTTTTCCAACAGATTTAGTTTACTTTAGTTAAAATCGCTACATTTTTAATACTTTTATGTACATGCATATTATCATTAACAATTTCACTTTGAATATAAATTGAGAAAGTACATATTTTAATAAACCATATCCAAGGATTTCATTTCAATATTTCAAGGGAATAATTAGTTTTATAGAAACTGAATGTAAAATACAATGGTTCATGTTTGGAAACATAAATAAGGATTTTTAGAAAACATTGAATATAATATGTATTTAAAAAAAACTAAACCCAATTTCTAACCCGGGATCACATTTCACCAAATAATCCATATTCAACGATATCTTGTTTCCTAAATAGTCTCAAATACCAATATGCATTGGACTCCTTTGGTTTTTCAAATCCATTAAGGCATTTAATATATCTATTATATAACCATAATCAATCCACCATGAGTTATAAATTTTATCAACCATATTTTATTCAAAAAAACAAATGAGATTAAAATACCTTTCTTTTCAATCCATTTTAGAAATTTTGGATAACTTTTTATTACATTTATGTTTTTCCACTAAAGAAGAAACAAAAGAGTTCCATTTTAATATTAGGATGAGGAAACAATTTATCTTATAACAAACTATTTTATTGGAATTTATGAACCTTTTTTTAATTCTATATTTATAACATATTATTGTCTCACATTTCTAAAAAACGCCTTTTCTCCACTTGAACACATAATTATATTAATTCATAAAATGGTTATTTATCTTAATGGGAGTTATAAGATATTTTAAATGAACTATATTAAGGTGGAATAGTATTGATTATATAATGTAATCAAAATTGTTTGGTTATGAAAGCCTAAAGATTCTTATATTGAGCCACATTGTAAGGGTTGGTGTCCTGAGAACCAACTATTTTGTACATTGATTACATGAATGTTCACTTATTATATATTGTTCATTGTTCTGCATGACTATAATATAATAATCTACTGGAATATTTGTTGCATTGATATGGTCATAGAAGATCCCCACTATGATGATAACCTTGAAATGCTATAACAATATTCTTAAATAAAGTTCTACGGTTGGATGACATACTATGATAGGACACATAGTTTACAGACCGTCATGTGCGACTACTCGTAAGAATACGAGACTCTCTCTCATGGAGTTCTCACTTTGTAATCTCCAAGATGGGAGATTATGAGAACAGACCCACCAGTAGCAATTCTTCATGTCTTGGTGTCATCGTACATTTCTATCTACGAGCGTGTGTAATGGTCCTTAGACTGGAAGATTCTCATTAACTAATGTCATGACTCGCGCACTTATATTTACTGACGAAAACCATCACGCAGACAGTTGGCGGGAAGTAGGGTACGTTGGGTGCGTCACGAGTGACATGTTGTTAATGGATATATCGAGGAAGGATTTTTCCCTTCCATTTATGGAAGTTGATATATCGGCCCTTTGATTGAAATAGAACTGTCGCATTAAATTCCATGGCCATAGTGTGAACGACGAGTTTATTTCAGGTAGTCAAAGAACGACGGATCAAGCATATAGGTTTATGACACTGCCATGAAACCTACTTGATGAGATATTGAGACAAAGGGATTAAATTACATAGTAAGTGTTCGTATGAGGTGATATGTCAATGCAGCGTCAACTTATTTCTCTTGGGTTCCTTGACCCGTTTCTAGACAGTAATCTTGGACTTTAAACAAGCCCGCCTAATGCCAATGAAAAAGAGGCCTAGAGGGTCACACACTAAGTGTATTCAAGTATATCAAGTAAAATAAAGATTATTCTCGTACGTGGTTTAATAATTATTCAAGGAAGCCTATATCATTTTAATGATTGGAGAAAGAATGAAATGAAAAAAATATGTACACGCCATGTATTAAAGATTACACGTCGCGTAGTTTTTCATGGAAAATAGGTACATGTCGTGTATTAATTATTACACGTCATGTAGTTTTCTTTATGGAAAGGAAATGAATAAATGAAAACAAGATATACACGTTGTGTACATTGACTGTACACACAGTGCAGTTTTCAATGAAAAACAAGTACATGCCATGTATTTATTAATACACGCCGTGTAGTTTTTCTAGTCTGGATTTTGAGGATATAATATTGTTTTAAATGATTGTTGATGACCCTTTCTATCACAGAGTCTAAATGAATGAAAAGGAAAATTCCTTAGCATAAATTGATTCATCCTTTGAAGAAAACATCAAAAATTGACAAAGGCATGAACAAGGGTTCTTTTCCCTTTGGGTCACACAAGTTCCCTCATAGTCGCACAAGTACACTTGCACGTCGCCTAATGGTCGTGCAGGTGACTTACGTGCACTCTTTGAAATTTTCACCCAGGGTCTCTCTAGCCTATAAATACCCCTATGGGCCCCCCATTTAAAAAGAGACGAAAAATTACAAAAGCTCAGATTTGATCTCCTGGTGCCCAAGTCTCTCCTCAAAGTTTCCGAACACTTCTATGGTAATTTCTTACCTAGAACAGAAGATCTAAAGAGGGGAAGGAAGGACTAAGTGTTGAAACTCATCAACACTTGCACGCCTGGGTGGCGAACCCTTAAGGGAAATGGCCACACTAGCACGCCGCCTTACCCCTTCCACATAACATGAGCGCCTCTCGTCTGAAATTCTCCAAGGTTAGTATAAAAGGCTTGAGCCAAGACTCGCCCAAATTCTACCCTATGGATTGGCTGGCGCGCAAGTACCCATGTGTCGCACAAGTATACTTGTGCGACCAGGACTTGCACGCCCACACATTACTTACGTTCCCACGTAGTAGTTGCGTGCCCCTCTCTTTTTGGGTGCCCTTCCTGCTCATTTCATCCCTCTTACACCTATCCACCTCTCCTCTTCCGGATTAAACCTTCAGAATTCTCTCCAAATCCATTTATGGCATGATTTCCTTGTTGGTTTCCTTATCTGAAAGGAATTATATGGAACATCTCTCAAAACCCAGTGATTTACACTTCTTTATATCACTAAAGTTAGAGATTTCATTCATTCAACCTCATCCTTTAAGAAGAGAGAATCCTTAATTTGGGCCTCCTTTTCAGGAGTAATCCCCAGTCCAAATTCTCATTAATTTGGGAATCCTCCTTAGGAGTAAGCCCCAAGTCCTCATTAATTTGGGCCTCCTTTTCAAGAGTAATCCCCAAAGACCCCTAATTTGGGCATCCTCTTTAGGAGTAAGCCCTATTCATAATTCCCTTAACCTGGGCTTCCTTCTCAGAAGTAATCCCCAGTCTTAAAGTTCCCAAGTATGGGCATCCTCCCCAAAAGTAAGCCCCAACCATGGTTCTATTAACCTGGGCTTCCCTCTAAGGAGTAAGCCCCAGTCTTAAATTCTAAAAAAATGGGAATCCTCCTTAAGAGTAAGCCCCAAGTCCCTTAACCCGGGTTTCCTTATTAGGAGTAAGCCCCAGTCTTAATTTCTCTTAACCAGTCTTAATTTACTTTTGATATGGGCTTCCTTCTCAAGAGTAAACCCCAATCATGAGTCCCCTCCTAATTTGGGCATCTTCCTCATGAGTAAGAACCAAGTTAGAGTACCCAAATCTCCATGAAGTACATATACCATTATGGACCTTGTTCCTGGGTTTCTTCCCTGAAGTAAAACCCAATACTCATCTATTTTGGGTTGTCATACATACATAATCCCCACATCATTGCATATTTTGTGGCACAATTGCATGGGTTCACCAATACCTCTTGTTTCTCACACCGAGCATGACTCACGTGAGCTTAGAGTGTAAAAGTAATCATGACATCTTTTTTTGAGCCATCAATCTTGCATAAACATCATACTCTCTTACTCGAACTACGTGGGTTCTGATTCCTTTTCCAAAACAAAGGATACGTAAGTAGCGCATCCGTAGGTACGATCCAAACTCTAAAATAATCCATGTCCTTCCGAATGACAATAAACTTCAAGTGCCCCACTGAGTGGCTTTAAAACCATTATGGTTATTATAATGACCAAGATACTTTTATGTACTGAAGGATACCGTTGACTAAGAATCTCTAACAAATACAGATGATTCTCTATTGATGAAGAACCTCGAATACATATATAAGATTCTCTAAATTTCGTACATATCAATCATTGATTTTCATATATAAAGGAAAGCTCATTTTGTACATCATAATTAATAAGGATTCACGAACATAACTTAAATCTATAAAGAGAGTCTCGGAGTAGACAATAATTCCCCTAAAAAAGGTGTGATGAGTCCGACCTTTCATCCTCTCAACCAATGCAAAATATTAAGCCTCATCATTCCATAACTAATGAGCACCTACCTTTGGAAAGTAGGTCCAAATGAATATGGAATCATTGGATGTTTCTAGTTCTACGAACAAACCCGTTAGAAACCAATTGGAATGTTTGAACCTTCAATCAACGAGGTCATCCCCAATTCTAGAGGAAACAATAAAATGGTGAACGCGACTTGAATCCTTAACCAAATTAAAATGACTTTTTACCTATTTGTTAGGCCCCTATTTAAACTCAATGAGAGGGCCAACAAGATAGTCAATAACATATGTTCTCATCCAAAAGATGTAACAGCCGAATGTATCCTGATTATGTTTGTTGTATCAAACAGGAACTCTTTTCTGAGATCTTCTACATTACAAGAATGGATTTTCTTAAGTTCACTACTGTGAATACTTCTGCTATGAATACTTCTGCTATGAATACCTCTGCTGTGAATGCATTTGCTGGTACTCCTGCTAGATCGTCGTCCACTCTGAGGCCGACATCACCTACTCAGCGACTTCAATGCTGGGTATAAAATTTGTTGGTTAAGGAGTACCATCAAAATGGTACCATTCCAACTCTGGATACTGCTTGAAAATCCCTCCAAGTGAACAACTAACCTTGGTCATCTGGACAGTGACGACCAGTGATAAAGAAGCAGGCAGTTCTAACTACCGTCTCCAACCGTTTCGGGTCGTTATCCCCGGAACGCAATCACCATTCACTCCTGTATTCTGGGGAGGTGAATGAGTAGGTCCCTCATGGCCTTAATTCAAGGAGACAAGAGTCCTTCCTGAGGGATCCCATAAACAATCGCCACTAGACTCGTGCGGCAGTGCGCCCTCAACATGATGAGGGTATCATTTGCAGGCATTCGGCTCAGGTTCCTCGAAACCGAGCAGGCAAGACGAACCGCGAGAGGTGAAATATGGTCAACAGTGAGCAGGTTCTCATCTCTTCCATCTCCGGAGAAGTCCACTAACCTAACTTGGTGGCAAGAAACGAGCAGGCACACACACCCGTCCATTTTAATTTAGTTGTCCAGCATACTCATCTGGCAGCATCACGCCAATCCCGCCAGGCAATTCCGGCAGAGTACTATAGACAGGAACATACACCTGTTTATAAATCATCAGCTAGTCAGTAGGCTCGTCTGACTACATACAGTGAAGCCCGCCAACCCAATGTGTTGACAACTGGTAAACTGGCACATACACCTGCTTACACTCATCAATCCTACCAGCATCCTCTTCTGTTAGTATTGAAGGAAGCTCGTCAGCCATGTTCGGCGGAGTGCAATCAGTAGGCACATAAACCTGCTAGTATTGATCAAGCCTACAAACAGTCTCCTTTGGTAGCATTCGGAGAAGTCAGTCGGAAAGCTCCGGTGACAAATAGGAGTTAGACTCAACTCTCTACCTCCACACATGAGTACTGTCAGGATTCACTGATAGGAAAAGGAGGATGGAGAAGACACATACACCTAATCCAAGCACGGAATGGACGTATATCCTCGTTCCAGCAGCTAAAGTCACCAAGCATATTCTATCAATGGTGAAAGAGCAGAAGCAAATACCTACTCATATTATGGATGCCTGCCAGGATATTATAACAGCTTCAGCAGCATCTCAGGGAAAGACACATAAATATATCCCTACTAGTGGACTGAAAAATCAACAGTTCACTCTGGAAGATACACACACCTCTGTTCCAGTCCAAGAGGGTTGTGGGGCGTACTCCCCCATATCATACGGACAACCAAGTCAGGCACAAACACCTGGTTTGAGCGGAGATAATCAGCCTAACCTGATCATTTCTCCTGAGTAGGCACATACACCTTCCAAATTGAGTAAGAAGGCATCTAAGAAAGACCCTCCCAGCACAGTCAAGAAATCAAGGGTCATTCTGTGACAAGGCCTTACTCAGTTCTGGAGTTCTTAATACACTCATAAAACTATCTGTTGCAACTCAAGATTCTGGTCTCTCAGTTCCCAATAGTAGGAACATTAATTCTAAAGGTCTGCATCAGATACTTCCTCATAAAGGCTTGCTTCATGAAAATTCGGTTAATCTCGAAGTTTCATCTTCAGATGAGAGCCACAAGAACCCTCTGTGTGGTTAGAAGACCAAGGATCAAAATGTGTCATCTTTTTCTATAACCCACCACGGTGGTCCTCCCCATGATGATTAATTTAGCTACGAAAGTCCTCTCCGCAGTAGTGATTCACATTGCTTGGAAAATTCTCCAACAGACAATGTAGTGACAAGAAAGCCCTCTTATCTTGAGGCACTTGAAAATGTGAAGTCGGTCATGTCTAATGCTTTACCATTAGGAGGTGAAATACTTTCTCAACAAGAAGATAGCCCAGGGTGTAGGTTATTCTCTGAACCACCCATAAGTCATGCATCTTCTAGTTTGATCAGTTATTTCTCTACTAATCTTGTTGAATCCGATGAAGCAACAAGCAAGAACCATCTTTGGTCTAATCAGGTAGAATAATCTTCATTTAATTATAAAGAGGAAGTACTGAATATGAGAATAAAATTGGCAAAAGGTGAAGTTCCAGTTACTTTCTGGCCTTTGGCTGATTCACAGTACAACATTCCAGAAATGTTGACGGAAGATGGAATTCATGATAATCGTCTTAACATATGGAAAGTTTTTGGTCAGTTAAAAAAGAAAATATTATCTTATAATGAATATGAAAATCAAGTTAAGTTATATAAGGGTTACAACACCAAATTGATTTGGCATCTCTCTCAGTTTCTCGATATCCAAAGGCTGAAAAGCAACAGAGATCCCTTCAGCGTTCATGCCTTGGCACACTAAGAAGATTGAGCCATTAATTTCCAACGCCTCATCTGGTATTAATATTAGAGGATTGGGTGTTAATGGAGCGCTACATTTCACTGTACTCTTCAGTCAGCAAAGCCCAACGAAAATGGTTCCATGCATTGTTATTGCCCATATCCAGCCACATTCAATGGGTTTTGTTTGTAATCAAAAGCTTGCGCAAGAACAGGCTTCAACTAGTTCCTCCAAAAATCAAGCATATAGAGAAGAAGTTGTTGAATTACTCCTGCATCAAGAAAACAAGAATATTGAATAGGACTCTTGTTTTGAACAATCACATCACCAAGTGACAGAAGTGTTAGAAATCATCCAACGGTCTTTTGAGTCGGGTGATAAAAGTGGATGCAGGTTGATGCATCCAGCTAATTTTTGGACTAAAGTTTGCAAGATCAGGAGAGATTTCAAGAAGGTCTTAGATATAGCATGTCAAGAACCACCCCATCTTGCCAGACTAGGGACTCTTTTTACCCAACCCTCAGAATCAACAAATAGGATTCAGGGAGTTGAGCAAAGACAGCAAGAAAAGCCCCAGTCCACTAGACTGGGGACTTTTTTAAATCCTCAATCCCTCCCTCATAAAAAGTCAGTATTCTCTCGATTGGGGAAGAATCCTCAAGAGGAACGAAGAACCAAATTATCAAGAGATTCCCTCCAAATTACGGTTCTTCAAGAAGTTCCTGAGGGATCGAATCAACAATAGGAAATGTCTCATCAAGGACATGGAAAAATACAATATCGCAGAAATATCGATAAAATAGATTCAATGAATTATGAATTAATTAATTTCATTAATGTCATTCTTGCTGATCCCCCAGATGAGGCTCACTCAGATGGATCAGATGAAGAGGTTTCTGCTCAAGAATTTGTATGCACAGACACAAATGAAGAAGGTGTGCGTACATGAAATCAAAGGATTATTCAGAAACTTGGTAATCCTTCAAGTAACCCACTTCCCCATCTCCTAGAGGGAGCCAAAAAGGGTAAAGGAAATAATCAGGTTACAAAACATTCCTCTGGATAATTCTAATCGCTCTCACTAGAGCAAAGATTTGCACAATAGAAGGAAGAAATGAAGGAATTGAGGAGGTTGAATGCAGAACTAATTCAAAGTAGTCTTCCTCCTAAGCGTGCTGGAGTTAGTCAGCCAAGGGAATTTGTTGTGGCTACTGAGATGGATCAATAATATCCTCCTCTATCAATACACCTTTCCAGGTCTAATCCTATGGGTCAAGTGCAACAACAATTGGTGGTGATACCATTAGTTGAAGTACCAGCCACCACATCTTTACCAGCTCCAGTCATTGCACCTGTTCAGATCCAAGCTCAACAGGATGTTTCTCAAAAGTTAATAACAACTATTGAGTCATTAAAATCTCGTTTGGAAGCTATGGAGGGAAATCGTGCTCAAATTCAACCAAAAAATAGAGCTGACCCTGAATGGGTTGATGCAATTCCTCCCCCATCAAATTTTGCAAGTACCACATTCCCAATATTTAATGGTTCAGGAGATCCAGAGCAACACTCAACACATTTTTTTTCTCGTTGTGATCCTATGATGGGAACCCTTCAGTAACAGGAAGCAGTTAAGCTCAGTTGTTTTGTACAGTCATTACAAGGACCTGCTTTTGTCTGGTACACAATCTTGCAATCCCGGTCAATTACCGGATGGGAGGATCTCTGCCAACAATTCCTTCTTCAATTCATCTCAATGTTTCCAAATACAATAGTTTTTTATCTTACAAACTGTAAGCAAAGGGAGAATGAAAGGGTTTTAGATTTCATTGCTCACTCGAAGGGATTAACATATTCCCTAAGCTTAGCACTCCCTCAAGAAGAATTGTTGCCAATCTGTGTGGAAACTTTATGTGATGATTTGCGCACACCGCTGATCCCTGTGAAATACACAGGAGGGTTTCAAGACCTTACTTCAATTGCTCAACAGATTGAAGATTCTCTTATAAAGACTAAGGATAAAGCTCGTGTAATTTCATCAGATCCAGGAAGGAGAATGGGTAAAGCAGAGACTGCAACAGTTATACTTAAACAAGCACATGTACCTGCTTCTACTTCAAAACCTTCATCTTCTCAAAGGGCTCCAACTCTTTAGTGTCAGCAACAGAGGATGTTTCATCAAGATGATCAAAGAGATCAAATATAGAAACAATTTGAAGATCTGAAGAGAAAAACATATTCATTTCGAAATGAACAAGTTCCTGGTTACTTCATTTCGGCTCTGGAAAATAATTTGGTTCAATTTCCAAGGCCCAAGAGGCCGAATAAGGAATTAGATGAAGACCGTCCTAATTATTGCCTGTTTCATCAGATGTTAGGGCATCCCATTCAAGAGTGTTTTGTTTTTAAGGACCTCCTGCAAAAAATGGTTGACTTGGGACAAGTCAAACTGAAAGGTTCTTCAGCTCAGGTGGAATGTGTTACTGCTACATTTATAGAGGAGGAAGGTGAGTGGAAAGAAATCAAGAACAAAAATACGCAAAAATATAATGATTGGATGGTCAGAAAAATGATCAACTGAACTCATGATATTTTGCGAACGAAATTGAAGAAACCAATTGTGCCTTCTTCCATGAATGTCACAGAAAAACCCTCTTCATCAGAGGGAAAATCCTCAAAGAAACGGCATGATTCGAAGAAAGAAGAAGAATTATAAGAAGATTACTATGTGTCAAATCCTAAGTTTTCTTTTACTCTGGCAGACTTCATTCCATCTACTTTAAATCCACGGGCACTGCCCCACCAAACAGCACAGCCTAAATAGGATAATCAGGTAGATTCTTAATTGGATGAAGAGTTAATCATCAGTTCTGTTAATATGATTCAATTAACAGTTCCATATTCCAGTCACAGTTTCGATTTTGATGAGCCCGATTTCTGTGAATCAAATAAAGGAATCCAAGGAAGTTACAGAGGCTCAGGATATAGGGGAAGACGTGGATCTTTCAGAGGCCACTATTCCAATTCTACCCCTTCTAGAACTGTGTATGCGGCAGAAACTCGTGGCAGAGCCCTTCAACGATCTCAACAAGAACAAGCAAGTTCTTCCACACAAGGAAGACATAGCCCTAGCACAATTATTCTGGAAGATATGTTAAAGGTTCCATCTTCGTCCTCTCAGCAACTAAATAGACCTAATCGGTCTAATCTTCCAAATTCAAGAGTGTTACCAACTCCTATCCTGGTATAAGATGCATCAACTTCCAAAGCATCTTATTCTAAGGTACCTGTGAAACCACATGTTCATGTTGGGAAACGCATACCTTTGGATAAAAAGTATGATGTATTGAAACACATGGCCCAAGTACCAGAAAAGTTATCAATTTTGGATGCCTTGAATTTATCAAAGGATCTTCAGGATGCACTCATTGAGGCTTTGTCGAGTCCTCAGCAGTTTGAAAATGAAATTGATGCGGCTGAAACCTACCATGTTGAGAATAATCCTGCAGAATACCATGCAGTGATATCTTTCACAGAGAAATATGAAGATGATGCCGTGCATGGACATATCAGACCTTTATTCTTATCTGAAAAGGTAAATGGTGTATATGTCTGAAGAGTCTTCATTGATAATGGTTCAGGAGTCAAACTCATCCCCATTCGTACACTTCGTCGATTAGGCCTCACGAAATCTGATTTATCTCCTTCTACTTTGATGTTATAGGGATATGATAAAAATTAACAAGAACCACTGGGTGAGATTACACTTAGAAATCAGTTTGGAGATCTTGTATCGAATTCAGATTTCATGTTTTTTGATCAAGATTCAGCCTTCAACATCTTTCTTAGTAGACCCTGGCAACATCGGCATGCGGCTATCCCTTCATCATACCATCAATGTCTCAAATATTGTTTTGATGGTCAAATTGGGACATTGTATGGTGATAAATCCATGTTCAAGACATGTGAATCTCAATACATTGAGGTGGAATTCTATCACATGAAGGGAAATGAGAAATCCACAATAAGGGAGATTACCAAAGTTAATGCTCCATATGGTTGGGAAAAGATTCTAGTAAACCCATTTACACATGTGAGTGCAAATTATGTGTTGCCTATCAGTCAAATTGACAGGATAGACCCAAATCAAAATACTCTTATGGAAGCCTCCATAATTTCAATCACGGCAATCAATCCAGACATCATGGGAGAAATTGGTGATCCACCAAGCAATGATGAAAGCTTAAATGGATATGTCTTCATTTCATCTGTTGAAATTCAACAAGACTATACTTCGCCAATCAGGCCAGATCAAGTTATAGCAATTTCAGAGGTAAATGATGATGTCGATTCTCAATCCATCGTCTCCTCTTTGTTACCCAAAGAATACCCTTCATCATCTATCGGGTCAAAAATGGAAGCTTCTTCTTCAAGATGTTCAAATATTAACATCTCTTCTGATCATGAAAATTATACTTCATCATCTACTATGCAATTAGAAACAGAAGAAATATCACATGTTAAAGAAGAAGAAGAAGATCTTAGGGATGCTCCTCTAGCATTTGAAGAGGGTATCTCAATCAACGTGGATGAACTCAAAGAGATAAATTTGGGTACAAAAGAAGATCCACACCCCACTTTAATTAGTACGGCCATGACTCTTGAAGAGAAAGAGATGTATATTTCCTTTCTAAAGAAAAATTGAGATATATTTTCTTGGAACTATACAAATATTATAGGGATTGATCCTGATGTTACCACTCATCGTTTGGATTTACCAGAAGAACATCGAGGATTCAAACAAGCCGCTAGAAGAATACACCCAACCTATGCTTCCAAAATTGAAGCTGAATTGGATAATCTTATCAAAGATAACTTTTTCAAAGAAGTTCAATATCCAAAATGGTTGGCTTATATTGTCCTAGTGAAAAATAAGAATGGGAAAATTAGAGTTTTCATTGATTTCAGAGATCTTAATCGGTATTGTGCTAAGGATTATTTTCTAGTACCAATTATAGAACTCTTAATTGATGCAACAGCTGGCTATGATGCACTTTCCTTCATGGATGGATATTTTGGATATAATCAAATCCGAATGGCTCCTGAAGATGAGGAATCTACAGCCTTTAGATCCCCTCAGGGTGTGTATTGCTATCAGGTAATGCCCTTTGTCCTGAAGAATGCAGGCGCAACATATCAGCGTTCCATGAATCATATCATCAAACCCTTTTAGGGAAGTTTGTTGAATGTTATGTGGATGATTTGGTGGTTAAATCCAAACAATGTTCTAATCACTTGGCTGATTTGGAAATCATATTCCACAAACTTCGGCAACATAATTTGAAGATTAACCCCTTAGAATGTGCTTTTGGGGTAACCTCAGGAAACTTTATCGGCTTTTTTGTACGATATCGTGGTATCAAAGTCGATCCTATGAAGACAAAGCCAATCCTTGGTATGTCACCTCCTCGAAATTTGAAATATTTGAGAGGAATTCAAGGACACTTAACCTATATTCAGCATTTCATCGCCAATTTGGCAGGAAAAAGTTTACCCTTCACCAAATTGATGAAGAAGGGAGTCACTTATCAGTGGATTGAATAATGTCAAGAAGCATTTGATATTCTCAAGAAGTATCTCTTGAGTCAGCCGGTATTAATGCCACCAGTTTAAGGAAGACTACTTATCCTCTATATGAAATCTCTAGAGCGATCATTGGGTGCCTTTATTGCTATGAAGAATGATGTTAGGAATGAAAACAGCCTCTACTATATCAGTCGGACTATGCTTGAAGCAGAAACCCAATACTCAAATATTGAGAAGTGCTACCTAGCATTATTCTTTGCAGTTAAAAAGTTGAGACACTACCTGCAACATCACGAGGTCCAATTGGTATCTCACAATAACCCGCTCAAATCCATCCTTAGTCGTCCAATGCTTACAGGACGTCTGGCAAGGTCAGAAGCTATCTTGCATCAATTTGATATTCAATATGTGTCTCAAAAGGCAATTAAGGTCCAAGCTCTGGCTTATTTACTTGAAGAACACCCTTCAGTGGAAGAAAAATCTTCAGATATTGAACTCCCTGATGAGGAAGTCTTCTCTATTCAAGAAATTCTTCAAACATGGGAAATGTACTTCGATGGTGCTTCCAGAAGTCCAACAGGGAGGAAAATGTAAAATCCTAAATTCAACAAAGTTGGCTTAGGAATTGTGCTCATTTCTCCAGAAAAAATAGTGCTACCTTATTCCTTATCATTGTTGGGAGGCGGTACAAATAATGAATTAGAATACCAATCTCTCATCACAGGCTTGGAGTTGGCACTTCAAGAACAAGTGAATCACTTAAAGGTGAAAGGTGATTCAGACCTGGTAATCAAACAAGTCAATGGGGATTATGCCATCATAAAAGAAGAACTAATTCGTTTGTATAGTTACATCAGAGTGTTAATAACAGAGTTTCCTTCGGAACCGACATTTTCTTATGTCCCAAGATCACAAAATTCCCAAGCTGATGCACTGGATAATATAGCCACAGCTCTGGTAGATCCAAATCGGGATTAGAGAACCATCATTATTGCCCACCTTCGTACAATTTCACCTTATGTTCAAGCCAAAATAGAGGAAATTGATGAAATTAGTCCCATATCTGAACCATATGGTCATACTACAGGATGGATGACACCTATCAGGGAATACCTTCAAAATGGAACACTTCCACCTGATAGATCTAGGAAAGAACAATTCCAGAGACATGTGGTCAATTTAACTCTTTATGATACCCCATATCACTTAGAGAAAGTTCTCTACAAATGTGGTTTTGATGGAGTTCTCTTAATATGCATCGATGGTGAAGAGACAATGGATGTCATGAAATAAGTGCATGCAGGAGTCTGTGGTGCCCACCAGTCTGGACACAGACTATCTGATCAAATTCGAAGGCTTGGATACTTTTGGCCTTCAATGATACAAGATTGTGTTTATTTCACAAAGAAGTTTCATTCATGCCAAGTAAATTCCAACTTAATTCATCAACCCCTAGATTTTCTTCATACAGCTAAATACTCATGGCCATTTTCCACATGGGGAATAGAGGTAGTGGGACCTTATCCCTCAGCTACATCCAAGTAGTTGAAGTATATTCTTACTGCTACTGACTACTTTTCCAAATTGGAAGAGGCAATACCTCACAAATAAGTCAGTTTTAAATGCATTGTTAGCTTCATCAAGTCTAACATCATTACCAGATTTGGTGTCCCTCATACCATATTGACGGACAATGGCACCAACTTCTGTTCATTCGAGGTGAAGAGCAAGTATCAAGAATACAACATCAAATCCAATCATTCATCTTGGTATCATTTAGAAGCCAATGAACAGATAGAAGCTTTCAAGAAGACTCTGTCAAATATACTGTGAAAGATGGTGGATAAAGATAAGAAGTCATGGCCTGATAAACTCTTTCATGCTTTATGGGCTTATCGAACTACCACCTGCACTAAAATGCGGTCAACTCCATATTCATTGGTATATGGAATGAAATCAGTCTTACCAATTGAGGTTCTACTACCCTCGCTTAGAGTATCCATTTGTGATCAGTCATCTACAGATGAACAATCTCAAAAGAGATTGGATGAATTGGAACGGTTAGATGAGAAAATATTGTGCACCCTGCACCACTTGGAAGTCTATCAGAATCGAATAGCACGAGTTTTCAACAAAAAAGTTTTTCTTTGTTCATTCGTTCAGGGAGAATTGGTATTAGTTCTCAGAACTCCAATGATAACAGGAAATAAACCTCCCAAGCTTGAGCCAAAATGGGAAAGACCTTATTCAATACATAAGGTCTACTCTAATGGAGCTTATTCTATAATCTCAATGGATGGAGAACTCATCACTACTCCAACCAATGCCAGTTTTCTAAAGAAATATTTTGTATAAATACAAAATATAGTAAGGGTCCATGCATATGACTTTAAACTATTAGCACTTATATCCAACCTGACATTAAACTGTGACATCCAAACTACATGATGTTAAACTGTACAGAAGTCCCTTACATCTAGCAAGATGTTAAACTGCATAACCAAGGGTCAATGCATATGACTTTAAACTATTGGCACTTACATCCAACATGACATTAAACTATGACGTCCAAACTACATGACGCTAAACTGTACAGAAGTCCCTTACGTCCAGCAAGACATTAAACTGTATAACCAATGGTCCATGCATACGACCATAAACTATTTTCACTTTCACCCAACACAACATTAAACTATGTCCCTTTCATCGTCCTATATGAAATTAAACTATACAGAAATGGTCCATGCATATGACCTTAAACTATTCGCACCATCGTCCAACACGACGCTAAACTATATCGTCCCTTTTCCATCCAATAAGACGTTAAACTACGTCCTCATCGTCCTTACTGCATGACATTAAACTGAACAGTCCCCCTTTCGTCCAACAAGATGTTAAACTATATTTTCCCCATCGTCTTAGCTACAATACGCTAAACTGTACAATACCCTAATTCGTCCTACATGACGTTAAACTGTATTTGGTCCCTGCTTCATGACAATAAATTGTGCAGAACCAATAGTCCTAACTACAAGACTTTAAACTGTGTAGTCCCTTTATATGTCCTACATGACATTAAACTATGCATCTTTAAGGTTTTTGTTACCTCTTGTTTATCACACTGAGTATGACTCATGTGATCTTAGAGAAAATTTCAACCATAACACCCTCTCTGGGCCTCTAACCACGCGTAAGTCCCAACACCATTTTTTTAGGTTGTTGTCCCCAAGAAAAACTTGATCACAAATTCATTCTTTAATTGAACTATGCGGACTTTGATCCTTTCCTTCTATGCTGGGTATGTAGGCAACCTCCCAAGGTTCAAGCCCAAAACCAATCTCTTCACATTGGTTCACCTTCGTCCTTGCTATACGATGTTAAATTGTACAACTTTTTTTTCCTATATGACAATAAACTACAATATTCTTTGATACCCTCACCTAAGAGGGAATCATTATTTATATTGATTTTCAATCATGTTATATTTCAAAGACTATGTGAATACATGGTAATGCATGAACCTTTTATCTTGGGTCAAACCATCATTGCACTAAAGTCCCCTTTTTACCCTTCACTTGTACAAACCAAATCTGTACAGAGGGTATTTCTAGAACTACGTGGGCTTGATTCCCATCCTTATGGGATACGCAGGAACAATCGAGTGTCCCTCAAATCCAGCCCCAAGTCTTTGGGCCTAACCCCAAATTCCACTTTTAGTCCCCTGGCTGAAAAGTCCCCATGAATACACAAACTGTGTATTTATTATAATGGTCTGAGTTTTATGACCCTAAACTAAGATCTCCCACACTTTCATCCCACACGACGTTAAACTGCATTTCAAGAACTACGTACGGCTTGATTCCCATCCTTATGGGATATATAGTGAAGTCCAATATTTCAAATCAGGATCTAGCCACAACATGATTATGGTTAGCATTGATCTGTGTATCACTGAATACATCGGACAATGCCCATCTTTATGTGTCATAATCCTAGTCTTAAATACTTCCAGATCTTCATAACCCTTTTCGTGACTTATGGTCACAAAATTTTCAATTTCTGATAATTCTTTTGCCTGAACATGCAGCGCGTGCCCTTATGCGGCCTTGCATAAACAGTCTACATAACAGACATGTCATCCAAAAGATGCTATTATTTGAATATACAACTAATGCCCTTAGGCGGCCCTGCATAATTCAACCCCCTAACAGGTTTGTCAAAATAGTGGTAACTTCATTCTTGGGAATAAAATCTCTTTTTCCTTAGTAGGCTTAATGACAATATGTTGGGATCCACAAAAAAAGGGCCATCCTTAACATATCTATCCCATACTCTTTTTCATGATCTGAAAGTATTCAAGTCTAAGGTTTATATTTCCCTTCCCTATGTTTGGGTCAGACCTTCATAGGAGTGACATTCATCCAATTCTTAGACAATCTTGGTTGGAAATATCTTCTCCATATTCAAGTACCTCTCTCCATACAACAAACTCTATGCTTTGGAAATTTTAAATCTCCATAAACTTCCACTGGCTTTTTAGTAGTAGAAAAGTAAATTTCTGAGAGTTCTTTTGCCTGACTATGTATCACGTGCCATTAGGCGTCCTTGCATAAATAGTCTACATAACAGACTTGTTAGCCAAAAGATGCTATTATTTTACTATGTAGCCAATGCCCTTAGGTGGCCCTGCATAATTCAACCCCCTAACAGGTTTGTTAAATAATGGTAACTTCATTCTTGGGAACTACTTCTTCTAATGTCTTTTAGACCTTTTTTGTATCATTCCTCAGATTCAAAATTTCTTAAGTCATAGTTTACATGTTTTCCTTCATACTTGAGTGTGGTAATATGTTTTTAGATAAATTTTCAAGGAATTGAGTCAATTTTAACCCATTCGTTCAAAGCTATTTCGACCTTAAACATTAGCCTTTTTAGTTCCGACGTGGTTGACTTTAAACTACCCACAAAAGACAAGGGAACTCTGAATAAAAGTCAAGTTCCATCTCACTAAACATACATTTTGTATGATTTAGGTAATATTGAGATATTAAAAGATTCAAAGTTTGTAGGGTTATTTATTTTATAATAAACCTAGTAAAAATAAAACTATGCTTACTAGGCCCATTGGCTTAGGTAAAAATCTAAAGCAGGTAGTGGGAAAATGCATGCACAGATGATTGAATATGAAAGTGTTTTTCATTGATGCACAAGAGATAGAAGGACATCCATAGACTGGAGTCTCTTCTCTTTTTCAATAATTACAAGAGGCTTTCAACATAACTCTTCAATTTATTTACGGCATCCCGAGCTTCATCAAAAACCACCTGGAATTTATTCATTTCAACTGGATACAATAAGAGATGTATACCAACTCTTCTTGAAACAATTGTAAAAGAATATTCTTGAGTGCGGTTTGAGAAAATTTTCTTCTAATCAAACAGTGACTCTGTTTCTGTCCAAGAGACTTGGAAGATGGATACATGGATTTCAGAATGGAGCATTGGAATTAAAGATCCATTTGGAGAGAGTGCTCTTTTTAGATATTTTTTCTAATTTCATGATAATATTCTCTCCATCAACCGGCAGTGGAAAATATATCAGCCCATGGTTTACCATTTTCATATCTGTAATGAAATGGCAGGATGGAAAATTTTGAAAGTTCACACCATTGTTGCTGCTCTTAATGCACAGAATAACCGAAATATAGGAGTAACAGTGCAGCTGCATCTCAGGGAAATAGTTCTTTACATCTAGAACGTTGACTCCTTGCAGATGACCATAGCCATACAGAGGCAGGTAGATGCTCTGTGGGAAATTAAGATGATACTTCTTCAAATACTTATCCAAATATGGGAGAGTGTTGTCGCAGACGGTATAGTAATCATAGCCAATGATGCTCATCATATCATCAATCTGTTTGCTGGCTAGTTCGTCAGCCATTCCAATTCTCTTGGGAACCATTGAATTTGTACAAAAGTTGAATTAATTAACTCTTAAATGGGTTTATTTTTCATAAAATTTGTGAAGAAATTCAAAAAAAAAAGGAAAGGCATTAAGGCACGCAAGTCTAATCTTGGCGCGCAAGTATGGATGTGTTGCGCAAGTATGATGTGCCATGCAGGTTTTTGGCGCGCAAGTCCAAATACCTTGATAGCAGCGCGATAGTGGAGAAATAACGGAAAATAGAGAAACTTGCATGACAAAGACAACTTGCGTGGCGAGAGCTCGAAATCCTGAAATTCAGTTCTTTGTGTGAGAATGGCCACCTATATACAGGCCAGGCCGCACCCCTACGCTCCTAAATCCAGTACGCCTAAAGCCAGCACGCTCAACACCTGCGTTCCACCCTCTGTGTGCTCAACACTTGCGCACTGCCTTTCCTTTGGTTTTCTTCTTTTCCTTAGAGTCACATCCTCATTTCTTTCAGATCCAACTCTGAGGGGGGGACTTTTGTTGATGCTCTTTTCCATCACAGAGTCTAAACAAATGAAAAGGGAAATTCCTGATCATAAATTGATTCATCCTTTGAAGAAAACATCAAAAATTGACAAAGACATGAACAAGGGTTCTTTTCCCTTTGGGTCGCGCAAGTTCCCTCATAGTCGTGCAAGTACACTTGCGCGCTGCCTAATGGTCGCGCAGGTGACTTGCGCGCCCTCTTTGAAATTTTCACCCAGGGTCTCTCTAGCCTATAAATACCCCTGTGGGCCCCCCATTTAAAAAGAGATGAAAGATTCCAAAACCTCATATTTGAGCTCCCAGCTCCCTAGTCTCTTCTCAAAGATTTTGAACACTTCTAAGGTAATTTCTTACCTAGAACGAAAGATCTAAAGAGGGGGAGGAAGGCCTAAGTATTGAAACTCATCAACACTGCGCTTGGGTGGCCAACCCTTAAGGGAAATGGCCACACTTGTGCGCCGCCTTACCCCTTCCACCTAACATGCACGCCTCTATTCTGAAATTATCTAGGGTTAGTATAAAAGGCTTGAGCCAAGCCTCACCCAAATTATACCCTAAGGATTGGCCGACGCGCAAGTACCCATGTGTCACACAAGTATACCTGCACGAATAGGACCTGCGTTCCCATGCAGTACTTGCATGCGCCTCTCTTTTTGGGTGCCCTTCTTGCTCATTTCACCCCTCTTACACCTATCCACCTCTTCTCTTCAGAATTAAGCCTTTAGAATTCTCTCCAAATCAATTTATCGGATGATTTCCTTGTTGGGTTCCTTATATGAAAGGAATTTTGTGGAACATCTCACAAAACCTAGTGATTTACACATCTTTATATCACTAAAGTTAGAGTGTTCATTCATTCAACCTCATCCTTTAAGATGAGAGAATCCTTAATTTGGGCCTCCTTTTCTGGAGTAAGCCCCAAGTATCCTAATTTGGGAATCCTCCTTAGGAGTAAGCCCCAGTCATAATTCCCTTAACCCGGGCTTCCTTCTCAGGAGTAAGCCCCAGTCTTAAAGTTCCCAAAAATTGGGCATCCTCCTCAGGAGTAAGCCCCAACCATGGTTCTCTTAACCAGGGCTTCCTTCTCAAGAGTAAGACCAAGTCTTAAAGTCTAAAAATATGGGAATCCTCCTTTGGAGTAAGCCCTAAGTCCCTTAACCTGGGTTTCCTTCTCAAGAGTTAGCCCCTGTGTTAATTTCTATTAACTAGTCTTAATTTACTTTTGATTTGGGCTTCCTTCTCAGGAGTAAAACCCAATCATGAGCCCCCTCCTAATTTGTGCATCTTCCTCATGAGTAAGCCCCAAGTTAGAGTACCCAAATCACCATGAAGTACATATAACTTTATGGACCTTGTTCCTGGATTTCTTCCCTAATGTAAAACCCAATACTCATCTATTTTGGGCAGTCATACATACATAATCCCCACATCATTGCATCTTTCATGGCACAATTTTTTGGTTTCACCAATACCTCTTGTTTCTCACACCAAGCATGACTCACGTGAGCTTAGATTTTTGAATTAATCATGACATATTTCTTGGAGCCATCAATCATGCATAAACATCATACTCCCTTACTCGAACTACGTGGGTTCTGATACCTTTTCCAAAAAAAAGGATACTTAGGTACCCCATCAGCGGGTACGATCCCAACTCTGAAATAATCCATGTCCTACAGAATGACAATAAACTTTAAGTTCTCCACTGAGTGGATTTAAAACCAGTATGGTTATTATAATGACCAAGATACTTTTATGTACTAAAGGATACCATTGACTAAGAATCTCTAAGAAATAAAAATGATTCTCTATCGATGAAGAACCTCAAATACAAATAAAAGATTCTCTAAATTTCCTAAATATCAATCATTGATTCTCAGATCTAAAGGAACCCTCATTTTATACTTGGTAATGTAATAAGGATTCATGAATATAACTTAAATCTATAAAAGAGCCCCAGAGTAGACAATAATTCCCCTAAAAAGGTGTGATAAGTCCGACCTCTCATCCTCTCGACCAATGAAAATTCCTAAGCCTCATCAGTCCACAACTAATGAGCACCTACCTTTGGAAAGTAGGTCCAAATGAATATGGAATCATTGGATGTTTCCGTTTCTACGAAAAAACCTGTTAGAAACTGATTGGAATGTTTGAACCATCAATCAACACAGTCATCCCCAATTCTAGAGGAAACAATGATATTTATTATAATCAGCATGGGAGAATTTCAAGGAATTAATTATTCGAAAAGGGGTTTTAAATAAGAGTCAATAAAATAAATAAAACGCATAACGCGTTTATTTATTTTCATAACTCTACAACCTCAAACCTGATTATAAATATCCTCACAACCCCAATTCTTTTTCGACACAAAAGAAAATTGTTGTGCACAACAACTCTGGAGAGTTCTTTCAAGGCCGAAAGAACCTCTTCCTCCAAGAACACTCTCAAGACCGAGAGAGATCCTCTTCCATCGGATCAAGACGATCTACGACGGACAACGCAAGCAATATTTTCTCCACGCTAACACCCGGAGCCTCCTTTGGCGACGTCCCGAGATACGAGGTACACATGTGGATCATCTCTAGAGGAAGTCTACACTTGGCTTTTGCGACGTAACGACGAATCACATCAAAACATGATAAAGAACATCAAAGAAGAAAGTACACCCAAAAGGTATTTCTTTTCAATTGATTAAATTAATTATAATCAACCTGTAATGATCCTACTTTGTGGTTCTGGTACTTTCCTTTTCTTTGTCCATTTCTGTGATTCGATCCATGGGGACTGGCATTTATCGTCGTATTGATCCCGGATTGATCATTGTTAATGAAAAAAATCCAAGTGGTCACATCCACCCATGCGCTTCCGATGCACCTGGAACCTTCAAATGGTATCAGAGTGAGGTTACAACATTGATTATAGTTATTTAATTTCCATTGATAATTTACACATTTATATTTGATTCAATTTGAAATAAATCGTTCTATAAATCTGAATAAACGATATCTGTTCTTCCTCCTTCATTTATCAATTCACATCACCAAAACAACCTTTTAATTTTAATTTTGATTAAAATAAAAAACGATGAACTCATCTGGAAGAGTCCCTCTTTCTGTCTGTACAATATGGGATTACATGGCGTGTAATTAAAACTACATGTCGTGTACTTAGGTTCAACGAACCGGCTCTGGTCCACCAAACCATGCTGTGTGAATTGAATATGCCTAAGTATTAATCACGCCGTGTTGACCTGAACTGATCGGCGCGTGGAATTCGAAATACATGGTGTGTATATTGGAGCAACATGCCATGTAGTCCGTTCAGGCCCAAGTGAAACTGTGTACAAGGATAAGAAGCGTACCGTGTTCACGGGATCGCCAGGCTGGTTACCGCGTAACAAGGAAGTACACGCCGTGTATGATTTATCTACACGCTGTGTACTCCAATATTTCCAATGTACAGAAAACATACCAAAGACCATGGCGTGTACTTTGGATAAAGAGTGAAAAGATATACACGCCGTGTAATTATAAACTACACATCGTGTACTTTCCATAAATGGAATTTCACCAAGTTTCCTCCAATGTACAAAGACTTGTACAAGGAATATAGATGAGAAGAATCTCAAGGAAATTCATAAATGAATTTAAGATAAAGAATTGATTAATTATAAGATCGTAATTAATTGAATTCGAGGGTGACTTATCTTAAATGAAAGAATGATTAAAAGAATTTGAATTCTAAATTTGCGTAAATGTCGTTGCATGCTATGGATGATCATGAGCTAGACCAAAGACCCTTTGTATGTCTATGGTTTCATTTAAATTAATTTAATTTAAATTTTTTGGGTTACGATCCTTCTTCCAATAAAATGTAGGGAATTTGTACCCATGGTTTCTTTAATGTAAACCCATGTAATGGAGGATCTCCCAAGATAGAGGAGATGGTTCAAATACTGATGCCAAGGAGAAACCGATGTAAGAAGATACAAATGTGGACATGTGGGAGCTGTAAAACACAAACCACTGGGTTCAAGGTGTTTTTCCCTAGGTCAAGGTTAGCTTATCAATACCTCTAGATAAGCTAACCAATAGAAGCTCATGATCATGCCATCTTATTTTATTTTTGTCTAAATTGCATGGTTTATTTATTAGGCATGTGTTGTCGCGATCACATAGTTAATAAAATGAACAAGCATGCAAAGATGGAATAAAATAAAAACTGGACTATGAGTAAACATTATCAGAACATGGTTAATCACTTATGCAAGCATAACTTAATATTAACAAGAATGTGATAATGAAAAACTACGTATGAAGGATTAAAATCCCTCAATACCATATTAAGTTAGACTTAGCCTTCGGTTACCTGATTAAGGGAAAGACTCAATAAAACTTTGTGTTTGACCAACCCTTTTTGGGACACTTACTTTTATAAAGGAATCCCTTATGAAAGGTTTCGGGTTGACTTAACCATATTACATCAAGAGGAGTAGCCCTTGCTAGACTTGATGTAATATTGGAGGCACGAGTTGAGGAAATCCAAGTCAGGATTTCAGGATTGGGGAGTCCACTCAACAGATCAAGGAATTGTAAGCTCACAGTTGGCAAATACCTACCTACCTAAATACCTTTAAATAGCTTGACCAACCCTTGTTGGGGTTATGCAAAGGGGAATATGGATACTTTCCACTAGAATGTCAAATCAACTGGAAATTCTGAGTTCAATGGTGAGGGCCATTAGGACTTGATAAAATAGTGGGAGACTTAATAAAATTTATTATTTCTCATAAAATGTAATCAAGAAAGTACTGATAAATCTGCTCTTTTAAATTGTAGAATCAAAATGACAAACACATAAACCACATTTTCTCTGCGATCAATTCTAGATAAAGACAACATCCTCACTGGCAGTAACTTTCAGGAATGGTTTAGGCACCTTTGGGTTATCCTACGCCATGAACGGATGTTTTACGTGCTGGATTCTTCACTTCCTGATTCCCCTGCCCCAGGGGCGAGTGATGAAGATTTCCTAGACTATGATCAACATTTGAATGATGCACTTGACGTTCAATGTTTGATGCTATCATCAATGTCTAGTGATCTCATGAAGTCTCATGAATACATGGATACCTATAGAAAGCTCGAGCACCTTCATGGTCTATACTAGGAGAGAGAAAGATAAGACAGGTTTGAGATCTCCAAGGATCTATTTCAGAGAAAGCTTAGAGAGGGTGCCCTAGCTGGGCCTCATGTAGTCAAGTTCATTGGCTACATTGAGCACTTGGAGATTCTAGGGTTTAAAATCCCTGAAGAACTGGGTACTGATCTCATTCTCGCATCACTCCCCCAGAGCTTCTCAAACTTTTTTGTGAACTTCAACATGATCAACATTGAGAAGTCTCTATCTGATCTTCTTATCCTTATTCTCCAAGTGGACAATGACATGAAGCGTGAAAAGCCTTCTGTCCTCATAGTGAATAAAAGGAAAGGGAAGGTGAAGAGATTTAATCCTAAAGCTTCTTCAAGGCCTTCTAAGAAAAAGGAAGATCAAAGGGGAGGCAAAGGAACAGGATGTTGTTTGTTTCGCATGTGGCAAGAAGGGCCACTAGAAGAAAAGCTGCACTCAGCCAAGGAAGCAAGGGGAAGCTTCAGGTGCGTTTGTTATCAAATGCAATCTATCTGTTTCTTAAAATTTGGGTATTAGATACTACTTGTGGTGCTCGCATCTGTATCCAAATACAGTAACCAAGTAGATTCAGGAAGATTGATCGAGGGGAGGTAGATCTACGAGCAGCCAACGGAGCCAGAATTTTTGTTGTAGCTGTAGGGGACTACCACCTCACATTGCCTATGGGGATGGTCTTGGTTTTGAAAGGATGTTATTATGTACCCTCTGTAACCAAAAACATTATTTTAGTATCCAGATTAGATACTGATAGTTTCATCTTCAAGTTTGGAAGTGGATGTTGTTATTTTTATAAAGATAACATTTGTTTTGGTAGGGTACATTTATATAACAACCTTTATGTGTTAGACTACACAAACCATGTAATGGAAATCGATAACAAAGTTAATTCACATGACTCATACCACACCCAACTTTGGCATCACCGGCTAGGTCATGTCAATGAGAAACGTTTGACAAAATTACATCAAGATGGGTATTTAGATTCTTTCGAACTAAAACCACTTGGTGTATGTCATGCATGTCTACAAGGAAAATGACCAAAGCCCCATTTAGTGGGAAAGGTGAAAGAGCTAAATAGCATCTAGAATTAGTTCACACAGATGTGTGTGGACAATTTCCTGTTGAAGCAAGGGGTGGGTTCTCGTACTTCATAACTTTTACTGATGATTTTAGTAGATATGGATATATCTACTTAATGAGGTATAAGTCAGATTCTTTTGATCGGTTCAAAGAATACAAGAATGAAGTTGAGAACCATCATGGTAAGAAGATTAAGAAACTCCTCTCAGACAGAGAAGGAGAATATCTTAATCAGGACTTCATTGATTTCTTATGAGAGTTTGGGATTCTATCTCAACTAACTCCTCCTTACACACCACAGTGGAATGGTGTAAGTGAAAGGAGGAACCACACCCTATTGAACATGGTGAGATCAATGATGAGTCATGCGAGTCTTCCATTATCCTTTTGGGGATATGCATTACAAACAGAAGTGCACATACTAAACCAAGTACCAACTAAATCGATAAATGGTATTCCATATGAGTTATGGAGTGGACGCAAAGCCATGTTATCAAATTTACATGTGTGGGGTAGCAAAGAATTTGTTAAGGCCTCTTCAGGTAACAAACTTGCACCTCAAGGCACAAAGTTTATCTTTATAGAATACCCCAAGGAAACAATGGGATATTACCTATACAACCCCTCAGATAAAAAGGTTAAAGTGGCAAGACATTCCATATTCCTTGAGAGGGAGCACATCTCCAAAAGAAATAGTGGGAGTGAGATAGACTTTGATTAAGTCGAGGCTCAAGTTACACAGGAGTTGGTACAAGAACAGATTCCACAAAGCCCCGTGGAAGAACAATCTGTTCCAGAGACACAAGAACTGCGTAGGAGCACGAGAGAGGTGAGAGAACCAGAACGATATGGTTTTATTGTCATCAAAGACGGTGACTCATTATTGGTTGACAATGATGATCCTCTAAACTAAAAGGAAGAATTTGAAGGAAAAGACGTATCCAAGTGGCAAGAATCCATGAATTCTGAAATGGATTCCATGTACTAAAACCAAGTCTAGATTTTGGTAGATCCACCAGTTTATGTAAAGCCTATTGGTAATAAATTGGTATTCAAGAAGAAACTGGACATGGAGGGGCAAGTCAGCACCTATAAGGCACGACTGTTTGCAAAAGGTTTTAGAAAATGTCAAGGAATTGACTTCGATGAAACTTTTTCACCGGTTGCGATGCTGAAATCCATCAGAATCCTATTGGCCATTACCGCTTACCATGACTTTAAATTTGGGAAATGGATGTCAAAACAACATTCCTTAACGAGAACCTCTAGGAAGATGTCTACATGAAACAACCTGAAGGGTTTGGGACTCCAAAGGATGCCAACAAGGTATGCAAGTTGCATAAATCCATTTATGGATTAAAGCAAGCATCAAGGTTATGGAACATTTGTTTTGATGAAGCTGTAATGAAATTTGGCTTTGTTAAGAATGAATATGTATAACGACCCGCACTTAATACATACATAATCTTGAATTTATTCAAGAAAACACTTCCTTTTACATTGAGGATCTTTTCATGTTTAGAGCTTTATAGAATTAAGACAAAACATTCATAACATTACACATTGTTACATAGTGGATACCATAAAATCAGTTTCCATTTTTCTCAGAATATAAAACATTAAAACTTAAAACAAGACTCCTTGAAAATTATTCAATATTTAACATGTCTTCCTTAATTGTATTACTCATCCATCAACCTATGAAAAATCATTTAAAAACTTGGGATGAGCACAAAAGCTCAGTAAGGTATTAAAAAGAAGGAGAAATCACATTATTCCATGAATACTCATAACGTATGAAAACATTTTTAAAAGACATGCTTTTCATCCTTAAATACTTACTTCGTGTAACATGAGATATAAAAAATATCCACACAAACATAAATATAATCATAGAGGTATCTTGGGTCATTACATACATAATCTTGTAACAATCTTGGCTACCTTAAAATTTTTAACCCTCATGCTACCTTACTTTGTGTAACCATCGTAGTTACACTTGGAGTAACCATACGGCCGACCTCCAACTTACTCATACCCAAGGAATTGGAGGGAAATATAGGTCCCACCCTCCATCATAAAAAATTCCCAATAACCAAAACATAATCATACAACATAAATAATAGCATAAAAACATTGCTTTTGATTATCGTAAAACAGAATTTTAAAAGAGGATTTTAGAAGAAAAGTCCCTTATAAACATCATATAATTGAAGTGAGAATTTATAGAGTGGAAGGAATATGTATATAATCTGTAAATAAACATTATTAAACATATTATAATCATAACTCATCACACAAACAATTTAAATACCACATAAATAACGAATTAGAATGTTAACCCAAAGAATGGAAATCAGGTTAAGAATTCCCTTACCTTAGGCTTGTCTTACTTAAATTTTGTTTAAACCTCATGTATAATGGTTAAAAGAGTGTTATTAGTATTTTACAGAAACATTTTCATGTTTATAAAATCTTATATGGTCATTTCATAACCTCATTTCACCCCTTAATTGTTAGTATTTTGTTCCTTGCATTATTTTGGGTGAGTTCTTTTGTGATTTTCACGATCGGTTCATGATGAATCGTTCTTGTTGATTGTAAGTGAAACTCTAGAATTGTAATGGATTAGTATTTACATATTTATAGTGCCATAAATTATACCATTTATCACTTTTATTCTTTATATGAGGATGATTCATTAGATAAAACATTAATGATGTTCGTTTAGATCATTTAAGTGGTTCTTTGATAATAACAGCCTCTTTTTGTCTTTTAAATTTGAAACCTGAGTACAAAAGAATTCCAGAACCTAATATGAGTCATAAAACATATATTATAACTTTTTTCAACCATATAAATGATTTCATGACCAGACTTGAAATAATTAATGGAAATTGAAAATACATCGTCCACGATGTCGGTAATTCGACACAAATGGACAATGTTTTTTGATTCTTTAAATAAGTGGAAGAGGAGAAGAATATGGATGAGGAATTTTCCATAAAAATGAAAACATAATGAATATACATGATTCTGGAGATTTCATGCCTCTTGGATAAGAGGGCGTGAGGAAAGAAGAAAAACGAATCATGAAATAAAAGGAAATCATGAGAAAGTTCTCACGAAAATTCAGCGGCCTAACGGCGTCACTTAAAATTTCATAAAAAGAAGATTGATGATAGGAATGGAATATCTCATCATTCATACAAAATTTGGACAGTAAGGGGAATATTTAATGAAATATCCCAACAAAAGGAATGGAAGAGAATAACAAAAAATGAAATAAAATAATGAAAATAAAAGAGGTTGTTTACCTCTTGATCTCTTCTCCTTGAGATCCTTCTTAAGGGATTTGATTTTAGTATTTTGGTGAGACCAGTAGCTCTAGAACGTGGGGAAGAAGATTGGAGAGGGAATTTGGCAGAAATTAGACAATTCTCAAGGCTTGAGAGGTGTGGGAGGAAGAGGGGAGTGAGGGTGGTATTTATAGTGGAGGAGGGGAGGTATTTTATATTATTTTAATCATTATTATAATATTTTTATCAAGACTATGAATAATCTCAAAACAAGTGGCCCTAAATAGTGATAATATCATGTGAGTTCGAAGCAAGTGTCCTTGCATCACTTATGATGTCATAAATAGTGAATTTTACTGATAAATTAATTATACGGTATTTTATCATATTTCACTATTCACCGAAAATTCAAGAGTTTCATAAAAATACCAAAAATTTACCCCCAACAATTTTTCGACGTGTATAATTCAAAAATGAACTCCATTTTTCAAAAATAATTTTCTAAATATTATTAATTTAATTTTTAAATAAGGTCACAGTTAATTCGAAAAATAACAATATTGAAGTGCAATTAGTTTTATGTGACAGTGGAAAATTAATTAAGATCCCATTATCCTATTTCCTTGGGAAAATAAAATAATATTTTTATTTACTATTCATGAGGTCATATTACTATTCATAAGGGTATGTTACTATTCACCAAAAAACAGGTTTGTTTCATCAGACTCTAAATAACATACTGAACACAATTGTAGATGACAGTTTCTTGAAATTCAAAACATAGAAGAAATAAAATTATATTTAAAGGATACTTATAAATATATACCTTAAACAAAATTTCAAGCATTTTCAAATTATTTTTAGAAAACCTTGGGATGTTACATTATCCCCACCTTCTTGAAATTTCATCCTCGCAATTTTATTTACTTATTAAACAACTGAGGGTATTTTTCCCTCATAGCATTTTCAGACTCCCATGTTGCTTCTTCAACCATGTGGTTTCTCCAAAAAACCATTACCTGGTGGATTGCCTTATTCCGCAATACCTGTTCTCTTCGATCAAGAATCTGAACCGGTTTTTCTTCATAAGAAAGGTTCTCTGCCAGCTGAACTCCTTCTAGGCTCAAGACATGTGATGAATCTGGAACATACTTTCTCAACATCAAAACATGAAAAACATTGTGTACCTGAAACAAGCTCGGAGGCAAAGCTACGTGGTATGAAACTGTTCCAACTTTATACAAGATTTCAAAAGGACCGATGAATCGTGGACTTAGTTTCCCTTTCTTACCAAAACGCATCACACCTTTCCAAGGAGAGATTTTAAGGAAAACATTGTCACCTACCTCGAAAGAGAAGTCTTTCCTTTTGTTATCTACATAACTTTTTTTCCTGCTCTGAGCTGTCCTCATGTGTTGCTGGATCATCCTCACTTTCTCAGCCACTTCTTCTACTAATTCTGGCCCCATCAACTTTGTTTCACCGACTTCATCCCAAAACACAGGAGTCCGACACCGTTTTCCATACAAGGCCTCAAAAGGTGCCATCTGGATACTGGAATGGAAACTGTTATTATAAGAAAACTCAACTAAATAAAGATGATGATCCCAACTTCCTTGATAGACTATTGAACAGATCTAAGCATATCCTCCAAAGTTTGAATCGTTCGTTCTGACTGCCCATATGATTGAGGATGAAAAGTTGTACTGAAATTCAACTCAGTGCCCAATGACTTCTAAAGTCCCTTCCAAAATTTAGAAGTGAACCTGGGATCTCGGTCAGACACAATGGAAAGAGGAACTCCATGTAACCTGACAATCTCCTTGAGGTACAATCGAGAAATCTGATCCAATGTCATTGTATCTCGAATAGAAAGAAAATGCGTAGACTTTGTTAGCCGATCAACAATAACCCAAATCGAATTGTTACCTCAAGAAGTCTTTGATAGTCCCACCACAAAATCCATGGATATATTCTCCCATTTCCTCTCTGGAACTGGAAAAGGCTGAAGCATCCCCTTCGGTAACTTCCGCTCTTCTTTAACCTGCTGACATGTCAAACATTTCATTGTAAAATCAGCAATATCTCCTTTCATACCATTCCACCAATAATACTCTTGAAGGTCTCTATACATCTTAGTACTTCCAGGATGAACAGAAAATGGAGAACTATGAGCTTTACACAATAATTCTTTCTTCAACTGTGAATCACAAGGCACACACAACCTTTTTCAAAATCTTAAAACACAATCTTTATCAATATTAAATTCTGTCAACTTACCCATTTTAACCAATTCTACCTTTTTTTGTAGCTCACGGTCTTCCCTCTGCGCTTTCATAATTCTGTCTGACAATGAAGACTACACTGAAACCTGAAACAAAAGAGAGGTATTCCCTGCACCAACAACTTCCAATCCAAAATTCATCAAATCATTAATCAAGGGATCATGTTCCAAATGTAGCATGGTTAATGATGCATGATGTTTCCGACTTAAGGCATCCGCTACTTTGTTTGTTTTTCCAGGATGGTAATTGATCGTGCAGTCATAATCCTTTATCAGTTCTAGACATCTTCTCTGCCTCATGTTTAATTCCTTTTGAGTGAATATATACTTTAGACTTTTATGGTCAGTATATATTTAGAATTTGGTTCCGTATAGATGATGCCTCCAAATTTTCAAAGAAAAAACCACAGCTGCCAATTCCAAATCATGTGTGGGATAATTTAGCTCATGAGGTTTAAGTTGTCTCAAAGCATAGGCAATTACTTGATCATTCTGCATCAAAACACAACCAAGTCCCTTCAATGAAGCATCACTGTAGATGACAAACTCACCATTCCGGGAAGGTAAGGCCAAAACTGGAGCATTCACCAATCTCTTCTTTAGTTCCTAAAAACAAACATCACATTCCTCTGTCCAAATAAATTTAACCCCTTTCCATGTTAACTTAGTTATCAGGCTAGATAACCCGGCAAAGTTCTTAACAAACCATCGGTAATAACTTGCTAAGCCTAGAAAATGATGAATCTCTGTAACATTTGTGGGTCTTGGACATTCATCAACTACTTTTGTTTTGGCAGGATCAACTGTTATTCCATCCTTATTGATAATGTGCCCAAGAAAAGAAATCTGTTGCAACCAAAAATCACACTTGCTTAATTTTTCATATAGTTTATTTTCTTTTAAAGTTTGTAAAACAACCCTTAGATGTCTTTCATGCTCCTCTTTATTTTTAGAAAAAACCAGAATGTCATCAATAAATACAACCACAAACTTATCCAAGAACTCATGAAATACTCTATTCATCAGATTCATGAATACAGTAGGTTCATTAGTTAACCCAAATGGCATAACAAAAAATTCATAATGCCCATATCTAGTACGAAAGGCTGTTTTCGGGATTTCATCCTCCTTCACCTTCAGCTGATGGTATCTGGATCTCAAGTCAATCTTGGAAAAGTACTGAGCTCCCTGGAGCTGATCAAACAAGTCATCAATATGAGGCAAAGGATACTTGTTTTTAACAGTGATGTTATTCAAAGCTTTATAATCAATGAAAAGTCTCATGGAACCATATTTCTTTTTAACAAACAAAACAGGGGCTCCCCATGGTGAAGTGCTGGGATGAATGAAGCCTTTGATAAGAAAATCCTGCAACTGAATTTTCAATTCAATAAGTTCTTATTGGAGCCATACGATATGGGGGTTTTTAAATTGGCTTAGCATCAAGAACTAATTCAATTGTGAATTCGACTTCTCGTTTAGGTATGACACTGGGTAACTCCTCAGGAAAAACATCAAGGTATTCATTTACCACTGGCACATCATTAATTTGAATAGTTCCCTTGTTTTCAACAATATGAGAAAGATAACTTTCATTTCCATCTTTCAGTAGTTCTCGGCTTCTTGATATTTTATCAATTGTATGGGTTCATTCTTGTATACAAACTGAAACTCTTTCTGAAAAACAACTTCTTTAGCTCTACAGTCAATCTTAGCATGATAATCAGAAAGTCAGTCTATCCCCAGAATAACATCAAACTCGAATAAGGGTAAAACAAAAAGGTTTGCAGGTAAAGTCTTTCCACATACCATAATATAAATATTCTTATAATTCATCTTTGCTATAACATTTCCCCCTGGTGTTTTAACAACAAGTTCGGGTCCCATTTGTTGAGGTGATATTTCCAATTTACTAGAAAATTTCTCAGAGATGAAGGAATGTGTAGACCCCGTATCAAAAAAAACTTTAGCAAAATCTGAGTGAACAAACAAAGTACCTGATACAACTTCATTGGATGGCCCAACACCTACTGACATAGTCGCAAAGGATCTCACTACACCTTTCTGCTTGTAGTATGGCTTCTTTGCATCATTTGGATCCCTCTTTGGACAGGCATTTGCATAGTGACCCATCTCACCACATTTAAAACACTTTACAGTTCTCTTATCAGGATTAGTCTTTGGATCATTTTCATTGCAATCTCGGGCTATATGTCCAAACTTACCACATTTAAAACACTTTCCAGTTTTGATAAGACATTCCCCAGGGTGCTTCTTGCCACACTCTTCAAAAACTGGAAACTGGAATTTCTTACCATCAGATTTCTTTGGTTGATTCTTACCCATTGCTTGCCAACTGGACCTCTTCTTCTCTTTGTTTCCAAAATGCATGTGATCGTCAGCAAACTCCATCTCTACCCTCTCAGCACATCGGACAAGTTTCTCATAACTTTGGAATTCACGGGAGGCCAATGCCCTTTGATACCTTGGCTTCAATTAATCCTAAGTAAAAGCGGTTGATTTTTTTATTGAGATCCAGAATAAGATTTGGATCATACCTCGCCAGTCGGGTGAAGTTCACCTCATACATAGCCACTTAATCTTCCTCCTTTTGTTTCAATTCAAGGAATTTCTTCTCTTCTAAGTTGCACCACCTTAGGAAAATATTTTTCAAGAAAAAGACTTTTAAATTCATCCCACACTAAGGCATAAAAATCCTCTCTACCCCTGATATTCCTTACCATTGACCACCACTGATCAGCTTCCCCTTCAAAACGATAAATGGCAAGACTTACCTTTTGATTGTCCGAACATCCCATAACATCAAATATCTTTTCAAGGGATTTAATCCATCCTTCTTCTGCCACTGGGTCAGAAGATCCATTGAATGCAGGAGGATGTTGTCTCATAAAATGTTCCACCACTGTCATGTTCCGTTGGGGTACCTCTATTTGTTCTCTTTCATGGATGCCACCACCATTTATTTCCTACGTTAGCTGAGCCATTACTGTCACAAACTGCTCGGTTCCGATCCCTACCATTCCGGGCTGTAGATCAGGAAGGATGTCATTCTGTCGGTGCCTCTCCTCTTCAGCATCCATGTTCCTTCTGTGGAAAACCATTCTAAACAAACATTTCTTAGATGAAGTAACATGGTAATCTTTAAATGATATAACAAATTAAACATAGAGTAAAAATTATTTATGGTATTCCATTAGCATCACCCTAACCCCTAAAGTTATCTACACCATCCTCTGATACCAACAATAACGACCCACACTTAATACATACATAATCTTGAATTTATTCAAGAAAAACACTTCCTTTTACATTGAGGATCTTTTTAAGTTTAGAGCTTTAGATAATTAAGACAAAACATTCATAACATTACACATGGTTACATAGTGGATACCATAAAATCAGTTTCCATTTTTCTCAGAATATAAAACATTAAAACTTAAAACAAGACTCCTTGACAATTCTTCAACATTTAACATGTCTTCCTTCCTTGTATTACTCATCCATCAACCTGTGAAAAATCATTTAAAAACATGGGATGAGCATAAAAGCTCAGTAAGGTATGAAAAAGAAGGAGAAATGACATTAGTCCATGAATACTTATAACGTATGAAAACATTTTTAAAAGACATGATTTTCATCCATAAATACTTACTTCGTGTAACATGAGATATACACAAGATCCACACAAACATAAATATAATCATAGAGGTATCTTGGGGCATTACTTACATAATCTTGTAACCATCTTGGCTACCTTAAAATTTGTAACCCTCACGGCTATCTTACTTTGTGTAACCATCGCAGTTACACTTGGAGTAACCATACGGCCGACCTCCAACTTACTCATACCCAAGGCATTGGAGTGAAATATAGGTCCCACCCTCCATCATAAACAATTCCCAATAACCAAAACATAATCATACAACATAAATAATAGCATAAAAACATTGCTTTTGATTATCGTAAAACAGAATTTTAAAAGAGGATTTTAGAAGAAAAGTCCCTTATAAACATCATATAATTGAAGTGAGAATTAATAGAGTGGAAGGAATATGTATATAATCTGTAAATAAACATTATTAAACATATTATAATCATAAGTCATCACACAAACAATTTAAATACCACATAAATAACGAAGTAGAATGTTAACCCAAAGAATGGAAATCAAGTTAAGAATTCCCTTACCTTAGGCTTGTCTTACTTCAAATTTGTTTAAACCTCCTGTATAATGGTTAAAAGAGTGTTATTAGTATTTTTCAGAAACATGTTCATGTTTATAACATCTTATATGGTCATTTCATAACCTCATTTCACCCCTTAATTGTTAGTATTTTGTTCCTTGCATTATTTTGGGTGAGTTCTTTTGTGATTTTCAAGATCGGTTCATGATGAATCGTTCTTGTTGATTGGAAGTGAAACTCCAGAATTGGAATGGATTAATATTTACATATTTCCAGTACCATAAATCATACCATTTATCACTTTGATTCTTTATATGAGGATGATTAATTAGATAAAACGTTAATGATGTTCGTTTAGATCATTTAAGTGGTTCTTTGATAATAACAACCTCTTTTTGTCTTTTAAATTTGAAACATGAGTAGAAAAGAATTCCAAAACCTTATATGAGTCATAAAACATATATTATATCCTGGTTCAACCATATAAATGGTTTCATGACCAGACATGAAATAATTAACAGAAATTGAAAATACATCGTCCACGATGTCGGTAATTCGACACAAATGGACAATGTTTTTTGATTCTTTAAATAAGTGGAAGAGGAGAAGAATACTGATGAGGAATTTTCCATAAACATGAAAACATAATGAATATACATGATTCTGGAGATTTAATTCATCTTGGATAAGAGGGAGTGAGGAAAGAAGAAAAATGAATCATGAAATAAAAGAAAATAATGAGAAATTTCTCACGAAAATTCAGCAGTCTAACGACGTCTCATGAAATTTCATAAAAACAAGATTGATGAGAGGAATGGAATATCTCATCATTCATACAAAATTTGGATAGTAAGGGGGAATATTTAATGAAATATCCCAACAAAAGACAAAGGGAATGGAAGAGAATAACAAAAAATGAAAGAAAAGAAAGAAAATAAAAGAGGTTGTTTACCTCTTGATCTCTTCTCCTTGAGATCCTTCTTAAGGGCTTTGATTTTGGTCTTTTGGTGAGACCAGCAGCTCTAGGACGTGGGGAAGAAGATTGGGGAGGGAATTTGGCAGAAATTAGACAATGATCAAGGCTTGAGAGGTGTGGGAGGAAGAGGGGAGTGAGGGTGGTATTTATAGTGGAGGAGGGGAGGTATTTTAGATTATTTTAATCATTATTATAATATTTTTATCAAGACTATGAATAATCTCAAAACAAGTGGCCCTAAATAGTGATAATATCATGTGAGTTCGAAGCAAGTGGCCTTGCATCACTTATGATGTCATAAATAGTGCATTTTATTGATAAATTGATTATATGGTATTTTATCGTATTTCACTATTCACCGAAAATTCAAGAGTTTCAGAAAAATACCAAAAATTTACCCCAACCATTTTTCGACGTGTAGAATTTAAAAATGAACTCCATTTTTCAAGAATAATTTTTTAAATATTATTAATTTAATTTTTAAATAAGGTCACAATTAATTCGAAAAATAACAATATTGAAGTGGAATTAGTTTTATGTGACATTAGAAAATTAATTAAGATCTCATTATCCTATTGCCTTGGGAAAATAAAATAATATTATTATTTACTATTCATGAGGTCATATTACTATTCATATTACTATTCATAAGGGTATGTTACTATTCACCAAAAAAACAAGTTTGTTTCATCAAACTCTAAATAACATACTGAACACAATTGTAGATGATAGTTTCTTAAAATTCAAAACATAGAAGATATAAAATTATGTTTAAAGGATACTTATAAATATATACCTTAAAAAAATTCAAGAATTTTCAATTTATTTTTAGAAAACCTTGGGATGTTACAATGTGAGCCTTGTGTCTACAAGGGGTTTAGTGGAAGTGCAGTCATTTTCCTAATAGTATATGTTGATGACATATTACTAATTGGAAACGAAGTACTTGTCTTGCAGTCAGTTAAGGAATGGTTTCATAAATTCTTGTCCATGAATGACTTGGGTGAGGCAGCATATATTCTTGGGATCAAGATCCATCGTGATAGATCCAAGAGAATGCTGGGCATGAGTCAAAGTACATACATTGACAAGATACTGAAGAGATTCAGTATGGAACAGTCCAAGAGGGGATTGTTGCCAGTGTCACATGGCATTCATCTTTCGAAGAAAATGTGTCCTCAGACACATGAGGAAATAAAGATAATGGAAAGGATCTCTTACGCATCCGTGATTGGGTCAGTCATGTATGATATGCTATGTGCGAGGCTAGATGTTTCTTACGCATTATGTGTGGTAGGCAGATATCAAGTTGATCCAGGAGACCGCCATTGGATGGTAGTCCAGACTATCCTTATGTATCTGAGGCGTACTAAGGATATGTTCATGTTTTATGGAGGAGATGAGGAACTAGTCATCAGAGGACATGTATATTCTAGTTTCCATACTGATAAAGATGACATGATGTCGCAGACTGGATACATCTTCATTTTGAATGGAGGTGCAGTGAGCAGGAAAAGCTCAAAGCAAAGTGTGGTGGCAGATTCTACAGCGGAGTCCGACTATATCACAGCTTCTAAGGCAGCTAAAGAAGCATTATGGATGCGAAGCTTCATCCAAGAGTTGGATGTAGTACCGAGCAGTAAAGATCCTATCACACTCTATTGTGATAGTATTGTAGCGGTGGCACTTGCTAAAGAACCAAGGTCACATCAGTGGACAAAGCACATACTTCAAAAGTATCATCTCTTGAGGGATTTATCTCAGAGAGGTGAAGTAGCAGTGAGCAGTATTTCCACGGATGACAATGTGGCGGACCCCTGGACTAAAGCCTTGACTCAAGAGAAACATGATCATCATGTGAGGTCTAGCGGACTAAAAGTCGTAGGTAGTTGGCTCTAGTCCAAGTGGGAGTTTGCAAGGGTTTGTGTTCTGAGAACCAACTGTTTTGTACTTTGATTACATGAACGTTCACTTATTATATATTGTTCATTGTTCTGCATGACTATAATATAATAATGTCATGGAATATTTGTTGTATTGATAAGGTCATGGCAGATCTCCGCTGTGATGAGAACTTTGAAATGCTATAACAATATTTTCAAATAAAGTTCTACGGTTGGATGACATACTATGATAGGACACAGAGTATACAGACCGTCATGTGCAAGTACTCGTAAGAAGACGAGACTATCTCTCATGTAGTTCGCACTTGGTAATCTTCAAGATTGGAGATTATGAGAACAGACCCGCCAGTAGCAATTCTGCATGTCTTGGTGTCATTGGACATTGCTATCTACGAGTGTGTGTAATGGTCCTTAGACTGGAAGATTATCATTAAATCATGTCATGACTCGCACACTTAGATTTACTGACGAAAACCTTCACACAGACAGTTGGCGGGAGGTAGGGTACGTTGGGTGCGTCACGAGTGACATGTTGTTAATGGATATATCGAGGAAGGATTTGTCTCTTCCATTTATTGAAGTTGATATCTCGGCCCTTTGATTGAAATAGAACTGTCGCATTAAATTCCATGTCCATGGTGTGAACGACGAGTTTATTTCAGGTAGTCAAAGAACGACAGATCAAGCATATAGGTTTATGACACTACCATGAAACCTGCTTGATGAGATATCGACAGAGGGATTAAATTACACAGTAAGCGTTCGTATGAGGTGATACGTCAATGCGGCATCAACGTCTTTCTCTTGGGTGCCTTGGCCCATTGCTAGACAGTAATCTTGGACTTTAGGCAAGTCCGCCTAATGCCAACGAGAAAGAGGCCTAGAGGGTCACACACTAAGTGTATTCAAGTATCTCAAGAGAATAAAGATTATTCTCGTACGTGGTTTAATAACTATTCCAGGAAACATAGATCGTTTTAATTATTGGAGGAAGAAGGAAATGAAAAACAAGATATACACGCCATGTATTAAAGATTACACGTCGTGTAGTTTTTCATAGAAAACAAGTACACGTCATGTATTAATTATTACACGCCGTGTAGTTTTCTTTATGGAAAGGAAATGAATAAATGAAAACAAGATATACACGCCGTGTACATTGAATGTACACGCAGTGTAGTTTTAAATGAAAAACAAGTACACGCTGTGTATTTATTAATACACGCCGTGTAGTTTTTTCAGTCAGGATTTTGAGAATATAATATTGTTTTAAATGATATTTATTATAATAAGCGTGAGCGCATGTCAAGGGATTAATTATTTCACATGGAGTTTTAAATAAGAGTCAATGAAATAAATAAAATGCATAATGCATTTATTTATTGTCATAACTCTACAACCTCAAACCAGATTATAAATATCCTCACAATCTCAACTGTTTTCCGACACACAAGAGAATCGTTGTGCACAACAACTCTGGAGAATTCTTTCAAGGCCGAAAGAACCACTTCCTCCAAGAACGCTCTCAAGACCGAGAGAGATCCTCTTCCATCGGTTCAAGACGATCTAAGGTGGACAACGCAAGAAAATGTTTCTCCATGCTACCACCCGGAGACTCCTTTGGCGACATCCCGAGATACAAGGTACACGTGTGGATTACCACTAGAGGAAGTCTACACTTGGCTTCTGCGACGCAATTGTGAATCACATCGGAACGTGATCAAGAACATCAATGAAGAAAGAACACTGAAAAGATATTTCTTTTCAATTGATTAAATTAATTATAATCAACCTGTAACAATCCTACTTTGTGGTTCTGGGAGTTTCCTTTTCTTTGTCCATTTCTGTGATTCAATCTGTGGAGACTGACATTTATTGTCGTATTGATCCCGGATTGATCATTGTTAATGAAAAAAATCCAAGTGGGCACATCCACCCACGTGCTTCCGCTGTGCCAGGAACCTTCAAACATAACCCTCTACTACATGATGTTCAAGTGCATGAAATTCATGATTGGGGAGTCTCATAAATGAGAAATCATATCAAATTTTATTCCTAAGGATTTATCAGAATAGATGAACTGGTCATCCATAAATTTTATCAAGTCATGAACATTATTATTCTATTCTATTAAACCGTGTTTCCAAACACATAATTGTTTATGCACATCATACTAAAATAGTATAACATTCTCAATGTTCATATAAAGTTATATAATATATTTTCTTCATTATTAAATATAGTAAGTTCACATTTTTGAGTTGCATTATAACATTCTAGCCCATTTTCTACATATCAGAGCCCTGAGCCAAGTCGTTATGTGCCATCAATCATTCCTCCCCATATAGATGAGGCTACTGACAAGAAGTGAAAGTCTAATATGTAAAAATGGGAGAAAATACACACATTATCAAAGTGCAAACATAGTATAAATAAATAAACATTATCCAAAATAATATAGTAATAATTAATTCTAAATATAATGACAAACATCGCATGATAAATCCAAAAAATGGAAAATTACAATAAACCGACAAAGTAAATGGGTAATTCCATAGAATTGTTATGTGCCTCATGAAAACCCAATATAAAGAGGCACTAGAATCTCCCTACTAGGTCCTGATATCATGTTAGGTTCCCACATCTATGCTCCATCCCAAATTCAAAATCACCCATCTAACATAGGGATCTTGCCTTTATCATGTCATGTAATCCATAACCCTATTTAGTTACAAATTATGTAGCCCATGTAGGGTGTGAGTACAACTCAATAGGTCAACCCCAATTGCGTCTAAAGAAAATCCACTCTAAAAAATTGGAACAGTTGTATACATAATGATGACAAATGAACAAAATAAACATGTTTCAAATTTATTATTCATTTATCAACCACATCATACATACTTTGGCTCGTGTCGCTCATTCGTATACAATTTATGATTTCAAAATTTATTATTCCAAGGGATTTAATTATTAAATTATTTACGATTTCTCCTGTGGTACCAAGGAGCCTCAGTCCAGATACCAAATAAAAATCATACATCAAGGGCCTAGAGTATCAATATGGAACCCCATGGGTATTTAGAGGATCAATCCCTGACCCATACCTCATTGTTTATATTAACACCCATACATATAAATACATACATATATATATATATATATATATATATATATATATCAGGGGCCAAGAGCATCTGCCTGGAACCCTGTGGGTATTTGGAGCATTAGTCCAAGTCCTGTACCTCATTGTTTACATGGATACAACAGAGGCATGGAACATAAATCCAACACCCCATAGGTATTTTTGAGAATCACTCTCAGAACCACACCTCATTTATCAAAAAAACTAGAATACCATATATAACACATATATATATCATGGTTCAGCTACATTGAAAATCTTATCAAACACTCACATCGTAGATAACCATTTATTTTAACATTCATTACTAAGGTTCTTTACTTTAATCACAAAATGAAACCTGAAAAAAAAAAATCATCAATTATTTCATTTATCAAAATTAAGTTCAGAGCTCATTAACTCATCCAATTTTGGACAATGAACCCCTTAAATACCATTATCAACCATGCAATAAAAATTTAGTTCAATTCCATAAACCTAATATTTTCTATTATTCAATCCATAATTATATCTTCAATGAAATTGGAACACCCTAGGGGTTACAAACAAATCAACTATCATAATCAATAATAGGACCAACCCCCAATGACTTTTTTATTTTCTAAAATAAATCACTTTGAAGATAAGTAAGAACCATCAAACAGACCAGGACACCACAAGAAACCATTGGCGGGCAGGGCAAAGAACCCTAGAGGACAGACCCACCCAAAATACAGTACAAAAAAACCATGAAAACAGCGACCAAAACCAAAAAAACAAAAACAGGCCAGCCATGAAATGGGACCAACCTGCCCAAGCCATCACCCTGCAAAACGTACTAATGAATCTCCTCAAATCTATCAACCTCGAGCAGCACCTTGTTTCATCCAACTCCATCAAAGAGGCCGCATGGGACATAAGAACCTGTCATTCCAACCACAGTGTCGACACGACACCAGAACCACCATGCCCAATTCTCCCTTGCCCCAGGAACCAGAACACACCAAACCAAACTCCAATAGATCCCCCAATTGTGCCTCCGTACCAGAAGCCACCAACACCACCCAAATCATCATGGAAACCATCAAACCAATCTAAAATGGAGTCTTACACAATAGATCTAGGCGAAATGTAGAAGGGACTATAGAATGGTGGAGCCGCGCCAAGGAATAAACAAGGAAATAGAAAATAGTCAGCAATGAGACCCAAAAGGGAAAGTGAGACCAGAAAATTGAGCTATCGGATGAGGGAAGAAGAGGCAAGGGGACACCGCTGGGCCTGATCATTCCAGAGGAAACCCTCTCTGACCTCGTAATAACATTGGAAGAAGACAAAAACCTTGCATCATTCCATCCCGCAAAAACCAACCACCAATCAGAGGCGCCAAAATTGCTAGACCAGAAACAAGTGAGGTTGTAGTTGGGAATGTGTAGAGACCAGCATTCCAATTTCGTCAGAGGAGGGTGAATGAAATCCGTTGCCGTCAGAGATCCGTCAATCCATGATACCGTGAGGCAGTCAAATAACACCACACTATGACATCAACATTTCTTGTCCTGACCATGCGAGGAGGCGAGGAGGCGAGATGGGAGAAGGTGAGAAGAGATAGAGGAAGTAAGGGAGATGCAGTGGCTGGGAAACCCTAGACCACATAGAGGACACCCGCTCATGCTCCACCACTTACGACCCCATGCTAATAGGTCCAATAAGATCTGCAAAGGGTGAAAACAATTCATGTAATTAAACTCAATAATTCAATTTAAAATTAAATTGTCCAACATGGAAAAAATTGAATAATTTCATAAATTAGATCATAATAAAAACTATGTGAAATATAAATTAGACCCCCTACCTCAATATCATTTACAAATGCTCTCCAAACTGTCACCATCAATTAGATGTAGAATGGTCGAACTCACAAAGATATAGAAGATCTAGAATAAAAACTAGGACCAACATACAACGAAAAAAGATCCACTAAACCGATATCTAATCCATAAAAAATGAAGGAGAATCTATTTCTCTGTTGATGGAATGAAATATGGGAGAGAGATCAGAATCTAAATGAGGAACAAATCACATACCAAAGAGGTTTTAATCCTTCAACTAGATCTGTGATTCGAAAAGGAATACATTTATAAAGACTTGGAATCCTCTTGAAAGCCTACAAAAATTATAGAAATAATATTAGGTCAAAATAAGGTTATTAATAATATCAAACTAGGGTTCTTGAATATTTTAATAATATGTTTGGGGGTTTAAAATCCAGCACACGCGGTTTCATGGGTTGGGTGTATAGTTTTCCAAATGGTGTGCCTCAACCATGTGGACCTACATTATGGGGTGTATGATTACGCCATGGTGGGTGCATTGTTTGAAAAACAAACACCAACTACGTGAACCACCTCTTTTTTAGGGTTCATTTTTTTAGGGGGCATGCACACGGTTTTTGGAAATTCTGGCGCTAACCATGAACTACCCAAAAACCCACCAAAAACCTGTAAAACTCACCCAAAAACACCCAATAAAAGACTCATCCAATGTAAGACCTAAATAGGTGTATGTACTACCTATAAAAGAGTGTGAGAATTCCCCAAAAAGTTTAGTATGATACAATCTCCCCACTATATAACTGCTCATCCTTTAACTACTCTCACACATCATAAAGCTTCTGAGGTAAAAAGGTCGGGCCACTTGGTTTTCATATCTGATACCATATCCCTTATTTCCCCATAAAAACATAAATGCTACCGTAGTTATCATAAAAAATGTTTCATTTCCCCAGAAAACAGTCTCATTGTGCTCTACAACATGAATTAGATTCTCCTCTAAGGACGCATCAACCTAAAACTCAACATCATCAACATTGATTAGGTAAGATGGTTAATGGAAATACTATTGAATCTATGACCCATGAAAAAAATCATTCATATCACCATAACTCTATAGAAAATAGTAACTATACTCTATCATCCTGATTCTCTACACAACCAGAAATGTTCCAAAAAACTCAGCCACAAACTATACTTACCACTAAATCATATTTAGACCAAATCTTGGTAACACTAGAAAGAATACACGATCACCCATTATAAACATAATGGGTCAATGAAATTGATTAGTATATGACTTCTAACTACTTTTATATATATAGATATTTTTCTGAATGAATTGGACCATCTCTGAGGTCCCCTGCATGAGAATCGATCACAATAACCTAGACTCACCAACCTACCTCCAACATATAGGTGATCTATGTGGACTACTATAAAGAGCCCCATATGGTTCTATATAAATATTCACATAATAACAATTGTTATAGGTGAACTCAATAAGTGCTATATTCTTCAACCAAGACCCACTAAAATCAATGATGTATGATCTCAGCATGTCCTCTAGCACCTGGATAGTATGAAATTATTGATCGTCTCTCTACGAGTGAAAAGCCATACTCAGAAATCCCTAAATACCCAACACGTTTGGTAAGCCTTTCCAAAAGCATGATGTAAATAAATAATCACAATATGAAACTATAAATCCCAAAAACCGAGAAAATAGAATATCTTTTGAACAAAAAAACAGCCCAACTAAGCAACCTTGAATGTCATCTAGATATGAAAGAAATGGGATACTTATTTCTATTGTTCCACAATAACCCATATTACATAATTCTTTCAAGGAATCTATATAAGAACCACCTCAAAGTCCAGGGTAGTTTCATCCTACAAATATTGTAGGATGAGTAATTTTCTTAGATATCCATAGGGTAATATATTCTCATCCTCCCCCTACTCATAGGTGTTGCATCAATACACAAAACCCACAATTTATCATTTCATTCCCCATAACCTATAATGTCTATTTAGTTTTCAATACAATTTTTTGATACTAGGATTCACCACCCACTTCGAGGCATGAAACGCATGACTCATCTCCTCACACATACACGTAGTCACAACAGCATGACTGTAACATCCCAAGTAAGTAATGAATAATAGATATTTTTATCTATGTCTATTAATGATTAAGATAGTGTTTTAGAGGCTTAAAATGAAAATAAATACAATCTTATGCAAGGAATACACTAATATTCTTAAAAGATTGTTTTACTGCCTTTTGATAGAAAACCCTTTTTAAATCAAACTTTTGACAATTTAATAATCTATATTTGTCAAAATAAAAATATTCATTATGATTGGGATATTGAAATTGACATTGAATAAATTTTTGGTATTTTTCTGACAATGTTCATTTTTTAATGAATAGTGAAAAAATACTGCATTTTACATCAAAACTGCCTTTTCATTTAATTTAATTATATGGTTAGATTATCCTTTTAATTGGTCTTAAAGTGTAATCTGAATATATTTTTACCATTTAATCCAATGGTGGTCATTAGGATTAATTTCACTTTGGAATTGGTCATAAACTAATGCCAAACTTTTCATAGATATTGTTTCAAAAAAACCCGCTATTTGTTTTGACAACGGGAATTATTTTTAAATCAATTATTGCAATTTATGTGTTTGGAATTTGGTAAAATGGATTACATATTTGGAATCAGAAGGTCCAAATTATGTAATTAAGACTCTTTTATTTTTGGACATTATGAATAGTAACGATGGTAATTATCTTTAATTATATTGATTAATGAGTAATCAGGTAGTTAAAGATAATAAAATGATATCATAATAATAAAAAAAGACCACAAAATGTGTCCTAAGGCTACTGGTTGTCTCATGGCCGACCATGGGATGCCTTTTGCCAAACTTGGGGGCCCCATGGAATCACTTTTGTGAGGAAGTGACTTTTTATCTTTTTATTTTTAAAGAATGATAAATGTGACAAAGAATGTATCACCTAAGTAAAATATTTTTAATTTTGTCTACATAAATGATCTTTTGGACTATAAATATTAATTAGAAATCAAAAGAGATTTCCTACATCATAGTATTTGTTTCATAATTTTTTGACTTTAAATAAATTAAATTATTTATGACATCATGATGATGCAGTGATTACCTCATTAATAAAGGATTTAAATAAAATGAGATGATAATGTAAAATCTATGACCTACACATGTCCAAAACCTATTATATGGGTTGATTTAGAACCCTTATCACCTTACCCTCTAATTATATCAATTTGGGACCTTTTTAATCCGAAAATCATTTTCAAATAAAGTAATATTTCTTTACTTTCCAAGAGTGCCCCTCCTCTCCTCTTATAAAAGGCCCCCACCTCTACCTATTTAACCACACTCCCAAAGCCTTTGGCTCAGACAACCCCTTCACATTTTGTCTCTACACTTCCCTCTCTTACTACTTGAAGCCTCACTTTGGGCAGAAGCCTTCCCAAGGAAGCCTTTGAGCTCAAACCAAAGGGAGTTACCCGATTTTAAGGTAATGTCTTCACTTGAGTCCTTTTGTTTTATTTTGATTCTCTAACCCCCTAAAATCTTTTTATTCATTTATTTTGTAACAAATCCAGTATCTTCAATATACTAGGATGTTTTTATAAGAAGGATTCGAGATACACTTACACACACCTACATCTAATGGTTAAAGGACATACTGTTTCCGTGGATGGTGAATTTATGCCTCCCGAAACGATGATTGTTCAACATTATTTTAGCACCTTCAAAGGTGGCCATTAAGATGTAACTATATTTATATATGATATATAATATGTTTATTTTTTCCTTAAGCTTCTGTATTTTTCATTTTGGGCATACCTTTATGGTTTCCATTATGGGTAAACGCGATATCTTCATTTAAGGAAGTGCGGACTACCGCCTCCTCAAAGTGATTTGATTCGTTAAATACCATATGTGGGACGTATAAAGGATGAAACTATGATATTATATATGATATTATACTATAATTATAATATACCTTTATATCATTATGATTCCATTCTATAAAATACGAAATAGAAATGAAAGTAGTGTTCATGCGTACGTACGGCTTACCGTCTCCATGAACGGTGCATTTCATTTCTTACCTCTAAATGATTATGTAATATTATAAATGCATGCATGTACTGGATATATATGACATATATGATATCTAAATCATGAATACCATTCTGGATATAATGGATACATGAACAACTAGTAATTATAAAGGGCTTATTTTTTTAATCAAGTACCAATGATCGTTAAAACGACCGTTATTAACTTAAATAATTACATAGTGTTAATGACATGCCAATAAGTGATATAAAAGGAATAATGAACTTGGAAAAGGTTCTTAAACAAGTAGAAATTAACTCAAGTTTATTATTCAGGAAATTAAAGAACGACCGAGTCAAGTCGGACCCGAGGTATGGGACTTCGTCTCAATATCCTTTCATTGAGGCATATTTTGTTTTATACATAACCTTCTTTTATACGGTGTATAAACCCCTTTGACTTTTATGTTTATCCAAAAGGAATATTTTTTATACGAAGTGTTTTACAAAATGACAAAAGGGAATGTTTTTGTCGTATGTATGCGGCGACAACGACTTCTCCGCTGCCGTGACCATTATTTGAGTTTCAGCTTCCTCTAAAAGCCATACCTTTTTTTTAAAAGAAAAATAAATACCATGTTTTAATTTTCTTTTGTTTTGGTATTGAAAATGGTTTTCACAATGTTTTTATATCAATGTGTTGTATTGATATCTTGTGATTGAAAGGTGGAAATGTTATGTTTCCTATATGCATGTTTTATGTGATAAGATTATGTTGAGGTTCTTGGGTATTATTATGAAGATGGGTGGTTCCGTGATAAACTAAGGGAGGGTGAGCTCGATATAGCTCTCCAATGCATTGGGTAATGCAAAGGAGTGAAACGTTAAGGTTTCTCCGAAGAGATTTAGGGAATATATTGTGATAGGTATTCCAAACGTAACCAAGAGGGTTACTCCCTACGTAAGAATGTTATGAATGTCTCAAGTTACCTTTATGTCTTAGTATTTCTATGATTTATTCATGATTTGATGAGGTATGTTAAAGTGCTTATGTTTTATGGGTAAAGTATGATTTCATTCTTATGTATATATGTACCCATGTTTCCTTTCCATATTTTATATCCCTTACTGAGCTTTTTATGCTCATCCCAAGTTTTTTTTGAAATGTTTTTCACAGGTCAAGGGAAAGGTACATGATATGATGATAGTGTCAAGGAAGTGTCAAGAAAGAATCCATTTTTTATTTTAAATATGTCTCCATTGATGGGAAAGAAGAATACTATCTTTATATATCCACTTTGTTTATATGTGGAATGTAATGCAAGTTTTATGATCTAATTCTCTAAAACTCTAAACTCGAAAAGATCCTCAATGTGTAATCTTTTAATAACTCAATATTAAGTAAGGTTTAAGGCTGGGGCCTTATAGTTGGTATCAGAGGTTGGTTTAGATAACTTTAGGAGTTAGAATTCTATTAAATGATTATCCAAATTTTTTTATGGTCAAATTGAAGTGATATAGTATTTGAAGATTACCATGTTGCTTCATCTAAGACATGTTTGTTCAGAATGGTTTTCCGTAGAGGAAATAGGGAAGCAGTGCTAGGAAGGCATACAGAAGGAAATAACCTTCCGAATCAGCATCCTGAGATGGTCGGAATTGGAACTGAATAGTTTGTTGTAGTAATGACGCAGTTGACTCAAGCGATAAATGGTGGTGGTATCCATGCATGAGATCAGCCAGATCAACTGCAGAGGAACATGTCAGTGGTGGAACATTTCATGAGGCAACATCCCCCATCATTAAGAGGATCATCTGACCCTGTGCTAGCTGAAGGGTGGATTAAATCAATGGAGAAGATTTTCGATGTCATGGGGTGTTCAGACAATCAAAAGGTTAGTCTTGCTATTTACCGTTTGGAGGGTGAGGCAGATCAGTGGTGGTCTATGGTTAAAAATATCAGGGATGCTGATGAGATTGATGCTCTTGACTGGGATGAATTCAAAGTTATGTTTTTTGAAAAGTATTTTCCTATGGATGTTCGACTTAGGATGGAAAAACAATTCGTGGAATTGAGACAAGAGGAAGACTCAGTGGCTACCTATGAAGAAAGGTTCACTCGATTGGCAAGGTATGCTCCAAATTTTATCCGAGACCTTGATAGTAAAATCAATCGTTTTTACTCAGGATTAAAGCCAAAATATTGAAGGGCATTAGCTTCTCGTGAGTTTAAAAGTTATGAAAAGCTTGTTTGATGTGCTGAGAAGGTGGAAATGGATTTTTCCGATGATCAAGTGTTCTATAACAACCAACAGAAGAAGAGACTAAGGTGGCATGAGAAAGGTAAGAATTCTTCAAAAAAGTCTGATGGTAAGAAAACTAAGTTTCTAGTTTGTGATAAATGTGGCAAAAGTCATGCTGGGGAATGTCTTCTGAATTCTGGAAAGTGCTACCGATGTGGTAAGATGGGACATAAGGCTCGTGATTTCACTGAAAAGGATCAAGGTGAAGGTAAGACCAAATTTGATTTACATTTAGTGAAATGTTATAAGTGCAATGAGATGGGTCACTATGCAAACGAGTGTCTGACAAAGAGCTTGAGTGATGGGAAGCAGTTAGACTACAAGCAAAAAGGGGTGGTAAAATCCTTTGCAACTACTTCAGCAGATGTCGACCCATCCAATGAAGTTGTATCAGGTACTTTGTTTATTTTTTCAGATTATGCCAGTGTGTTGTTTGATTCGGGGTCTACACATTCTTTCATCTCTGAAAACATTTTTAGTAAAATGGGAATACCATCTCAAGAAATGACTCCTGAACTTTTGGTAAAAACACCTGGGGAAAATGTTGAGGCAAAAAGAATTTATAAGAATCTTCATATCCTTATCTGTGGAAAGAACCTACTTGCAAACCTTATTGTTCTACCTCTAGTAGAGTTTGATGTTATCCTGGGTATGGATTGACTCTCTATTTACCATGCTAAGATTGACAGTAGAGCTAAAGAAGTTACTTTTCAAAAAGACTTTCAGTTTGTGTACAAGAATGAACCCTTACTGTTGATAACTTATCAAGAGGCCAAGAAACTTGTAAAAGATGGAAATGAATGTCACCTTGCACACATCGTTGAAAATAAAGGAACTATTCAGATTAATGATGTTCCAGTGGTAAATGAGTATCCTGATGTTTTTCCTGATGAGTTACCTGGAATAATACCAGATCAGGAAGTTGAGTTTACTGTTGACTTAGTTCCTGATCCTAAGCCAATTTCAAAACACCCTTATCGAATGGCTCAAATTGAACTTTTAGAGTTGAAGGATCAATTACAAGATTTATTATAGAAAGGTTTCATTCGACCTAGCACATCACCATGGGGTGCTCCTGTTTTATTTGTTAAAAAGAAAGATGGTTCAATGAGACTTTGCATTGATTATAGAGCCTTGAATAACATCACTGTTAAGAACAAATATCCTTTGCCTCATATTGATGATTTGTTTGATCAGCTCCAGGGAGCTCAGTATTTTTCAAAGATTGACTTGAGATCGGGGTACCATCAGCTGAAGGTAAAGGAAGCAGATGTTCCGAAGACAGCGTTCCGTACAAGATATGGCCATTATGAATTTGTAGTAATGCCTTTTGGGCTAACCAATGCACCTTATGTATTCATGGACTTAATGAATATAACTTTCCATGAGTTCTTGGATAAGTTTGTGGTGGTTTTCGTTGATGATATTTTTGTGTTTTCTAAAAGTAAAGAGGACCATGAAAGACATTTAAGGGTTATTTTGCAAACCTTAAAAGAAAAGAAACTGTATGGGAAATTCAGCAAGTGTGAGTTTTGTTTGCAACAAATTTCTTTCCTTGGTCACATTGTTTCTAAAGATGGGATAACTGTTGGTCCTGCAAAAACAAAGGTTGTTGAAGAATGGCCAAGACCCACAAATGTAACAGAGATTCGTAGTTTCCTTGGTTTGGAAGGCTATTAATAAAGGTTTTTTAGAAATTTTTCACGGTTATCTAGTCCAATGACTAAGCTAACTAGGAAGGTTGTTAAGTTTATCTAGACAAAAGAATGTGATGATTGTTTTCAGGAATTTAAAAGAAGATTGTTGAATGCTCCAGTTTTGGCACTACCTTCCAGGAATGGTGAGTTTGTTATATACAGTGATGCTTCATTAAAAGTACTTGGTTGCGTCCTAATGCAGAATGATCAGGTAATTTCTTATGCTTCACGGTAGTTGAAAACTCATGAGGTAAATTAACCTACACATGATTTGGAATTAGCTGCTGTTGTTTTTGCTTTAAAAATTTGGAGGCATCTTTTGTATGGAGTAAAGTGTGAAATATATACTGATCACAAACGTTTAAAGTATATATTCAGTCAGAAAGAGTTAAACATGAGACAGAGGAGATGGCTGTAATTAATCAAGGATTATGATTTTAGAATTCATTACCATCTGTGAAAAGCAAATAAAGTGGCTGATGCTTTGAGTCGAAAAAGTAATGCTTCATTAGCAATGTTGTGTTTGTAATGTGATCCTTTGGTTAAGGATTTGATGAACTTTGGCATAAAAGTTGTTGGTGCAGGAAGTTCTTCTGTTTTGTTTCAGGTATCAATGAGATCATCTCTATCAGATAGAATCATGCAAGCACAGAAGCAAAACAATGAGTTGCAGAAAAAGGTAGAGCTGGTTCAGAAAGGTAAGTTGCCTGAATTCAACATTGATAATGATTGTGTTTTGAGATTTGGGAAGAGTTTGTGTGTGCCTTGTGATTCACAGTTGAAGAGAGAGTTGTTATGTGAAGCTCATAGTTCTCCGTTTTCAGTTCATCCTGGCAGTACTAAGATGTACAGAGATCTGCGAGAGTATTACTGGTGGGATGGAATGAAAAGAGATATTGCTGATTTTACTGTGAAGTGTTTGACATGTCAACAGGTTAAAGTAGAGCGGTAGTTACCGAAAGGGATGCTTCAGCCTTTACCAGTGCCAGAGTGGAAATGGGAGAATATATCCATGGACTTTGTTGTGGGATTACCAAAGACATCTCAGGGTAATAATGCAATATGAGTTATTTTTGATCACTTGACTAAATCTGCTCATTTACTTTGTATATGAGATACTTTTTCCCTAGATCAACTTTCCCGTTTGTATCTTAAAGAGATAGTCAGGTTACATGGAGTTCCTCTCTCCATTGTATCTGATCGTGATCCCAGGTTCACTTCCAACTTTTGGAAAGGCCTTCAGAAGTCATTGGGTACTGAATTAAATTTTAGTACAGCTTTTCATCCTCAATCAGATGGGTAGTCAGAACGAACAATTCAGACATTGGAGGATATGCTACGTTCTTGCTCTATGGATTATCAGGGAAGTTGGGACCAACATCTTTCTTTGGTTGAATTTTCATATAATAACAGTTTTCATTCCAGTATACAGATGGCACCATTTGAGGCGTTATATGGGAAGCGGTGTCGAACTCCAGCTTTCTGGGATGAAGTGGGTGAAAGGAAGTTGATGGGACCAGAATTGGTAGAAGAGATGGAAGAAAAAGTTCAGCTGATTCAGAAACACATGAGAACAGCTCAGAGTAGGCAGAAGAGTTATGCAGACAACATGAAGAAGGATCTAACTTTTGAGGTAGGTGATCATGTTTTTCTCAAAGTCTCACCATGGAAAAGTGTGATGCGATTTGGTAAGAAAGGAAAGCTGAGTCCAAGGTTCATTGGACCATATGAAATTCTGGAGAGAGTTGGATCAGTTGCATACCAGGTGGCTTTACCCCCGAGTTTATCTCAGGTACAAAATGTTTTTCACGTTTCGATGTTGAGAAAGTATATGCCAGATCCATCTCATGTTTTGAGTCCAGAGGGAGTTCAGCTGGAAGAGAACCTATCTTATGAGGAAAAAATAGTCCAGATTCTTGAACACAGGGAGGAAGTGTTACGAAATAAGGTGATTAATTAGGTAAAGGTTTTGTGGAAAAACCACATGATGGAAGTGGCAACATGAGAATCTGAAAATGCAATGAGGAATAAGTACCCCCATTTTTTCGATAAGTAAGTAAATTGCGGGGACAAAATTTTCTAAAGGGGGGAAGGATGTAACATACCAAGTAAGTAATGAATAATAGATATTTTTATCTATTTCTATTAATGATTAAGATAGTGTTTTATAGGCTTAAAATGAAAATAAATACAATCTTATGCAAGGAATACACTAATATTCTTAAAAGATTGTTTTACTGCCTTTTGATGGAAAACCCTTTTTAAATTAAACTTTTGATAATTTTATAATCTATATTTGTCAAAATAAACATATTAATTATTATTGGGATATTGAAATTGACATTGAATAAATTTTTGGTATTTTTCTGACAATGTTCATTTTTTAATGAATAGTGAAAAAATACTGCATTTTACATCAAAACTGCTTTTTCATTTAATTTAATTATATGGTTAGATTATCATTTTAATTGGTCTTAAAGTGTAATCTAAATATATTTTTACCATTTAATCCAATGGTGGTCATTAGGATTAATTTCACTTTGGAATTGGTCATAAACTAATGCCAAACTTTTCATAGATATTGTTTCAAAAAAACCCGCTATTTGTTTTGACAACGGGAATTATTTTTAAATCAATTATTGCAATTTATGTGTTTGGAATTTGGTAAAATTGATTACATATTTGTAATCAGAAGGTCTAAATTATGTAATTAAGACTCTTTTATTTTTGGACATTATGAATAGTAACGATGGTAATTATCTTTAATTATATTGATTAATGAGTAATCAGGTAGTTAAAGATAATAAAATGATATCATAATAATAAAAAAAGACCACAAAATGTGTCCTAAGACTACTGGTTGTCTCATGGCCGACCATGGGATGCCTTGTGCCAAACTTGGGGGCCTCATGGAATCAATTTTGTGAGAAAGTGACTTTTTATCTTTTTATTTTTAAAGAATGTTAAATGTGACAAAGAATGTATCACCTAAGTAAAATATTTTTACTTTTGTCTAAATAAATGATCTTTTGGACTATAAATATTCATTAGAAATCTAAAGATATTTCCTACATCATATTATTTTTTTCATAATTTGTTTACTTTAAATAAATTAAATTATTTATGACATCATGATGATGCAGTGATTACCTCATTAACAAAGGATTTAAATAAAATGAAATGATAATGTAAAATCTATGACCTACATATGTCCAAAACGTATTGGATGGGTGGATTTAGAACCCTTATCACCTTAACCTCGAATTATATCAATGAGGAACCTTTTTAATCCGAAAATCATTTTCAAATAAAGTAACATTTCTTTACTTTCCAAGAGTTCCCCTCCTCTCCTCTTATAAAAGGCCCCCACCTATACCTCTTTACCCACACTCCCAAAGCCTTTGGCTCAGCCAACCCCTACACATTTTGTCTATCCACTTCCATATCTTAATCCTTGAAGCCTCACTTTGGGCATAAGTCTTCCCAAGGAAGCCTTTGAGCTCAAACCAAAGGGAGTTACCCGATTTTAAGGTAATGTCTTCACTTGAGTCCTTTTGTTTTATTTTGCTTCTCTAACCCCCTAAACTCTTTTTATTCATTTATTTTGTAACAACTATAGTATCTTAAATATACTAGGATGTTGTTATAATAAGGATTTGAGCTACACTTACACACACCTACATCTAATGGTTAAAGGACATACTGTTTCCGTGGATGGTGAATTTATGCCTCCCGAAACGATGATTGTTCAAAATTATTTTAACACCTTCAAAGGTGGCCAATAAGATGTAACTATATTTATATATGATATATAATATGTTTATGTTTTCCTTAAGCTTCTGTATTTTTCATTTTGGGCATACCTTAATGGTTTCCATTATGGGTAAACGCGATATCTTCATTTAAGGAAGTGTGGACTACCGCTCCCTCAAAGTGATTTGATTCGTTAAATACCATATGTGGGATGTATAAAAGATGGAACTATGATATTATATATGATATTATACTGGAATTATAATATACCTTTATATCATTATGATTCCATTCTATAAAATATGAAATAGAAATGAAAGTAGCGTTCATGCGTACGTACGGCTTACCGTCTCCATGAACGGTGCATTTCATTTCTTACCTCTAAATGATTATGTAATATTATAAATGCATGCATTTACTGGATATATATGACATATATGATATCTACATCATGAATACCATTCTGGATATAATGGATACATGAACAAATTGTAATTATAAAGGGCTTATTTTTTTAATCAAGTACTAATGATCGTTAAAACGACCGTTATTAACTTAAATAATTACATAGTGTTAATGACATGGAAATAAGTGATATAAAAGGAATAATGAACTTGAAAAAGTTTCTTAAACAAGTAGAAATTAACTCAAGTTTATTATTCAGGAAATTAAAGAACGACCGAGTCAAGTCGGACCTGAGGTATAGGACTTCGTCTCAATCTCCTTTCATTGAGGCATATTTTGTTTTATACATAACCTTCTTTTATACGATGTATAAACCCCTTTGAATTTTAAGTTTATCCAAAAGGAATATTTTTTATATGAATTGTTTTACAAAAGGAAAAAATGGAATGTTTTTGTCGTACGTATGCGGCGACAACGACTTCTCCACCGTCATGACCATTATTTGAGTTTCAGCTTCCTCTACAAGACATACCTTTTTTTTAAAAGAAAAATAAATAACATGTTTTACTTTTCTTTTGTTTTGGTATTGAAAATGGTTTTCAAAATGTTTTTATATCAATGTGTTGTATTGATATCTTGTGATTGAAAGGTGGAAATGTTATGTTTCCTATATGCATGTTTTATGTGATACGATTATGTTGAGGTTCTTGGGCATTATTATGAAGACGGGTGGTTCCGTGATAAACTAAGGGCGGGTGAGCCCGATATAGCTCTCCAATGCATTAGGTAACGCGAAGGAGTGAAACGTTAAGGTTTCTCCGAAGATATTTAGGGAATATAATGTGATGGGTATTCCAAACGTAACCAAGAGGGTTACTCCCTACGTAAGAATTTTATGAATGACTCAAGTTACCTTTATGTCTTATGATTTCTATGATTTATTCATGATTTGATGAGGTATGTTAAAGTGCTTATGTTTTATGGGTAAAGTATGATTTTATTCTTATGTATATATGTACCCATGTTTCCTTTCCATATTTTTATATCCCTTACTGAGCTTTTTATGCTCATCCCAAGTTTTTTTTTGAAATGTTTTTCATAGGTCAAGGGAAAGGTACATGATATGATGATAGTGTCAAGGAAGTGTCTAGAAAGAATCCATGTTTTATTTTAAATATGTTTCCAATGATGGGAAAGAAGAATAATATCTTTATATAACCACTTTGTTTATATGTGGAATGTAATGCAAGTTTTATGATCTAATTCTCTAAAACTTAAAACCCGAAAACATCCTCAATGTGTAATCTTGTAATAACTCAAGATTTAGTAAGGTTTAAGGCTGGGGCCTTATAGTTGGTATCAGCGGTCGGTTTAGATAACTTTTAGAGTTAGAATTCTATTAAATGATTATCTAAATTTTTTTATGGTCAAATTGAAGTGATATAGTATTTGAAGATTACAATGTTGCTTCATCTGAGACATGTTTGTTCAGAATGGTTTTCCGCAGAGGAAATAGGGAAGCAGTGCTAGGAAGGCATGCAGAAGGAAATAACCTTCCAAATCAACATCCTGAGATAGTCGGAATTGGAACTGAACAGTTTGTTGTAGTAATGGCGCAATTGACTCAAGCGATAAATGGTGGTGGTATCCATGCACGAGATCAGCCATATAAACCGCAGAGGAACATGTCAGTGTTGGAACATTTCATAAGGCAACATCCCCCATCATTCAGAGGATCATCTGACCCTGTGCTAGCTGAAGGGTGGATTAAGGCACTGGAGAAGATTTTCGATGTCATGGGGTGTTCAGACAATCAAAATGTTAGTCTTTATATTTACCGTTTGGAGGGTGAGGCATATCAGTGGTGGTCTATGGTTAAAAATATCAGGGACGCCGATGAGATTGATGCTCTTGACTGGGATGAATTCAAATGTATGTTTCTTGAAAAGTATTTTCCTAAGGCTGTTCGACTTAGGATGGAAAAACAATTCTTGGAATTGAGGCAAGAGGAAGACTCAATGGCTACCTATGAAGAAAGGTTCACTCGATTGGCAAGGTCTGCTCCAAATTTTATCCGAGACCTTGATAGTAAAATCAATCGTTTTTACTCAGGATTAAAGCCAAAATATCGAAGGGAATTAGCTTCTCGTGAGTTTAAAAGTTATGAAAAGCTTGTTCGATGTGCTGAGATCGTGGAAATGGAGTTTTCCGATGATCAAGTGTTCTATAACAACCAGCAGAAGAAGAGACCAAGGTGGCAGGAGAAAGGCAAGAATTCTTCAAAAAAGTCTGATGGTAAGAAAACTAAGTTTACAGTTTGTGATAAATGTGGCAAAAGGCATGTTGGGGAATGTCTTCTGAATTCTGGAAAGTGCTACCGATGTGGTAAGATGGTACATAAGGCTCGTGATTGCACTGAAAAGAATCAAGGCGAAGGTAATACCAAATTTGATTTACAGTTAGTGAAATTTTATAAGTGCAATGAGATGGGACACTATGCAAACGAGTGTCCGAAAAAGAGCTTGAGTGATGGGAAGCAGTTAGACTACAAGCAAAAAGGGGTGGTGAAATCCTTTGCAACTACTTCAGCAAATGCCGAGCCATCAAATGAAGTTGTATCAGGTACTTTGTTTATTTTTTCAAATTATGCCAGTGTGTTGTTTGATTCAGGGTCTACACATTCTTTCATCTCTAAAAACTTTTCTAGTAAAATGGGAATACCATCTCAAGAAATGACTCTTGAACTTTTGGTAAAAACACCTGGGGGAAATGTTGAGGCAAAAAGAATTTATAAGAATCTTCCTATCCTTATCTGTGGAAAGAACCTACTTGCAAACCTTATTATTCTACCTCTAGTAGAGTTTGATGTTATCCTGGGTATGGATTGACTCTCTATTTACCATGCTAAGATTGACTATAGAGCTAAAGAAGTTTCTTTTCAAAAAAACTTTCAGTTTGTGTACAAGAATGAACCCTTACTGTTGACAACTTATCAAGAGGCCAAGAAACTTGTAAAAGATGGAAATTAATGTTACCTTGCTCACATCATTGAAAATAAAGGAACTGTTCAGATTAATGATGTTCCAGTGGTAAATGAGCATCCTGATGTTTTTCCTGATGAGTTGCCTGGAATAATACCAGATCAGGAAGTTGAGTTTACTGTTGACTTAGTTCCTGATGCTAAGCCAATTTCAAAACCCCCTTATCGAATGGCTCAAATTGAAATTTTAGAGTTGAAGGAGCAATTGAAAGATTTATTAGAGAAAGGTTTCATTCGACCTAGCACATCACCATGGGGTGCTCCTGTTTTATTTGTTAAAAAGAAAGATGGTTCAATGAGACTTTGCATTGATTATAGAGCCTTGAATAACATCACTGTTAAGAATAAATATCCTTTGCCTCATATCGATGATTTGTTTGATCAGCTCCAGGGAGCTCAGTATTTTTCAAAGATTGACTTGAGATCGGGGTACCATCAGCTGAAGGTAAAGGAAGTAGATGTTCCGAAGACCGCGTTCCGTACAAGATATGACCATTATGAATTTGTAGTAATGCCTTTTGGGCTAACCAATGCACCTGCTGTATTCATGGACTTAATGAATAGAATTTTCCATGAGTTCTTGGATAAGTTTGTAGTGGTTTTCATTGATGATATTTTTTTGTTTTCTAAAAGTAAAGAGGAGCATGAAAGACATTTAAGGGTTATTTTGCAAACCTTAAAAGAAAAGAAACTGTATGGGAAATTCAACAAGTGTGAGTTTTGGTTGCAACAAATTTCTTTCCTTGGTCACATTGTTTCTAAAGATGGGATAACTGTTGGTCCTGCAAAAACAAAGGTTGTTGAAGAATGTCCAAGACCCACAAATGTAACAGAGATTCGTAGTTTCCTTGGTTTGGAAGGCTATTACCGAAGGTTTGTTAGAAATTTTTCCCGATTATCTAGTCCAATGACTAAGCTAACTCGGAAGGGTGTTAAGTTTATCTGGACAAAATAATGTGATGATTGTTTTCAGGAATTTAAAAGAAGATTGGTGAATGCTCTAGTTTTGGCACTACCTTCCAGGAATGGTGAGTTTGTTATATACAGTGATGCTTCATTGAAAGGACTTGGTTGCGTCCTAATGCAGAATGATCAGGTAATTGCTTATGCTTCACGACAGTTGAAAACTAATGAGGTAAATTACCCTACACATGATTTGGAATTAGCTGCTGTTGTTTTCGCTTTAAAAATTTGGAGGCATATTTTGTATGGAGTAAAGTGTGAAATATATACTGATCACAAAAGTTTAAAGTATATATTCACTCAGAAAGAGTTAAACATGAGAAAGAGGAGATGGCTGGAATTAATCAAGGATTATGATTTTACAATTCATTACCATCCAGGAAAAGCAAATAAAGTGGCTGATGCTTTGAGTAGAAAAAGTAATGCTTCATTAACAATGTTGCATTTGGAATGTGATCCTCTGGTAAAGGATTTGATGAACTTTGGCATAGAAGTTGTTGGTGCAGGAAGTTCTTCTGTTTTGTTTCAGGTATCAGTGAGATCATCTCTATTAGATAGAATCAAGCAAGCACAGAAGCAAGACAGTGAGTTGCAGAAAAAGGTAGAGCTGGTTCAGAAAGGTAAGTTGCCTGAATTCAAAATTGATAATGATTGTGTTTTGAGATTTGGGAAGAGATTGTGTGTGCCTTGTGATTCACAATTGAAGAGAGAGTTGTTATGTGAAGCTCATAGTTCTCCGTTTTCAGTTCATCCTGGCAGTACTAAGATGTACAAAGATCTGCGAGAGTATTACTGGTGGGATGGAATGAAAAGAGATATTGCTGATTTTACTGTGAAGTGTTTGACATGTCAACAGGTTAAAGCAGAGCGGCAGTTACCGAAAGGGATGCTTCAGCCTTTACCAGTGCCAGAGTGGAAATGGGAGAATATATCTATGGACTTTGTTGTGGAATTACCGAAGACATCTCGAGGTAATAATGCAATCTGGGTTATTGTTGATTGCTTGACTAAATCTGCTAAATTACTTTCTATACGAGATACTTTTTCCCTAGATCAACTTTCCCATTTGTATCTTAAAGAGATAGTCAGGTTACATGGAGTTCCTCTCTCCATTGTATCTGATCATGATCCCAGGTTCACTTATAACTTTTGGAAAGGCTTTCAGAAGTCATTGGGTACTGAATTAAATTTTAGTACAGCTTTTCATCCTCAATCAGATGGGCAGTCAGAACGAACAATTCAGACATTGGAGGATATGCTACGTTCTTGCTCTATGTATTATTTGGGAAGTTGGGACCAACATCTTTCTTTGGTTGAATTTTCATATAATAATAGTTTTCATTCCAGTATACAGATGGCACCATTTGAGGCGTTATATGGGAAGCGGTGTCGAACTCCAGCTTTCTGGGATGAAGTGGGTGAAAGGAAGTTGATGGGACCAGAATTGGTATAAGAGATGGCAGAAAAAGTTCAGCTGATTCAGAAACACATGAGAACAGCTCAGAGTAGGCAGAAGAGTTATGTAGACAACAGGAGGAAGGATCTAACTTTTGAGGTAGGTGATCATGTTTTTCTCAAAGTCTCACCATGGAAAAGTGTGATGCGATTTGGTAAGAAAGGAAAGCTGAGTCCAAGGTTCATTGGACCATATGAAATTCTGGAGAGAGTTGGATCAGTTGCATACCAGGTGGCTTTACCTCCGAGTTTATCTCAGGTACACAATGTTTTTTCACGTTTCGATGTTGAGAAAGTATATGCCAGATCCATCTCATGTTTTGAGTCCAGAGGTAGTTCAGCTGGAAGAGAACCTATATTATGAGGAAAAAACGGTCCAGATTCTTGACCACAAGGATCAAGTGTTAAGAAATAAGGTGATTAATCAGGTAAAGGTTTTGTGGAAAAACCACATGATGGAAGAGGCAACATGGGAATCTGAAAATGCAATGAGGGATAAGTAACCCCATTTATTCGACAAGTAAATAAACTGCGGGGAAGCAATTTTCTAAAGGGGGGAAGGATATAACATCCCGAGTAAGTAATTAATAATAGATATTTTTTTATCTATGTCTATTAATGATTAAGATAGTGTTTTAGAGGCTTAAAATGAAAATAAATACAATCTTATGCAAGGAATACACTAATATTCTTAAAAGATTGTTTTACTGCCTTTTGATGGAAAACCCTTTTTAAATCAAACTTTTGACAATTTTATAATCTATATTTGTCAAAATAAACATATTCATTATGATTGGGATATTGAAATTGACATTAAATAAATTTTTGGTATTTTTCTGATAATGTTCATTTTTAATGAATAGTGAAAAAATACTGCATTTTACATCAAAACTGCTTTTTCATTTAATTTAATTATATAGTTAGATTATCCTTTTAATTGTTCTCAAAGTGTAATCTGAATATATTTTTACCATTTAATCCAATGGTGGTCATTAGGATTAATTTCACTTTGGAATTGGTCATAAACTAATGCCAAAAGTTTCATAGATATTGTTTCCAAAAAACTCGCTATTTGTTTTGACAACGAGAATTATTTTTAAATCAATTATTGCAATTTATGTGTTTGGAATTTGGTAAAATGGATTAAATATTTGGAATCAGAAGGTCCAAATTATGTAATTAAGACTCTTTTATTTTTGGACATTATTAATAGTAACGATGGTAATTATCTTTAATTATATTGATTAATGAGTAATCAGGTAGTTAAAGATAATAAAATGATATCATAATAATAAAAAAAGACCACAAAATGTGTCCTAAGGATACTGGTTGTCTCATGGCCGACCATGGGATGCCTTTTTCCAAACTTGGGGGCCCCATGGAATCACTTTTGTGAGAAAGTGAATTTTTATCTTTTTATTTTTAAAGAATGATAAATGTGACAAAGAATGTATCACCTAAGTAAAATATTTTTAATTTTGTCTACATAAATGATATTTTGGACTATAAATATTAATTAGAAATCTAAACATATTTCCTACATCATATTATTTGTTTCATAATTTTTTGACTTTAAATAAATTAAATTATTTATGACATCATGATGATGCAGTGATTACCTCATTAATAAAGGATTTAAATAAAATGAAATGATAATGTAAAATCTATGACCTAAACATGTACAAAACCTATTAGATGGGTGGATTTAGAACCCTTATCACCTTACCCTCTAATTATATCAATGTGGGACCTTTTTAATCCGAAAATCATTTTCAAATAAAGTAACATTTCTTTACTTTCCAAGAGTGCCCCTCCTCTCCTCTTATAAAAGTCCCCCACCTCTACCTCTTTAACCACACTCCCAAAGCCTTTGGATCAGACAAACCCTTCACATTTTGTCTCTCCACTTCCCTCTCTTACTACTTGAAGCCTCACTTTGAGAAGAAGTCTTCCCAAGGAAGCCTTTGAGCTCAAACCAAAGGGAGTTACCCGATTTTAAGGTAATGTCTTCACTTGAGTACTTTTGTTTTATTTTGCTTCTCTAACCCCCTAAACTCTTTTTATTAATTTATTTTGTAACAACTCCAGTATCTTCAATATACTAGGATGTTTTTATAAGAAAGATTCGAGCTACACTTACACACACCTACATCTAATGGTTAAAGGACATACTGTTTCCGTGGATGGTGAATTTATGCCTCCCGAAACGATGATTGTTCAACATTCTTTTAACACCTTCAATGGTGGACATTAAGATGTCACTATATTTATATATGATATATAATATGTTTATGTTTTCCTTAAGCTTCTGTATTTTTCATTTTGGGCATACCTTTATGGTTTCCATTATGGGTAAACGCGATATCTTCATTTAAGGAAGTGCAGACTACCGCCCCCTCAAAGTGATTTGATTCGTTAAATACCATATGTGGGACGTATAAAGGATGGAACTATGATATTATATATGATATTATACTGGAATTATAATATACCTTTATATAATTATGATTCTATTCTATAAAATACGAAATTGAAATGAAAGTAGCGTTCATGCGTACGTACGGCTTACTGTCTCCATGAACGGTGCATTTCATTTCTTACCTCTAAATGATTATGTAATATTATAAATTCATGCATGTACTGGATATATATGACATATATTATATCTACATCATGAATACCATTCTGGATATAATGGATACATGAACAACTTGTAATTATAAAGGGCTTATTTTTTTAATCAAGTACCAATGATCCTTAAAATGACCGTTATTAACTTAAATAATTACATAGTGTTAATGACATGGCAATAAGTGATATAAAAGGAATAATGAACTTGAAAAAGGTTCTTAAACAAGTAGAAATTAACTCAAGTTTATTATTCAGGAAATTAAAGAACGACCGAGTCAATTCGGACCCGAGGTATGGGACTTCGTCTCAATCTCCTTTCATTGAGGCATATTTTGTTTTATACATATCCTTCTTTTATACGGTGTATAAACCCATTTGACTTTTAAGTTTATCCAAAAGGAATATTTTTTATACGAAGTGTTTTACAAAATGAAAAAAGGGAATGTTTTTGTCGTACGTATCCGGCGACAACGACTTCTCCGCCGCCGTGACCATTATTTGAGTTTCGGCTTCCTCTACAAGCCATACCTTTTTTTTAAAAGAAAAATAAATACCATGTTTTACTTTTCTTTTGATTTGGTATTGAAAATGGTTTTCACAATGTTTTTATATCAATGTGTTGTATTGATATCTTGTGATTGAAAGGTGGAAATGTTATGTTTCCTATATGCATGTTTTATGTGATAAGATTATGTTGAGGTTCTTGGGAATTATTATGAAGATGGGTGGTTACGTGATAAACTAAGGGCGGGTGAGCCCGATATAGCTCTCCAATGCATTGGGTAACGCGAAGGAGTTAAACGTTAAGGTTTCTCCGAAGAGATTTAGGGAATATACTGTGATGGGTATTCCAAACGTAACCAAGAGGGTTACTCCCTATGTAAGAATGTTTTGAATGCCTCAAGTTACCTTTATGTCTTATGATTTATATGATTTATTCATGATTTGATGAGGTATGTTAAAGTGCTTATGTTTTATGGGTAAAGTATGATTTCATTCTTATGTATATATGTACCCATGTTTCCTTTCCATATTTTTATATCCCTTACTGAGCTTTTTATGCTCATCCCAAGTTTTTTTTGAAATGTTTTTCACAGGTCAAGGGAAAGGTACATGATATGATGATAGTGTCAAGGAAGTGTCAAGAAAGAATCCATGTTTTATTTTAAATATTTTTCCATTGATGGGAAAGAGGAATACTATCTTCATGTAACCACTTTGTTTATATGTGGAATGTAATGCAAGTTTTATGATCTAATTCTCTAAAACTCTAAACCCGAAAAGATCCTCAATGTGTAATCTTGTAATAACTAAAGATTAAGTAAGGTTTAAGGCTGGGGCCTTATAATGACCTCTAACATTGATGATATCAGCATAATTTATAGTCCTATCAGAAGGTGGATTCCATACTTAAAGGAAAAAAATCGGATATTCATGATGCCTTTCCATGATCCAAATTAGAATTGTGGAATCCACTAATAGGGATTTAAGGATAAACATTTCTTGGCCCTATAGAACTACTAAATACTTCTAATCTAGTGAAATCAGCATCTCCCACCTGGAGATGGGCTCCTGGACTACCTGTATTTGTGTCTTCAAGATCATAGTTGCAGTAACACAGTTTCCCTTTCCTAGAGTATTGTCTAGCTTAATATTTACTGAATACATATACTCATCCCATATCATTCACTACAGATTAAAATATCATGATGAAACGATGTATTTAAAAATTTTATGGTCCTTATATATAGAAATATTCTCATCCAATAGGTGATTCCTCCATCACTATAATTCATAAAACTCTGTATACAACTCAAGATAATTTTTATGATAATATCATTCATGTGTCATTAATAGTCATGGTCCATACACAATTAATTGATATCTATTCATCAAAAATGCTCTAATCCTAATCCTGAATGCATCAAGATAAAAGGAATACTCCTCAACCATATCTTGTTACATTAAAATTGGTGTGGTATTCAAAATCCCATTTAACTCTAGTAAATCATTATCACATGATCAAGACCATTAAAATAGGGTAACATTATTGGTAAAACCTAAAAGTGGTTCTGAAAATTGGGAAATGTCATGGATGAATCTCCAAATAATATCCCACAAAACCCAGATTCCTTTAGATATCATAATCATTCTAGTGATCCTTACCAGAATCAACATCATAAACATTCTTTGGGTCAACTAATACACCTTCCTTATAAAATATGTGACACAAAAAATGAACCATGTCAATACATAATTGGATCTTATATACCTTATAGTATACCTTATATTCTCTCATTGTACATAGGACGATGTCAATATATTGGGCTTGATCATCATGTATCATGGAGTGGAATATGATTTCATCCAATAAAACAAACAAAAAAATGAAATTTGTATGTTTTAAGGATTCAGTTAATCAAGTCAATAAACATATATAAAGCATTCATCAACCCTATGTGCATTATGATGAACTTGTATAGTTCATACAAACATCTGAAATAAATCCATGGTATACCAGAATGTATAAATATCAAATGTTGATATATTCATCTCAAGTAAATCTTAGAGAATATAAAAACTCATATCAACTACTAAAAGATTTCATTGAAATGTATAATTGGATACTAGTTCTTCACTTTCATCTGGTTCAACATCCAATACTCAATAAATAAACATAATGTCCTATCGGCCTTCTTTGGAATCAAAACAAGAGAGATGTATGGTGGTGTACCCTAATGGATAAATCCCTTGTCTATCAATTCATCCAGCTAGGTCTTGGGATCTTGATGTTATATTACATCCATTGTTTATGATGGAATGTAAACATGTTATGATCCTGATATTATCTCAATTGAAAACTCAACATCTCCCTTAAGTGGTATCCCTAATAGCTCCTTAGAAAACATGTCATTAGTACAATACACTATGGGTGGAAATATATCTTTATTTATAACCTCTCATCCATTAGAAGACATAAATCATGGGTGGTGATCTCCCCTGGTTTCCAATGAACTGGACCGGCGTAGCCTTCCTTGATACCCCATCTTCCACTATGCACATAATTCTAACCCTTGTGAGATGTAAAGGCCAACCTCTTATGAAAACAATCAATGTTCTCTTGGAATCATAACAACCATTCAATAACCAAAATGAAATGTAAAAACTGACATATCATGTATGTAAAGATCCCAAAGGAAATGATAATCAAATTACTAGAGAGAGCATACTATACATAAATAATTATCCCCTAAGAGGAACTCCTAATGGTGTGTCGATTGTCATAACCCCACTCAAAAACACCACCATCAGACTCAAGACACTCAATATTTTTTTCAAAAATAAAATATTGATAGGATCATATCTAAAATAAATAACTATAAAGAATAGATTCTACAAGAATGGTACCTCTGTTTATAAATTTCAAAACCAAAATATCCACAAGTTCTGTCTAAAATAAATGGAATTGTCTCACCCCTCTGCCCTATGATCTAGTTTAATACCCTTTTTCATAAATACTTTCCTAATACAGGTATTATTTCTCCAAAGTATCAAATCTTCCAAATTAACCACCATGTCTAATAAAAATCCAACCGTTCCACTAGTACAGGGTAGAAGACCTCCTTCTTTTACATTAGTTCTTTCATGATCCCCCATTATTATGTAACTATCATGGGTTCCTGAAGAATCGTTATAGATGTCACGCCCTGCTGCATGCTCGACACTCTACCTTTGTTCAGGGACACTAACTATAATAGTGACCCATATAACCTCATCGATGGAAAATAAATCATGTATTTCCTTGAGTAATTGATCCTTCCCCATTCCTAAAATGCTATCAACTACTCTAGTTACCATCTAAATAGATATTCTTCCAACTCTTGGAAAAAATAAATCCTAGTCATCTAGTAAAAACCACTTATGCTCCACTGGAATCATCATTCAGGATCCCATCAAAAAATGAGATATTGATTTAATATCTAATGAAAATTATTCTGCTGATAGATATTATCCTATAACATAATTTCAAATTTAAGTATATCTAGAGAGGGTCTCTTTGTAGTTTCCTCATCCCCTACAAGCACTAATAAAATATAATTCACAAGTCAGTGAAGCATCCATCATATTCTATTTATAACATTGTTCCCTTGGTTAACCACATAAACTCTGCAACACTCTCCTTCCTAAATGACTTGGGGAAAACATTTTCTAGAAACTTCACATAGACTTCCTTCCATACCATGACCCTAAACTGCTCTTCTCGAGCCTAGATATCCCACTAGAACTTTTTTGATCCTATAAACATATAAGTAGATAATTTGACTCTATTTTATATAGGAGTTCTTAAATGGTCAAGGATCCTCTATATAGACGCCATCCAAAACTCATTTTCTTCAGGTCCACCTTCCCCAATTAAAATTTGAGGGTGTTTTATCCAAAACTCTAATGTCATATCAGATAGGATGCGTACAACATGCCCTAGGTCTATTATGATGAACTATATAATGTTATAAATGTTATTATGTAACTTGTATCCTGTCTTTGCATCTGGAACTATCATAGCTTCTTGTCCCCCTCTTGGAGAATCATTCCCATCCACGTCGTCATGTCTTTCTATCAAAAACTGTTGTCATAGAGTCATATCTCTACCATTGCAGACAAACATATTCAGACACATAGAATATCATTTAAACATTGACATAATAATTATTCACACAAATTTATAAAAATTCATCCCTAAATCACTAACCCATTATCAAAATTTATCCAATATCACTACCCTCAAACATCCATATCATGGGCCATGGATAAGATAAGGTGAAACACTTTCCTTTTTAAATGTTTTTCATTAGAAACCCATTTTACCCACATAAAAAATACAATATTGACATTCATTTAAAATTGGATTTTTTTAATAAATTTCTTTTTATATTTCATAAAATAAAGAAATGCATTTTCATTTTCCAAAACCAACTTATAAATTTCTTTTTGATCCATGCCTAAAATAATGCAGGGTATATAAAATCTTAATTTCCTAGAATCATGCATGTATATAAAAATCTAGTTCCATAATATACATGAAATAAAAATCATAAAAAATAATTACATAAAATAGCTAGTGAAATACCCAAGGTGAAATAACATTAATATCTAATAGAAAACATTAATGGCACTAACACCATCCAGGGTACTTGTGCTTTCCCCTATACATGGGTAATCTACTCCAATAAAGAAGGTCATGAATAAGTACTGAGTCATGAATGTATCTTATCTATTATTACCAAATAGTAATACAGCTGAAAATAAAAGGAAACCCTTTTATAACTAATTTTTAACGTCCTAATCTAGGTTCCAAATTCCCATGCCCCGATCTTGTTTCTTAGATGACCTTAGGCACACCTTCCCATAATCCAATGGTTGTTGACTGGAAACAAGGTTCTAATGTGTCTTTTGAGTAGAATATACCCTCTTTATAAAACCGTTATCACAATATAAATAAATAAAAAAATCTAAAAAATACAATAATCATTGAAACTCAATATAGTGAAGAATATCTCATGAATAATAAGAAATAAAAAAATGACTATAAATAAATGCCGGAAATATTTCAAGAAATAAAAGTGTCAAGTTTATAATTGAAACACAAAAGAAAGACACACTAAAATCTCCCATGAAGGCCCCAATATAATTTCTAGATCCCACATCCATTATCCACCATGAATCCCCACTCAGCAATCTAACTAGTGCTTTTTCCATGTTCTAGTCCTATAAACATGATGTTTATTTGAGTACCAATCATGCCGCATGAGTAGTGTGTGTGTAAAACTTAGTAGGCCACCACTAATGGTGTATAAGGAAATATACAATCTATAACGGTGTATTATATTGTATAACAAAAAATGATAAATGAATAAAATAAACATGTTTTAAATTTATTATAATTTAATTGACCACATCATACCTGCGTCAACCCATGATGTAGTATGATCCATTTACCATCATAATTTCAAAATTTATTCTTCAAGGGATATAATTATTCAATTATTTAAAATTTCATCATTTGTACCATGGATTATCTATTTAGATACAACATCCCAAACATATATTGGGGGCCTAGATCATCATTATGGAATCCCATGGGTATTTGGAGTATTATTCCCTTACCCACACCTCATTCCTCATATTCATATATATATATATAGATACATATAGATGAACTATATCATATGTAGGGAACTCAGTTTTTATTTGGAGCAAAAATCCCTATCTTACACACCGTTGTTCACATTCATGCATTAGGGGACTGGATCATTAGTTTGTTACCACATGGGTATTTTGAGCATCATTCCCTGACCCAGTCCTCATTTTTTCAACAAATAATTAATATCTCATATATCATAGAGATATCATGGTTCAACATCTTTAACCTTCTTATCAAATATAGGTATCATGGAGCAAAATGTATTTTATCATTCACAAATATGGTTCTTTACATTAACCAAAATATTTTGCAGGAACAATTAATAAATTTTTCTATTTATCATATTTTATTTTAAAACTCATTAACTGATCAATGTTAAGAAAATAGAACCATTAAATCCCATTATCAACCATAAAACATTGATTTTTTTCATTCTATAAACCCAGTATTTACATATTTATAATCCATAATTATCATTTCATGTAAAATGTAACACCCCTTTGGTTTTCATCAAATATGATCTCCTAATATCCAATGGGTCCAACTGGATCCATAATAATTCACACAATTGAATGGAATTAAATTCATAATTTTAATTTGAATATAAATTTCCCAATATAGAAAAATAATGGAAAATTATATAGATGATATTATAATGAAAAATATGAAAAATATTAAGTAACCACTTAACTCAAAATCGTTGATGAAACTTCACCATCCTGTAATCCTTAAGATGAGATTGAACAACAAAGACCACAAATGAATGAAACATCTACTATAAAAGCCTATGAAAAAGATAAAATAAAACAAGATCCATTAAACCATTATACATTTCATAAAAAGAGGAGGATAATATATCCTTCTCCAATGGGAAAGTATGAAGGGAAGAAGATGAATCTATAAGAGGAATAAATAACTTACCATAGAGGAGTTGATCCTTCCATGAGATCTTTGATTCCAAAATTAATAATTTTAAGGATCCTTTGAATCCTCTTGGGAGCCTCCAAAATTTATAGGAACCATATTATGTTTAAACAGGGGATTCAGGATATAAAATGGGGGTTTGTGTATTTGTATATATAATTTATGGATGTTAAAATCATGTGTGCATGGTTTGATAGGAGGGTACATTGTATTCCATACTATGCATCTAAACCATGCACCTATACTGTTTGGGGTTGATGGTTATTCCTATGTGGGAGTATGGTTTGAGAAACTATGCACCAACTATACACACCCCTCACTCTTCAGGTGCATGTTCTTCTAGGAGTACATAAAACCGTGTGCATGCCTCATATCCCCCACCCTAAACCTAAAAAACTCACCCAAACGTGCCCACGACTATCCTCATCCTAAGTAGAACAAAAATAAAGGCAATGAATATTTTTAAATATGTATGAAAAATTACCAAATATTTTTTTTATGTAACATACATAATCAATCTCAATAAATCCCAAAATGAATAAGAATTATCACCATCTAAATTTTAATATTATCACCCTTTTATTTAGGAAAGTAAAATTGAATATCAAACTGATAAGCTCTTATAACCTAAAATTATATAAATTATTATTATTTTAGGTTGTATAATTTATGTAGTAAATTATGATAATATGATTCAAAAAAATATAAAATTACATGTGGGTCGAATTTTAAATTTAATAAATTCATATAATTTATTGATAATTATCAATTAATATTTTAATTCATAAATTCATGATTCATAGTTTAATAATTCTACAAACCATATAACACAATATTCAATTTTAATATTCATAATTCTTATTGGAAAATTATGAAAATTAAATATAGTAATTAATCTAATGAATTTATAATAAATATTCATGTCAGAAAGAAATTTTTATATTTTGAATATATAATATTAAATGTGATTTAATGAATATGAAAATTTTATTTAATTATGAATGTTTAGAAAACAATGTTTTTTAAAATTTACAAAAAGTGCTGTTAAATATTTATTTTACTCAAAGAAAATTAAAGATATATAGAAATATCTAATTAATGTATATAAAACATGTTCATGTGTTATTTAACATGTTTTTACTAAATATTTAAATTTTATTTAATTTTGACTGTAGTGGAAAAACATAATATTAATAAAAATTATGAAAACCCACTACTAAGTAATTAAATATATGTAATATACATCGTTAATAACTGATGATGATGAAATAAAGAGGTTGGTGGTAGAAAAAAACACAATATCCAAAAACAAAAATATGAAATAATATTTTTGAAACTGCGTGTAATGGGTTTTATTACATGTAAGAGGTATTTTATCCCCCTAATACTATGTTTTAGTGATTTTATAAAATATTTAATTCTGAAATCAAAATATTCCTTTAATAAAAAGAAATTTTCACTTACCTATATCCATAGTAAAATGAAGTAAATTGAAGAATCAAAACCTAAATGACTTCTACACTATGAATGGGGGATTTAGATGGTGTATGTTCCCATATCTCAGCTATGTTTTGGGGGCATTTTATTTAATGTGGGATAAACACGAAAGAACACCCCATGATTTATTCCATTGAAAATAGTATTAATGCATAAAGGTTTATTATAACCAAATAATAAATAAATATTATAGTCTTAATTTAATACATTAAATTCATATAAAATAATTTGTTATATTTAAAATATTTTACCATATAAATTTTATGTTCTGTAATTTTATTTCCTATAATTTATTTGAGAAAAACTTAATTGATGGAATATTTAATAAACTTAAAAAAGCTACCAAAAACAAAATACACCCTTTATGGTTTTCTCAACATCCATATATCCTTTCTATAGCTATTGCGACCCTCTTTTAACTAATCACCAGATTCCTCATTAGCCTTTGATTCTCTTTCTCACCCATTTAATATTTCACTACTAAAAATTTGGATTTTATCAATGAAATTATTGTTTTTTTCATTGTAAAAAATACAATGATGTTGTAAGAACATTTTAAACCTGATTTATTTTATGTGTGATGAAAATATCTCTGATAAATTCCACTATATCAGTTCTAAGAAATGTGTTGATAAATTCCACATTAATCAATTAATATTTTTATAATTGAAATTTGGGGCCTTTATTAGTTCAATCTTTATTGTCACTAATTTTATCACTAATAAATGAACTCTTTATGAGTGCTAAAAAATAAATTTTAAAAAATGTGTATATATTGGTGCCAATTTTTTTAATATTAATTGTTCTTACCAATTGAATATTTTTAGGGATCTCCCATTATCATGGAAACCCAATTCAGTAGAAATCACCCCTACCACTAATCTATCCTACAATTATTCCCTTTATCAATGCATTCTCTTCCCAAACACCAGTGCTCATCCTCATGCACACACATGCCTAAACCACTAGGTTTTTGAACCTCTGACCTCCTTCATTCATAATTCCATTACCACTGCTCCATACATACTTCTTTAATATTTTAATATTTTTTATTTTATATATATTAATATACAAAATTAATTTTTATCTATATATTTATTAATATAATTATATATACTTGTATAATTACTTTCAAAAACATTTATAAAATAGTTTTCTATAATTACATGTATATTTCCTTATTTAAATATTTACATTTATATATTACTATTTTCAAGTATATATTTACATATATACATATAATTTAATATTTAAATATAAATTGAAAATAATGAATTTATTAATTTCATATTTATTAGAAATTTATTCATATGTGGGTATATATATTTATTTATATATGTGTTTGTGTGTGAAATATATATATATATATATATTATGCATCTGTGTATCTATATATATGAAATTCTATATATTTTAATATATATTTTTTGAAGGGTGTAGAGATACATAAATATCATGTACATGTGGCACTAGCCTAGAGGATTTTACTTGTTATATATTGACATATTAATATATGTGTATATATATCAAGCAATATATATATATATATGTGTGTGTGTGTATATTAATATTTTTCAACTATTACTAAAGTCCATGGAAAAATATATATATTCTTTAATACACACACAAACATATATGAATTAATATATAATCATTATATGTATAATTTTATTGGTATATATATTCATTAAATTTAATAATTTAAGTAAAATGTTTAGATTTTTCATTTAAATAAAATAGATATTAGATATTTGTTTCTATACGAATTATATATTTTAAAAAATATTTTATACATAAATATGTTTAAATATTCTTTTATAAAATGTAATTAATAAATATTGATTTTCATATATGTATAATTATATATGTATATATTTAATAATAAGAAACACAACAGTATGAATCCGGGTAAAGTTTAAATGAAATAATATACATATCTATGTAATCCCTAGGAATAAAATTAGTCTCCACTTAGAAAAGAAAATAAGACTCTAACGATCGAAAAATTTATTAAAGGAAATTCCTCTTGATCTAATTAAATGTTTTATTTTGTAAATGTTTATATAACATATGCACTTCCTTGGATTTATTTTTTTGGATTTTAAAATACCGTTAATAATTGTGACTACTGCTAATATAGATGTTAAATATTGATCACATGATTAGTATAACTATAGGGCATTAACAAATCAAATTTACCTAGACAAAGGAAGTGATGAACTAATCTAGTATAATTGCTTCGTATGAATCCCATTTGTCAAAGCTAATAAAGGAAGTGGCATCATTGGGCTTCGCTATTGAAAATTCCCAATCTAAGCGTCAACATGTTATGATCGAATACAACTACCTATAAGAGAAGTGGAAGTTGATAGAGATTACCATCCAAGCGATGATATCTGAGTCACCCCAAGAGTATGTCACCATCACACACCTTACCCTTCGGTCATATGAGAATGTTATAAGGGGTTATATAATGAGACCCTAGTACAATGATTATGTACATTATTTTTGTATAGAGAATATAATTTCATTTTATAATTGTTACTTTGTAAAAATATTTTTTATACAAAAAAATTAGAATGTTTAGTTAATTAAGAATTCTATTTAAAGGAAATAATGTATTTTCGAAATTAATTATACTTTAATTAAATATTACTACTAAATTACTTTTAATATAATATAAATGACCATATAATTATTATGAATACGATTGTGATTTTCATTAAGGCTTGAAAGCTATTTTTGTCAAAACCAATGAATTTTCTATTAATGATGGTTTTTATTTTAAAAGTAATGATTCAAATATTTATACAATTATTTTGATAAAATTAATATAAGTTTTTGAATCAAGAAGTCAAAATTTTCTAATGGTGAATTTTTCATAATTTTCTTAGATAGTTGAAATTTTGGGTAGTAATTAAATACCGTAAAAATATATAATGTGTTTTATGGAAGCATAATGAACCAATAGTGATGCGATGAAATACTATAAAAATTATGTTCGTCCAATATATGTTTTTCCAATAAAATAATGTGATTTTAGGTTTTCTTTTTTTATTTTACAATTCTTTAGTGGACCCTTCAAAAATATAAAACCTTTTAATTTTTCAAATTAAATTCCTTGAGAGTGTGACTCACCTCCACATAAGAAACATTATTATTTTAAGAAGTTCCGACATTGGCCTTATAAAATAATGTTTTCCACTTCCATTTGGAAAAAAACTATTTGCAAAAACCATTGGTTTATTTGTGGTTTTGATTTGCATAAGGTGTGGTGTTTCAAACCTAAATAATAAAGAATTCCCCCTCCGTTCACATATAAACACACCCAAGTTCCCATTTACTCTTCACTAAATTCCTTTGGAGTTTTTCCAACCTCTTCCCTCCAATATCTATAATCCTACCAAGGCACCCCAACCTACCATAAATCCTCTCTCAATCCCCTTCCAAGGCTTTGGTATCACACTTCCATGTAAGGGATTCCTTCCTTCCTCATTTTATCCATGTATCTCAATATTTTTATGCCCTTTTATTTTATATTATAAATGTTGTGGTATGGTTTTCCCCTCACCCATACTTCCCTATTTATTTTTAAATGATTAGAGACCCCTTTTCTCACTCATTAATTCCTCCCATGTACACCTGTTACCATACCGAAATTCTGAAAGGAATTTCTCTCTCTTCATTTACATTCAAGAAATTATTTTGTATTTTGAATCCAAATTCCATTAAATATGTTGGTACAAGTATCTACATTAACCCCTTACAGTTCATTTCATGTACATATGATGAGACACCCTTTTCTCTCTCATCATCCTTTTTATGAACTCTTATGTCACGCAATTATGATGTCTAAATTACACTGCCCTTTTCCAAGCCAAAATCAATGTGTATTGAATACAATGCCAATTTCTCTATCAAGGGTATTGATCATTATGAAAATTTAAATATTTATGTAAGAGTTTAATTTATTAATTCAAAATTACTTTACCGTGGAATAAATTATGATGTTTAATGAATACATGTTTTATGATCTCGTGGCACACTTGTGCATGAAATGAAATGTTTAGGAAGGGTGAACCCTGATAGCGCTCCAATGCATTGGTTTAGTATTAGTATCTTGCTACGTCAAGTGAAATGAGGGTTTACTAATTCTAATTAATTTTAAAGTAGGGTTTACTTGTGATCCGTGTGCAATGGGCCAAGGCTCATGCTAATACCATGATAAGTGTTGTTGCCACATTTCCATGTTGTGATAATCATGCTTTATCATGACTTTATTTTCATGTATCTTTTATGCTCCATTGATATACCTATTTCTCAACATGTATTGAATTCTTCATGTTATGTATTCTTTAATCCCTTTCTAGGATTTATAGCTCACCCTTTTCTTGGTCATGTCATCAGGTTATCTCATGCAAAGCTAAGTACGAGAGAATGTTGTGGTAATGTAAAAGATGTTTTCAATAAAGATTATGTGTTTTGTGTTATAAGTCATTATGTAATGTTCCTAAGAATCAAATACACTAGACCTATCTATCTTCCATGTTGTATCATGTGATGAGTTTATGTAATAAATCATTTTTAAGTGTGAAATAAAGAGAAGTGTTGTTATATTTGGTATTAGAGTGTGAATTTAGTTATTTTTGGGATTAGGATTAGAAAACCCTCATGAATGCCTTAGGCATAATACTATGTATTATAAGAACATCCCTAAACTTTGGTGAGTATTGAGTAATTGGTTTATTAAGAAAATATATTCATGTCAATATATGAGTAGGTAGAGGCGGCTCTAGCACATATGTACGTAGGAGTGAAAACTCCAACAATGAGTTTCAGGTTTGAAATGGGGTATCCTGGTACACGATAATAGGCCTTTCTGTACTCTTGGTTATGAAATTCAAATGGGATATTCTTTGGTAAATTCACAATATTTGTATGAAACATTATTAAGGTAATTAAAAAAATTCTCCATAGAATATATGTTAGAAAGTAGACCATGGATAACATAGATTGAATCCTATAGATTCATATATTAAGGAAATAAAATTTATTTATAAGCCATCCATCTTTTTCTATGTATTATTCATTATGTTTTACCCCTAAAATTCCATTTATTTCAGCCAATGGTATGTAATAGGAGGACTTGAGATGAAAAATGATGTGAAGATCAATGTGACGACGATTTTAATGAGATGCCCAATCCAATGGGAGCAGGAATCACGAACTTTGTTGTGATTCTTTCTCAGTTACCACTAGATTTGAATAGAATAATGGGTCAAGAGGAACGTTAACCCCCCCTGTAAAGAAAGAACAAGTTGAAATTGAGAGTTTCATGAGACAAATGACTCATACTTTTAATGGATCATTTGATCCATCAATTGTCGAACAATGTATAAGATCCATTGGAATATTATTCTTCATTATTTAATGTTACAAAAAAGAGAAGGTTTGTCTATATTCATATCGCATTGTGGGTAAAGCTGATCAATGGTGTATATTGATTACAAATATGAATCCTGAGGATAAGATCTAGGCATTGGAATGGATAGATTTCCAGAAAAGGTTTGTCGATAAATATGTTATGCGCACCCTCCAACTTAAGATGGAAGGGGACTTCCTTACCCTCCAGAAAAATGATGATGAATCTATCAGAGTGTATGAGTCATAGATCACAAGGCATTTAATATACGCCTCTGTCTTTTTTGTTACCCTCAAATTCATGTTTTACCTCTTCTTTGGTTTGATTGATTTATTTAACAATTCTTTAATAGAAATTTAAAGACATATAAAACATTTTAAATATTAAAATGGGTTTCCTTGTGACAATGACTCACCTCCATAGAAGAAACACTTTTATTTTGAGAATTTAGCCCATTGAACATATAAAATAATTTTTTCCATTTCCCTTTTCCATATACCATTGTAAAAACCATGGGATGGATTGTGGATTTGATTAGTTTAATGTATGGTGTCCCAAACCTATATAATAAAGAATTCCATCTTTTTTCCTATATAAAACCACCCAAGATTTCAATTCCTCTTAACTCAAAGCCTTTTTATTTCGTCCAAACACCTCATTCTTCTCTCTATACTCCTCCCATGGTGCCCCAACCTCCCAAGAAGCCTCTCCCATGCCCTTACCAAGCATTTGGGATCACACTTCCAAGTAATGGATTCGTTTTTTCCTCATTTTATCCAAGTTTGTAAATATTTTTATTCCCTTTTATTTTAAATTATAAATGTTGGGGTATGATTTTACACCTCCCATATACCTCACTATTTATGTTTCAATGATTATAGAACTCATTTCACTCTCATTAATGCCTTCCATGTAGTCCAATTACCATACCAGAATTTCATAAGGACTATCTCTCTTCTCATTTACATTCAAGAAATTGTTTTGTATTATGAATTGAAACTCCATTAATTATTTTAGGACACGTATCTATATAACCCCCTTACATTTCATTTAATACACATATTATGAGACACCCTTTTCCCTCTCATAATCCTTTTTGTGAAATCTTATGTCACGCTGTTATGCTGTCGAAATTTCCCAGCCATTTTCCAAGGAAAAATAATTATGTAGGTAATACCATGCCAATTTCTATATCCGGGTATTCACCTTTATAAATATTTATATATTTATGGAAGCGTTTCATGTATTATTTCCACATTCCATTACCATGGAATAATTTATGATGTTTAATTAATCTATGTTTAATGATTGTGTGTCACACTTATGCATGAAATCAGATGTTTAAGAAGGGTGTGCCCTGATAGTGCTCAAATGCTTTGGGTAAAGATTAATATCAGGATACGTAATGTACAATGAGTGTTTACTCAGGCTCCATGTGCAATGGGAATTTTCCAATGATATTATAATGTTACGTGTTATTGCCACATTTCCATGTTGTGATAATCATGCTTTGTCATGCCTTTATGTTCATGTTTATTTTATGATATGTTGATATTTCTATTTACAAACATGTAATGTATTCTTCATTTAATGCCTTGTTTCATCCCTTACTGGCCTTTATACCTCACCCTTTTCTTATTCATGTCCTCCGGTTATCCTAAGCAATGTTACGTACGAGGGAATGTAGTGGTCATATAAAGAAAGGTTTCAATAAATTTGATTTGATTATTGTTTTAAGTCATTATATAATGTTCCTAATACCCAAATATAATAGACCTCTCAATCTTCCATGTTGAATCAAGTGAAGATTTTATGTAATAAATCATTTTTATTTTTGTAATAAAAAGCAGGGTTATTATAAATACCCTCTTAAATAAAGTTCAATGAAAATTAATAATTACCAATTAGGGTAACCCAACTAAAAACATAGTTTTTGAGTATTTCCATACCATTTTAAACATTAAAAAATATTAACTCAGTTCCCCTTTAATCAATATAGAATTTTTTTATAACATAAATTTAAAAAGTGTTCGAATCCAAAAAGAAACCCTAACCAAAAGGTTTTCTCATTATAATTTCTAGTCATGTTTTCAAAATATCATACTATATTAATAATGTTTTCTTAAAATATCCCTATAAATTAATTGTTATTATCTATCTATTGATAATTTCTAATTAGAAAATTTTTAATTAGTACAAATCTTTAATTATTTTTATAAAATAAATAAATATATTTTATGTAAATTGTAAATACATATTTTCTATTATGAAATTAATATTTATGAATATAGTATATATATATATTTATAAATATATTTATATTTATATATTAAAATATTATTTTTAATAATATATATATATATAATGTCCACATTTTATAATCACTAAGAATAGAACATTAAAACCCCCTAATATTAGTGCTAAAAATAACTCAAAAAGGAATCCTTTATTAGTACTATGAAATATAACTGATAAAGGGTGTGCTTTTAATAACATTATTTTTATCATTGGTAAAGGGTTGTGCTGAATAAGAACAATTTTATAGTAGTGTTGGTAGCCTCACTACTCTTCTTCTAAATGGATACAAATTATAATTCTTCATATTTTCTCATCTCACATTATCATTCATTCATCCATTTTGATGTTTTTTGTGATGTATAAGAGGCATTCACCCATGTCTAAAATCAATGTGGTAACCCCATGTTTTTAGGGAAACAATGCTTACTACAACTACCTCTAAATTTTATCTTTAAAGTTTTAAATTAAAACCAACAATTTGAGGAATGAGGATGGTTATTAATAAAACATTTCACCCTATAAATTGTTTTATCACTGGTGAAGAGATATTTCACTTGTTTTAGATGAAAAGACCCCATTCTTCATTAATGCACGACCTGAATAAGTTCTTTGAGTTGATTCGAAATTCAAAAACATCTAAATCATATCCCTTTAATATAGGTATCATCCAAGTCATACAGTTACCCCTATAGGGAGTCTAAAAAAGGGTTTATATGGAGTAATATTAGGTCAAATAATTTATTAAACTAAATATTTAATTACATGTTTTATTCCTCTAAATCCACCTATGATTGAAAACTATCACATGAACCAAATCGAATGGAATATACATTATCCATTGAGTTAATCCCACATTCTATATGAAACCATTGTCTATGATTCTCTATCAGAGGTATCGCATAAGATATATATTCATTTTATTAAAAACACCCATGTTTGGACTAAAAATAATATAATATTTTACTAATTTCATCATTGAGATTCCTCACCAGTTTAATCTTTATGTCGACTCAGTGATTTATCATAAAATAAAACTTATATTATTATTATGGTTTACAAATTGAAGTCTTAGGCTATCCAACCCATATCGATCTCATGGCATAATTAGTTATTCAAGAACAAATGTAAAATATCCCATAATTCTCAAAATAATCCTAAATTTTTCAAATCCCAACTCTTGAGAAAGAACCTCTATTCGAGATAAAAATAAATGCACATTAATTTTTTTGAGGATGGCTAGTAGTGTAAATTTATTTTATTTACTCTTGAAGAGGTTCTATGATGCTAAAAAGGAAAACTTAAGTAATTTATTAACTAGGACGAAACTATAAAATTATATTATTCCAACTTAAAATAAAATTTTCCATGAATATAACATAACTACATCTACAAAATAATATACTCACAATATTTCTCCGGTGGATAACAACACAACATCACTTGAACATCCTTTATTTTTAGTGATTTAAGAACTATGAAAAATCAAAACATAAATTGTTGGTGGTACCATGAGGGGAAAACTATATGAAAAATTACATATATTGTTGAACCTAATAGAGAATGAAATACCATTTTACACTATACATTGATCTCTATCCAATTACCTCATCCTACAACATTTAAATCTCCACAACATTATTTGAAATTGATTTTTACTATAAAATCCATCATTAAGTGTAACAACCCAAGTAAATAAAGAATATGGCATTTTAATATATATTAATATTTCTGAATTAAATATTAATTTTTCTTTTAGGGGAATGTTATGTCTGATAGAGTACTCAACATGCAACAATGTGTCTCTTTGAAATATTACGTTGCACACAACTTTGAGTTATTTCGAAAAATAATTATTTTATATGGTAGTTAATGCCTAGACCTTATATTGGCGGAAATGAACAGAACTAACTAAAATATGATTATGCATGTTTTTTAAATGTATTTTAATTTACCCAATATTTTTTAAAGGCTTAAAATGAGAATGAATCCAATTTTAAGCATAAATAGTCTAATATTATTTAAAAGATAGATTTACTACCTTTTGATGGAAATGCCTTTTTAAATATAGTTTTTTCCACTTTTATATGTTCTATTTTATAAAAAAATAATATAGATTCATGACATAAAAATTTACTTTGGGTAAAATCTAGATATTTTTTTGATAAAGTTCATTTTTGATGAATAATGAAAAATACTGCATTTTATTTCAAAACGACCTTTTCATATAATTTATTTATATTGTTAGATTGTTCTTTTATTTTGTTTTAAAGTGTAATTGGATTATATTTTTACCATATAATCCAATTTTTTCATTGTAAGTAATTTTACCCATAAATTTAACATAATAAAAGGTAAATCTTTTGATAGTTATTATTTCATAAAAACACGTTTTTTTGTTTTGACGACGAGAATTAATTTTAGATTAATTTCTACCACTTATGTGTTATGAATTTGAAAAAATTTATTCCATTTTTATAATTAGTGGGTTCAAATTGTGAAAATATATGACTTTTATTTTTAGACATTATGAATTGTAACTTCAGTAAATATTTTATTTACCATGGTTAAAGGATAAATCTGGAAAATAAGGATGAAAAATAATATTATCATAATATTAATTACCCTTACACCTTTCGTAACTCTACTAGATAAGGTATTTCCGACCATGGGCATCCTGGGGTCAATTTTGGGACCCCATGGAGCCACTTGGGAGTGATAATGACACTTTATATTAATTAATTTAAAGTAAATATATACCTAACATAAACATATATATTTTAGTAAAACAATGTTTATATGAGGTTATATAAGAGATATATTTGACTATAAATATTCCCTCAAAAGATAAAAATATTTAATACATCATGGTACTTTATCTATTATTTTTAAACATTAAATAAATAAACTTAATTATGACACAATTGTGAGGCAGTAATTGCTTTATTAATAAAGGATTCAAATAAATGATATTATAACTATTAAAATAAATTTATTTCAAAACTTTGTATGCCATCCATAAATTTTAGGGATAATATTGACTTCTTATATTTGTATTAAAGATGTTTTTTAGAAAGAATCAGGTTTTTATAGATTTCGTAAAATTCTTTTTATGAATAATTTAGAAATTTACATAAATGTGTTTTTATAACAACTTATATTTTATTAAATGATAAAATAATCCTAAAAATATAGGATTCGGCCAAAGGACATAAATAATGTAAAAAATGTCATAAATGATCCATTTTGGGTCTCTAGTAATTTTATAGTAAATATATTTACCATATAGTTTGAATATATAAGTGGACATAGTAAAAGTTAAATATGTTAACAAAGGGTTAAAAAAAGACAAGGATTAAAAAATATCCAAAACCAGTCCAATTCTTATTGAGTGGTTTTATTTTGACTTATATAAACCATATCATCGAATTAAATAATTTTTTGTCCTTTTGAAACCAAAAATAATTTTATTATAAAATAATACATTCAAACATTCCTAAAGAGCCCCTCCCCCCTCTTATAAAAGTCCACCACCTCTAACCCATTACTCACACCACTAAAGCTCCTTGGCTCTTCCAAACTCTGCTCGAAGAAGCTCCCAACATCCATATCTTCCTCCTAGAAGCCTTCCCCAAGTTAAAAGGTAATTCAAGAAAGACTTTTTGTTCCAACCAAAGGGAGTTACTTGTTTTAAAGGTAACATCTTCTCTCGAGTTCTTTTATTTTATTTTTTCTTTTCCAACCTCCTCTCAAGCCCCTTTTCTCATCCAAACTCTTCTCTATGTGTATGGAATGCTTACCGTCTATATGAAAAGTGAATTTCATTTACTATGTACAAATGTTATGATTTATTCAAAATACATATATAGTGGATATATTTTATATATTTGATATCTAAATCATGAATATCATAATGAAGATAATGTACTTTTGACCATATTGAAAATTTCTAATTATAACAAGTTCATTTTTTTATTCATGTTAAAAATATCAACAAAATGTCTTATATGAACTCAAATAATTAATAATTGTTATTTCAAGGTAATAAGTGATATAAATGGAATAATAAACTTCAAAAAATTTCTGAGGAAAGTATAAATTAACTTATGTTTATTATTCAGGAAGAACTAGGAACAAACGAGTCAAGTTGGAAACGAGGTAAGGGAACTCCTTAACCCAGTTTCCATTATTTAGGTTAATCTTCTTCTTCTTGATTATGTCGTGCTATCAATATATTGTAAAGACCTATGACTATTTTACAGATAATATCTACTTACATTGGGTGTATTTATATTTTTCACACATAATAATTTAATTGGTTTATCCTTAATGTAATGATATGATCTTTGTAAGGGAACCATTCTCCCTCCACTTTTAGTGAAAGTATTCTTTTCTGTTATGTATTTTAATTTCAATTTCCTGTGTTGGGATATATTCTTATATATCTATATTGCTGTAAATTTTATGTCCATGTGATGAGAGACCCTTTAATCTTTTATCAAATCATTTTCTGAATTTTAATGTGACGTTGTTAGGGTGGTAAATTTTTACAAGGGAATACGTCTCAATATCCTTTCATTTAGACATATCATGATAGTGGGAACCATTATTATACTATAAGGTGTATATATTTACCTTTGACATAATATATCATGAATCTCCTTATTATCAGGATATTATAAGTTTTGTTTAATTCTATTCATTAATTTTTTTTATTCAAGTATTTTCTCTTGTGGAAACAAACTCTTTAACTAAAACACATATTTAAATGTTTTAAAGATATAATTTTCTAAATATTTATCATTAATTTCCATGTTTTCAAAATGTTTTTAAGGATTTATTTATATGGACATTAATATTTTAAAATTTTAATTCCAATAAATGTTTCAAAGTGGTATGGGACACTTTGATTCAAAAATATATTTATTAAATTTTTTAAATCATCTTCAAATGGAATCTTTTTCTACAAACTATTTTAATAAAAGATAAAGGGAATGTTTATTTTTAATGTATGTGTTGAAAACGTCCATTTTTATACTGCGAGAATTAATTGATATTTGGCTTCATTAATAATACATGGTGTTTTTAAAAAAAGGAAAATAAATACCATATACTATTTTTAGGTATTTTGGTATTGAAAATGATTTTGAGAATGTATTAATTATGTATATATATTGAAATGATATATTATGATTGAAATGTGGAAATTTTATATTTCTTTTATACTTTTGTTATGTGTTATTATTATGTTATGGTTCTTGGAAATTGATTACATATACGGGTGTTTCTGTGATAAACCTAGGGAGGTTGAGCCCGAAATAGCTCTCCAATACATTAGGTAACATGATGAAGGTAAATGTTCAGGTTTCACATATGAGATTTAGAGAATATATTGTCATGGGTATTCCAAATGTAACTCAATATGTATCTATTAATGCTACAATGTAAGTATGATATGGATGCCCCAAGTTACCTTTATGATTTATGATTACCATGTGTTATTCATGAATATTATGATCTTGTGTAGTATGTTAAATATTGAAAATTATGATTTCATTGACTTCTATGTATTAATAGACTAATGTTTTCTTTCTTTGTTTTATAACCCATACTGAGCTTTTTATGTTGATCCCAAGTTTTGAAATGTTTTTCAAAGGACTTAAAGATGAATAGGTTTAAGTATGGGATCAAGAAAAAGTAATCCTATCTAAAACACGGATGTATAAATTTTTCTTTTTTTAAGAGTTATTATTTTATGAATAAAAGGAAACTGAATAGAAGTGTACACATTGTAATTTTTGGAATGTAATTTTATATTTGTGGCCCAATTTTCTAAAAATATAAACCTGAATAGATCCTCAAAGTGAATTCTTGACTTAACTCAATATTATTTTATGTTTATGGCTGGGGCCATATAGTTGGTATCAAAGGTTGGTTTAGAAAAATTTAGGGATTTGGAGTTTTTTTTAGAAAAATGGTTAGTCTCTATATCTACCCCTTAAGATAAATCCTTATTTTGAAACTTTTTTCAGATCAAGGAAAGTCTTTTACAAATGGAATGAGGATGATCTCAAATGAAATTATTCTCTCTTCCTGTTGACTTTCTTACAATAATTATTGCAACATCATGTCCATACGATTCTGAAACATTTTCTAACATACAACTAACTTGCAATAAATTGTTTGAGATATCAAACACCTCTGCTATACCATGATACAATCGTGGATCATGGGTTGTATTTAATCAAATCAAATTTTCTCAATATTCTCATATTTTCAAGAAAGGTAAATGTTATCAAGGAATTTTCAAATATTTTACCATATCACAAGATTTTGAAGCAAATTAAGATTTTGAAAAAGGTGGTGAAGAAGGAGACCCTTGGAATCCTATTTATATTTGATTTTAAATTATAGCCTTTAAATACATACTTATGGTATTTTAAAAGGACCATTGATTGAATGTTTCATCTCAAACTTGATCTGGATGATTTATAAAAATAATTTCTTATCCGATGTTTTAAAAATTATATATCACACATGATTATTTTATGAAACTATTTTTCTGCCAACACCCATATGACCAAAGTTTTACGAGGTGTATTTGGATGAAGGAAGCTAATGATTTTGAATGATATCTAACTAATTTTTACAAGGAATGGAAATTATACCAATGTGAACAAGATTCCGAGGAAACCATATGGACACCATGATCAAGGTATTATGTTCTTTCTATTGGGAATATTTTTATTATGTCATATAGAGGTGAAATAAAATGAAAATATATAAGATGTTGAGGTCCTAATGTATGGGGATGAAAATGAAAGGTATAATAAAACCTTTGAGCTTAAAAAAATTTTGGGTTATTTTTTAGTTTTATAAAAAGGACAACCCATAAGATGGGTGACAACCTATCGCATCCAGAAATACTACAGGAATCGAAACCACAACTGAAGGGCGACAAAGGTGTATCTCCTACCACTGGCCTAAGTGAAGTCCCTAGGTAGTATGATTTATTCTTTTTAGTTAAAAGATTTTATTAACCAAGAATAAATTTATTTTGGGAATTTATGTTTTTTCAAATAGATATCCTTAGTGTAGGAAACTTTTTTGGTGACTAAGTGATAAAGGATAGTTTGTAATACGTTATCTCTTTTGGAAACACTATATTCTTAAGGAAAATAGAACACTGTGGGTTTTCATTTGTGGAGTAGTGGATAGAATTTTATTTCAGAAGAATCTATATTTTTATTGTAGACATATGTCAATTTGGGTTATTTATGTAAATGGTTAACCTATCATACAAGATATATGATTAGGTTAATTACTTTTTAATATGTGACATTAAGAGTAATCAATGTTATTTACATATAAATGTTTAGATTTTTGTGGAAGATAGTGATTAAATTTTTCTGATTTTGGGTTTCAATCTTATTTTGGATTATATTTAAGGATTTAAAGGACAATTGTTTATTAAATGGTATTTTTTGAACTATTTGTATTTTTTGTTGAATTTTGGAGATTAAGAGTAGTATTTCTTTTTATAAATGATTTTTGTTTTTGGCGATTATCTAATCTCATACTATCCATTTTTTTTGGGTTGATATCTAATGAAAAGGGAAATATATATATCATATTTTTTGTAATATGTGATTCTCTAAAAGTTGATTATAGTGATTTTTATGTTACTAAGTCAGCTTGAATACTCATCGTTTGGAGAAAATCTGAGTTTGCGGTAGGTATTTAGTAAAGGATGAATGTCTACATGATAAATAGGTATGTTTCCTTATGTTTTTAGTTAAGCTCATAAATAAATTCCTCAACTTTATGAAAATTAACATAAAACAAAAACGTTTTATATTAACTTTTCCTACTAGGGAATAAAATACCATTTAACCCATTACATGTTTGTGATTCTCTAGTGGTTAACTTTCTCCAAATCATGTTTTTTTATCATTGTCTATCAGAACATGACACAAAGTTTATCATCAATATCCATATTTTCGTACATGGAATCCTAGTATGTTTTATCTCAGGTTACCTTTTTAATTCACTTTCATTCTTTTATAGTGATAGTTTTATTGACTCTTTTTCCAATGTGGGACATTTAATGATGTTTCTGATCTATATTTTAAAATTGTGAGGACACAATTTCCAAAAGGGGGAAGGATGTAACACCCCGGGTAAATAAAGAATATGAAATTTTCATATTTATTATTATTTTTCAATTAAATATAAATTTTACATTTATGGGGATTTTATGTCTGATAGAGTACTCAACACGCAACAATGGTTTCCTTTGAAATCTTACGTTGTACAAAACATTGAGTTATATCAACAAATAATTATTTTAAATGGTAGTTAATGCCTAGAAATTATATTGGTGAAAATGAACTAAACTAAATAAAATATTAATATAAATGTTTTTCAAAATGCATTACATCTATCCAATAAATTTTAGAGGCATAAAATGTGAATGAATCCATTTTTAACCATAAATACTATAATATTTTTTAAAAGGTTGATTTACCGCCCTATGATGGTGAAATCTTTTTAAATATATTTTTTGTCACTTTTATATGTTCTATTTTAAAAAAAATTAGTATTTAGAATCATGAAATCAATATTTAATTTGGGTAAAATTATAGTATATTTTTGATAAAGTTCATTTATAATGAATAGTGAAAAATACTGCATTTTAATTCAAAACTGCCTTTTCAACAAATTTATTTATATAGTTAGATTTTTATATTATGTTGTTAAAAAGTGTAATTGGGTTATATTTTTACTATTTAATCCAATGTTGGTTATGATAAGTAATTTCACTATTAAATTGGATATAAATAATGGTAAAACTTTTGATAGTTATTATTTCTTAAACACACGCTTTTTTGTTTTGAGAACAGTAATTACTTTTAAATTAATTTTTGACACTTCTGTATTTCAAATATGGAATAATGGATTATATATTTAGAATCAGATGTTCCAAATTTTTTTAATAGGTATCTTTTATTTTTAGACATTATGAATAGTAACTTTAGTAAATATTTTATTTACCAGGGTTAAAGGGTAAATCTGTTAAATAAAGATGAAAAATAATATTATTATAATATAAAATTACCTTTACACTTTTCCTAACACCATTTAATAAGATATTACCAACCATGGGCATATTGGGGTGAATTTGGGGTCCCATTGAGCCACATGGGAGTGATAATGACACTTTATATTAATTAATATAAAGTAAAGACAAAAATAACATAAAAATATATGTTCTAGTAAAAAATTATTTATCTGGGGTTATATAAGTGTTATATTCGACTATAAATATTTATTTTATAGATAAAGTTTTTTAATACATCAAGATATTTTATTTATAATTTTTAGGCATTAAATAAATAAATTTTATTATGACACAATGGTGATGTAGTAATTGCTTCTTTAATAAAGGATTCAAATCAATGATATTATAAATATTAAAAAAATTTATTTTAAAACTTTTTATGACATCCACAAATTTCCGGGATAATAATGACATGATATATTTGAATTAATGAATATTGTTCTAAATAATCAAGTTGTTTTGGATTTTTTAAAAGTCCTCATATGAATAATTTAGAAATTGACAAAAATGAGTTTTTAAAACAATTAATATTTTATTAAATGACAAAATAATCCTAAATATATAATATTATGTGAAAGGACGTAAATAATGTTAAAAATCTAATATATTAACCATTTTCTGTCTCTTGGAATTTTATTGTAAATATATTTACCCTATAGTATGAATATATAAGAGGACCTGGTAAGAGTTAAATAAGTTCACAAAGGGTTAATTAAAAAAAATAAGGATTATAAAAACATAAAACCAAGTCCAATTATTATTTGATGATTATATTTCGACTTATATGCACCTTATCTATGAATTAAATAATTTTTTGATCTTTTTAGACAATAAATAATTTTATAATAAAATAATACTTTCAAACTTTCCTAAAGAGCCCATCCTCCCTCTTATAAAAGGACACCACCTCTAACCCATTACTCAAAACTCCCAAGATCCTTGGATCATCCAAAATCTACTCCAAGAAGCTCCCAACCTCCCTATATTCTTCCTATAAGCCTTCCCCTAGGTATATGTAAATTCAAGAAATACTTGTGGTTCAAACGAAAGGCAGTTACACGATTTAAAGGTAATGTCTTCTCTCAAGTTATTTTCCTTTATTTTTCTTCCACAATTCCCTAAACACTCCTAATTCCATTATATTATATAAAAAATAATTATTATACAAATAAAATTATTTTTTAAGATAATTACTCTAACTATATTTTAATACACCTTCATCTAATGGATACCAACATATTGTTTTTGTGGATGATGAACTACTACACAAAACGATGATTGTTCAATTATCTCCTACCGCCCCTCATGGTGTCCATTATGATAGAAATATATTTATATGTGATATATAATATATTTATATGGTCTCTAGTAATTTTTATTTTTCATTTACATCACATTTTTATGCTTTCCAGAAGTCGTAAATATGATAATTTCTTTTAAGGAAGTGTGGACTACCGCCACATCAAAGTGATATGACTCATTCATGCTATACATGGAATGTATAAAGTTTGGAATTTAGGAATATATTTAACATATATAACATACATATTATTATGGAATTATAATATAACTATGTATCCTTTAGTTTTCAATCCGTTAAAAAGGAAAAAGAAATGAAAGTAGCGTTCTTGCGTACGTACGACTTACCATCTCCATGAACGGTGCATTTCATTTCATATGTACGAATGTTATGGATTATTATAAATACATATATACTAGATATATATTATATATATTATATCTAAATCTTTAATATCATTCTGGAGATAATGTACTTTTGACCATATTGACAATTTGAAATTATAACAGTTTCATTTTTTTACTAAACTCCCGAACATTGATAAAAATGTCTGATATGAACTCCAATAATTAATAATTGTTATATCAAGATAATAAGTGAAATATAATTAATAATAAATATGAAAATGGTTCTGAAGAAATTTTAAATTAAGTTATGTTTATTATTCAGGAATACCAAGGAACAAATTAATCAAGTTGGACATTAGGTAAAGGAACTCCTAAACCCAATTTCCATTATTTGGGTTAATATTATACTTCTTGATTATGTCATGATATGATTATTTATGAAAGGACTATAATTGTATTATAATTAATATCTAATTATATTGGGTGTATTTATATTTTTCACACATAATTGTGTAATTGGTTTATCCTTAATGTAATGATATGATCTTTGAAAGGGAACCATCCACCCTCCTCTTTTAGTAAAAGGTTCATTTTATGTTTTGTCATTTAATTTAAATTTCCTATATAGTGATATGTTTATATATATACTTATTTATATAAATTTTATCTCCAAATGATGAGTGACCCTTTCTCTCTCATAAACACATTTTCTGAATTTTAATGTGATGTTGTTAGGCTGCCGAATTTTAGTGATGGAATACCTCTCAATCCCCATTCATTGATGCATATCTTTATATTGTGCACCAATATCATCCTATAAAGTGTATATAACTCCCTTTAAAATATTATATCTAGAATATACTTATTCTTAGGATATTATAAGTATTGTTTAATTCTATTCTTTAATTATTTTTATTCAAGTATTTTATCATGTGGCTACAGACTCTTTAACTAAAACATTGATTTAAATGTTTTAAATATATAATTTTATAAATATTTCTCCTTAATGTCCATGTTTTCAAAAAAAAAGGAATGATTTATATGGACATTAATTTTATTAAATTATAATTCCTGTAATTTTTTCAAAGTGGTAGGGGACACTTTGATTCAAAAATATATTTATTAATTTTTTTAAATGGAATATTTTTCTAGAAGAATTTCACTAAATGACAATGGGAATGTTTATTTTTAACATATGTAGTGACAAAAACCTTTCATCTGCTATGAGCATTATTTGATATTTGGTTTCCTTAACAAGTCATGGTGTTTTTAAAAAAAGAAAATAATACAATATACTCTTGTTTCGTATTTTGGTATTGAAAATGGTTTTGAGAATGGATTAATTATGTCCATATATTGAAATGATATATTATTATTTCAATTTTGAAATTTTATCTTTCCTTTATGATTTTGTTATGTGTTATGATAATGTTATGGTTCTTCGGCATTGTTTATGTATATGGGTGGTTCTGTGATTAACTTAGGATGGGTGAGCCCGACAAAGCTCTCCAATGCATTGGGTAATGTGATGGAGGTAAACATTAATGTTTCTAATAATAGATTTAGGAAATATATTGTGATGGGCATTCCAAATGTAACTCCCAATGTAGCTGTGAATTCTACAATGTAAGTATGATATAGATTCCACATGTTACCACTATGATTTAGGATTTCAATGTTTTATTCATGAATCTTATGATATTGTGTGGTACATTAAAGATTAAAAAGTATGATTTCATTGACTTTTATGTGCTGATGTACTAATGTTTTCTTTCCTTGTTTTATAACACTTACTAATCTTTTTATACTAATCCCATGTTTTTAAATGTCTTTCACAAGACTTAAAATTGAATTTAGTCAAGTATGGGATCATGGAAAAGTCATGTTGTCTGAAACATTGAACTATACATGGTTGTTTTTAAGACTTTTTATTTAATTAAAAAAATGTAATATTAGAATAATTGTCAACTGTAACACCCCAATATTTCATAGTATGTTATATTTTTAAAGTAATTCAATTACATGCCCTTCAAGAAACCCTGAGTTCAAGCACACCACGACATACCAAACTGGCCATTGAAAAAGTGTTTATGAATAGTATTATCTACATTTGATATTTTATATATTCCATATAAATTTAACATCCATATTATGTGTTTCATAGATAGCATATAAGAACAAATTCAATTTTTCAGATAAAAGAAGTATTTTTTAGAAAATACAATTTTCCCTCCTGTAAATGGTGAACCCTTTTTAAATAAAATATTTGACTCTTTTATATATTAAATTTGAAAAAATAAACTTCCTCTTTAGAATCAGGACATAAAAATTTTGTTTTGATTAAATTTTTGTGTTTTCTGATAACTTTAATATTTTTATGAATTGTGAAAAATACTCAATTTTAATTGAAATCATCTTTTTTAATAAAAATAATTTATAGTGTTAGAATATACATTTGAATGGTTATAGAGTATTATTAGATTATATTTTTATCATTTAATACATTATAGTTCATTATAAGTAATTTCATTTTTAAATGGGACATAAACAAGTGTCAATATTTTGACAGTTACTATTTCGCAAAAAAATGATTTTTTGTTTTCAAAAAATGAAATAATTTTAAATTAATTTCATCCAATTCTGTGTTTTTAATTTGAAAAAATATATTCCTTATTTTGAATCATTTGGTCCAAATTGGGTTAATATGTATCTTTTAATTTTAGACATTATGAATATTTACTTGAGTAAATATTTTATTTACCATGGTTAATGGGTAAATCTATAAATAAGGTTAAAAAAATATTATTATAATAATATTAAATTACACAAACATTTTTCCTATTCCTATTGTATGATACATTTCTGACCATGGGCATCCTTGGGTCGATTTTGGAACCTCATGGAGCAACTTAAGAGTGATAATGAAACGTTATATTAATTAATTTAAAGTGAAGACAAAAATGACTTAGACATAAAAATTTTAGTAAAACAATTTTTACATAGGGTTATATAACTTATCATTTTGAATATAAATACTCATTTAAAATTTAAAAAAATTTAATTCATCATGGTATTTTTGTTTATAATTTTTATACATCAAATGTATAAAATTATTTATGACACAATAATGATGCAGTGTTTTCCTCATTAGTGAATGATTTAAATAAATGAGATTATAAAAATTTAAAAACGATACTAAAACCTATCCAATTCTAATTTTATGATTTTATTTAGATCATGATTCATCTTATCTTTGAAATTAATGAGTTTTGATCCTTTAGAAACTGAAAATCATTATTTAATAAAATTATATTTTCAAAGATTCTTAAAGAACCCCTCCCCTCCCTTATAAAAAGCCATAATCTCTAACCATTAATCTCACATCTAAAACACCTTGGATCATCTAACCTATACCCAATTAATCTCCTTACATCCATATATTCTTTTTAGAAGACTTACATTAGGTAGAATGATATTCAAGGAATCCTTTTGGTTCAAACCAAAGGGAGTAACCCGATTTAAAGGTAACATCCCATATTAAATTCTTTTCATTTATTTTACTTCTCCAACCCCCTAAACTCACTTTATTACTTTATTTAATATAAAAACAGTATCCTCAATATACTATGTTGTTTTTTTGAGATGTATTTGAACTAAAATTACACACACCTCCATCTGATGGGTATAGAACATAATGTTTCCATGGACGGCGAACTACAGCCTCACGAAACAATGATTGTTCAATATTTACTACCACCTTATATGGTGGCCATTATAACAGAACTGTAATTATATTTGATATATATGATATTTATTTTATCTATAATTTTCTACAATTATCTTTTATATATTACCTTTCTTATTTTCATGTTGTATATATATGATAATTTCATTTGTGGAAGTGCGGAATACAACCCCCTCAAAGTGATATGACTCATTCATACCAAAGATGGAACATATAAAGGATGGTGTTAATGAAAATAAATAACATATATAAAATATTATATTACAATATAATAATAATATTCTTATTTAACATTTTGTTTTCATTCATTTTAAAATAAAAAAACGAAATGGAAGTAGCGTTCGTGCGTACGTACTGATTACCGTCTCCATGAACGCGATGAGATTCATTTCCCATCATAACCATTCAAGAATAATTTTCATTTAATTATTAAATATAATGTTTAATAAGTTAATATCATTATGGATATGAGCCAAATATGTCCTATCCATAACAAACATGGCTTATGTAATAGAACATATAAAAGGAAAACTAATCAGTTAACAGCTGAAATAATGATACTATTAAAATATTATTAACAAATAAATACTGGAAGATCATATATGATATCATATTTAGGTATGTTGTTCTTGTATAATTAAATAACAATGATTTAACAATTCTACAGGAGGTTAGCGTACCTTCTATCAAGTAAAAGTACAAGATAAAGGTTAATTTCATAATCCCTTTTTTATCCGAGGTTGTTTTTATGTAATTATCTTCAAGGACCACTTTATCACCAACATCCATGTTTCATAAAAATGTATTTCAAAACATTATTACTATTTACTAGACTATGGGTTAATTTCATTTATACCCATGTTATACTTTTTATAAAATGGTTTGAAAGGAATCATTTTGTCATTTTCAAAACCAGGTATTTATGACCATTTCGGCTAATTAATGTAAGAATGTTTTTAACATATACGGCGGGTGTAGTTATTATCTACCATTATAACACCTTTGAAACCTCCCTTACAATATTATAGTAATATTTTAAAAATAAATGTTTTATTTTATAATTACATGACTTTTAAATTATTTCAAAATAGAATGATATATTCCTCTCAAATAATTTTTATTTCATCTATGTAAACAACCTTTAATGGATTTTACACTGGTTTAAAGTTGATTTATTATAATACAAATCTTCCAAACTGTATTGAAGGTTTTGTAAAATGTTTGACTATGGATGTTTTATTTTTATTCCATTCATGGTTTATGGTTAACATATTAACATTTCTTATCCTATTTTTAATACGAATGTTTATGTTATGTTTCAATCTTTTCATATGAGGAATTCATTAGACTTAGTATGTGATAAATGGAGCCTACTATAGCTCCTTGATGCATCAGTATGTCTCATGAGACAAACTAGTGTCATGGCACAAGGACTTGACAAAATCTTATTTGTAGTCTTGGCACGAGTCCTTGACTATGTGGTTATGATGTCCAAAATTATGCATTACATCAATATGTAATTAGCTATGGATATTAGAGGAGATTATTCGACTAGTATAATATCCATGAGAATAAGTAAATGGAATTATTTGTTTTATATTTTCCACATTATGCTGAAGTTTAAGTTTAAAAGGCTTTTGTTTTAGTTTTATACATTGCCTTAAATGTTTATGCTTATTTATGAAAGTTTCTGCTATATTGTTATCCTTACTGAGCTTATGAGCTCACACCATTCTATGTTATATTTTTACCAAGATACGAAGAAGTATATTATGACTGACCTACATGGTTAAGATAAAGGAATAATGAAATTGTTAATGGGTTGTTTATGATGTGTCGTATGTTATAAAGTGTAATGTAACATTTTAGTATGTAATCTATTTTCTAATACTACTACACTGATTGGTCCTTCATGACTTTATTCCTTGTAAACAGACAATTTATTAAAATAATGTTCTGACTCTGGGTAACTGGGGTTGGGGCATTACAGTTTATATCAAAGTATTTTTAGAAACAACCATGGAAATAGATTTAGATAAACACTTATTTTGAAACATTACACAAGATAAACTTTGAGGATTAGTATAGAAGAAATTCCGTGAGTTTTGGTAATTTAAATTTTTGTTAATTTTCCAAGCAATACATCCTTTCCTGGATATGAGCAGGTAGAGGCGGTTCTTGAACAAATGTACCTAGGAGTAAAAACTCTTACAAGGAGTTTCAGGCATGAACTGGGGTATCCTTGTACACAACAATGGGCCTTACTGCACTATTGGTTATGAAAATCCCAAGTGATAGTCTTAGTATATTTCACATTTTCTTTACCAACCATTATAAATGATTTAATAGTAAATACTTTCTCAATGAAAATATTTTTATGAATATAGATTATATGAATAATCATTTCAATTTACATTAGGTGTTTTGTTAGTTTGGAATTATGAATTGTGATTCATTAGCTAACATAATGTTTTCCATTGTTTAAAAAGGGAGCCCAGTAGATGGAATGATAACTCAAAAAATACACATGATCCAAAGAGTAATAAGGATCATATCTTTCACGGTCTTAAGACAACATTTAAAAGGGAAATATTCTCCCATGTATTCTCATCATATGAAGAAATAGTATCATGTGTTAATAAGATAAGTAAAGAATTCTATGAGTCCTATTGCTTTGATGGGGTTCCAGAGAAGAAAAGGATTGCAGAGAGAAAGACGGATAAAGGGAATAAGGGAAAGAAGGATTTTCCCATATGTGATAACTGTAGAAAGAATAACCTCGGTAAAAGCTTAAATGGATTGGGATTTTGTTATAAGTGTGGTGAAAAAGGACACAAGTAAGTGATTTCAAAGGTAAGAAAAAGGTTTTAAATGTTCAATGCTTCATCTGCAATGAGTTGAGAAACTACGTAAATCAATGTCCCAATCATTAGAGTATACCGAAATGATTATATTGGATAAAAATCAAGTTATTATACTACCACAAATGAATAAGAGTGATTAGTGTTCTTATGTTATTATTAAATAATTTTTTCATTTGAGTATTATATTAATGAAATACAAGTTATAAGTATTATAAAGTATATAAGGATTGTACTGCATTACGTTTTCATTTTGGATTTGAGATTTTATGGTACCAATTAAAGTGTCATAGTTTCGAGTTAAACATTTTGGAAAATATATGGCTGGGGAAATATAACCCTTAATATGTTTCTAAAACTGAGATAATGACTTCAGAATAAGATATAATTGAGATGGACAATGTATATTGGATATTATTGACTACCTTGGAATGAAGTAATTTATTGTTTATTCCATCATTTTTGGAGTTTACAAAATTTTTAGATATGAAGAGTATATCCAGTATTCTATAAGGAATAATGGAGCATGAATGTAATAAATAATGTTTTATAGTAATTCATAGTGTTACTGTGTTTTAAAGAAATACATGATGAAGGTATTCAAATTTTATTACATGGAAAAAAATATCTTCATTGTGTTTACCTTCCTTATAAATTTTGGACTATGAATTTGTAAAAAAGTATTTTGGATATGTATAAAGGATGGAATGGATTATAATTAACATTGGATACTATTGTTAAGGTTAAAGAATTTTTTTAAGATTATTTTTGGATCTTTATAAAAAGGACAACTCATAGGTTGGGCGATAACCCGTCATGTACGGCAAGGTCATGAGACTTGAACCTGCAACTAAAGGGAGATAAGGGTGCATCACTTACCACTATCCTACATGATGTCCTAGTTTGTATAATTTTATTTTTTTAAATATTCTGACAAATGAATTATAAATTCATTATTTTTGGAACCCTATATGATTAGGATAAATAGATGGTTTTAGAATTTTATTATCTTTAGGCGTGAAAGATGAGTTTTTTTGTAGGAATTAGTTAAAGGGTTAAACTATACTTGTCAAGTATATTTTTTTCCTCTTATTATAGAAATAAATTAATTTTTACACTTTAGGTAAGGGATCTTAAAATAAAAAATGTGTTATCCTAATACCTTATGTTTTGTTGAACTGTGATATTTTAAATGATCATAAATTGATGGCTTTGAGGCCCTCAATTTTACACTTGTTTGTAATTGATGACCTCAATCCCTCCTTATAAATATTTACGTTCTGCCTCCAATGATTTTCCTCTAATTACCACCAATTTTCTTCAAATCTATATCATAATTTGTTGGTGACTTTTTCACTTCCCTTTCCCACTTATTAAGACTAACTTTTATTAACCCAATTTCTAATATGGGTTTTCTACAAAGATATTGTTCTATTTTTAACCATTTATTTTTTATTTTTTTTTTCAAATTGTGAAAAAACAAATTATTGAAGGAGTATATAATGTAACACCCCAATATTTCATAGTACATTATCATTTCAAAGTAATTCAATAACATGCACTTCACGAAACACCGAGTTCGAGCGCACCACGACATACCAAACTTGTCAATAAAAAAGTAGTTATGAATAGTATTATCTGCATTTTGAATTTTATATGTTTCATATTATTTTAATATTCATATTATGTGGTTCATAGACATAATATAAGCACAAATTTAATTTTTTAGATAAAGGATGTATTTTTCAGAAAAAAAATTTATCACTTTTTAATGGAGAACTCTTTTTGAATAGAATATTTGACACTTTTATATATTAAATTTGATAAAATAAACTTCTTATATAGAATTGAGACATAAAAATTTAGTTTTGATAAAATTTTGGAGTTTTTTTATAACTTTAATATTTTGATGAATAATAAAAAATACTAAATTTTAATTGAGAAAAACTTTTTTAATCAAAATAATTTAGATTGTTAGATTATACATTTTAATGGATTTGAAGTATAATTAGATTATGTTTTTTATCATTTAATAAATTTTTTGTTTTAATAAGTAATTTCACATTTAAATTGGACATAAAAAAGTGTTAATATTTAGACATTTGTTATTTAAAAAAAACACACTTTTTGTTTTGACAACGATAATTAAATTTAAATTAATTTCTGAAGCTTCTGTGTTTTGAATTTGGAAAAATGGATTCCATATTTGAAATCATTATGTCCATATTTTGTATATTGGTAACTTTTATTTATATACATTATGAATATTTATTTCAGTAAATATTTTATTTACCATGGTTAAAGGGTAAATCTGGAAAATAAAGGTAAACAAATATTATTATAATAATATTAAATTAGAATAACATGAGTCCTTTTACTATTGGTTGTCACATGTCTGAGCATGGTCATCCTTGTGTCTATTTTGGAACCCCATGGAGACACTTGAGAGTGATAATGAAACTTTATATTAATTGATTTAAAGTAAAGACAAAAATGACATAAACATGTATATTTTAGTAAAACAATTTTTATGTAGGGTTATATAAGTTATCATTTCGATTATAATATTCATTTGAATGATAAAAATATTTCCTACATCATGGTACTTTTTTTATAATTTTTAGACATCAAATAAATAAAATTATTTATGACACAATAATGATGAAGAGTTTACCTAATTAATGGATGATTTAAATAAATTAGATTATAAAAAAAACAATATCCAAAATCTATCCAATTATTATTAGATGATTTTATTTTGAACATGAGTCATCTTATATTCTACATTAATTTATTTTGTATCTTTATAAAATGAAAATCATTATATAATAAAACACTATTTTAAAACTTTTCTAAAGAGCCCCTCCCCTCCCTTATAAAAAGCCATCAACTCTAACCCATTTCTGAAACATATCAATCCCCATAGCTCATTCAAACTCTTTCCAATTAATATCTCTACATACTTATCTTTCTATTAGAAGGATTACCCTAGGCAGAAGGCACTTCAAACAAGCCTTTACTTCCAAAACAAAGGGAGTTACCCAATTTAAAGGTAACATCTCCTCATAAATTATTTTCTTTTATTTTACTTCTCCAACCCCTAATCTGTTATTATTTCATTATTTTCTAACAACACTAGTATCCTAAATATACATGGTTTTTCTTATGATATGTATTTTATCTAAACTTACACACACCTTCATAAAATTGGTAGAACATGATATTTCTATTGACGGTGAACTACTGCCTCACGAAACAATGATTGATCAATATTCTACTACCACCTCTTATGGTGGCCATTATTATGTAACTATAATTATATATGATATTTATGATATTTATTTAATCAATAAGCTTTCTTAATTCTATTTTATAGAATAATTTTATTATTTTTATGTTGTATATATACAATAATTTTATTTGAGGATGCGCGGACTGCCTACCCCTCAAAGTGATATGACTCGTTCATATCATACATGGAACATATAAAGGATGGTGTTAATGAACTTATGTAACATATATAAAATATTATATTATATTGGAATAATAATATACCTTTTCATCATATGGTTTTCTTTCCTTTTAATCTAAAAAATAAAATGGATGTAGCGTTCGTGCGTACGTACAAATTACCATCTCCACAAACGCGATGAGATTTCTTCCCCACTATAACTATTCATGAATAATTTTCATTTGATTATTAAAAATAATGTTTAATAACATAATATAATTATGTATATGAATCAAATACGTTTTATCCATAACAAACATAGCTTAGGTAACAAAAAATATAAAGGAACATGAATCAGTTAAAACCTGAAACAATGATAATACTAAAATATTATTAACAATGCAATATTAGAAGATAATATAAGATATTATATTTATTTATGTGGTTCTTTTATAATTTAATAAAAATGATTTAACTATTATACTATTGGTTAACATACCTTGGATTAAGGAAAAATAAAAAGTACGGGTTAATTTCACAGTCTCTTTATTATATGAGGTTGTATTTATGTAATTATCTATTGGGACCTCTTTATCATCCACATCCGTGTATCTTAAAAATGTATTTTAAAAAAATTAGTATTTAATAGAATATTGGTTAAATTATTTTATACCATAATTTTACTTTTTATAAAATGGGTTGACTGGAATTTTTCCATCGTTTTCCAAACAAGGTACTTATGACCTTTTCAAGAAATTATGGTAAGAATGTTTTTCAACTTATACGGAAGGGGCTATTATTTTCCGATGTTATAACATGTTTAAAACCTCCCTTACAATATTATAAGAATATTTTTAAAATAAATATTTTCTTTTATAATTACATGACTTTTAAATGATTTTAAAATAGAAATTGATATTCCTCTTAAATAATTTTCATTTGATCTATGCCAGCATCTTTTAATGGATTTTATACTGGTTTGAAGATGATTTATTATGATAAAAATTTTCTATACTATATTAATGGTTTTGTGATATATTTGACTGTAGATGTGTTAGTTTTATACCATTCATGGTTTATGGTTAACATTGTAGCATTTTGTATGCAAGTTTTAATACGAATGTTTATGTTTTGTTTCAAAATTTTCATATGAGGAATGAATTAGACATAGTAAGTGAGAGGTGGAGCCTGATATAGCTCCTTAATGCATCATTAGGTCTCCTGAAAAAAACTAGTGTCTTAGCCCACAGCCTTGACAAAATATTTTTTATAGTCTTAGCACGAGGCCTTGACTATGTGGTTATGATGTTCGGAATTATGCAATCCATCATTATGAAATTAGCTATTGATATTACACGTGATTATTCGACTAGTAGAATATCCATGAGAATAAGTAAATTTAATTATTTGATTTATCTTTTCCATATTATTCTGATGTTTTTATTTAAAAGGCTTTTGTTTTAGTTTTATACATTTCCTTAAATGTTTATGCTTATTTATGAAAATTTTCGCTATTTTTCTGTCCTTAATAAGAATCTAAGATCATCCCTTTATATGTTTCATTTTTCCTAGGATATGAAAAAGTATATTATGACTGACCTTTAGGTTTAAGAAATGGGAATAATTGCATTCTAAAAGGATTGTTTATGCTATTTTATATGTTATAAAGTGTAGTGAAAAATTCAGGTATGTAATCTATTTTCCAGGACTTCTAAACCAATCAGTCCTTCAGGACTTGATTCCTTGTAATCATGCCAATTTTTTTAAATAATTCATAGAATCTGGGTAACTGGGGTTGGGGAATTACATCTACCTTGTAATTTTTTAAATTTAATTTAATATTTATTGCCTAATTCTCTAAGACTCTAAACTAGAAAAGATCCTCAATATGAAATCTTGACTTAACTCAATATTATTTAATGTTTAAGGCTGGGTCCTTAAAAACATTCTATGCATTAAAACTTAGATGAGATCCCACCTACTCAAAATAAAAACATAATGAACCAAAATTCACAAAAAAAAAACAACAAAAAATAGAGAAATAGATTTATGTGGTTTGGATAAATGCCTTAAAATCATGGGGAACACACCAAATATTTTCATTACTATATATATAATGGAATAAAAACATCATCACAGATAACAAAACTTTAAAAAATATCAAAAAAATCGATTTTATACTATATTCAGCTTCTCTAACAAAAAAAATCGGAGTTGGACAACCACTTATATTTATTGATTTATTTTTCCAATGAATAGGTTTAACCAACCTACAAGATTCATAGTTTACCTACTGTTGACTGGGGTAAACTATGATCCGTTTTTTAACCATTTGATATTACCACCAATAGATGGTACCCATTCATGTTGCTCCATAAAAGGATAAGTCACCCTGGTGAATATTAACTATTGTAACTCCATCGAATAGACTCGATCCCATTACTCATTCAAAAATTTTAAATGAAGACTTGATGTCGGTTTCCCATGATTGATCATCTCTATCAGTTGACATTCATCCAATGATCACTATCTAATAATATCTCTTTTGTGGAACTGATGTATTTCCAAAAACCCAATTATCTCTAAATTGGAATTTTTTTTTGTTTTTTAACATTCCTCAACCATCCACCTAAACTCATACTCTTTCCTCTTCATGTTTCTTTCTACACGCCTCTTCATTATCCATGTAAAAATAAGGCTTAGTATTACAACATTTTTTCTTGGATAATAACATTTTTAACAATATCAAATGTATTCCTCTTCTTAGATATCTTATGTAGCTCCAACACTTTATCATCCAAAAAGTTCTCGACAATGTGATTTTTTACATTAATAGTTTCCTTCATTCTTGAAACACTTGTTTATAGGAATGATATACGGAACTCCAAGTATCATATAATAAAATTCCTTTTTTTGATTAGATTATAATTTCCATTACTATTTACATTATCTTTATCAAATCTCTCCACAGACCTGTTGGAACAATTCAATCTACTTATATAGTTGATAATGTTATGACTGGATTCTACATAGACATCCAACAAACAGTTATCCCAACTAAAGTAAATAAAAAACCTATAATGATCCATTTTTGAGACCATATCTCTATGAAAATATGTATCAATAAATCACATCAATTGATCATCATCATTACAACATAATCCTATCTAACATGATCCATTATGGTATTGAATGATCGACTTTTAAGATTCCCAAAATTTCATTACAGTTTTTACATGAAATGGATAACAACTCCCACTATAAATGAAATGTATATTCATGTAAAAACCATTACATACGTAAAACATCAAAAAAATGAGAAAAATAAACCTTCCCCGTGTCATTAACTTTCCCTAATCAGTAATGGTGCTTGTGATTTAGAATGTCGGATGTGTATGGAATAGGGGGTTTAGAAAGGATTACAACTTTTCATTCTAAATATCTCAAGGATATTACTAATGTATTAATTATGGGATAAAACCAAAGAATTTTTCCCTATCCCTCTACATTCTCAACCCCGAGACATCTTATCGTGTCTAATGTATTAATTTAGAATATTTCATACAACTCCCAATTTATTTTTTCAATATAATGGAACTTTGGAAAAGAAATAAAAATATCATAAACATATAGTAAAATTATGATATACCTTCCATCATACCACCACGTTTTCATACAAAAATAACCAGACACCCATCAATTGAAACTTTATTGAATCATAAAATGTTCAAACATTCAATTCCATTATCTTTTAACATTTTCCAATCCATATAAACACATTTTTTTTGTTATAAACAATATAATTCTTCTGATGAACATTATAAATCATGCACTGAAACATTAAAATTTATTACTTCATATAACAATGATGAAAATTTATATTTACATCAATCTTATCCAAGTGTAGATCATTTTACTCAACCATTATATGCACTGTCGAAATGGTTGTGTTCTTCCCTGCTGGTAATAAAACATAAAAATACCAATCCCTTCCTTTTTCAAAAAATTGTTCTCCGCCATTATTTCTTTATTCCTATTACATCAATCATTTTTCTCTTTAAAAAATAGTTGTTTTCCAGATCTCTATTCTATTCCATTTGTTAAGTCGAATCCCATATATTGTTGATATTAATTTGTTTTAACCTCTTCCATGATTGAATACCAATATTTTATATCTCTTGGAGAATTTGAATATTCTAGAAAGATAATTTCCTCTATGTTAATTTGAATTAAAATAGTTTATATCAAACCCAAACCACTATAATGACATTTTTAAAGTGGATCTCTTCGAAAAAATAATAGGTCCATCCGATCGAACAAATTTATCTGATAAACATGTATATGGTATTTCTCTATCAAGTATGTGAATTTATGAGATTTCTCCACCCATTGTATGTTTGTCTGAACTATCATCATTTAATAAGCCGACTCTCTAAGTTCTATTTTGTCATGTTTCAAATAATACAACCAAAAATATAGTCCATCTAATAGAATATAGGTAATAATTTTGATCTTCAATATTTGATATGACCTAAATATCTTACTCAACCATGTTCTAATCATTCCACATTTTTTCTTTATTAAAAAAAATATTTACTCTAGATAAATTTTTTCATTCCATCATCCCATAGGATATATAAAGTGTTCTCTTATCCATAATTGATAATAACATAGACCTTGGATTTTTCTACTAATTTATGTCTTTCTTTAGTATTGATATTAACATTCATAATACCAAAATATAATTGATGTCATTCAGCTATGGTCTCTTACCTGAACAAATTTCTTCATGATGTTCTTATCTCGTATTTAAAGATGGATTAATTTTCAAAAAAATACACTTATGTATTGTCATATTCATTCACAATTACATTAGGAATTAAAGAGTGAAGCATTAAATTATGATATTTGTCTTGATGATACTATTTCATCATTTAATCAATTATATTTTTTTGTGGAGTTACTAGAACATTTTTCTTATTTCTGCTGTAGTTCCACCAATAAATGTTAATTATGTAATGTGCGGTGTACTCCCAACCATTTTTTATCAAGAGAAACTTCAACATTCACTCACACTCTTTAACAAAAAATCGTAAAATGAATAATTACATGAAAACATTATATTCAGTCTTCAAGATGTTAACTAGAAACTTTTGAGTATAACTATCAAGGATGTTTACATAGTACAATTATCCTTTAATAAAGTTAATATGGGTAGGTCCCAAAACATCAGAATAAAAAGGTTCAAGAATCTAATTCCATGGACTTTATCCACCATGGTTACGAGACACATTCTTTAGTTCCCCTAAAATATATATATAAAATCCTAAAACACATATGAAAACGTGATTAAGTATTCCATTTAACATTATAAATTTAATATTTTTTTTCTATTATGTGATGAAACCTAGAGTGCCACAATTCCAGGCCATCCAGTGAAGACATTATAATCATTGAAACTTAATACTTATATCTGGTCAAGTATGTGGTTCCATTCTAAACTCTATGATTATTCTCTATAGTACATGTTTTGATATTACAAAAAAATATTGGAAAAAGAAATTATAAAACTAGAATCATCATGTTTACTCATAAAAATTAATGTTCTTTTGAATACCTGGACTATAAATAAAAATAATAAATTTCAAGATACTTTAACTTTTTTTTTCAAATGATAACATTATCTTTAAAAACTATATCCAAAGCATCCCCATCTACTAAATTAAATCTGCTCAAACATCCAAGTACATAATCAACCATTCCCCCATGCTCACCGGTTGAATGGAGATATGAACCTAATTTAATAACCCATGATTCCACTATAATGATCACACTCAATATGAGATTGGAAACCTTACCCCATACACTAAATGAGATCATATTTTTGGAATTGTATGTCTTTATATGATTCCCTCAATATTTCTTCATATGCCCCGTATTTATATAGAGATAAAATATAGAACATAGGCTATTTGATTTACATCAACATGTTATTTGGGACATATCATATAAATATTCATATTATAATCGTACTTCTGTTTATGTGATCATCCATGTATGGTAGTATTGAGAGAATTATTGGATGGATTTTCGACATCCTTCCACCTCAACTCCTCATTCAAGATCAAATTTTTAATATTATCAAAAAAAATATCAATCCTCCGATGATAGTTGATTGATATTATAACCATTTAATATATACTTTATGGGACGGATTATTGTAAAATAAAATACCAAACATTATCTATGAAAGATACCTTCACTAATTCAATCTTCCCTATGATCATATTGAAGTCATTCACAATATATTATATAGGTATTCCATCAGATATAATTAATGTGAACAATATTTAAATGATTAAAACCTTGTTATGAGCTACTAGATTCTAATAAATTTCATCCAATTATTTCATAACCTCTCATGTGGATTTCATCTCTATATTTATGTATGAAAAAATTTCATTAAGATGAATCCAAATAAAAAATAAATAGTTACATTTTAACAACTCCCATTCCATTTTTTCAAATGTTGCATGACATGTATCAGACATAGGATCATCCAAATATTTTTATATCAAAATATCATCTAGTTTCATTATCATAGATTAAATTTTACTTCTATCTATCTTATCGATATGAACATTCCATTCCTATATATTCATTCTTATTATAATAATAAAACAAACTAAAATCAAATAACTATAATTCTTGGTGGAGAAGAAAAATATATTTTTTGAGTAATGTAAAACAAAACCCCTAATAGAACACGTTGGGATACCTCATAGAATAAAAATATTCGAAGAAGAACTCTGTTATTTGTTCTTAATTGATGCACCAATAAATTCACAGCATGAATTGATATGTCCGTCTGATTACCTTGTCCTATACAGTAGAATTCTCAAAAATACTATGAAATAGAAGTTTTTTATAACCTCCTCCTCCAAGCCTACACACAAGAACTAGAATGAGATCTCACCTAATCACCAAAAATATCTGATGATATAAACATCATATACAAAAAATAAGAATAAACAATATTTTAGGTTTGGGATAATTTTCCAACACCCAAAAGAGAACAATTTAATCTATTTTATTTCTAGTGAAAAAATAGAAAATCCATCACTCGCGTCATCACTTTACAATGTCTCAAAAACTTCATCTAGAAAATATTTTCATCGTTTATAACAAGATTACATCAATAAGATTTGTGTCCCACCAGTATTTATAATGTTTTTACCCTATGACCAGGTTGGAAAAACCACCATGATTCATGATCAATCTCCCATTGAACTAGGAAACCATTCATCCACTATTGAACCTTATAATGAATCTTCAAAAAGTTGACACATATATACGATGGTCATGAAATGTTTATGTTTCCTTATTGAGAATTATCAATGGTAAATCTATCTGATATACGTTATTCAATGACTTTGTCATATGGAATCTATACGATGACTCTTTCACCCAACTGCAATGAATCCTCACCAAATAAATCCCATTTAACATCATCATTATCTTCTGACATCCATCCAATTATCTATACTTTAGGATCTCTATATTGTAATTTTTTTGGTCAAACAAAATATTTTCCACAAACCAAAAATTACAATCTAATAAGGAAACATGACTTTCCGTTTACAAGAATTCCCAATCCATCCCATCTCAAAGCAAGACCTATGTGGAAACATGTATCTTTTCTTTATGAGTCTTTCAAATTTATTCTCACAAAAACTTTCCTCATCTAAATATTATCCCAAAATTTATGATGAAATAGATCTACCATCCAATTTTAATGTCTCAAAATAGTTTATCAATAAGGAAACATCCTGTGAGAGCACCATAATACCCTCCCTTAAAGAAGGTTAAAAATGGTTTTCCTAATAGATAAATCTATAAATATCATATAAATATAATGACCACTTTACCATATTACACACAAAAATCAAAAAAATAACAAGGTAATATGATTTTTAGAATCAAAATTAGCCTCTCATATATATCCATCCGATATAGAATATGCCCTATCAATGGTAGTTTTTTGTACAAGATCATCATGGTCCTTCTATATAATTCTTGACAGAAATATCTATGTGAATTTATAATTTACATCATAATATCCAATAGATATATCCCCACTCTTTAAGATGACATCATTGAGTTATAATTTATCATTTGAAAAATATATTAATGGCCACGTCAGAAAAATCACCAACATTAACCAACAACTCAATATTACACCAATACACATCGTTTTGCTCAGTATTCGACAATATAAATTGGATGACCTAAACCATTTACATAACCCTCCAATGTGAACTCTAAAACCTAATAAATTTCTTATTCGAGTGACCAAAAGTGCCACATTAATTTTTTGCTTCATATTTTGACATTTTGAATGAATTTCAAACTCATTATGAGACTAAATAAATTCCCAATGTTTGAGATCATCCTATACTATCTCCCTCAAAGGAGATATTCAGTTTAAAACTCAATCATCATTCACAAAATTCACGTTGATGTGTTTGTTAGCCTCTAATAAAGGAAAAACCATGGTTTACCCTTATGGGGAACCAAAATATTCCAAGATATCAATATAAATAGAATAACTCTTCTATGCATTAATTACATGAATCCACACTCATTAGACATCAGGAAACCAACTCTCAAATCATGACGATTCGCTCTTATCACCACACATGAGGGTTATAGATCATCATATAAGGATGAACCATCCTCGTATACTCAATCGCCAACCCCTCATGATACTAGATATGATTTATATGTTCAAACTATGGTGAGTACCAAAACAATGGACATCAGTTGAAATGAATCTCTAAAAATATATTTTTCTCCATCAAGAATAACCCCACATCACCATAAGTGGTGAGTGAATGACGTTTGCCATCAATGAAAACTCTTTACAAAAACATTGTTTATTTGAGGGTGGATTCAACTGGTATCTCTATAGTAATGTAGGAATAACATACATGGATATTACAAAATTTAGATGAATATTTTATACATTACAATAATACATGTGTGAGGACATTAATAGTTTAGTCTCTTTGACAACTTGGAAAAAAATATTCTATCCTGATGAAAGACCTTCAACCTCACCTATAAGGATATCCTCATTTAATACTTCTAACTAAAACCTTTCTTCATAATATGGGTAAAGGAAACATAAGAAGGGGTGAGCTCATATTCTTCGTAAAGGTATATAAAGGTAATGTGTAAGCATGACATGAACAAAGTTAATGGAACTTGAACATAATATTTGAATATCATACCCGGCATAATATATATCATAATAATGATTGGAAATTCATAATACATGGATCATAATATAATTAATAGTATAACCCACAAATGAAAAACATAGGAATAAATCATGGAATTGCGGATATCATATAATAAAATAATATAATTTCCATAATAGCCAAGGAATCACCCCTTAGAACATCTTAGTAGTCTGGGTTCACTCCCCAAACCATATTTCTATCATGGTTCACTACCATGGCCATATTATGAGCATGATTTTACTACTCATACCTTATTGGTAGTCATGGTTCACTTCCATAGACATCTTAGTAGCTTGAGTTCACTCCTCATTCCATATTGGTAGTTATTTTTCACTCCCATAGCCTTCTTAGTAAAATGAGTTCACTCCTCATACCATCTTGGAAGTCATGGTTAACTCACATGTCCATAAAAGTAGCATGAGTTAACTCCCCATACTTTCATGGTTGTAAGGGTTCACTCCCATAGTGATCTTAGTAGTCATGTTACATTCCCATGACCATTATAGTATATCTCATTAGATATAAATATTTACCCAACGCATTGGAGTGAGATATTCGTCTCGCCCATCTAATAATGAAATCACACATACATGTTCGAAAAAATTATAAAAAACCATATCATAAACCATGAAATTATATGGGTATCCTAAACATGTAAAAATATCATAACCAATGGAAAATGGTATAGGTTTAAAAATCATTCCATTCAAAGCATAACCCATGAAAGGAAACAGATTTTGTAAACCTATAACCCATGAAATAGAAATGGGCTTCATAAATTCCATGACATTATGCATAACCTATTCATAGAAAGAATATGAATGATACCTTTATATAATTTCCTAGAAGGTAAAGAGTATAATAAAAAATGATCGTAATTAATGGAAATTAGTTTAGAAATATCATACAAAAATGTTTCTTGTGGAAAATAGCCTTTATTCTTTGAAAATGTATTTTTAATACATAAAACCCCTTCAAAATCCTTTTCTTACAAAAAAATAAATAGAAAACATATAAATAAGACTTGAAATAATTTTGAAAACCTTTTTACCTGAAAACTTATAAAATAATTTACGTAACATATTCAAACCATTTTTCTTTGAAAACATATAACGAAATCTTGAAATTTTTTTCAAAAAATTTTTACATGAAAACATGTTAAAAGAACTTGAAAATGTTTTGAAACCCAATTTTTTGAAAATCATTTGAAAACATATTAATAATTCTTCAAAACAATTTTGAAAAAAAATTAATTAAAACTTAGAAAAGATGGTTTAAAACACTTTAAAAAATTCCCATGAAAATCACTTTTAATTTTTTTTATTATAATTTTAAAAATGAAAAGGAAACATCAATTAAATGGAAGTGGGTAAACATGTACATATCATACGAGGTAAAAATAAAATTTATTTTTCATAGTAAAATTGTTAGAAAAATGTATTGTCCGTAAAGAGAAAAGAAGATTATTTTAAAGGGATTGGTAAAAAAATGGGTAAAAATTTATTTCAATGATTAAAGTAGAGTGGTATAGTTTTGAGGGAAACTATTTTTAGAAAACTTGTTTTTGAAGGAACATAGATTTTAGAATGAATGATAAAGTGGGGATTTCTTAAAAATAATTAATTAACAATCTTACTTAAAAAATAGTGGAATAAATGGAACCAATATATGATTAAATTATTAATAACCACAGGAGATTAAAATTTATGAATATTATTGTGAGATGGATGGTATGATTTCATCAATGGATTAATTAACAAAAAAATCATGAAAAGTGATGAGATTGTATCAATAAACTCTTATAACATGGTAACATGAGATCATGCTATCAATGTAATAAAAATAAATTATATGAAATATAACATTTAAAATGGAAGTATATAAACCTTGATATATAATTTAGGTGCATAACAAAACATGAGTCTCAAAGAAAAAAATTGAGACAACACTATTTCAGCAATTTGTATCTTTTGAAACATAAACCCCATGAAATAAACATAATACAATTGATATGTTAATACAAATAAATTTATTTATAAGATACAGATAATTTAATCATGGTCATTACTTACATCAGACAAAAGGAGAGTGTTGTGAACATAGCATGTATCTAATGAAAAAAATTGAGATAAAATCCCCTTACCTTGTGTCTTGCATCTCTTCGTACTCATTAAAAACACCTATATATTAAATATATATTTATCATAAATATTATAATGAATAATATTCTTATATCTAATTCCATATATGATTAAATTAAGGCATTATATTACGATCTTGTTAACCATCATATGTGAAGGTTTCACTTCAGATAATATTTTCTTCGTTCTTCGCATGTGTCTTAATTTGTTATATCATTATTCCTTATACTTATATTTATTACAGAATGTAAAACAAAATATAAATATCATATATATCCATTATATTATTATTATTATATATATAATATAGAGTTATTAAATGGAATTACTATTCATGGAGATGGTAAGTCGTACGTACGTATGAACGTTGTTTCTATATTTATTTTTGTATTTAAAGAAAGAAAGAAAATAACATAAATTTAAATAAGTATATAATATATTTTAATTATCATTATAATTATATATATATCATGTAATTTCACTAATCCAATCCTTAATACATTCCATGTATTGTTTGAATGATTCACATCGCTTTGAGGGGGGTAGCAGTCTACACTTCCTTAAAGGAAGATATCATATTTACACTAAATGGAAGGTAAAAAGATAAATGTTATAAAATGAATACATAATAATAAAGTAATAAAATCTATAATATATAGTACATATAAATATATTTTCCTTCATAATTTCAACCAATGTAGGTGGCAAGAAAAATTGAACAAATATGGTTTTGTGAGGCATAAGTTCGATGTACACATTAATAGTATGTTCATTTTGCATTAGATAGATGTCATTGTATGTTTTGGTAAAACCCATAGCATAAAAAATCCTAGTATACTCGGGATATTTTTTTATACAATCACATAATAAATAGAGTGGATGGGTGGAGAAGGAAAATAAAATAAGGGAGCTTTAGAAAAGGTGTTACCTCTAAATCAGTTATTTTCTTTTGGTTTGTGCCAAAAGGCTTCCTTAAGAAGACATTAAACCCAACAGGAGGACTCAAGGAAGAAGGGAGGGATGTTGGGAAGTATATTGAGTAGATATTTTCACAGCCTATATTGTTTGAGAGGTTTTATGAAGAGGGAGAGGTGGTGACCTTTTATTAGAAAGGGAAAGGACACATTTATCATTTTTTTAAAACAAGTTAGGTGTACCCCCAGTTTTACCATAAAAAAGTCATAAAAAATATGAAACTAAATTATTGATGTTTGGTTTCCGAATAATGGTCAAAAATTGATTTTGGACAAGTTTATAGGTCATTTTTTGTCTTAAATATAAGGTTTTGTCATTAGTTAATCTTAATATTACCTTATCCGATGTAATTAATTTTAATTACTTTCACTCATAATTTTTGTCAAAAACTATTTCAGACTTCTAGAAATTATATATTATTATAATTAAAAAAATTGAATCCATTTTTTCAAATTCTAATCACAGGAGTAATAGAAATTATTTTAAAATTAACTCTGTTTATGGGATGACACTACAAATTGTTTACGTAAAACAAATGATCAAAAGTTTGCAATGTTTTTATATCCAATTTCAATGTTCATTTTTTTTACAATTAAATAAATTAGATTAAGTTATAAAAAATTGTATAATTATTCTTTTAAACCAGTATGAGATAAAATTTATCCTTATAAATAAATTATATATAAAAGGAATTTTGAATTAAAATTAAGTATTTTTAACTATTCATTAAAAATGAATCTTTACTGAAAATATAAAAACTATGATAAACTAATTTTAATGTTATTAATCAAAATATAAAGATTATTTTGACATATTAAATCTATAAAAGTAAAAAAATTGGATTTAAAATCTATTTTCCATTAAAATTTGTAAAAATACCTTATTAAAAAATATAGGTTTTATACATAAATGTATTTTTTCTCTTTTCTTATATCTATAATATCTATGGAAATATATATATTACATTAATATCACCCATTAATTGTAAGGATTTTAATTTACTACTGTAAAATAGCTTTGTGACCATAAAAATGTTAATATTTCCTTTATATTCAATTAGGTTTCATATTCATTTATAATTGTTTGTTAAACTATGAATTAACAAAAAATTTTAAACCATATATTATCATATATTAGTTAATACTTTTATTAACTGTTAATTTAACTTCTATTATATATCTTATTATATTAAACAATAATATTTTAATAATATATTATTGTTTTGTAAAACTCGGTAATGTGTGCTACGAAATCCATCAAGGAAAGTCATTATTGAATGTAACATAAGCTAACATTTAAAAGTCAATCAGAATAGAATAGTGTGAGACTTTAACAATAAAGTATAAAATTTTTCATTTATTTATGGAATATTAGCATTGGTCATAATGAATCCATTGATTCCAGGCAAAAAACCTCCAAAGCATGAGTTAATGTGGGAAGGGCCTTATTCCATACACAAGGTATAATAAAATTGAGATTATTCCTTAATATAAATGGATGAAATGCTTCTCACAACTCCAACCAATGAAAGATTCTTGAAAAATATTTTGTGTAATTGCGCACAAGTTCTGCTGCGAGGCTCCAAACAACACAAAACAAGTTCCTAGAAAAAAGATGTTAAACAACAAAACCAGCATAAGTCTCCATACTGCCTGATCATAAAATGTGTAGAATCATTATCCTAATTACAAAAAATAAAACTGTATGGATAACATCTTCTTTACATGTCATTATGAACTTCCATATGCAAGCATCATAGACATCATTGATTCTCCTTAGTGGCACTAGATTCTCATTCTTCTCTACGTCTGAGTCAGATCTTCATAGAGAAATCATTGAAATAAATACGTATGTTTTGATTCTCATATATTCGAGATACGTAGAGACATCTGGATCTCAAATCTTGGGCCCAGATGTAACCTCAAATATTTATTTCATTTGATCATCCTATATATGAATCAGATTAATACAAATAGTTCCCTTAAGATACATTGTTTGATTTTTATTCCATTTTGTGTCTTAAGATTAACTGTTCTTCTAGAACGTGTATAAATCCCCCATATCCCATATCAAACTCGACTATTGTGAGAAATGATTGAACAAGAACTACATATGACTATATTATCATCTATATGAGATACGTAGATAATCCCATATCTCCAATCATGGGCCCAACCATGATATAAAAAGACCACCCTTTTATTCCTTATGTGAGAATAAAAACCTACATTGGGAATGTTTAAAAAACTACACATGGATTGATTATTCTCCCCATCAATATATGTAGTGAAACTTGGGTTTTATTCCCTGGTCTATTTACAATAATTATTTCATTTCACGTCGGTTCATCTTCATCCTTACCGTATGACGTTAAACTTAATGGAAATCTAATAACTACATTTGGCTTGATTCTTTCTACAACAAGATATGTAGTGAGCCCTGGTCATATGCCATGGATCATCCATAAGTCAATCATAATACCCATATTCTTCACTTTTGTCACCTTTGTGTTACAGGAAAAGCATTTACTGCTCCTTGTTTCTCACACTTAGCATAGCTCACGTGGGCATAAAAATTTGGGAAAATGCTTCTCTGTATAAATAAGGTGTCTCAATTTCATATGGGGATATCAATGGTATTCACTGAATGGCTTAAAACTGGACAGTAAAATGTCCTTTCTAAATGACTCTAAACTGCACAACATAATATTAATTCAAAGGAAAAAAATAAATATCCTATTTTACATATGAGTTAGATTTATATAAAAGACTTCAAACTCATGGCCAATATCTATCCAAATATTTCTCATATGCATTTATCATAACCCCCTTTCATTTTTCACTCTCTTAATCATAAATATTTTCAGATAATCATAATCTTTCTAACGGTTTCTGGTGACATAATTTCTAATATTCAAGATCTCTTTTTCCTGACATTGTAGTATGTGTCATTTGGTGTCCTTGCATAATATTCCTTCATAAAAAGAGTGTTAGTCAAATGATGTCACTATTTGGATATGTAGTATAAGCCCCAGTTGGCCCTGTATAATACAACCCCATAATGGATTTGTCAAATGATGGAAATTTTGTTCTTGGTTATAGTGCGTTTGTCCCCATCAAATTTGATGACAATATAAAAGAACATGTATTTTGAAACATCCATTTATAGATATTTGTACCATTATCTTTTTATCGATCTAAATTTCTTCAACACCATGGTTTATACATTCTCTCTCCATGTGTTCAAAGCAATATGAAATAACCTTGGATAAATTGATCACATATTATATATTATTTCCATTACTGGTCCTAGACGTAAGACATAAAAAACTACAGACACCATACTTCCAACATTTGGGTTAGACCATCATAGAAATATTATTTATCTGATTCTATGGAAATCATGATTGGAAATACTCTCTCCTTATTCATGAACCTTTCTTAATTAACCAAACTCTATGATTTGGAATATTTGAATCTTTATAAAAATTCTTCGGATTTTAGAAATAGAATGTTAAACTTCTGAGAGGTCTTTTGTGTGACTATCCAGAACGTTCCCCTAGGTGGACTTGTGTAAGACATACTATAATGCTTTTATACCTTTTCCCATATCATTCTTCAGATCTAGAAATTCCAAAATCACAGTTTAAATTTTTTTCTTCCATACCTGAATATGGTAGTAGTTTTTCAAAAACAATTATCAATAAATTTGGAGAGTCTCATACCTTTGGTCAAAGATAAAGACTTTAAATTGAAACCACGCATTGTACTCAATTCATGAATTAAAACTACATAGTATAAGGTCCTCACTGGATGACTTAAAACTACATAGTATAATATCCTCAATACATGAAATAAAACTGCACTGTACAATGTCCTCACTGAATGACTTAAAACTACACAGTAGAATGTCCTCACTAAATGAATTATAACTGTATAGTAATATGTCTTCATTTTATGTCTTAAAATTTCCCAATACAATGTCCTAACTATATTACATAAAACTAAACAATACAATTTCCACACTACATGACTTTAAACAGAATAGTACAATATCCTCACTATATGACTTAAAAATGTATAGTATAATGTCCTCATTGCATGATGTAAAACTGTACAATACAATTCCCTCACTGGGTGACTTAAAACTGCATAACATGATATCATAAATTCCCCTTTCTGATAAATTTTAACCATACCTTAAACAAAATTTTTTTAGAAGTTATTTTCCTATTCATGACATATGTTGGCTTAGATAACCCTTTATTCTCAAAATACCTTTCTTTGAAAAAACCACACATTATGGTGTTGAGTCACCAAAATATTATTTTCCCTCGTCTGTCAATAGTAAAATATTTAATTCCTAAGATCTTTTTTTGTTTGACAATGCAGTACATGCCCAAAAGGCCTTACATAAAATTTTCCTACATATCAGGCATGTCGGTCAAAAGATGCCACTATATAATTATGCATCTTATGCCCTAGTTGTCTCTGACTAACACAACCCCCATAACGGGTATGTCAAATCATGGTAACTTTGTTCAGGGAAGATACTTCCTTTTTGTTTATACAAGTTTTTAGATTTAGTGATAATAAAAATCATAACTCAATATTCCCCATGGAAATATTTATATAATATTAAAGTAATTCTTATTCACTAAGTTTTGTTTGGGATTTAATTTCAAAATTCATGGTCAAATATCTTTGACCATAAACACAACCCCTTCAGAGTCCAATGTACATGACTCTAAACTGACAACAATCAGTGATGTGGTACTCACCATATTGGGAACCTGTAAAGGGAACTATGAACAAAAGTCAAGTCCCAGATCACTAAACATACATTTTGTAAGATTTAGGTAATATTGAGAAATATAATGTCAAAATATACAAAGTTTGTGGGGTTTTCCATATAAACCTAGTAAAAATAAAACTATGCTCATTAGGACCATCTGCTTAATAATAAAATTCTGAGCAGCCCCATTCTTGTCAGTGTAATTATTATTATTTGAAATGAAGGTTTGATTTTTTTTAAAAATAATAATCATCATTATATTTAATATTGAAATAAAAAAAGGGAAATAATGAAGATATATATGATTGAATAAATAATTTATTTCATTCATATGAAATTAGAGGGAAATCCACAAAATGGGTCCTCTCTATCGTGACTTAAAATAAACTCTCAATATGACTTCTCATTTGTTGAAAGAACTCATGGGTCCTATCAACCACCTATTAATATTGATACTGTTGAGAAACTCAATCCTCCTCAGCTTGACAAAGTGATTCCTTAGCCGATAAAATTTTGGTTAGCCCCTCCAATTGGGTTTCTCCCAATGTTTGTTTCAATTGCATGAGTTTGTTATAAACAACATCTAGTTTCTAGTGAAGCTATAAAATCACCCTTTTGGGTTCATTAATATGATGTCTAATTTTTATTGACTTCTTGTTATGATCTGCCTCTGCCTCAGCTACTTCATCTCAAAATCTCTCAATATAAATAATCCATTTGGCCACATCAAAATATTTTTTTTTCAACTTATGTTCCTTCTTTTATAAAAAAAATGTCTCTTTCTTTGCATTGTAGATGTTTCAACAATTAAATCCACCAAATCCCAATACATAGAATAATGCTCAGAATTTGGAAAATTGGGACATTAATTCTTCTAAATGATATTTAGAAATTATGATCCACATATATCATAATGTCCTCTTATGTTCCATGAAAATAGTATATTTCATGTCTATGTTTGAATCTGAGTCACTATCATGGGGTAAAATGTACTCTGGAAACAGATCACTTAAAGAGCTGCCTTGTTCTGCTTCTCTCGGAATAGTAGAAGCTTTACATTACGATATAACTATGGGAGATGATAACCCAAAATGATAAATCAATATCATTCTCAATTTCCATTAAAAATGGAAGAAACAAAGTATTATCCAGACAACCGGTAACATATAACCAATAATAAGTCGTCCACATGATTGGATTCATCCCTACTATTCTCAGCTTCGACAATTTGGGCAGATATTTCTTGAGAAGGGACATTCTCTAGAGTTTTCCTAGTTGTTATAGTTGAAGGATTTGGAACGTCTCTCAATGAGGGTACCTCAGTAGGTATATCTCCAAATTTAGTAGGAGAATAATATAGTGTAATGCCCTATTCATAAAGAATCATTGCAACATTTTCTACAAACAAAGATGCATAAGGTGAACCTTGATGTGAAGTGTCAAGTAAAAGAAGAGAAATTAAGTATGTAAAATGCAAGAATGATAAATTAGGTCATTGAAATTCCTCATGAAAATAGCCAATCTCCTTTATGGAACCTGGAATATCAATATTCGTATTAAGGGATTCCATAATTTCATTATATGCAGATTGGAATGTTATAATATCCACACCTTTTAAGGTATCTTACAAATGTTGGTTGATACCCAAATTGGATATGATGAAATTTTGTTCAGTTGGTTCTTCAATTGGTATAAAATCACTAGTTCATTTCATGTATGGTTAAACATCAGTATTTACTTCATATTTCTTTGGAACATCATTCCTTCCTCCCAGAGTAATGAAAATATCAGTATTAATTTTTGTGGGATCCATTAGAAAAGGCAACTGATATGAGATATGTTTAAATTAAGAATAATAGAAAAGAATTTAATATTCAATATAAATGTACGTGATCTTACCATGGATTTTCTTTCTCTTAATAGAGCGAGGAGTAGGTACAACTGAATATTTTTTTTATTTATCTTCTAATGAAGCAGATCTATCAACATTAACCTGGGTTTCTCTGGAATATTCCATCTATGATCTTGAAGAATCATCCCTTAGTCCCTTTAGAGATGAGATAGATAAAGATCATGGAAGAGGATAAATGTGATTACCATAGTGTATTAAGAAAATTATAATACCCTGAGGATAGTATAAATACTTACTCCTTTGGTGAACACTTCAGACTAATCTCATTTCTCTCTAGAGTTTCTTTTTATAGTCTTTAGGAGAAATTTAAATGCTCCTCTTGGCAGGAATAACTTGAAGTAACAACTAAGGATTATCTTTTCCCATTACCCCATCCATGATTCTCGCTTCTGGAGAATGTTCTGGAGACCTGTGAGGATCATTCGATGCATCGATGGGAGAACCTATTGGCCCATACCATGGTGATCCAAGAATCAGTCTGGAGTTTCCTTCCCTACATTCCTACTGAAAAAATGAATTTCATCAAGATTAATGATGATGAATGGTAAAGCATAATTGAGGAAAAATAAAAGGAAAATACATTCTATGTATTAACATAAATATCCCGCTACTCCTCAGGGTCAATAATTACCCCTTTAAGAATTCCAATGTCCATCATATGATATACCTATTTAGAGTCTGAAATTTGATTATTAGTTGCATATATAATAGCCTTATACTCCGTAATATACTCATGTACTTCAGCCAAGTTATTATATGGATTGCAATCAGAGTGTTCCTTAAAGTCACCCACATACATTATTCGAATACCATGTTGGTGGAATTACCATGCATCCCTAAGTTCATGGGTCATGCTCTCCCAGTGGTGAATGGCTAAAGGTCGCACAAAACTCGATCCCAATATGTTTGGTTGTGGAAGAGATTCAACACCTTCTAACTAGTGAGCCTCTTTAGGCCACCCTTATTCTTCAAAAAGATCAGCACCTATAATAAGAATCTCTCTTTGATGGTGGCCTCTTGATTGACTTGGTGTTGGATGTATTTCTTCTCTATCCCTATTCATCCTAATATACCTCCTGTGAAGATGTTTTGAAGGCTATGAAACATCAAAAACATCAGCATCATCTCTAGACTTGGGCTTCATACCATAATTTCTACGCACAACTGTCATCATAGCTACTACTTGATATATTCCTTTCTTAAATCCACATAATTATATGAAGAGGAACATGATTTGGAATTTCAAGATTCCAATCCGATTGATGCATCTGATGGAGGTAAAATGATTGCATATTTTTATGTTTTTAAATCCACTAGAATCCACAATTGTCTCACTATCATTGGCAATTTCTCATGTCAAACAAAAGTGTGTGGAAATGTGTTTGATTGTTAAAGACATCTAAACTAATGATTAAACTTATAGGGTATGTAAGCCTTAGAGATAATTTCACCGTAAATCCTGGTCGATAATACACTATCCCAAAATGAAATCATATAGGACATCAACACATAATTTTATTCTATACCATCATCAATAAAAGTCCTAGTTGGTGGGTTACCAAAAGCAAAAAAATGGAATTATCAGGAGACATTCAATTCCTTGAGCACTACATGAGGTCTCATGTTTTGAGGATGTATACCAGAAATATTTTGTAAAAATGAAGTTAATTAACCATTGGGGACTCTAACTAAATTGAACATTGAGTATGAAGAAAATTGTGATGCAATCCATCCCCCCCCACACTTGGAATGTCCCTACAATTCTAAATGGATCTTTCCCAATGTATAAATGTAGAATAAAATAGTAAAAACTTTCCAATACAAGAGTTTTTAACCCAATATATTTCCCTTCTAACAATTTAGATGCAATGAAAAAAGTCCACAGTCTTACACCTCCTTCGGACTCAAAACCAGGAAGAAAATAAACGATTAGCCACATGGTAAGGAAGGAGGATAAGTGTATCTTTGCATCAATTCCAGATTTGCCTTTGAAGGCCCAACACTTATAGTAACATCTCACCAATGTTGGCCAATATATTCCTAAAATACCCTGGTTATCTATAGAGGAAAAAATAACAGGGAGTCCACTGGTGAGACCTTTCAATGTTGTTTGTTCTAAAAAGGCTCCCATCCACACTTTAGCATGAATAAATTTCTTGTCAATTGGGTAATTTATTTTCTATTTATAGTAGTTCATGAGCCAATGGTGGTGTTCTGGAAACATCACCCCATATTGTAGCCGACAGAATAAACTAGTCATACATTTCCCTGAGATTGGAAATTCCAACTATTGGTAGATATCCCCCAAACTAATACAAACTTTATTGTGCGTCAAATAGAAAGAATTAATTTTTAGACTCAACTGGATCATCAATTACAGAATGAAATGTTTTTTTATAATCATAAATTTCTCCCATCCAGATATCTTCATAAATATAAATATATCATAGCTCTTTTTAGAATTTTTCACAAGTCTGGTACACCCAAAATGACCAAATCCATTTATGTTTTACACCTCCTCCAAAACAAAGATCCCAGTCTTCCTTCCAACCATTAAACTGATATGTTTGAGAATCTAGAATGGTTGAATCATAGCAATATGACCTTAGCTCTAAAACATGATCTTTCATAATAGGAGTACAAACGCTATGATGCTGGTTGAAACCAATAGGGAATGTTCCCTCATGAACTGGCATACCCCTCACGGTAAAATTCATAAAATGAAAATTGTCATATTAGAGAAACCAATTCTTTGGGATGTATTTCTTGATAGATTGAATGTGGGAATCTTTTAAAATCTCATTCTCATATTGGGGTAAATTAAATTCTTTGTCAGTATTCACGTTAATACAAAATTAAACATTTCCATATTCCTGGAAGAGTACTTTCAACAACGTCATAATAATCTAGTCCAACGATCTTCAAAATATCATTTTGAGGAACCTTATATTATATAGTATAATTTATCAAATGATCAATTTTTATGAAAAATTACCAAACTCCCTTTATTAGGTTTGAATTTCTATTAAAGAAAAATCAAATTTCAACATAAATGAAATTAAAAATTTGGAAAAAAAATTCTCCGCGTAGGTCCTTTAATGAGGTTTGTCACATAGAACCTTCAACAAGGTTTCTTGTGCAACTCCTTTGACAAATTCCTTAAGTATATCTCAATCACAAAAGTAGTTTCACCTTGAGAAAACTTCATGGAGACTACATGAGAGAACAATGCGTTGAGGCTAGGAGAAAGAGCTATGCCACGAGAGTTGAAAAATTTGTAAATAAAGATGAAGAAAATCACAATGGATTTGACCTATATATAGCCAGCCATAGGTCTTCACAACATAATATCACAAAAAAGATACACTGGACACTTACACAGCAATCCTACACCAAGAATCTTCGTGATGAACCTACACGGTTCATCAATCTCTTTATGGTCTTTTTTCCCCACACTTTCACCTCTTGACTCGACCCTCTTTTTAATCAGATCCAATCCCAAGGGGGGTGGCTTTTTTTACCCTAATTAAGAATAAAAAAAATCTATCAATATTACCCCAGATATTTCAAAATCCCCAGATGAGGCTCAATGAATTCAAAAGAAATCCAAAGCCTCCAAATATCTATTTGGAAGACCTGTACGTCATACCTGTGTTCCATACCTGCATGGCCTACCTGCCCAGCAGGATACTTTCTATACCGCAATATGGTAGAGCTCCATGGATGACCTATGTAGAGGATTAATGTGGACATATTCCCTTCAACCAGCCCCATCCATTCATATAAATAGGATCATTGGGCTCCCTATTTCAAGGACTGAAAATGTTGATGGACTTCCTTATGCTCCCATTGTGTAGAGTTTTCGACTAGATCCCTCAAATATCCTCAGGTAGCACTCTAAATACATGATAGAAGAGATAATTAGATGGTATAAGCATGGGTTGAAATTCTTTCACAATTTGAAGCTCACGTTGGCTTGGATATCCTATGTGAGGAACTTTTTAGTCCCTATAAAGGCCTACGTGACACACCTGTGTAGTAAAGTAATGTGCTATACCTTACGAGGTAACTACACATGATACCTAAATGGAGTAACTATGCTGTAGAGTTGCATAAAAAACCTATAATTCAGCATAAATACCTTCTCTAAGGCCACTCATGGATGGGTATCACATTCTATGGTTCCTTTTTCTAAAAGGTACTAAGTTGAAGCTTCCACCAAAACCTCATGACTTATCCAACCTTTGAGAAAAGCACATCTATGTGTATCTAATTTGGGATTTTATATCCATGGTCAGTGGTTTCCCAAATTTTTTTGATAATGGGGTTAGGATTCATAGTGTATATGGTTTAGTATATCCACTATCAAATGGACCTTTCTCCTAAGAATAGGGCAGTGAAGTTCCTAGTTTGGAGTTTTAGGGTTTGGGTTCTGTCTTCCCCTTTTTCGTCTCTAAGATCCAGATCTTTGGGTTCCTGGTATGAAAGGTACATTTCACACTTGCTTTTCCATGCATTCAAAGGAGAAGTCTCCCTCCCCTACTGAGATCCACTAGGGTATCCATCCTGTTGTTTGCTCCTAACCATTCAAGTAAGAGGTTGTAGTCTTTCTACTCTCTTCTTACTTTATCTTCACTCCTTCCTTTCATTAGAACCTTGTCAAATATAAATAGAATAAGTGGAGGGCTCTTTGCATCACCCTCTTCCAAAGCCACCTTGCCCTCATCCTCTCTCACCAAAATAGGCATGCCCTCTTCCATCAGTGGGGGAGGAAAAAGTGTGATATGCCTTTATTAAATATTTGAAATACTCTAATTTCTCACACAAAGCATAACTCACATGGACATAGATATTTGTCATGATCACAAAATTTTTACCAGTAATGAACTATGATTACTCAGATTCCTATTCAAACTAGGATACTTAGGAAGCCTTCTCAATGCCCGAGCTCACTAGAAATCCTCTTCAAGAATTCAATCACAATTCCCTTAATTTGGGCATCCTCATTAGGAATATACACCAAATTAAAACCCCAAATCACCAAGGCATCCTTTTTAGGAAGTAATCCCAAAATAATTTCTCTAAATGGAATATACATTCCTATGAGACTTATCGAACTACGTGGGCTTTGATTTATATCAACATTAAATACATAGGAAACCTGCTTGAGGTTCAAACCCAACACTTAAAATAAACCTAGTTCTCCTTGGACCACATATTCAATAGGGTCTAATCTTACTTGGAAACCCATATATTTTCTAAGTTCCTTGTGCTGATTTGGAATAATTCCCCCAAAACAATTGACTGAGCACTTTTTCGCTTAGATGTCCTTACTACATGAAATTAAACTATACAGTTAGGTCCTTATCACATGACATTAAAGGTGTTATGTGTACCATTAAGTTATGTCAAACTATGATGGTTCTGATTCTATTCACAAGTATACATAGGTAGACCATTTTATGGGTATGATCCTAATATCAAAACAAAACTTTGTCTCCCTGGATGACACTAAATACCAGAGTGCCCCACTGAATGGATTAATGACCAGTATCATCATAATTATGATTAAAATAATCTCTAAATAGTACATGAGAGGATACCGTTGATGGATAACCTCGAATAAATACTGATATACCAATTAAAAAATAACCTCAAATACATATATGTGATTCTAAAGTTCACAAATGTTGATAAGTGATATTAAATTCTAACAGAAACTAATGTTATACATGGTAATTTAATAAGGGTTCATGAATATATCTTAAATTTATAAAGATAGTCTTTTAGTAGACAATAATTCCCCCTAAAAGGGTGTGATGAGTCTATCCTCCCATCCTCTGGACCAATGCACATTCTGAAGTATTTTAAAGTTCAAAAATAACGAATTCCTTCCTTTGGAAAGCAAGTCCCATTAGGATAAAGAAAAGTTACGAATTTATAGTTCCTTGAATAAATCCAATGGAAACTTCCTGGAAGAAGTGATTCTTAAGACTAGAACATATGTTTCAAGGAACTATGAGACATGCATGATTAACTTGGTTTTTTGTATAACGCATGAAACATAGAGTGATTTAATTTAAATTAAATATTTTCAGTGTTATATGAAATAGATAATACCAAAAAGGTTGAATTAATTCTATAAAATATAATTCAAAAAATCTGGAGGTGTTAGAATCTCCGTCTTTTAATCAGGAAACATACTATAAACATCTATCACATGCACTGACAATTATGAGGGTTCTTCAGGAATGAACATTATCATACTCTAATTTGTGCCAGTTGTCCCCTGACAAAACAAATACTCTTTGTGTGTCATCTTAGAGATATAACTGTCATCAAACTATGAAAAACATATAAAAACCATAGTTGGTATTTTTGGGATATGATTCATACAGTATCCATGTTAAATTGATCTCTCACCACTTGATTCTTCACCCAAAAAATACCTTTTTAATCAATAACATTTACAATAAGTAATTTTTATAATGGATTATCATTTATAATAAAAAGTATAACTATTCCACTTATATATATTCTTTCAAGAAAAAATATTTAACATTCTCCCACAATTGGGGTTTATATTTGATAAGAATTTTATTATACCAATGGTTACTTGGGTGACTCTGTCATTGGTAGTTTTGTAGGAAAGAGTTGACACATCTTGAAGTCTATTATTATTGTGTCTCTACAAAAATCACTAATATTGAACATGTCTATCTTAACACATTATTAAAAAACACTTTGAGATGATTGTGGGCTCATCAAGTACTTGAACATGGTCGTCCTTCCCTATTTAAAAGTTCAATGTCTTCAGATAAAACTATATCTCATAAAGGGGATCAGAATCCAACAATGTTTGACCATTAATTTTATGAGTTCATAAAAAAATATATTTCATTTATTATCAGCTTATGTTTTTATAGAATTAACCAAAATAAATAACCAACATCTTGATAGTTCATCTCTAAATAAGTTAGAATACAAGAATCTAAGGCTATAGTCAATCATATGTCTCTCTATGGTCATGATCCTCACGAACCCATGGGGATTATACCATCATAATTCAAACAACATATCATTACTATGGTTATACACAACAAATATAATGGAATTTTCTACCCACTATATAAGAAATATTTACACTAAGTTCAAAGGGGAGGGAAACCACCTCGGATCCTTGTATAAGGGGATCACTATACAAAATCATATAAAATTACACCACATCTCTCACAATTAATGGTGGAGATCCCAACAATATATATAGGAAATCCATGGATCAACATCAACCTACTAGGTGGAGATCAGTGGGTGAAATCCTTCATTAGATATGAAAAAATGATATGTACTAGAAAATATCTTGATGAGATGACACATGATGAATATGGAAGATCATAACTATCAACTATATGATAAATTTTACAACATTATTTTACACCATACTGATTTTATATGTCACTAGGATGATTATTATATTATCAAGGTCCTAGAGAGATTATACATTAGTTTCCAAACTTATGAATATCTCCTTAGTCAAATAAGAAAACTCAAAACCCCCTTAACATTGCATTGCTATGTTCCAAAAGTAGTCCTCACGTGACTAGTAACTCCAACCACTATCACATGGAAATAACCACTAAGATACCACCATGACAATACTTGACACATTGGGACCCTTCTAGGGTCAATAATTTTCCAAGTGTATCCGGCTAATCCCACCAAAAATTTGTTGGGGGCTATTGAATATCACCATGTTTACTTATCACTCACATGGAAGGCCATAACCTAATCAAAAAATAATACATAATTATCTCTATTGTGTAAAATAACAAAAAAAATGAAAAGATGTTATATATATACTGATTATAGTATATAGAATGCATGAATGAGGCCCCAAGAGTAAAATACACCATAAAATTGGAAAAAAATGGGAAACAAAACATTAAAATGTTCAGTAAAAACTGTGACATTGAGAAGCTCCTCTATAAGGCATGCCCTCTGGGATAACACTCTAACAACTAACATCACTTCTACTATCATAGATAATCATGCTCCAAAATGCATCTCGATGCATCACCAAGAATCTATATACATTTTATCTTTAAAAGTCACACTTAATATATGTCTATCTTTCTCATAACTAATATTGGGTAACATTTTAAGAAACAAAAAACATATATTACAAAGGAAAATGAAGTGGTAAGTATATACATACACATCAGGATTCCCCAAAACCATAATGAAATAAAAATAAAAAACTCTACTATACTCTCTTGATACTAAGGGTTAATCATAATAATTATGATGGATAATCTTGATATGTTGTGTTTTATGAATTCCCAATGATGAATGAATTATCTCAGTAATCACTACTCATACCCTTTATTATCAAAACATTAGTGAACATGGAAGGTTGAAATACTTAATAGATCACTAATACTAATTTTTACCACCAGTTGTGTATCATAACTTCATTGAAACCCCAATTTTTTATAGAAAGAACAAGTACCAATGACGTATATGGTACACATTAGGTGAGGAAGAACCATATACACCATCCAATCAATGATAGATCACCAAATAAACAACAAAACAAATAAATTCATGTAACCCACTCTACCCCTATCTTTCTCAATCTATGATGGATGATACACACCCCTTTATTGTAGGGGAAATATTTACTCTAGTATAGGACCAAATATCATCTAATCTATTAAGATGGGTTAAATACCAAATTCAATGATTGAAGATCCCAAAATCCTATGATTTTGTGAAATACTGACTCAATGTTATCTTATATGTATAGGATCCCAAAATCAAACCATTATGGGTGAAATAAAAACTCTAAACGAGGATCCATCTCTCAATGGGTGAAAATACCAACCCTACATGTGGATGATGAGAGAAATGTACATCACAAATTAGTGTTGCATATGTGAAGGGTTGTTCATTACTAGAACTAAATATAAAATCATTATTAATCTCTATCATCAACCGCCAATAGAGATATAAATTTAATATATCTATCTCATCTCACAAATGTTCTTAGATGCCCAAACATAGGACATCGTTTTCATTTATGTGGAAGATACATAGCATAGGAAATCTATTTCCTAAAAAAAATTCCGATGAAAAATAAACTATTTTATCATATCATGGATAAGATTTTTCACATGAAATGATTCATGTATCTTACTAAATTTGTAATATGGTGTCATATGTTTTTCTTAGATAATCTATATCTGTGTTTCCTTTGGGTTTCAATAAATTGGTAATCAATCTTATGTCTCAGTATTGAGATAAAACTGAAAAACTGATTGATAATGATAATAATAACAATAAAAATAATTTCATCATTATTATTATAGTATCAACAAATATTTATTTATTTATTTATGAGTTGTGTAAATCTTATATCCCTACCCCACCCCTTCACTTTTAGTGATATATACAACACATGGTACCACTACTAGTCATCTTATTTAATTATTGATATAAAAAATATTATATATATTTTAAATAAATATACATGATATATACCAATCAAATGGTAAATTTTAATATGATTCCCATACAATCTAAACCACATCTTAACCTTTTATATACAATCCCACTATTTCAATTGAGGTATTAGTGTTTTAATTACAACCACGAGGCATGGGTGTGTGAGGCCTTGATGATACAGTAGTGTCCATATCACTTTTTTGAGATCCATTTGGAATGATTTTATGGGTAAATAGTGTTTTTATGATGGGGTAAATTATGACACCATATGGTTCACATTTATTTCTATGTTTTATAATTTTTTTGTTATTTTTAAGATTTAAATTTTTTAGAGAGTCGAACATTGGAAATACCGAGAAACTAGAAAAACAAGCTAGGAACTCAGTTAGTCAAACAATGCAGTGAAAAATATCATCGTAGATTCAGGTATCACATTTAAAAATTTGAGTATAGTTTGTAAAACTATCAAAATATCTTCATGAAACTTTGTGACTTTTTCTCATGGGAAAATGTCTACTCCGTGGCTAACGATTGGTTTGACTAACCATACGATCTATCCAATTTGCTAGACCCAAACTTCTTAAAATTGAACTGTACCCTAATAAATAAGGTAATTCAAATCTATAATCCTATTATAAACCCCCTCTTAAATAAACCTCTCTATGAATATCTAGAGGACACTCACATTGATTCATTGGTGATCATTTTTTGTTTTGGGTGGATCTCTTTGGGGATCGTTTGGGATTTCTATCATTTTTCACTATTATCTATTGATATCCTCTATATCTCTATTACTCTCAACACAATATTTATTTAATGGCATATTATTACATGATATAGAGGTATTCAATCCCAATTTATATTTATTCTATTTCATCTACATTTTTACGTCAAATTTTATTCATTTCCCATCATTTGTTTCAAAGGAAAAATCCATTCCTCATTCTCGTGGTTGGTGTCACTATCCTATGCTATATAACTTTAAGATTATTGTTTCATATATTTATTTCTTTTTAGTTTGATTATGAAATTGAATATTCAGAATGGGATGATTTTCAGTGGTGATTGAAAGGGGTTTTCAAAATAGGGATTCTCTAAAAACATGATTTTATTTAAATTATGTATATAAAAAAATACCTAAAATATGATTTTAAAATGGAAATGGTTTTTCAATAATGGTATAATTGTGGTGTTGTTTTTATATTGTTTTTAATGCGGTCTTATATATAAAATTTATATTTCACTGGAATTTTTATTATGAAACCTGGATTCGGTTTCTAAAATATAATGATCATATATATCACATTAGGAGGCCTTGGGGTGATGGGAAATACAATACTTAGTCGAGACCTAGTAGATTAATATATCACTAGAAAAGATGATAATTATTCCATGGTTGGAAATGGGTAGCCTCTCCATAGGACCACGGTTCCTGAGATTTTGGATTCACTTATGATGGTTAGTGATCCTTTCTATGCTCTAGTGGTTTAGTTGTGTACTCCCTCATGCCTTGTATAGTCTTTAGATCATTTTGGTACATTAAATTAATAGTTTATTTGAAATGTTTATTTGATAAAAAGATATTATTATTTATGATTTAAACCAATTTAATTCATTTTCTTACACATCATGGATATTTATTATGATATATTATTTTATTAGGACAATATGGATTTTTTTTTAAAATAAAACCAAAGGATTATTTTATATGAAAATTTATTTATTTTAATTATTTTTATAAATATGTTCAAAAAAAGAAAAAATTGATGCATGTGGATAGATATTATATACATTAATGGTGTTAACATACTAATATTTAATGATAATAACCTAATATCACCTTTAGTTGCTTGAAACTAATGTTTTATAAGTTACAAGAAAAGGTAAAAGTTTCATGTGGTGTAAACCCCTCCTAGACCGTGATTCCTTCTCATGGGATGTTTTAGTTGTGACATATTTTTACAATGATATGGACCCATGGATTTCTGAGGTTTATATTTTGTTAGTCTTTTTATTGTTTCCTTAAGAAATTATTATCGTGTTTTTAATGTTAGCTTTAAGGTTTGAGTTATTTACATATGATATATTTTGGATATCTATTATGATACTCTATCTTTTTCTGTATTATTAGAAGTATGTTTTAGTGGGAAATCATTCCCATGCTTCAACGCATGATACCCAAATGTTTGTCACCATCTTTTGGTGATTGGGAACACAAATTTGGGATTGTATAGGTCCAATTCAGAAGAAATTATGGATTGAACTAATTTGGTTAGTTAAAAATTATTATCAATTGTTCTTGTTACCATTAATTCCCATGATTAGTCTTGTGTATCATCCCTTATGTATGGTCATTATTGATATATTATATTTAGGATATTTGGAACTATAGAGGTAGTATTGGAGTGTGACTACCCAGATAACTTTTATGATAACACTTGAGTTTCCATGGTATATTCAGTTATATATTGCATCCTAAATGTTACTAGTATCCTTTTTGTGTTTTCATATCTAATATTTGGTTTATGGTAAATGAATAAAATGTTTTTCATGATGGGTTTTATCCTCATTGTTTTTTAGATAGTGGATCCTACAAGAAGATCCTCCTGAAATACTTGATATGAATATGAATAGAAATACCTGAGGATAACTCTTCTTGGTGAATTTATTTTAGAGGAAACAATATTCTAAATGATATAGTCTTTAGGGCATGTATCGAATATTTAACTAATGAAAGTGTTCATCATGCTTCAGAATCCCCTAAGTAGTATCAACTAGTATTTGGTGGTGACCAAGATCCTTAAAAATTTATTGAATGGAATTATTTTAATGGGAGGATTATCCACTTCATGAGGACTCTAGAATAATATATCAATTAGTTTTAAACATATATACTTAAGGTTATAGGATGGAACAAGTTTAATTTTCTTGTCTAAGCCTTGTTGCAATAAGATATCACTTGGAAAAGAAATTCTATTTATGCTAATTCTTATGTTCCTACCCACATTTATAGAGGTTATGTACAACACATATTTCTATGGTGGTTATGGATGTGAAGACATATCTATTTAGAGCATCCATGAATGAAGGTGTCATCTATAGTTTATTTGTTTTTCTAGAATAGAAGTTGGGATAACCACCAATAGGGTAGTGGCATGAATTTGTAACAGAGATTAACATAGTATCAGTTAGTATATTACTAGTGCTAGGAAAAAGGGACAACTTAAACCATAATTTAAGGTAGTTCTCAGCGTATGTCAGATGTATTTGAAATCTTTTCATTTTCATTGTTTCTATGAGAGAGCATACTAAATATGTATAGATAGATCAACCATATCCAAGGGCTCAATATTTAGATATAATGTAGAAAAATGGTTGACATCTCAAACTCAATCCAAGGGTGATGATCCGGTTTTGAAAAAGGAAAACATGAGGATGGACATATCAATGTAGAAAAGTATGAAACAAATGATTCATAGGTAGTTATAAGTATTATGTGAGGTACAATATTTATTTCATCTACTATGCTTATGGATTTGTTTGATATTGGTAAAAATAATTCTTTTATATCATCCATGATTATCGATTTTTTGGTCTAGCACTTAGAGTGTAATACAATTTTTATGTATCTTTAAACTCCATTGGGAAATAATTCATATTATTTATTTCAATTCCCTAAATATTGGGTGCTAATTTCTAACCACAACACTATATGGGACATTATAATTCATGACCATGACGTCTTTGATCTTATCGTTGGAATGGATTGGATAATCAGATATAAATCCCACATTGTTTTCTACCATCATTGTGTATAATTTCATTCTTCAAATGGAGTTTCTCATGTCATTCTAGGTGAGTGGGATCTATGGTTTGGGAGATCAAGTACCATTTCTCCTAGTGCTGTGGTGATATCATGCTAGTTTTCAATGTTCTTTCTTTATGTTACTGATCATTGTCTTATTGGTCCTCCAATATCATTGGTGAGTGAGTATCCCAAAAATTTTCTAGATAATTTATTAGGTTTTCCTCCCATGATAGAATATAAGTTTAATTTATAATTTATTCAGTGGATGATGACCCATCTTTACCTTTATACTAAATAAAACATGATGATTTGAATGAATTAATGTTTATATTGAGGATCTTAAGGATAAGGAAATTATTCATCCTACTATTTCACCATGGGATATTTAGAGTTTTCTTTTCAATTAAGGTGGATTGGTTTCTCAAGAATTATGTTGATTACAAGAATCTCAACTATATGACAGTGAAGAATAAATATCCCTTTCCTAGGATTAATGAGATTTGTTATCACCCAAAGGGAGTATGCTTGTATTCAATGATTTATTCAAGATAAGTGTAACATTATGTTAGGTACAATAGGAAGGTACAACAATGATGGAATTTAGGGTAAGGTATTGGAATTATGAGTATCAGGTTATTTTTCTTGTCCTTACTAATTCAACTACTATGTTTATTCAAATAATGAATCAAATATTTCTTCATTTCATGGATTACATCAATATATTTATAGAAGATATACTTATTTATTATAGATCAAATAAAAACTATGATAAAAATTTGGATATTTTCCTTGGAATCATGACAGAAAATATTATATATATATATATATTTATCTAAATTTCACTTTTCATATTCAATGGGTGATGTTTCTTGGCCATGTTATCTTTAAAAAAGGTGTCTTAGTTCATCCCAAGAAGATTAATGAAGTGATGTTTTTGGGAAAAAACTATAAATTTTATTAAGACCCATAGATTTATGGGTTATCCAGTTTTTATAGATTATTTTTTAATAAAATATCAAATATTTTGTCCCTGATTACATAGTTAACTCATATGGGTGTGATGTCTATTTGAAGGGATTTGTGCCAATGATCTTTTTATAAGATGAAAGTGATATTGACATATGATCAATTCTTAATTATTCCTGAGTCGATATTGGGTTATGATTTATACTAGAATGCCTTAGGTATGGGTTTGAGAAATTTTGTATTTAGGTAAGATATATAGTATCATATGGATCTTTTCATTTACACCTACATGAGAAGAACTAAGCCATGCATATTCATTACTTATCTTAAGTGATATATAGTATTAATTCATGGTTCCTCTGCCACTTTAGGGAATTTTTTACAGTGCGTTCAAAATATACGAGTCATGATATTATCTTCACTTGGAGGTATATCAACAAGATATAGAGGTGATGGGTGGATTACATTTAGACTATTAACTTTTTATAATGAATACACCCCTATAAACGATGATTTGGTTACATGTTCTTTAAATATAATGTTACTAACTCAGAAAATAGAGGTATCAATGGACGTGTGGTTTTGGGTATGTTGGATTACTAATACGTGCTTGATTGTATGGAAAGGTGATATACATGTATTTATATCTTATGCATGAGTTAGATCATCTATGTATGATCAAATCTATTTTTGATAGGTTAGGATGTGAAGAATTTATATTTTAGCATGAATGCTTTTGTTGGGGAGACCTTGGGACTATGGTCTTAGTCTCTTGATGAGTTTTATCACTTTTGGGGTAGGACATACCATTATATTTACTTTATAAAATAATTTTGGATAATCAACACTAGTATATTTTTCCTATGCATCTGGGATCTAGAAAGATGTATTACAACTTGAGAATTAATTAATAGTAGACGAGCCTAAGGTTTTTGATTGTGGATTTTGTGTCTAAAATCATAACATTTTACTGGATTAAGGATGAGAATTTGAGTCCAATTAGTTTTATAAAACCATTAACCATTATAATATAGAAATTTGGAAAGATATCAGAGGAAATTGTGATTGGGAAACCTTTAACCACTAGTGGAATGGATCTGATACTATTGGTTATGGATCCACTTAGGAAATCAAATAATTTCCTACATATAATGGAGTAAAAAATGTTGTATTATCTTTACCACTTGTATATAAGGGATATTGTTAGACTTTATGTTGTTCCATAGGCTATTGTTTTGAATAAGGATCCTTTATCCAAATCATGCATTTAGAGTGTATTTCAAGAATAAATGGGTTCCCTATTAAAGTTAAATAGGGATAATTATTTCCATATAGATATCCAGAATGAGCGAACCATATAGATTCTTAAAGACATGCTTCAAGAAAGTGTTCTTGACTTCTTATATATTTCGAGAAATAAATTTACTCAATCAATTTTACCAATAAAAATATTTATCAGGATTAGATTTGTATGGAACCATTTGAGACATTGTATGGGAGGCCTTATAGATCACCACTATTTTTCAAAGTGGTAAAAATGGTCCTTGTTTAGACCAAGCATCACTATAAATATTATATATTTCATGAAATTATTTAATAAAAGGTTAGTGAGAATTCATATTTTACATAAATACTTTTCTTATCAGAATATTTATTTTTTGAACTTTGAGGTTGGTGATCAGGGTTTCCTCAAAGTTCCACCTTAGTTAGGAAACTTTTTTTTGAGGGATGTAGTGTATGCTAGAACCTCAATATATCCCCCAATTTAAAATATTTGATTTACTAAAGAATTTTTATTACCCAATAGACTTACATAAACTTTTATCCTTTTTTTCAGGATTTTTTTCCCTATTTCATAACTAAATTAATATTATTCAGATCCATCCCACAAGATCGGGTCAAAGGATATTATAATCAAACGTAAAAAATCAACGTTCAAAAGGCAAGGTAAGATAGTGGAGTATAAAATACGGTATTATATGTAAATTTGAACCCATTAGTTTGAGTGATATGGTATTGTGGTATGAAAAAAATATAAAACACGGGAGCTTGATTCGTTGATGGCACAACAGTGGCCTTACCCCTTTTGTGTTCATGGTCCTGATACAAACATGAGAAGTAAATTTTTTATGGGGGAGAATTGTGACACTATAAAGGTCAATAATATTCATAATTTTTATATAGAATATTTTATTATATGGTTTGAGATATTTTCAAGAGTTAGAGTTTAGAAATTTAGAGTTTTAGTAGAAATTGGGAAGTCATACCATTTAGGCACATAATTAGTCAAACTATGTGGTAATCATATGAATTGCTTTTATATTTTTCAAAAGAATTTTTTAGGGTTTTTATAACAATTTTACTATCCCTATGAAATCATGAAACTTGGATGTCAAGTGATGAAGGATTCCCAATGGATAGTGTACACTTTATCTAATCCCATTACCTAACTGTGCACACATAAATTCTTAAAATCAAAATGTTCCCCAATTAGCATTTCATTTTAACCGCTATTCCACTCCATGTCCCTCGTTAAATCAGACCATCCCATCCATGATTATATATACAACTACACCATTAATTGTTTTTTATCCTTGATCATTTTTTCTGGACATGTTCAAGGTAAATTCATTTTTTTCTCTTATTTTCTCATCTTGTCTTTAGATCTCTATTTTACCACACTTCACATTGTCTCAATAGAAACATAATTGGTTTTGATTATTGGATGAAATTGAATTTATTGGTATTTTATGTATTTTATATTGGATCTAGGTTTTGGAGGGTTGGTTCTATTCATGTCCCATCAATTATTTCAAAAGGGACATAGTGTTTTCATTCTTGACGTAGATATATCTGTCATATGGTCTATCCCTTGGCGATTATTGTGTTATTATTTCTATTTAAATTATATATGGTTATGAAATTGAATATTGAAATTGGATTGATATTTTGTGGAGATATAAAGGAGTTGTAATTATGTATTTAAAAAAAATAGATTTATGTATATTATTTTTTGAAAAACAACTGTCTCAAAGATGGTCTTGGATATTGTTTTTCATGAATGGTAGGGTTTGTTTGTCTTATAGAAATATTTTTATGAAATTTTTTCATGGAAATGAAATCGAACCATCAATGTAAATGTTTTAAGAAGCATGAATTGGGATTCATAACTATAATGATGTTATATAGAACATTTGGAGAGCTTGGGGTCTGTGAAAAAAACAATACATTGATGATCCCTAGTCGGGTAATCTATCACTAAGTGAGTTTTTCGATATACCATTATTGCTAGTGGGTATCCTTTCTATGGTCCTAAGTTTGTAGAATGTTTGAGTCTCGTATTCCAACTAGTATTCCAGTATGTGTTTTAGTGTTTTAGTCATGTATGATTTCATGTCATATATTTCTTTTGGTTCTTGGTTGTTACATTACATGCATTGTTTATATGATATATTTATCTTCCTAGTAGATATTTTTATTAACGTCTAAAAACCATTTCCTTCATTTTAATATTCTTAATGGATATTATTTATCTTATATTCCATTCTTATTAGAATATTTAATGTCTATGAAATGAAAACCAAGGGATGATTTTACATAGAATGCGATTTCATTAAAAAAATGAAAAATATGTTTTCAACAATAACAAACTAATGCATGTTGATAGAAATTAAATATTTTCATAGTGGTATCTTACTAATATTTAGTGATAAAAAACTAATATTCAATTTTGGAACTTTTATCCTTGAATTTGAAGGAAAAATTTAATGGGAAGAGTGTCATGTTGTAGAAATATATCATGAATAATGTTTCCTTATGTTGGGTTGGGATGGTTGTAACATATATTCACAAGGAGTTGGACTCATTGGATACTTCATGTTCAAAATTCAGTGTCTTTTATTTTCTTCATCTAGACCTTGTTATCTAGTTGAAGGTTGTAAAAATAATGGTTTTTTATTTTTACGTATGATATAATACATATATCTATTGTTGTTCTATGTCTATTTACATCTTATCATATGTATTTTTGTGGGTGAAATTGTTTCCACATTTCATTTTATGATATCTAGGTGCTTGTCTCCATCCTGTGGAGACCAATAACATATATTAGAGATTTTGGAAGTCCAATTAGGGTGACATTATGGGCTAATAGAGTTGATATATAACAAATTTCTTTTAAAGTGATTGATTTTCATTCAATCTTATACTTATGTGGGTGTCTCACCTTCATCATTATATGGGATTTTTTGATTTGTTAGATATTGGACTATCAATCATGAGAGGTGGTGTGGGAGTGTACCTGACAAACTATCTACCATTGTAATCCATGAATATCTATGCGTTGTTCAAGGCGGTCTTTCATCCTTGTTTTAAATAATAAATATTTGGATGAAATTCTATTGTATTCAGTTTATAATAATGGAATAAAATATTATTCCTAAGGGTTTTCATTCTATTTTTTCTATAAAATATATCTCCTACAAGAAGAAAACCCCATAATACTAAATATAAAGTTATTGTTCTAGTTCGGTAGAAGAATCATACAACTTCCTTCAATGATATTATGAATGATTCAGTGCTTGGGATAAATCACCAACATGGAACATAAATGGATGGTGTACCATGCTTCAAAATTCACTGATCAGTATCCATCAGTCCTCCATGGTTACATGAGACCCTATAAATATGAATAATTAACCAATAGGGTAGATATTATTTTTAGCATCCTAAATACTATGGAGGAATTTATGGTTTCTTTTTCCACTTATATGCTTGGTGTTGGGGGATGAATGTTGTTGATTTATACTATTAAAGACATTTTTCATGTTGATCTCTCCAAGAAATCTTTCAATAATATCATTAATCAATATTTTTACCTTGAGAACTTGAGAGTAGTGAAGGCTTGGGAGCTCATTATCATAGTGCAAGGAGATTGTACAATCCTTGAGTATGAAACTCAATTTTTTTAGTTAGAAAATGTGTCTCTATAGCATGTTTAGATTTAATCTATCAAGGAATAGTTGTTTGAACTGAATTTAAGGTCATACATTCATTATATTATGATTCGTTTATGCCTACCCACATTCATTGAGACTACGGGAAAGGAAGTTGTAGCTAAGGGAGAATCACTAAGAATATAAGGATCTTAGGATAATTAGTTAATGTAGGAGGCACCCAGAGTTAGTTTTCTATCAAAAAGAGGAAGATGGATGAACCACGTTGATGTAGAAGAAAAGGTATATAACATCGACTAAGAAAAATTCGAGTACTATATTAATAGTGTGAGAAAAGGGGACACCTTTAACCTAATTTTAAGGTATCAACTATGATATGTCACATGTGTATGGAATCTGATTATATTAATAATTTTTATGAGAGGTAATCAAAGGGATAGAGATCTTTTTCAACCTTTATCAAGGGCTATATATTTAGATCTGATTAAAAAAATATTTTTTTATCTCAACCATGTTCCATGGGTGATGGTCAGTTTTTCCAAAGATGTTATGATATGTACGGATGTATTTATACTGAAGAGTATACATTAGATTAGTGAGAGGATGAACTAAATATTTTGATAGGTTTATTTATTTTACATATTTGGTGGATAATGATTTTTATACGATTGAAATTAATTCCTTTTTAAAATCTAAGATTATTGATGTGATGGGATTATAATCAAATTTTATTCCTTCCTTGAGAAATCGTTACACTCCTTTAAGAATGATGTCATAGTAGGGATGTAAATGACCCAAGCGTTACATTATGATTTTTGACAATGAAATCATCAGGGAATTGATAGTTCATAATCATTAAATATTTGATCATATAATTTTCATGGATTGGATGATTAAATATAAATACAAGATCAATTTCTATAGTCATTGGGTATTGTTCCTTTCTTCTAATAGAGTCACTCATGTATTTTAGGGTGACTGGGATCCCAGTTCTTTGATTTTATCTCATGTTGACCCTAATTCATAGGTGATATCATGTCAATTTTTGGTGTTTTTTCATAATATTATTTATCTTTGTCTTAGTGTTCCTCTTCATGTATTGGTTAGTTAGTATCCATATACTTTTTATGTTGATTTAATTTGGTTTCTTCCCAATATAGAAGTATATTTTTATATAGACCTTTTTATTGGAAATAATCCCATTCCATTACATTTATAAAATATAGAACCCATTTAATTGATATAAGTTATAGTTTAACTCCACTATGTTGAGGTGAAGTGGTTTGTTTTTCATTCTATTTCTCATTTTCCATCACAAGATCTCTTTTAAAAAAAAGAAGATGAGAGTCTATAAATTGTTTTTGATTAAAAAAAACATAAATAAGTAATAACGAAGATCATATTTCCCTTTACTAGGATTGATGAGATTTTACATCTACTTAAGAGAGTGTGGTTGGTTTCAATGACAGATCTGAGATCCGGCTGACATTAGGTATGGGTCAGAGAGGAAGATTAGATGGAATTTAGGAACATATATTAGAATTATGAGTATATTTTTATATTATTTTTATTTACTAACAGTCGTACAACGTTTATGGATTTAATGAATTGAATCTTCCATTGGATCATGGATTACTTTTTAATTAATTTTTTCCAAGATGTCATTATGTATTCTAAATTTGAGCAAGATGAAGATACTTATTTTAACATCATATATATAAAATTTGAGAGGACATAATTTTTATAGATATATATCCAAATTTCCTTTTGAGATATAAGAGGTGAAAGTTATTATGTTGGTTATTTATGATAAATGTGTCTCATTAGATCATGACAATATTCAGATAGAATTATCTTGGGAAAGTCATGGAAATATGTTTGAGTTCTGAAGTTTCTCCGGATTAGATAATTATTAAAAATGACTTGTTTGGTACTTCTATAAGATTACATATCCATTGATAGAGTTAACATATAAAGGTATGATTTTTTTGTAACGATTAATGCGATATATATTTTGAAGAAATTAATGTTAGAAATAATTGAGCTCCATAAATGTTTATTTTTTAGGTGATTTTGGGTCATGATGTATTCTAAGATTCCTCACTTAATAGTTTATCCTATATTCCAATTTATGGGATACATTATGTAGTTTATGGAATTTTTTTTATGAACTAATGAGAATAACTATTTCGTTCATGATCTTTAGTTGGAGGTAGTGATGCACAATCTAAATACATGGGACCAATAACTATTTATGAAGTTGTCTAAATTGTATTAAGACCATAAGATTCTGATGTATATCATCACTTATATGGATATCAATTATAGATAGATAATATCGATGGATTACATTAATAAATTTTGTTTTTTTATTTCATACACCCCTATAAAAGGGAATAATGTCCCAGATATTTTGAGCAGATTGTATCTGAATCAAGAAGTAATGGTACTAGTGGGTGAGTGGTTCTTGATTATTATTTTTTGTTGATATGTGATTATATATAGAGATAGTTTATAGATAAGTATTCATATCTTTTACTCAAGTTGTATTGTAAAAACAAAAAATTCTGGAATAATAAATGTTTCCCAAAAGTTTTTGTTATATTATTTTGTACTATACATGACTATATCTCTTTAATACTGAAGTGAGTATAATTTTAAATGTGTCAATTGAGTATCTACTATTATAAGGACATTTTTCAATATGACCTTTGGAAATTATAATCTCGATAAAAATTATAACATTTTAATTAGTGTTTATAAGTAATATTTCGACAAATGAAAATTGATTCAAAAAAGAGTCGATGACCTAAACTAGTAGTGTAATTGCATTTAAATAACATCTATAAGATCTTGGGAGAGAGTTATCATCACTGGGATTCGATCATGTCCAGTCACAAGATGAGATTCAACAAGTAAAGACTAAATAAAATTTCCTACGAGATAAATTCAATTTAGCAGAGATTACCACACGGTTGATGTCAGCTGAGCCGCCACAAGAATCAACTACCATTACACACATGAATATTATGGTGTATGAGGGGGTAATAATTGGGTTTTTAGGACCTAGTTACATAATTTTTAATAAAATAGTATAAATAAATTTTTTATTACATCTTTTCAATTAATTTAATAATTTTTACATTATAAAATTGAAATGGAATTTGATATATTGATTTTCCAGTCAGAAAATGTACTTTCCAGCAAATAAATAACTAGAATAATAAACTAATATATTAATAATAATTTTTATTTCAATGAAATATTATGACATTAACACTTTTATTTAAACTTTAATTTTAAAATAATTTTATTTTTATAATGAGTTATAAATTTTACAATGCACATTACAATTTATTTTCTATCCGCTATTATTTTCAATAACTACTGATTTTAATATTTAAAATATAAATTTATAATAAATATGTAATTTTTATAATAAAATAAACACAATTTTTTAAATTATCATGTACAAATTAGGTTAGGGTGAATTTTATAGAATTTCCTAAATTATCTTGTTTTTCAGTGAATAATAATGATATAGTTTTGAGTTTTTGTTATGCCTAATGAAATCATAATATTGTATTATGTAATATAAAATTATGGATGAATATTGAGAATTATAATAACGTAATAGGTTTCCCAAGTGTCCAATACCATGGTAAAGTTTTTGGTTTTGCAAATACCACTACCATGGTGTCTAAAGAAATCAATAAAAGAATCCCTCTCTATTAAATTAAATACCCATAAATTATTAATTTAAATTCACTTACAATTAATACTCCATTAATATATAATATTTTTACCTCCAAAATTTTCCTCTCAAGGTTTCCTCAGGCCCCCAAGGTCCCAATATTCTATTTTTAGGAGTTACTCATCAAGGTATGAGAAATCTCCACTTCTGTCTTCCATTCAAACTATGTTTTTAGGAGTAATGAATTTAAAATTTAGACACTAATTTCTTATGGACATATTATTAAATACATTTAGTTTAATAATACTCTTTTAATAATTGGAGAAACATGTACCCTCTATTTTTATTTCTTTCAAATACTATAATTTATACCTGTTATGATGCCGAATTTTCTTCTCAAATTTTTTCTCTTTTTTCTCAAGAAATTATGTAATTTCTGTATGTGAATACCCAAAAAAAAATTCTTTTCTATAAATATTCAACATGATATAAAACATATTTACTTTATTATGTAATTGAAATGAATAAAACTCTCATTCCCTTTATATGGGTTGTAAATGATATAACGATCATGTTTTAAAGGAGTTTTTAAAAGGCCATGATTTTGATATAAAACCTGATTCTTTTTTTATCCATGGGTTATTTATAATATTTTTTTTATTATTATATATGTGGATCACCAAAAAATTAATACAAATTAGGTTTTTACCCTGATAACACTCCAATTCATTGGGTAAATAGTTTAATTTCTAGAGATGACATGTTTTTTGATACCTTGGTGAATAACATTGGTAATTTCTATGACACCTCAGTGACAAACCTTGTTTATATACTTATGAATGTCTAAAATAAATGTTTTTGCCACATTTACAAGTTATAATTCATGTTATTTTATTTATTATATTACTCATGTTAACTTTTTTTGATTCCCTAATTATTTACTTAATTTGCATAATGAATTTCTTTAAGATCACATGTAAAAAGATTCCCTTTATTTCCATTACTAGGTTGTATGCTCTCCCCTTCTTTAGATGTATGTTCCTAGGTTATTAGATTCATCAATTGTACTTAGTATAAACCTATTAATAATCCATTCAACAAGATTAAAATCATGTTTCAAAATTTCATGTATTATGTACATAATTTAAAAGAACCAGAACTATAAAAAGTTCTCTATTTTGTACAATATAATGAAAGTTACATAATAAAAATATGGGATTCAATTGTTGGAATTAAAGAAAGGTTTTAGTTATTTTTTGAAATTATAAATTTAAAACTTCTGGAAGAAGCCTATTGAAACATTTAAATATAAGAAAAACATCATGGTAATTAGGTGAAACATTTTTGTGGTATCTGAGAAAAGAAATGTATGTCTAGATAAAAAAAATTGGATGTGGATCTAAAAATTATGTACCATGGGTAAAAACTACAAAAAGGTGTGTTAGTCATGACAAGGAATAACCTGGTAGACGACAATGGGCCATGCTTCACTCCAGTTTTGACACTCTTTGGGGATACTTTGGTTAATCATATGATTTTTACATACCATTATGAAGGATTTATAAAAAATGAAATTATTAAAGAATATCATATTTGGGAATGATGTTTTAAGACATGAAAATTCATTAGAACTATAATATTATAAAATGTAACATGATTCTCAATAAGGTTTTCTTATTTTATATAATGGTGGGAAATATAAGAAAATTTGTAAATGGTGAAAGCAATAGACCAAGAACTGACGAACTTCCAATGGAATCTGGAATGGTAAAATTCAAGAGAATGGTGACTCAACTATCTCTAGTTATGAAAAATAACATGAACCATGACAAGTGACTATATTCAACTAGAAGAGAACAAATTCCCATTGATCTTTGTCTATGTCAATGACCACATTCATTCAGTGGATATACCGACCCATTAATTTATAAACAATGGATATTCTCTTTAGAAAACATCTTTTTCTATAATCTTTTCTTATGGAACAAGATAATTTCACCCTAGTTATGTATTTCATAGTGGGAGAATCTAATCATGGGTGGATAGTAGTTAAAATCATGAACTCTAGAGGGGATATTGAATCTATGGAGTCAGAAGAGTTCAGGGGAACCTATTTCAATAAATGTTTTCCCTGTTCAATGTTAATTAAAATGGAGAAGGAATTTCATGGGAAGAATCTGAAGGAAAATAAATATGTAGTAATATAGGAGATGTATATCACATGACATTCCGGTTAATCCCCCAACGTTTCCATGGATAACAATGGGATGGCTGATAGATACATAAGTATACTAAGACCCGATCTATGGAAGAATCATTACAATAGAGACTATGACAGGTATGGGGAGATAGTGAAAATTAAAATGAATATTTAACTAGAGTTCGATAAGATGTAGTGGTTTCAAAAATCGAATGAAAAAAGATATATTTGGAGCCAATCTAGGTGAGGAGTTTTGGTCATGGATGAGGATGAAGAAAAGTGAAACCTCCCATGTGCAAATAATGTGGGAAGAATCATTTGACGACTTGTTTTATTGGGGTTTGGAAATGTTACATGTGTGGAAGAGAAGTCCATATTTCTCAAAATTTTAATAGTGACATGTTGCCTCTACTTCTCAACACTATTGTTAAATGGGAGACAGTATAGACCATTCCTAAAGTCGAATGCATTATCTGATGACAACTAGGGCACTTTTCTGATATCTATTAAAATATGGTGTTAATGGAGTGGGATAACCATCATCCTCACTGTAGTCCAAGGTACAAAGGTCAATCTTTTTCTATCACGACAACTGAAGTTGAATCTCAAAATAATGTGGTCGTAGGTACTCTTGCTATTCTCTCAAATCTACACATTAATTTGTTTGATTATGGTTCTTCACATTCATTTATTTCCTCCATTTTTAAAAAAAATATAGACTCAATCAATGAATTTCGATATGTATAGTAATTAGTAAAGACTCATGTAGGGATTATCCAAGAATAAAAAATGTATAGAAACTCCAATTTTCACATTGGTTAGAACAATTTCATCATTAATCTAGTAGTCATTCCCAATCTAGAATTCAACCAATATACTATGGATCGATTGGATATCAAATTATATGTTTATGATCAACTAGGGAATATATGAAATCTCAATAGTCTTGAATTGATAACCAAAACTTTCTTTCAATGGAGATATATCGCAACCAGTGCTTTTTCTAAAAGCACCACCCATTTCCATCTTTTTAGAGACGATCATTAATGATAAAAACAGAAATAAAGTATAAGAATAGATAATGTCCCCATCAATCTAGAATAAATTGATGTATTTCTTGAGGATTTTCCTAGACCTACCCAAATAAAGAGAGGTAGAGTTCTCAATTGACCTCATACATGTATCTAAGTTATTATCAATGAACTTATATAGACTGGAAAATATGGAGCTAGAGGAATTAATGAGACAACCCCAAGATCTTTCGGAGATGGGTTTTATCCAAATAATTATGTCTCCTTAGAGAGAACCTATTTTTTTTGTAGAGAATAATGATGAATCAATGAGGTTTTGAATTTTTTATAGAGAACACAATTGTGTCATAGTAAATAACATGTTCCCTCCTCCAAGAATTGATTGTTTATTTGACCGCCTTCATGGGGATCAATTCTTATCCAAGTTTGACATCGATCTGTTTATCTTTCATTATGTGTGATGAGGTATGATATAGCAAATATTTCATTCCAATAATAATACATGCATTATTATTTTGTTCTTATGACCTTCATCTTCACTAATTCTCCATCATTGTTTAAGGATTTGGTGAATAGAGTACTTAAAGACTATCTTGATAACTTTGTAGTATTTTTTATTGATGACATTATGAAATCTTCTGAAATTCATTAGGAGAATGAGGATCATAAAAAAGGGTTATATTCAAACCCCTAAGAAGGAGATGTTATTTTAAAAATTAAAAAAATTGAATTTTGGTTATATTAATTTGCTTTATTTGAGCACAGTATAACCAATGAATGAATCGTAGTTGGCTCTACAAAGACAATGTTTGGGGAGGATTAGCCTTATCCTAAAATAGTAACTAAGATTCATAGATTCCCTATATTAGAAGAATATTATAGGAGGTTTTGAAAAAAAAATTCATGACATTATAATCCACTAACCATTTTAACTCAAAATGTCGGCAAGTTTGAATCGTCAAATGAGTGTAAATTTTTTTCCAAGAGCAGAAGATGATATTAGTTATTGCACCATTTTTAACACTAACCCATATTGGATAAGGATTCATTATATTTAGTGATGCATCTCTAAAATGGATTGGGTGCATCCTAATGAAAAATGAAATGTCGATTATGTATGCATCTCGAATGTTGAGGCCTCATGATCAAAATTATACTATGCATGAGGTAGATCGTGCTACAGTTTTTTATTTTCCGCTGATTATTTGGAGGCACTATCATTATTGGAAGAAATCAGACATATAAAAATACCATAAATTTTTTAAGTATATTATCTTAATAAAGGAGTTGAAAATGAGTTATAGGATATGGATTTAACTTCTTTAATAATATGATTTTTCAATTCATTATCATCCTGAAAGAGATAAATATTTCACTAATGCATTATATAAGAAATAACGTGTTATGTTGTCAATGATGATGATTCAAGGAGATCCACTGATCAAAGACCCATTAAAACATGAAATTATAATTATAAGGGAAGGTACATAACAAACCATATCACAAATTATTTATCAAACAATATTAAAATAACATTTACGGAAATCTCAAAGAGACAATCCTTTTTTTTCATAAGAATATAGTGTCTATGATTCTAAAGAAGTATCTTGATTTCTGAAAAGATCACATTATCTGTGGATTGTATTTTTTGTCCACTAATTTTCATTGGGATTCAATGGTATTTAGTGAGATATTGTAAGAACCTAGTTTTTGCTACAAAATACTTTGGAATATTCTTGATGTTATTCCAGAGCAGTGCCTTCAGACGGCGTGCGATTCCGAGCCCTGGTGTGGCCGGAATTAAATTTTCAGTGCGTTCACACTGGGCACACAAAATAAATGGGATAACTCCTAAACGACACTTCAAATCCTAAATCTGAGTGTACGGATGGGTCCGCAATGAGGTGTTTACCCTAGTAATGACATAAAACGTGTCGGCGTAGGGTGTTTGGACTCCTCGCTCGCTATCGGAACATGAAATGGATAAATTAAATAAATAATTTATCTGTTTAATGGATTAACTCAAGTATCTCATAAACGGTAGCTCAGATTGGAAATCTGAGGGCACCTTTGAGTTTGGAACGTTCTGTTTACCCTATGAGGGGTGTAACTTCTGCGGGCGCGAGTCTTCTCTGAAAAATGCCACTAGGGCGTTTCCGTAATTTGGCGGCCTCGGGCGTTGAGTTTAATAACATTTGAATGGGGCCTTGGATTAAAATTCATAGACCGTCGTTGTGCTTGGGAGGAGGTGTTTACCCTATTAGAGTCTTAACCTCGACTCTGCTGAGGGTTCGGGTACGGGACCTATGGGTGGGGGTTTAAGTATTTTCTATTTAAACACCGCCCCCTTGTTTTGTTTCCCCCTAGCGCAAACCTTCCCAACGAAGAAGGAGGATATCCTACCCTCTCCTCCACCACTCCGGAGAGGCGCGGAAACTCCGGAGGACCGTCAGCGAAGTGCCAGGATACACCCAACAAGGTAGGAGGTGTTCATTTTGAGTTTCAAATCCCGAACCCCTCTTGAACTCATAATTATAGCATCAAAATTTTGTTTCATCTTCTAGAAAATCCCATACTTGAGTAGTAAATTTTATAAGCTTTTTGACGCATCTTTCGGAATTAAAACCAAGTCTTGGGGCATCCGTAGTGATCGGTCGAAGAATGTGGGTTTTTGGCATTTTTTTGGCAGCAGGGAGGAGCTCCAGTGGCGGCGTGTAGCGGTCCGGCGTCAGTGGTGGCGGTGGCCGCGACTCGCAGGCGGCGAATAGTCGGGGTCGAGGGAGTCGGCGCCAGGCGGTGGTGGCTGCGGCTCGCAGGCAGCGAACGACGGGGGTCGAGGGTGTCGGTGCCAGGCGGCGACTCCTGGAAGTTTGCGCGGCAGTAGGGTGTCTGGCTACGGCGGCAGGCGCGACATCCTTAGGCGGGTGGCTTGGGAGGAGACCGACCAGCTGTGCCGACGGGTCGACGCGGAAGACCGAGGTCACGACGCGGCCTCGGGTGGCAGACTGGACCCGCGTAATGCGGGACCGTGTGGAAACAAACGGACCGGCTAAGGCCAGTCCGGGAGGCCGAGCCGCGGTCCACACGGTTGGACCGCGGGCCGTGGCGAACCGGGCGGTCCGGGCGGCTGAGTCGCAGACCGACTGGTTCAGAGGCTGCGGACCGGTCAGACTGGTCCGGTCCACCCATTTTAGTCCAACGACGTTTTAAACTTTGTTACTTCTAAACTGGGTGTCGGATCCGCATGCCCTATGCGGCGACACGATCCATGGATCGAGACAGACATTTTGTGATGGTCTCGGGAATTTTTTATTTTTGAGATGTGGGGCTTGGTGGCGCCACACGACCGTTAATTGGTTTAGTGTTTTTCTGAGGTTCTTGTTTTGGGCGGCGCAGACACATCCGATGTCCGTTTTGAGCGCCGTCAGTGGAGTTGCGACCCTGGAATTGAGCGGAGTTTTCCAATGTGGTTTTGGGCGTTGAAACTGAAGGTGAGGCATGGGCCCCACGAGCCATCTTTTGAGCTGCACACAGCTTTTTGTAACTTTTTTATCGGACGTCCGTTCGGGGCATGCGAGCAGTCGTTCTTGGGTGTTTTTCTGAGGGAATTGCATTGGCGTAATCTCCCCGCATTAATTCCTCATGCTGGTGTGCACCCCGCGAGGGCCGTTTTGAGAGTTGGCGGTGATTTCCAGCTTTATCACCGGGTGTCCATTTTGGACAAGTGAATAGTCCATCTTGTGTACTTTTTCGAGAGGATCGCAACTGTGCTATCCGTTCATTGTGCTTCGGGCACGGGATGCGGGTCCCAAGCAGCACGGATCATGTTCGGTATATCGGAACACATCTTTTTCTCTGGATATTTGTTCCACTCTAGTGAGTAGTCCTTTTGACATGTTTTTTCGAGGGGATCAAAATGGTACGATGCAGTCGACTGTTTTCGGGGCCGAGGCTCAGGATCATGGGACACCGTTCGGGCGTGAAGCAGTGTTGGACGACTTTTACGTCAGATATCCATTGGAGGTGAGTTAGTAGTCGATATCACATGTTTTTCTGTGAGGATTAAAATGGTACGATATGTTTGGATGTGCGGAGTCTCTTTCGAGATCTCTTTAAATGTGGAAGCATGAAAGGTGTACCGGTGGAGGTTCTTCCTACGATGTTTATAGAGAACCATTAGCATGTGATCGCGTTCACTCTTAGGAGAGTGAAGTAAATGTTTGATGAGATGCAGTTGGCCGTGCCTGGGCCGATGATGTGGAAAGTTGGAGTTGTTACGTTTACGCCCTTCGCGTTGACGTTGGGTGTCGTGTGCACGATAGCCTTTGGGATGGAACGTGGTATACTCTGGGAGTATATGGGAACACATGGAGGTAAATGTGGTTGTTTTTACCTGAGAACGTTTATGCACTTGGTTTGAATTGACTTGGGGAACATGTCGTGTGGGCCCCATGTGCATGCCGTGTTCTGCTTTGCATACCCTTGACCTCTCGTGACGTAGAGGGTCCTTCTGTTCCCATTTGTTTAACAAGAAAGGTTGATTTTTCCACTTGTTCTGTTCTCATTTGTTTGACTGACAGGGATGAGTTTTCGCCTGTTTCTATTCTTGTTTGTTTGACCAGCAGGGTTGAGTTTCCCCTGGTTCTGTTCCTGTTTGTTTGACCAGCAGGGTTGAGTTTCTCCTGGTTCTGTTCTTTTTGTTCGACACACAGGGTTGAGTGATTTTCCCCTGGTCCTGTTCATGATGTTTTCCACCATCAGGATTGAGTGGTTTTTCTCTGGTTTTGTTCTCGATGGTTTGGCCGCAAGAGTTGCTTCATGTTCCCTGGTAGAGTACTTGTGGATTCAGAGTGACCAACACATTACATGGGCACCAATCCTCTACCCAGGAGGTTGTTTCTAGCAGGGCTAGCCAAGAGGTTGTTTCCAGCAGGGCTGGCCAGGAGGTTATTTCCAGCATGGCTGGCTAGTGCGGTACCACCCAACATGGGTGTCTAGAGCGGTACCATCCAGCAGGGATGATCAGTGGGTTACCATCCAGCAAGGATGGCCAGTACAACAGTGTTCACTGAGCACTACCATCCAGTAGGGATGACCAGAGTGGTTCCGGGTTTACCTCCATTAGGGTTGGGAAGTGGTCCCAGATGCTGGGTTTACCTCCAGCTGGGCTCAGAAGTGGTCCCCGATGCCAGGTTTACCTCCTTCTGGGCTGGGAAGTGGTCCCCGATGACGGTTCTGAGCCTCCCTCCAGTGGAGTACCCTTTTACAGGACTGAGAATTGGGACTCTTCGATGACTTTAGCCGGGTATCCCTCCAGTGGATTACCCTTTTACAGGACTGGGTAGTGTGGAACCCGTCGACTCTTGTCGGGTCTCCCTCTAGTGGGAACTCATTGACTTCCAGGTATTACCCTCCAGCGGGGCTGGGTAGGGGGTCGCCTGTCAACTATGAGGAGACCTCTTGACTGCGGGTCAGTGACGAGGTGTGGCTTGACGTTCCCCCAAAACTCTCAAGTATGAGGGGTGCTTTCCCCACTGAGACGCATCCTTGTGACGTGACCTAAAATCGTGCGGGTGAGTCAGTGCCGCCCAAAGCGGATAGTGTCAAGGTGCGGTGATTTGAGCCCCTTGACTTGAAGTTCAGGTCAGATGTGCAGGATATTGGGCATCAATGGTGTTTACTTCTGGGACTGTTGGCTACTCACATTCTTGGGCTGAGCTACGGGATGTATATCCCCTTACGATCTTGTTTGGGATTCTTGATTGAGCATATGGATATGTATATACCTTGTTCCTGTACCAAATCCTTGGGTTTTGGATACTCTCCTTCCAGGAAAGGTGAAGACGTGCGGGGTATGCCACGTGCTTTCCGTGTCTAGCTTCTCGTGGTTGGACGAGTCTACTCTCCTACTATAGGTAGCGAAGACTTGATGATAATTTCATCTTCTCACCATTTCCAGCTCCTTATGTCTGGACGAGTCTATCTCCTTTCTCTTGGTGGGTTGAGCTAGACTCTCTACTGTTACTCTACTGTACTTCTTGTTGTACTCCTTACTGCACTCTCGGTTTTAATCCTTTACTTTCCCCTGTTCGGTCTACTTTTCAGCCTTCGGTACCTCCTTTGTTACTCCCTCGAGCCTTCGGGGTATCATACTGAGCATTTTTATACTCACCCCTGCTTGAGCTTTTCCCGCACTTGGTGTGACCTTGCAGACGACAGACAGGTTGGTCGTGACTTCAGTGGAGCTTAGGCGTTCAGGAGCTTGGACTGTGTACGGTGGTCGGAGTCGGGTTCCATGTGGGGGACCCTTCCAACTATTTTTCTTTTGTTTTCCTGTTGTCGGGTTGTGGAATTTTTCTGGTTGGGCGGGTGTTTTGCCCTTTTTCTTTACAGTTTACCTTCAACTCTTACTTTTTACTGTTTAGAGGTCGATGCACATTGTGGTTTATTTATAGCAGTTGGTACTTTACTTTTCCTTTTACTCTGCACTTTTTCATTGAGTGTGCTACCTGTGTGTGTACAGGTACTTAGGAAAAGGCCTCCTTGAGTTGTTGTGCCTTTGGTGCTGGTCGCTAGCCCCTGGCCTATGGAGGCGGGCTTGAGATAGTTGCGGCTCGAGCTCGGGTAGGGCCAGGTCAAGAAAAAGTGGTATTAGCGTTGTTTAGTTCCTTGGGACTTTTTTCGGACGTACCTAAAAAGGAATTGGTTGGGATTTAGGGCAACAGTGTCAACTTGTCTCGAGAGTGGGTCTCAGGCCAGGGAGTCCAGTGATGGCGCGACAGCCGACATATCCATTCACCAGGACCTTGATAAACTGCTTGTCGAATCGGCATGATGAGACACTTGTTGCAGGGAAAATTGGTTTGTGCATCACATAGGATTGAGTCTTTGACTGTCATTCATGAGTCATCTCCCCATGGTTGTTACGGTTATATACGTATATGCTCATCTGACCGCGACACTCCTTGATAACATTCAGGATGTCTCCGCGAAGACAGCCATCTAGGATACCAACTTTGGTGCGTGACGATGACCCTGTGAGCTACGAGGCCTCAATCCAGGACACATCATGTGATCCCCTTTCTCCGGGTGGGATGGTAGTAGCACCCCCACCTGTTGAGCAGCAGACAACTTAAGCAGAGCAGATGGGGCTTGAGTGCAGGTTGAGCGTGCACCATGAGTTCCAGCGGCAGAGACTGCTGAGGTTCAGTGGTGAGTCAGACCCTCAGCCAATAGAGGTTTGGCTGGAGATGGTGGTTCACCTTTTCAGGCTTGTGCAAATGCTAGAAGATCTTTTGGTGGCTTTGGCCACCAACCTTTTCCACAGAGCAGCTTGGCGTTGGAGGAGTCTGGTGACTCAGTTTCTTGACAAGTCGTCTCTTTCATGGGGAGACTTTTAGTTGTTGTTTTGTTAGGAGTTTTCCCCTCCTTCTTACACTCTATTTGGATTCAGTATCTCCTAAAGTTTCAGCAGGGAGGGATGACGGTGGCCGAGTACGCGGCTAGTTTTGCAGACCGTGCATACTTTAACCCGTACTTGGTCCATGACGGCAACTTCCGAGGGCGGAAGTTTGAGCAGGGTCTCTGCCGAGAGATTTGTGTTGTCATAGTACCCTTGAGAATTTCCAATTATGTTGGGGTGATAGAGCAAGCATTGGTGACAGAAAGCTTCATGTCACGTTCTGCAGTTGGTGGTGGCAGAAGGCACGTTGGAGCCAAGACGTCTGCTGTAGCTAGAGGGCGTCGACTGATAGAACCTCGACGTAGGTGGAATTCCGATAACCGGACTCAGGGGCATGGTCATACACCACAGTGGCGCCGGAGGGCACCAGTATAGACCAGAGAGAGTCGGTGCTATGCTTGCGACGAGCGAGGTCAGTTGGCATGGGACTGCCCAACCAGGCATGTTGAGAGCTTCGGGTAGGCAGTAGGTGCACCACCACGGTGGATGCATCGCCATGATCGAAGTAGCGCCCAAAGAGGTGGTGCTTGCAGAAGGGTGGGAGGAGCTGGTAGTGGAGGACAACCTTACGAGGTCTTCCCATCACCACTAGGTGGTCCACGTCAGGCTCCGGGAGCTGACAGTTGGGACCGCGGACAGCTGCGATATTTGGATGTCTATGATCCTGCAGAGAATTAGGTGACAAGAGGCACACTCTACATCTCTTCTACTTCTTGCAGTAGAATTGTAAGACTCTTTGTGTGAAATGATTTTCTCCCTGATCCTTGTTTGAGTTGTTACTAGGGTGGCGCGGGGCATCAGTGTAACCATGTGTTGGTAAGTTAAAGGCGTGGGACCTTTTTCTCTTGTCGATGGTGTCAACTCCTTCACCTTTAGAGCATGTAAGAGAGCCTTGGTTGTGGGACATCGACTATGAAACCTTGTGTGAATAGATATCCTTAGGTGTTTCACCATATGGATATTCTGAAGGAGGAAATCACTGGGCCTTGTCCTAGGTCCAAGCGGTGATTCCAGTCGCGACGTGCGATGTATGGTTTCTGTTGTGTAGATGAGCTACCCCCGAGAGCCTTTGGGCCGTTTGAGACCGTGCAAAGGGATGGCGAGCATCCCTACCACCTTTACCTAACCCCAGAGTCAGGAGTGGGTGCACAATGTCTTCCATGTGACTCACCTGATAAGAAGTTTTCATGCTCCTATGCATGTCATCTGCAAGGGCAGACCTCGCGTGAACAGATCAAATACTTTGGTCTGTGTGCGGTGATGCAGGACTGTGCAAGAGTTCTTCCAAGTATGGGAGAGCCAAGTGTGGGATTAGAACCCTGAGTTGTTCCATGGTTTTTATTTTCGGGGATGAAAATCTTGAATGAGGGAAGGATTTAAGAACCTAGTTTTTTCTACAAAAGACTTTGGAATATTATTGATGTTATTCTAGAGCAGCACCTTCCGAAGGTGTGCGATTACAAGCCCCGATGTGGCTGGAATTAAATTTTCAGTGCGTTCACACTGGGCATGCCAAATAAATGAGATAACTCCTAAACGGTGCTTCAGATCCTAAATATAAGTGTACGGATGGGTCCGAAATGGGGTGTTTACCCTAGGAACGACATAAAATGTGTCGGCGTGGGGCGTTTGGAACCCTCGCTCGCTATCAGAACGTGAAATGGATAAATTAAATAATTAATTTATTCGTTTAATGGATTAACTCAAGTATCTCTTAAACGATAGCTTGGATTGGAAAATCGAGGGCACCGTTGACTCTGGAACATGCTGTTTACCCTAGGAGGGGTGTAACATCTGCGGATGCAGGTCTTCTGTGAAAAATGCCTCCAGGGGCGTTTTCATAAGTCGGCGGCCTCAAGATTTGATTTTAATAACTTTTGAACGGGGACTCAGATTAAAATTACAAGACTGCATTTTTGCTCGGGAGGAGGTGATTACCCTAGGGGAGGCTTAACCTCGACCCTACTGAGGGTTCAGGTACGGGACCTATGGGCGGGGGTTTATGTGTTTTCTATTTAAACACTGCCCCCTCTTTGTTTTGTTTCCCCCTAGCGCAAACCCTCCCAACGAAGGAGAAGCTCCCCCCTCTCTTCCACCACTCTGGCGGACCGTCAGCGAAGCGCCGAGCTATGCCCAACAAGGTAGGCGGTGTTCATTTTGAGTTTAAATCCCAAACCCCTCTTGAAATCACAATTATAGCTTGAAAATGTTGTTTCATCTTCGAGAAAAGACCATACTTGCGTAGTATATTTTATGAGGTTTCTGACCATCTTTTGGAATTAAAATCCGAGTCTTGGGGCGTCCGCCACGGTCCGTCGAAGAATGCGGGTTTTGGGAGTTTTTCCGGCGGTAGGGCGGAGCTCTGGTGGAGGCGTGCGGCGGTCCGACTTTAGCGGCGGCGGTGACCACGGCTCGCAGGCGGCGGACGGCGTAGGTCGAGGGTGTCGGTGCCAGGAGGCGGCTCCAGGAAGTTCGCGCGACAGCGGGGCATCTAGCTTCAGCGGCTGGCGCGACGACCTTAGGTGGGCGGCTCGAGAGGAGACCGGTCAGCTATGCCGACAGGTCGTCGCGGAAGATAGAGGTCGCGACGCGACCTCGGGTGGCAGAGCAGACCCGCGTAATGTGGGTCCGTGTGAAAAAAAAAAACGAATCAAATCAGGCCGGTTTGAGGAGGCTTAGCCGCGTCCGCATGGTTGGACCGCGGGCTACTGCGAACCGGGCGGCTGTGACTTGGACCTGCCGGTTCAGGAGCTGTGGACCAGCCAGACCGGTCCGGTCCACCCCTTTGAGTTTGACGAAATTTAAAACTTTGTTACTCCTAAAACGGTTGTTGGATTCGCGTGCCGTCTATGGCGACACAATCCTTGGATCGAGACAGACTTTTTGAGATGGTCTCGGGAATTTTTAATTTCTGAGATGAGGGGCTCGATGGCGCGACACGACCGTTAAGTGGTTTAGTGTTTTTCTGAGGTTCTTGTTTTGGTCGGCGCAGACACATTCGATGTTCGTTTTGAGCACTGTCAGTGGCGTTGCGACCCTTGCGTTTAGCGGAGTTTTCCAATGTTGATTCGGGCGTCGAAACCATAGTTGTGGTGTGGGCCCCATGGGCCGTCTTTTGAGCTCCACACAGCATTTTGTAACTTTTTCATCGGACGTCCGTTCGGGGCATGTGAGTAGTCGATGTGGGGTGTTTTTCCGAGGGAATTGCATTGGCGCAATTTTCCTGCTTTAATTCCAAATGCTGGGGCAGGCCCCGCGAGGGCCATTTTGAGAGTTGGCGGTGATTTCCATCTTTATCACCGGGTTTCCTTTTTGGACAAGTGAATAGTCCATCTTGTGTACTTTTTTGAGAGGATCACAACTGTGTGATCTGTTCGTTGTGCTTCAAGCCCGGGATGCATGTCCCACACAGCACGACTCATGTTGGTATGTCAGAACACATTTTTTTCTCCAAATATTCATTCTACTCAAGTGAGTAGTCCTTTTGACGTGTTTTTCCGAGGGGATCGCAATGGTGCGATGCGCCCGACTATTTTCAGGGCCGAGTCTTGGGATCACGGGACACCGTTCAGGTGTGAAGCGGTGTTGGAATACTTTTACGTAAGATATCCGTTGGAGGTGAGTAAGTAGTTGATCTCGCATGTTTTTCCATGAGGATTACAACGGTACGATCCGTTTGGATGTGCAGAGTCTCTTTCAAGATATCTTTAACTGTGGAAGCATGAAAGGTGTACCAGTAGAAGTTCTTCCAACGATATTTGCAGAGAACCCTTGGCATTTGATCACGTTCACTCTTAGTAGAGTGAAGTAAATGTTTGAAGAGATGTAGTTGGCCATGCCTGGGCCAATGAGGTGGAAAGTTGGAGTTGTTACGTTTACGCCATTCGCATTGATGTTGGGTGCTGTGTGCATGATAGCCTTTGGGCTGGAACGTGGTATACTCTGGGAGTATACAGGAACGCTTGGAGGAACATGTGGTTGTTTGTACCTGAGAAAGTTTGTGCATTTGGTTGGAGTTGACAAGGGTCCACATGTCGTGTGGGGACCATGTGCATGTCATTTTCAGCTTTGCATACCCTTGAACTCTCGTAACGTAGAGGGTCTTTCTGCTCCCGTTTATTTGACCAACAGGGTTGAGTTTCCCCTGGTTCTGTTCTCGTTTGTTCGACCAGCAGGGTTGAGTTTTCCCCTAGTTCTGTTCTCATTTGTTTGACTAGAAGGGTTGAGTTTTCCCTGGTTCTGTTCTTGTTTGTTTGACCAGTAGGGTTGATCTTCCCCTGGCTCTTTTCTCGTTTGTTCGACCACCAGGGTTGATTGGTTTTCCCTTGGTCATGTTCACGATGGTTTAGACTAGTAGGGTTGAGTGGTTTTCCCCTGGTTCTGTTATCGATGGTTAGGCCGGAAGAGTTGCTTCGTGTTCCCTGGTAAAGTTCTTGTGGATTCAGTGTGACCAACACATTATGTGGGCACCGATCCTCTACCCAAGAGGTTGTTTCCAGCAGGGCTGGCTAGGAGGTTGTTTCCAGCAAGGCTGGCCAGAAGGTTTTTTCCAGCAGGGCTGGCCAGAAGGTTGTTTCCAGCAGGGCTAGCCAGTGTGGTACCACCCAGTAGGGGTGGCCAGAGCGGTACCATCTAGCAGGGATGACTAGTGGGTTACCATACAACAGGGATGACCAGTACAGTGGTGTTCACCGAGCAGTACCATCCAGTAGGGATGGCCAGAGTGGTTCTGGGTTTACCTTCAGTGGGGCTTGGAAGTGGTCCTCGATGCCGGGTTTACCACCAGCTGTGCTGGGATGTGATCCCCGATGCCGGGTTTACCTCCAGCTGGGCTGAGAAGTGGTCCCTGATGACGGTTCAGAGACTCCCTCCAGTGGAGTACCCTTTTACAGGACTGGGCATTGGGACTCGTCGAAGACTTTATCCAGGTCTCCCTTTAGTGGATTACCCTTTTACGGGACTGGGCAGTGTGGCACTCGTCGAATCTTTCAGGGTCTCCCTCTAGTGGGAACCCGTCGACTTCCAGGGATTACCCTCCTACGGGGCTGGGAAGGGGGTCACCTGTCGACTTTGAGGAGACCTCTCAACTGCAGGGTAGTGATGCGGTGTGGATTGACGTTCACCCAGAACTCTCAAGTACGAGGGGCGCTTTCCCCACTGAGACGCGCCCTTGTGATGTGACCTGAAACCGTGCAGGCGAGTCAGTGCCGCCCAAAGCGGATAGTGTCAAGGTACGGTGATTTGAGGCCATTGGCTTGCAGTTTGGGGCAGACGTGCGGGATGCTGGGCATCGATGGTGTTTACTTCTGGGACTATTGGCTACTCAATTTCTTGGGATGAGCTACGGGATGGAGATCCCCTTATGATCTTTTTAGGGCTTCTTGATTGAGCATATGGATATGTATATACCTTGTTCCAGTACCCACTCCTTGGGTTTTGGATACTCTCCTTCTAGGAAAGGTGAAGACGCGCATGGTATGCCACATGCTTTTCGTGTCTAGCTTCTCATGGTTAGACGAGTCTACTCTCCTACTATAGGTAGCAAAGACTCGATGAGAAGTTCATCTTCTCACCGTTTCTAGCTCCTTCTGTCTAGATGACTCTATCTCATTTCTCTTGTTGGGTTGAGATGGACTCTCTACCATTACTCTACTACACTCCTTGTTGTACTCCTTACTGCACTCTCGGTTGTACTCCTTTACTTTAACAAGTTCTATCTACTTCTCACCCTTCGGTACCACCTTTGTCGCTCCCTCGAGCCTTTGGGGTATCGTACTGAGTATTTTTATACTCACCCATGCTTGGGCTTTGCCCGCACTTGGTGTGTCCTTGTAGATGACAGAAAAGTTGTTCGGGACTTCAGTGGAGCTTAGGTATTCAAGAGCTTGAATTGTGTATGGTGGTTGGAGTATGGTTCTAGGTGGGGGACCCTTCCAGCTGTTTTTCTTTTGTTTAAATATTGCTGGGTTGTTGCATTTTTCTGGTTGGGCGTGTGATTTCCCCTTTTTCTTTACAGTTTACCTTCAGATCTTACTTTGTAATGTTTAGAGGTCAATGCCCTTTTTGGTTTATTTATAGAATTTGGTACTTTACTTTTCCTTTTACTCTGCATGTTTGTATTGAGTGTGCTGCTTGTGTGTGTATAGCTAATTAGGAAAAGGACTCCCTGAGTTGTTGTGGCTTCAGCACTGGTCGCCAGCACCTGGCCTATGGAGGCGGGCATGGGGTAGTTGCGGCTCGAGCCTGGGTAGGGTCGGGTCATGACAGATATAATATCTCATTATGGTCAATATGATGGAGTAGTTCCAAATTTAATGGAGCTTTGAAGATGTCTTACTGTCTTTATATTCCATGAAACTTTTGAATGGTTTATAGAAGTTTAGTTTCAAGGAGATTCATTGTGAATTGTAATGGATTCCTATGATTAAATCAAATTTCAAGGTTGAATAATTATCCTAGTAAAATATGAGGATGAGTTTCAGATTTTTTTTAAAAACATATCATATGTTTTTAGGGAACTTGTGACGTAAGGATTATTAAGGAAAGGGTGAGAAAATGTGTTTCCAATTGTATTCAGGTTTTATTAGAAAGAATGATATTGCTGGAACATAGGGAAGTGATAATAAGTTCCATGGAAATTATGGTGATTTCAAATTTGATCAATCAAAGTTTAAAAATCATGAAAGATAAGGTTTTTGATAAAATAATATGACAAAAAATCAGTATGGTTGGTGTTACAGATGTAGATTATTAAGGTGGTTCCATTACCTATTATTTTACAAATTTTTTGACCTAAAAATTGAGAGTTTGATTTATGGAAAAAGAAGTTTTTTTAAAAAGGAGTTCTTGAAGCACCATTCATGGAATGCATAAGATGTGTGAGGAATAGTCAAGGAATGTCAGCTAAGGATGATTTCCGTAGAGTAGCGCAATACAAACTGTGAAGCACACTATATAGACTGCATCAGGAAAACAATATGCGGGGGGATTTTAGTTGGTCGGAGTATAATTATACACTATAAGATCAAAAATTTCCGTAGAATCGAGGTGTTTTATGCATCTAAAAAGGGTATTAGTTTTCAAAATTCAACAACAGCCACAAAGGAGAAAAAAACTATATGAATTGCATAGTATTTTGCGGTGAAGGCTGTACGAAATAGATGTTTTGGGTAAATCATATTAGAAATTATTATAGATTGTATCTTTCTATATAAATACCCCTTACAATATGATTAAAATATATATAATTTTATTAAAAGATATTATCGTTAGTGTAAGAATTTGAGTATGTCCAGATTATTTGCAAGTAAGAATTTTGTAAAGGATAATATGTTTGCAGATGAATGATTCTAAAAAGGAAGTAGTATACATATGGATTTTTTGGGGATTTTTATCTTAAAAAAGAATAGGGTTCACATTGAAAATGCGGTTTATGGACGAACCAGCCATCTATAGAGTAGGGAAGGTCTGCTAAAGGTTTAGGCATTGGTGAAGCAGGGGCATAAAAGAAAAGGTAGTATAAAAAGGGAAGGAAGTATTTGAAGCATAAGAAGTTCATGTGGCATTAGTTATCCAAAATTATGTGGGAATTATATGAAATAAAAATTATTAAGCACTCACACTATGCAGTGCAACGTAGCACATAGTTCCAGGATGATTGTGGATGATACCTAACAGTTCACAATGGAGAAATACATTGTTTAAACCCTTTTCACGCTTCATGAAAAAAAGACCGGTGGACACTTTACACATGTTAAATTCTCAAATAGGTAGTGATTTTTGAATAATGTTTCATTGAACCAGTTCTTGGGTATAATACCCCCACTGTATTTCAGAATGTAAAACCATGTGTGTACCTGGTTGATACAAAATGGAAATATTATAGAAAATATGCATAATTTGATTCTGTGAAGAAGAACTAAACATGCACCTATGATTATGTTATTGTGTATCCATGAATAATAGAGTTTTCCATCTTAATGATTGATAATTATTCAAGTTATATTAACTATGATGATGTTGTGTTCAGATGGTCCTAGTTGTTTTGATAATCCAAAATGATTTTTTTGATTCTAACATTATTAAAAGAAGGTGAATCATTTTAGTTGGTTTTCAACTGAAAAATAAATATAGATCAAGACACTTCTATGTACTATTGCATATTTTTTTTGTCACATATCAAATAGGGAATATTAATTGACTTTCCAATTTGATATTAGTTGATCAATAATTATTTAGGAAGAATTCATTTCACCAGTCTACTACATTCTTATTATTATGATAGGAATAAGAAGAAAATAATACATCTATCACGTTTTCTACTAGAAAGATATTAGAGGAGTTGATTTCATGGTATTTTTCTAGTAAGAAAGTAAATAAGCAGGATGTGGAAGAAAATAATAGAAACGTGACATTTAACAACACGCAACTGGTGGATGAATTTCATGGCGTTACAAACCCTTATCAATAAAGAGAATAATTTCAAGAGAGGCAATATGAATATCCATCCAACAGTTATAAAACATTCACTATAGGAATATTTTAAATTTTATATATAGAAAAACTATTGTATTTTATAAAAAAGTATGACATGAGAGTAAGGGAATGTCCAACTCATTGTATTGCACAGAAAATGATTATTTTCTAGTGGAATTTGTGGTATTATATTTATTCCAAACCATAATAAGGACATATCTACTCTTGTTTAGTAGTTAACATTGTAATAATATCATGTTTTATCATTACTTATTTAATATACGTACAATTGATATGGAAAATATAATAAGATAATCAAAAACTTATTAGGCATAAGAGGTATAAGGATAAAAAATTTATAATTTATTAAGATTTCCTCGAAACTGATTCACCATGCCCCCCCCATTAGGGTTAAAAATATCCAAAAATGGTCCTCAAAACATGTGTCGTGCTAGGGTTTGTCTTTTTTAGACTCCTTGTATTGAAACTCTTCTATTATAAAGACTTGAGTTTCATTCCTGAGTAAACAATGAACTACAGTTTTGGTGAATATTTTGTTACCTCTCAACATAAGTTTATATCTACCAAGGCCATGATGAATACGAAAAAGAAAGATAAGATAATTATGAATAAGGATTCCCTCTTATCTGAGGAAGATGAATTCTTGGGTACTCCATACTATGATGACAATGGAGACATATCAATCATGGAATTTAATGAACATGTGGATCAAGATTCAACAATGAATATGAATAACCTTAATATATCTAATGATGAAGAGGAATATGATAGTTCATTCACAAACTTCCTCAAGATGAAAATTCTATCACAAGTGGTGATAATTATCAATATAAATCTTCTCAATAATAACTACTTGATATATTAAGAGTTTTTTTTTCATGGTATTCTTGAAGAAAACGCATCCATTATTTGTGGAGTCCTTCAATTTTTGTGAGACTAAATCAACCAGATTGAAGAAAAATCTATTGTTTTGGTTATTATCTAGAAAAAAAATTCATGAGTGCATAAATATCCTTAGATATGTTAGAACTTATGAATAAAAAAAGAGGTAAAATGAAATAATTTCCTAAAAAATGGATCAATGAATCCAAAAAAATGACATAGTAAAAAAAACTCTATAATTAAATATCCATGAACATGAAGAAAAATTGAAAAATATAACAGATTTTAAGGGTTTAAAATTGGATGAAATATCCCTGATGATTAAGGATCTTGACTCCTTGATTCAGAATAAATTTAAGATTCATGTAGAAGATGTTAAAAGAATGAAGTCGGTCTGAAAAGATAAGATGATTATAATTGGAAATAAGAAGATCATCCTCAATGTGGAAATTCTAGAATTGGATGGTCTGTTGTCCAATAATAAGAAGACACATATTGATTCTATAATATATTAAGAATTTTTTTAATAGTAATCAGTGTTCATTGGAGGAATCTAAGGTTGAATGACCTCCAATATATGAGAAGAATCATACCACCATGACTATGGTGGATAGGAGAAAAAATTTGTAGTTGATTCCCCATAGAAATAACAAAAATATTAAAGATTGCCCAATAATATGATACATAAAATATTATAAAATCATGTTTTTTGGATCAATGTCGGTGTTGCAACATATTTGGAAACTATGAAATAATTTTTTCATACAATCCTATAAATAGTAAATCACAAAGGAAGCACATATCAAAGCCGAGAATACTGGAGAATAGGAAGAAACGTCCATAGGTCTAGAATCATCTGTAGACTGCATGCATATTTTGAGTTCTTGATTACATCTGTGATGTATGAAATGGAAGTGGTTACAATGTTGGCACATGCTCATCTCAACATGTATTAAATTTTGAACAAAAAATAAGATCACAAAATCTTACTTATAATGAAGAAGCATCCTTGGGAAAATATCATAAGAATGTAGTGAACGACAATCATCCCAGGAAGGTACCAAAGAAGAATGGTGGGAAATAATGGATTCTAAATTCAAGAATTTGAAGGTTAGTGAATCCAAAAGAACTATTAATGTGGATGCTACTCAGAAGAACCTGTGTTGAAGATCCAAAATTTCTTTTATAGTTCTTATATCCATGTTAATTATTTGGCATGATGTTTTTGAAAGAATGAGAAAAATGGAAGGTGAATAAGTAAATCCAATGAAAAAGATGAAGAAAAGATTCCACATGATAATGACAACTTTCATGAGGTTATTTAATTATAATGAAAATATTGAGTTAAATAAGTTATATATAGGAGATGAAATAAATATGGTCACATTTCAAAAGTTTTTTTAAATATACTACTTGAAAATATGTAGTCAATAAGCAGAGTAATAATGTATCATACTTGAAGGATATTGATAAGAAATTTTATCCACACAAAGAAGCAGAGGATGTAAAGATATCCATGTTGACTCAAAATAAATCAGAATAGATATTCAGATGTGAAGACATGAAGACTAGTGAAAATGGAGCAAGTTGGTTGAGAAGATCATCTTAACCTTTGTGTTCATATTAATGAACTATGGATGATCCGACTTATTCACTAAATATTTTTGTTTTCTATTTGGATTTATAAACTAGGTAATCGAATTTGAAGTATGTTCTTATGTATAGAATCTGAGAAGTGGTCAGTGATGTTCATTCCTGATAAAAAATATGAATAAGTTACCAACTATTAATGATTCCTCAATTGATATTTAAATACTAATATGATAGAAGACCATATTTTCTCAAGATGAATAAAGTGATGTTATATTTTGGATATCTTGGATAAATATGATTGCATCTTGGTTTTTTATTATTTAATGATATTATGAAAAAATAAATTTCCTAGAATATAATCATTGGTGAAGTTGTTAAAGTTGTCTAATATGTATTATCACAAGCTACATACCCCTTCTAGTGTATTATCAATATTGTAATTTCTTGAAATTAATTATCAATGAGATTCACTATTATGAAGATGATGATAATTTATTCCTTTATGGATGATACAAATGAAGAAGCTTCAAGAATTATTATTTCAATTCATATCAAAACTAATTAATCTAGAAATGGATTTAAGATCACATAATTTAAAAAGGTATGTCTCTTAATCAATCAGAAGTAGTTTTTAAAAATAAAAAACCACTTACAATAGGGTGTAACATGAATTATTTAGTGGCATAACAATAATGATAGTCCCCAAGGTCACTTATCCTGCCTCTTTCACTTGAATGTTTTTATCCAATTGATGGATTTTGTGCCTGATTTTTATGTTTATTACAATTAAAAAGATCCATATAACATTTATAAATTTTATTCTAGAAGAAAAGTGAACTATTCTTTAAGAGAAGTTTGTGATTTATCATTTCTAAAGGTAGCATGAGCAGTTGGAAATCAAGAGATTTTTTTTCTAAATTAAATCCCTTTGTTTTATACACCTAGAACTACTCAAGTAGACATAGAGTGAAATAGTGGATGACACATTTCTTATGTATGGTCCGATATAATTTTATTCATGCAATTTTTATTTCTTCTCAATAAGGGGGTATAAAGTGAAATAAAAATTTTAAATGTAGATGGGAGAGAGAAGATAATACTTCCACACATTGAAACATTCATTAGGAAAAGAAATTTGATAGTATATCCAACAAATAAAAAAGGGGATATTGAGGTGCCCACATTGTGTATGGATTGTATTTGTTGTCAACATAATGTTATTGTTTTTTAATCATGTTCAATGAGGTAAAAACATATCATTACGGTCAATATAATGAAGTCGTTCCAAAGTTAGTGGAACTAGGATGAATTCCACATATCATGATATTTCGAGAAACCTGTGAATGGTTTGAGGACTTTGAGATTCAAGGTTATTCCTGGAGAATTGTTATGGATTAATATGACGAAATTATATTTCATGGTTGAATAATTATACAAGTAAAATATGATGTGTCATTTAGGATTTTTTATTTCACAAATATCATATGTTTTTTAGGGAACTTGTGTGAAACCCTTGAGAAGGAAAGTGGGAGAAAAGGGGATTCCAATTTTATTCACATTTGATTAGAAAAAAAGACTTTACTAGAATATAGAGAAGTGAAAAATAATTCCATGGAAAATATTATGATGTAAAAATTGATTGATCAATGTTTAATAATACTGACATGTAGGGTTTGTTATAATAGAAGCTAATTGGAAATTTTTATGGTTCATGTTGTCGAAGCATATTTTTATGGTGACGTCATTTCCAAATGTATTCCAAATTTTTGGGCCTCAGAATTGAGAGATTGTTATAGGGAAAATGAATGTATTCTTAAAAGGAGTTCGTGATACGCAGTTCATAAACATTATAGGAGGTATGTGGAAGTACAATAAAAAATTGGCAAGGGAATTTGTCCGCATAGAAGTGATATATGGACCCGAAATCACTCTTCACAGACAGCATTGGGAAAACAGTATGCGGGGGGCTTGAAGTTTACAGGAGGCTAATAGTTTGTGGTAAGATTGGATTTTTCAATTGAGAGGTGGTGTTTTAGGCTACCATAAAGGGGTTCTGTTTTTGGAGGACAACAATATCTCCAAAATAGAAATATATTATATGGACTGCATAACAGTTCACAGTGAAGGTTGTACCACATAGATGTTCTTGAAAAAATATATTAGTGGGTTGAAGGATCTTATTTTCCTATATAAATACCTCTAATTAGAATATTCATAGAGTAAAAATTTTATTATAAGATGTTATCGTTGGTGGGGGAATTTTGGTAAGTCCAAAGATTATGTGGGGGAGAATTCTGCAAAGAAGAAGAAGTTCATGGAAGAAAGATTCACTAAAAGAGGAAGCAGTATGCAGAAAGAGTTCTGAGGGATTTTTATACCAAAAAAGAAAAGGGGCCATGAAGCAAGGCAGTCGATAGAGGAATCTTCCATTCATAGAGCATACCTGGTCTGTGGAACGATCTCGAGTTAGTGAAGTTTTGGCATTTAAGAAAAGGTATTCCATGAAGGGAATGTAGTCCGTGGATCATATGATGTTTTCATGGCATCACCCTTGCGCAAAGTAGGGTCATTCATTAAAATAAAATCATGAATCACTCGTTCCACATGGTGAAATATATCACATGGAAAAAGGTAATTTGGGGACGATACATGACAGTTCATGAATTAGAAATATGTTTTTTCATCCTTTTAATGCTTCCTTATTAAAATGAATAGCTGACACTACACACATGTCACATACACACACATGCAGTGATTCTTGAAGAACAGTTCTTTAAACCTATGCTTGTGTATAATACCCCCACTTTGTTTTCCAAAATAAAACCATTTGTGTACCTGGTTGATACACAATGGAAAGATAATATAAGACACATATAGTTTCTTTGTCTGAAGAAGAACTAATTGCACACCTAAGTTAATATTTATGTGTGTCCTAGAAGAATATAGTGTTTCCACTTAAAAAATTATAATTTTTCATGGTAGATTAATGTTTGATGATATTGTGTTGAGATTATCTTCATTATTTTAATACTCAATATAGAGTTATGTGATTCTAGAATTATTTTAAGTAGGTTATTCAGTGTAGTTGGGTTTTCACTAAAGAAGACTGAGATATCGAGACACTACTATACACTATTTCGTATTTTTTTGAGTCATGGATCAAAGGGGGAAGAGAAAGTGATTGGCTAAATTAATATCAGTTGATCATTTTTTTTTATCATGGATAATTATGTTCCTCTGTTTACTGCATTCATATTATGATTAAATGAAGAATAAGATACTGCAGATATCCTATTTTTTTGGGAATAGATAAGAGGTGTTTATTACATGATGATGGGGAAGTAACAAATTGAATGATAATTATGTGGAGGGAAAAAAGAAGAACTATGATATCAAATATGACACAATGGGTCAAGGAAAATCTTTGTGTTACAGACCCTTATCAATAAGGAGAGGACTATCTTGAGAGGCAATATTAAGAACAATCCAAGATGTGTAAAACACACACTATTTAATTTTTTTCAATGTGCTACATGAACACACTATTGGATTGTTTACTTAGGGATACATGGGTGTAAGGGAATATCCAACTCATTGTGTTCGAAACAAAATAAATATTTTGTAGTGGAATTATTGGTATTTGATTGTTTTCGAACCATATCAAGGATGTATCTACTCTTGTTGAGTAGTAAACATTTTAATAATATATTTTTTATCTTGACTACATTCCTATATTTTTATTCGGCATAAAAAATAGTATAAGAGAGTCATGATCCTAATAGGTCTAATAGTTACATGGATAATAAGTTATAATTGATTAAAAATTCCACCAAATTGATTCACCACCATGTTTTAGGAATATCCTTATCAATTCCCTAAAAGTTTAATATCGATCAAGAAGGAATAATAAAGTATTGCACAATGATATGTGTTCCTTGTATTATGAAAATAAAAAAGGATCTGATGTATAATGCTTGTATCCCTACTTACTTTTTTCATCCTGAATGCTTGAAAATGTATAGGGAAATTCGAGACAATTATTTGTGGGATAACTTGAAATGGTATATTTCTAATTACAAGAAATGGTTGTTAGTGACTCGACAACTAAAGGCATATGGGCTTATTTCTAAAGAAGTATTTCAATAACTACCCATAACAACATGGATGTGGGACAATATCACTATGGAATTTTTCACTAGTCTCTTGAAATAATCCAATGGAAAAATGTGATATTGGTTATAGAGGATCATACCCTAAAGACTTCACATTTCATCACTATTCAAAAAAAATTATCTCTTGATGAACAAGAAAAGATTAAAATAAAGGAAGTGGTTAAGATGCATGGGGTACCACTCTCCATTGTTTCTAATCATCATAAAAGGTTCACATAAAAATTATGGAGAAGTCTTTAATATTCTCTAAGTACCAAATTCAATTTCATTACCACCTATCACCCCAAACTGATGGCCAATCTAAATGTAATATTCAAACACTCGAGGACATTCTAAATATAATTTAGAAGTGTATGGGATAAAGATATCATATTATTTGTGTCCTCATAAAACAACATTTTCCATTTTAGTATTCAAATGGGACCATATTATTCTATATATGTGATGAGATTTAGAACTCCTACACATTGGAATGAAGCTGGTCAGAGAAATATTATTAGTCCTGATCATGTGCAGGAGATGAAAGAAAAGGTTAATGCCATTTAACAACACATAAATCCTACTTAGAGTCGGCAAAAGAGCTATACTGAAAACCAGAAATGGGACATGGTGTTTAATGTTTGCGAAAAATTCATCTCTTTAATTTCACCTTGGATGTGAGTCATGTGGTTTGTGAAGAAAGGGAATATCATCCCTAGGTATGTTGGTCCCTATAAAATCATTGATCACCTTGGATAAGTGGCCTTTCATTTTTCACTTACTCCAAATCTAGATCAAGTTCATTATGTATTCCACGTATCTCTCTTGATGAAGTATATACCCGACTCTAACATAAACTGAATCCTAGAGTTGTACAACTAGAACATGACGTCTCTTGTAAGGAGCAGTCGGTGGAGGTCATGGACTATAGAGACAAGGCTATATGCAATAATACTACCCACCTCGTTAAATTGTTTTGGAGGAACTACAAATATGATGAAAACAAATGGGAACCAGTGAATACAATGAAGAAAAAGTTCCCACGCCTATTCTCAAAGGAAATAATGAGTTTAAATTTGAGGAATGAAATATCATAAGGGACAAAGAATTTATTGAAACAAACATTTTGAATAATAATTGTTTCCTAAAAATTTGAGAAATATTATTTTGTAGTCAAAATAATTATATCTCTTTAATAATGATGTTTGTAAAATTTAAAATGTGACCATCAAGTTTTCATCATTATATGACTATTGATCAATTTGGATGTTATGAACTTGTAAGATCCTGACCTTTTCTGGAGTCATCTCTGGAAGTGGATTACCACACAGTTGGTGCACGGTTTGGCCAAACCATAAGGCCTTCTAGGTGAGACCGTGTGCTAGGAGCAGTTTAATCCTAATGTTGGTTTTAAAATAACCTGATACCCAGAAACCTTTTTATTATAACCTAGGCTTGGGAATGAAAATTTTTGGGTGTTACCAATGCCATCCAAAGGGCTTCCAAGGTGATCCAAATACTTTTATTTGAGATCAGAAGCCCAGATTGATGATCTGCTCTCTTCCCAGTATGTGGATTTCATCCCATTGGTTATCCTTTCCTTTTCACAATCTTTTATATTCAATTCATGGATAATATCCATAATTTTAAGGATCTAAACCTAAGGGTTGAGATTTAGATCTACAATTGTTGATCTCGAATGACATTTTCATGATCTTGACTCTATTGATCGTAATTTTGGTTTAGGTTTTTATATCCAAATCTTGTTTGTCGACGTTGTGCCGCTTGGATTTTGGGTATTTTCATTCTGCAATCTTCCATCTATAAACTGAGCTATGTGGTCTAAATAAAACTCCCATACTGATGATTTTGATATGTGTATGTGAGTTTATGATTTAATTGATTTTTTTGATAATTTATTTTGTAAATTTGAGTAATTTGTAATGAGGATTTGACATGTGTTTTTCTTGATGATTAATTGATAATTGAATCATGAAAAAAACAAAGGTGGCATGACCAAATAGATATTTTGGAAATTTGATATTGGTAGAGATATTTTAATTGAGATATTTAATTGATGGTGTGAAGATAATTGATTTGGGGAAATTAACTATGAAATGATATTTTTTTTGTAAAAGAAAATTAATTGGGATATTTAATTTTGTTCCACGATGTTGACCAAAGATAATTAATTTGGAGAATTAATTAATTGCCATGACGTTGACAAAATATTTTTATTTGAATGAATTAGTTATGTTCTGAGATGTGGATTAAAGATAATTATTTGTGAGAATTTATTATGACTGGTTGAGATTTGATATGAATAATTAATTGTGAAGAATTAATTATGGAAATGCAATTGTGTTGATTGATTAATTAATTGATGAATTATTTAATGGATTATGTTCCTAGTTAATTTTTGGGTTATCTAATGGCCTTTTAAATTATTAAGTAATCATTGGATTATTAATGGAATAATGTGGCAATTTCTTATGAATTAATGAATGATAAAATGGATGAGATTTTTGTGGTTCTAGAAATGGTATTTTAGACCAATTAGAAGTTGGGACAGGGACATTGAGTTCTTCCCCAATAGATATGAAAGTGTGAAATTTTGGGGTGCTAGGAATGACGGCACACACCGAATGAGAAAAAGGGTTGCTAGAAAATAGGACCTATAATCAACGAGATTGTCATGGTAGGCATGATTACCTACACCAACGAATGATAATAATGAATAATGATTCAACTGATATTTGGGGTGTTAGCCTTGAAGACCCACACCAAATGATTAATGATAATGAATTATGATTCCAATGGGATACATGAATTGAAACTAGACCTAATTTGATGATTAGATATTTAATGATAATGTGATAACTGTTTGGATTATGAATTGTATATATTTCTTCATAAAACATCATGCACTATCTTTTCAATTGACTCATTTTATACACCGTTGGTGGATGCCAGTTGAGTTGTACTTACACCCTATTTGGGCCACCTGATCAGAACCCAAGTAGAGTTTTTTGTTAAAGGACATTATAAGGTCATGGCCCTGGTATATCTTTCAGTTTGGGATTAGAGAACAAGGGAGGGATCCTGATGTGGTTTGGGACCCTCCGGGGAGTCATTATGTCTTTACATTCAATTTCATAATAGACACCTGACATTTTCATTGTCTTATCTTGATTCAGCTTTCATTTGAGTGTTGTGTCTTCATGTTTTCATTATCATATGACATGGATTTATTTTGTTTATTTATATTCTTATGTACTTGGTTATTTTTATTTTCATCTGTTGGTGTTTTATTCTAAAAGAAATGGGTATAGTCTCCCCATGACTGACTTACCAGACCCTCACTGCTACACGATACCCTCCAGAAAATGGGGAGGTGTGCTTGAGGGCATGTGGCCAACTGGCCTGGGGTACAATTCAATGCCTCCTGGTTTGGGGCATTAAAAAGTGGTATCAAATGAGTATTCGTTCTTTATTATTCATTTGTATTAATACTTTGGGAATGGTAGAAAAGAGTCTAGTAAGAGTCGAAGATTGGTAATGAGCTCGTGCATGGGATTTAAAAACCCATGTACCGGGGAAAATATGAGTACTCGTGGTGGGATTGATGTGACTATTGGTTGTTGTTATAGTTGGATATTATTTAACTTTGGATGACGAACTTCTAGTGTGATGTGATATTTTTTTTAACATTTTTGAATTTTGATTCATGGAATAACGAGGCACATTAGTTGTGTAAACATGCATCATTATATCCATTCAGGGTAATGGTGACACGCATCATTCTAGGTACTCATGGGAAAATAGGTTATGGGTATATTTTTGAACATGAACTGTTTTCCTTATTGTGATTATGAAATAATGAGGAAAAATAAGAATAAACGGGTGTCTAATGAGAACGTTGATGGGTGAAATGAGTATGATTAATTAATTAATTAATTGATGATTGATTGATTGATTAGAGATAATGTGATTAATTAATTGCTGAATAAATTAATGATAATGAATGTACCATTGTTATCTAATACCTAGGAGTATGATGGTTAAGGGTAGTGATATGGCCTCTGTGTTTACTGTGTGGTGTGTAAATGGAGAAAGGACATGTGGAAACATGTTATGTTAGTTTATTCCCATACATATATGTTATAAGGTTGTGTTATGAACCCTAATACATGTGTTTGTACTATAGAGATATGCCTTCACAATTCTTGTTGAGGGAGAGATTGAGAGGTATGGATCGAAACAAACTTCCAGACATAGATCTTAAGGCACCATTGGTGTAAGCTAAGTAATAAGTGGAACAATTCCAATAGAACTTTTCTCATTTCCTGAAATTCATTGATATAGTCCTTGGGTGGGTTTAAAAAAGCATGTTAGAATTGACAAGGGAGTTTCAACTGTAGCAACCTCCTACATTTACTGAAGAGGGTGGACCTAAAAGAATTAAATTATGGAATGAATCCATAGATGTGATACTTGAACATTTAGGGACTCCGGATGATAGGAGGGCCAAGTTGGTTACTTACATACTATAGTGTTCAGTGATGCACCGGTGGGACATTTAGATACAATCTTGAAAGATTGTTGATTTTTTATGGAAGTAAATTCTAGAGAAGTTCATTGAACACTTCTATCCCGAGATGTTGGGATAAGAAAAGGCTTTAGAATTCATGAATTTGACCCAAGGAAGCATGTGCGAAATGGATTACACTAAACATTTCATGGATTTACAGTGTTTATCTTCATCTTTGGTGGGATATGAGGCATTTTTAGAAAAATGTCTTAAGGATGGACTGAAGTGTGAAATTATGTCCCTGGTAAATATCTCCAGGATGAAGAAATTATCATAAGTGGATAATATGGATCTTATTTCATAGGGAAACCTCGGGTAGGCTTCCAGTACTAATGAGGTTTTTGTCACTAGATGATCATGGAGTGTGCGTTCTAAGATAATAAAGTTTTTTTATGAGAACCATAGTCATGAAAGTGGGAAGCAAGGTGGATATTCCGGAGGAATAGTTGTACCAAACCTTACTCGGGTACTTTTCCACAAGTGCGGTAGGCAAGGAAACTTTCACACACATTTTCCAAGACCACCAGTAAAGTTTCGGTTTTGTGGAATGATTGGGAACCTATAGATGTTCTACAGGAAGCAGGGATATGATGGTGCTGAGGGAGTAGATGCTCAATGTCAGAGTGTGAGAAGGGGGTCTTCTACACCGTATAGGTCTAGTAGTTGGAATTCTACTAGTAGAGGAAGTAGAGGTAGAGGACGTTGTACTTCAGGGTACGAGAACTCATATCAGAAGAGTGGTGCTACTTAGGAGAGTAAGGTTACATCATAGGGAAGAGAGGTTGGATAGTTACATGTAGTGCAGCCTACAGTAATAGAGAGTGAAGATGGTCCAACAATAGTGTGAGGGACTATTCTAGATTCTTCTACTTTAGCTACTTCCTTGTTTGATACTGGATCCACTCATTCCTTTATATCTGCATATCATGTTAATAGTTTGATTCTATAGGGGGAGTCTATATGCGGGGTGATGAATATCGATATACTATTGCTAACACGGTTTAGGAAAATCTGTTTATGCAAAGTATGTTCCCTAGAGATCAGAGAGTATCATTTTTTGGGATATCTATTTTCAGAATATATCTAGCTTTAACCTAATTATGGTATAGACTTGGAGTTTCATACCGAGCCCACATATATTGTTACTGTAATAGGTTGACCTTTGTATCTTCTAAGGGTGACCAGTATATTCTTCGTGGAGAATGTGATATCCATATAGGCAAAGCTAGGCCAATTACTCATCAACTAGGAGAACTCACAGCCTATGTTGATAGTCTTTTTCTAGATGATGGGAGTGGTAGGCAAGACATACTTCCTCCAGTATTAGAACTGTTTCTGTATGTCATTCCTAAAAAAATTTAATGGTTTCCACCTGATAGAGATGTGGAAGTCAATATTGAGCTCATGTTGGGGGCTGAGACAATATTTCTTCTACATTATATAATGTCACTGACTAAGCTTCAATATCTCAAAAATGTAGTTAGAGGAGTGTGAGGATAAAGGGTTTATCCATCCAAGTACGTCGTTGTGAAAATCACCGGTATTTTTTGAAAAGAAGACTGACGAGAGTTTATGCTTGTGTATTGATTTTCAGAAGTTGAATAAAATGACTGTGAAGAACCGATATGATCTTCCATTTATTGATGATCTGTTTGACTAGATGAAGTGTTCTTCTTTGTTATCAAATATCAATATGAGATTAGGGTATCATCAGGTGAGAGTTGGGACCTATGATATACAAATAACTTCCTTCAGAAGAAGGTATGGCCTTTATGAGTTTGTTGTAATGCTATTTGGGTTGAAAAATGATCCAGTAGTATTTATGGATTTCACAAACATGATATTTCATCCTTACATAGATCAGTTTGTGGTTGTGTTTTTGGATAAAAACTGGGTGTACTCTAAGATTCATGAAGATGATTCCCAACATCTTGGCATCATCCTGGGTACATTGAGAGAGCATCAACTATATGCCAATCAATCTAAATGTCAGTTTTGTATTGATAGGGTACACTTTTTAGGGCACATCACCTCAGAAGAAGGTGTGGTAGTGGAATAAGAAAAAGTGCGGGTAGTAGTTTCTTGTGAGTATCCCAAAAATATTTTTGATATCCTAATATTTCTGGGATTACTTGGTTATTACAGGAGGTTAATCCAGGACTTTTCCTGATTGGAAGTACCACTTACTGGTTTGATAAAGAAAGGAATAATGTTTGATTGGAAAGGATCATGTGAAAATGATTTCTAAGAGTTAGAGTAGTGATTTACATGATCATCAATTTTGATATAAACAAAGTTGGGTGAGGAGTACACAGTGAATTGTGATGCTTCAGGGATTGAACTCTGAGCTATGTTGATGCAAGGGGGTCGAGTCATTTCTTAAGATTCTCGGAATCTAAGGCCACATGAATGGAATTACCCAATGCATGATCTCGAGTTTGGGTAGGTGTATATGCTCTTAAGTGCTCGTGACACTATCTGTAACGCCTCGACCCCAGTTACCCAGAGTCGGTGCATTATTACATAAAATTGTCATGATAACAAAAGATCAAGTCCCGAAAGACCGATTAGTTTAGTGGCATTGGAATCACTAGATACATTCATAAAGTTTACACTACATCATAAAATGAAAACTACAACAACATCTTGTCTCTACACTCATATCTTATTATACTATCCTTGCAGGTCATTCATAATATACTTCTTCACATCCTAGGAAAAATAAAACATAGAAAAGGGTGAGCTCAGATGCCCATTAAAGATAAAAATATAGCAAAAACTTTCATAAATAGGCATAAACATTGAAGGCAATGCATAACTAAAAAAAAGTCTTTTAAACTTGAACTTTAGCATAATATGGCAGAAATAAAAAGAAATAATTCCATTTACTTATTCACGTGGATATTCTACTAGTCGAATAATCACATGCAATATCAATAACTACTTTCATAATGATGGAATGAATAATTCCAGACTATAATAACCACATAGTCAAGGACTTGTGCAAAGACTACAAATAATATGAAATCAAAACTACTAGAGAGAAATATCTCTTTTTTGAAATAATTTAAAAGTCAAATAATTATAAAAGAAAACATTTATGTCGAAAATATTCTTATGATCTTGTAAGGGAAGCTTCGACGATTTTATAACAGCAGAAAATAGCTGAACCCGCCGTATAAGTTAAAAAAGACATTCTAACATTAATTCTGTCGAAAAGGTTAAAAAGAACCTTGTTTGGAAAATGACAGAAATATTCCTTTATGAACTTCTTATAAAAAGTAAAAAAGGGTATAAATGACTTTAAACCATATTCTGTAAAATATTAAGAATGATTTTAAATACATTTTTAAGAAACATGGATGTGGATGATAAAGAGGTCCCAGTAGATAATTACGTATAAACAACCTCAGATAAAGAAGAGATTGTGAAATAAACCCTTACCTTGTACTTTTCCTTTGTTGAGGGCAGGTTAACCTATTGTATAATGGTGAAATAATTGTTATTATATTATAAAATAATCATATACATTAATATGATATCATATATGATCTTTTAAGATTGATTTGTTAATAATATCTTAGTATTATCACCGTTTCGGTTGTTAACGAATTTGTTTTGCTTTATATTTGTTGTTATGTGAGCCATATTCGTCATTGATGGGATGTATATTATTCATATCCAGAATGATATCATGTCTCTAAAAATTATTTTTAATCATTAAATGAAATTTATTCTTGAATGGATATGACGGGGAATGAATCTCATCGCGTTCGTGGAGACGGTAATCCGTACGTAGGCACGAGCGACAATATCATTCTTTTGATATTAAAATAATATACAATTTGATGGTATATCATATATACAGAATCATTATCATGTTATAATTATTATTTACAATAATTACACATCATTATTATACCCATCCAAATAATATTGAATTGAATAACAATTACACCACGACGTGGAGACGGCAGGCCGTACGTACACACGTATGGTGACATGTCATTCAAAATATGGATAGAATACTGAAAATTGTTGTAATATATTTATAATAACATAAAAATATATAAAATATACTGGATTTATTATTTTATAATGGAAATAACAAAGAAAGAAGAAGTTGAAGAAGAAAGGAACTTGAAAGAGGGTGGTGAAAACATTACCTCTTTTTCGGGTTCTTCCTTTTGATTTGATCAAAAGGGCTCCATTGGTTGGATTTCTGAACAAACAAAGGCCTATAGGTTGAATTGAGGTAAGTTGAGAGAATATTTGGGTAGGGTTTGGCTGAGACAAAAGGCTTTGAAAATGTGAATTAGAGAGAAGGGGGTGCCCTTTTATAAGAGGGGTGAGGGGCACGTTTGGAAAAACAAGAAATATTATTTTATAATAAATTAATATTCAGTTTATAATGGGTCCAAAGTAGATTATTTAGAGTTTAAGGTGGGGATGGTTCGAAATTATTTCAACCAATATATTTTAGACAGGTTTGGGTCACTATATTAACCATATAATTTATATTTAACTCTTAGTTATATAGTTTGACATTTATCATGTCTCTTTGTATTTTTATATTATATGGTTAATAAACTCACCATATACATCCAAGAGAACCTCATGTTATTACTTAATGATAAAGCTATCATTATATAAGTCTCTTGGCCAAACCTTATATTTTTTTGAATTGAATATCAATTAATAATATAATATTTGTTTTAAAAACACTTTTATGTCAATTTTGACACTATTTAATAATTGATTTTTGTTAAAGTCATAACCAAATTATTAATTAGAACCAAATTTGTAGCATTTATGTAATCCTAACATGTCATATAATCCAATAAAATTAGTGGATGTAATCAAGACTTTCAAAGTATATTTATTTTAACATTTATAATACCAATTATTTGATTCTTTCATTAATAAGGTAAATACTGCATCATTATTGTGTCATAAATAAATTTAATTATTCAATGTATAAAAATTATAAATAAAATATCCTTATGTAGTAATTATTTTTATCTTTATAATGAATTTTTATAGTCTAAAATATAAATATATAACCCTATGTAAAAAAATTGTTTTTCTAACAGATATATGCTTATGTCATTTTTGTATTTACATTAACTTTATTAATATAAAGTGTCATTATCACTTACAAGTGGATCCATGGGGTCCCAAAATCGACCCAAAGATGCCCATGGGTAGACATGTATCAATCAATAGGGTTAGGATACGTTTTAGGGTAATTTAATAATAGTATAATATTAATTTTTTACCCTTATTTACCGGATTTACCCTTTAACCATGGTAAATAAAATATTTACCGTAGTAATTATTCAAAATGTCTAAAAATAAGAGTTACCTAATTACACAATTTTGGGTATCCTGATTCTAAATATGGAATCCATTTTTCTAAATTCAAAACACAAAAGTGGCAGAAATTAATTTAAAATTAATTTCCGTTGTCAAAACAAAAAGCCTGTTTTTAAGAAACAATAACTATCAAAAAATTGACACTTGTTTATGTCCGGTTTAAATGTGAAATTAAATCCAATGACCAAAATTGTATTAAATGGTAAAAATATATTCTAAATATACTTTAAAACCACTCAAACTCTAAATTTATCACTATTAATTATTTTGATTGAAAATTTTGTTTTTAATTAAAATTTACTGATTTTCACTATTCATCAAAAATTGAATGTTTTCAGAAAAATACCAAAAATTCACCCTAAGCTAATTTCGATATTCTGAATCCAAAAATGAAGTACATTTTGAATGAAAAATTGACAAAATTTAAAAAAGTGTGTATTACTATTCATAACGACTAGTTTGATTGGTTGTGGTATGTGTAAATACTCGAAGTTGCGTACAACACACGCTACTGAATTATTCAAAGAGAAGCGTACCGTGGAAGCTTGCGATGTTATATTATCCCCTCCTTAAAATAATTTCGTCCTAGAAATTTTTAGAATACCACCGCATGAAAAGGCTCGGGTGGTTCTTCATCATAAGTTCCTCAGTTTCCCACGTTTCCTCTTCCATTTTATGGTTTCTCCATATAACTTTCACTAGACGAGTCATCTTGTTTCTTAGCACTTGTTCTCTTGTATCAATAATCCTGACGGGCTGTTCACAATAAGATAGATCGGGTTCCATTTCTATATCCTCAAAAGTGAGTACATGTGTTGGGTCAGGCATGTATTTTCTCAACAGTGATACGTGGAACACACATTGAACTTTGGAGAGACTTGGTGGCATTACCAAATGGTATGATACATCCCTAATTCGTTCTAGAATTTAGAATTGTACGATCTACCTGGGACTCAATTTTCCCTTCTTACTGAAACATATAACACCCTTCCATGAGATACCTTCAAGAAAACATGATCTCCTACCTGAAATTTCAAATCCTTCTTTCGGTTGTCAGCCTATCTCTTCTGCCTACTTTGAGATAATTTGATGTGGTTTTGGATTACCTTCACCTTTTCCATCATTTCCTCCACTAGTTCTGGGCTTATGAGTTTTCTTTCACCAATATCATCCCAACAGGTTGGTGTGCAACATCTCTTTCCATATAACACTTCATATGGTGCCATATAAATAATTGAATGGAAGCTATTGTTATAGTAAAATTCCACCAGAGGTAAATATTGATCCCACATACCCTGAAAGTCAAGTGATAAAAATCTCAACATGTCTTCTAAGGTTGGAATAGTCCGTTATGATTGTCGATCAATTTGGGGGTGGTAGGCAGTGCTGAAATGGAGTTCAGTATCCAGAGCTTTCTGAAGAATTTTCCAGAATCTTGATGTAAAACAAGGATCACGATCGAAACAATTGATAGGTGTACTCCATGAAGTCTCACAACTTCATTAACATATAGTCTTTCTAGACGTTCAAGTGGTAGAACTTCTCTTATATCAAGAAAATGTGCTGACTTGGTAAGACGATAAATAATGACCCATATTGTTTCGTTCTTTCTAGGAGTCTTTGGTAGTCTCATGAAAAAGTCCATCGTGATATTATTCCATTTCCACTCAGGTATGGGAAGAGGTTTCAATACTCCACCAGGTTTTTTCCTTCCAGCTTTCACTTGTTGAAAAACCATACATCTTGACACAAAATCAGCAATCTCCCTCTTCATGTTGTCCCACAAAAAATTTTCCTTCAAATATCTATACATTTAAGTTCTCCCAGTGTGTATAGAGAAATTGGAACAATGAGCATCGTCCAACAATTCCCTTTTTATATCAGGTATATCGGGAACACAAAGTCTCTTCCCAAATTTCAAAATTACTTCTTCATACAAAATGTCATTCAATCTCCCATCATTCACAACTTTAATCTTTTTTTGAAATTCATCATCATCGGTTTGAGAACTCTTTATCCTTTCTATTAAAGATGGTTTGGAAACAATTTGAAAAAGGATCGATGTTTCACATTCCATGGTTATTCCCATATCCAACTTTACTAGATCCATGAAAATAGGATTCCTCTCAACTCTCATCTTATTCAAAACTCCAAGATCCTTTCTGCTCAAAGAATCTGCCACCTTATTTGCCTTCCCTGGGTGGTAGTGTATCGTGTAATCATAATCCTTGAGTAGTTCAAGCCATCTCCTTTTCCTCATGTTGAGTTCTTTCTGTAAGAAAATATACTTTAATCTCTTGTGATCATTATAAATCTCACATTTCTCACCATATAGATAATGTATCCATATCTTAAAAGCAATGATTACAGCATCTAACTCAAGATAGTGAGTAGGAAAGTTCTTCTTATGAGTTTTTAGCTGTCGTGATGCATAAGAAATAACCCTATCATTCTGAAAAAGGGCACAACCACGTCCTTTCATTGATGCATCACTATAAATGACGAATCCATCATTACCCGATGGTAGAGTCAATATAGGAGCATTGACTAATATTTTCTTCAGTTTTGAAAAAAATTCATCACACTCTTTTTTCCAAACAAATTTAACCCCTTTACGTGTGAGATTTGTTAATGGGTTAGCCAGCCGAGAAAAATTCTGGACGAAACATCGATAATAACCTGCTAAAACAATAAAACTGCGTACCTCAGTTATACTCGTCGGTGCTGGACATTCTTGGATTGCTCTTGTCTTAGCAGTATCAACAAGAATTCCATCCTTAGAGACAATATGGCCTAGAAAACAAATATCCTGAAGCCAGAATTCACACTTGCTAAAATTTCCATATAATTCATGTCTTCTCAGAGTCATCAATATAATGCGAAAGTTATTTTCATGATCTTAGTAGATTTTGGAGTATTCCAAGATATGATCAATAAATACCACTACAAAGTCATGAAGATATTCCTTGAAAACTCTGTTCATTAGATCCATGAAAACAGAGGGTGCATTAGTCAACCCAAAAGGCATTACTGTAAACTCGTAATTCCTGTACCAGGTTCGAAATGCTATTTTCGGAATGTCTTCCTTCTTCACACACAACTGATGGTGTACAGATCGAAGGTCAATCTTTTAAAAGTATTGAGCTCCATGTAGTTGGTCAAGTAAATCATAAATGCGAGGTAGAGGATACTTGTTCTTTATTGTTATAGCATTGATCTACCAGTATTCATTTCACAACCTCATAGATCAATATTTCTTTTTAACAAAAAGAACAGGGGCTCCGCATGGAGAAACACTAGGGTGAATAAATCCCTTATTACTAAATTCCTCTAGTTGTTTCTTTACTTCCACTAATTCCACAGTTTAAATTATATAAGGGGTCTTCGATATGGGCCTTGATCTAGGAATTAAATCAATGTAAAACTCAACTTCTCATTCTGGAGGATGTCTAGGTAAATCTTCTGGAAACACATCAACATATTCTCTCAAAATAGGTACATACTTTATTTGAATATTCCTTTCCTCGCCTATAGTTATTTCATTCTCTTCCTCCCCAATAATTGAATTTAGTTGAGCTACTGGGGTGGATCTAGATAAGAATCAGGTGGTGAAGATTATTCTCTAAAGATAAGGTGTTCTTTATCGTCATCATCAAAAATCGTAACCTCCTTCTTACAATAAATTTTTGCATCATGGTCCGAAAGCCAATCCATACTGAGGATTATATCAAATTCAGTCATGGGTATGACGATGAGATCCGCAGATAAAGAACATTTATATGCCCTAATGGGAACGAATCCACATATGTTTGTAGCAATTATACTTCCATTAGGAGTTTTAACTGACAACTCCCTTATTAAATCAAATTGGAAATATCTAATTTTCATAGAAAACTGGGAAGATATGAAACAATGCGATGATCTAGAATCAAATAAAGCATTGGATAAACTTGAGGAAACCATTAAATTTCCTGTCACCACGTCTTTTGGAGACTCAACCTCAACAGTAGTGATAGAATAAGATTGGCCTTGATCCCTTGGCCTTTTCTGAGGTAAGTTCCCCTGACGCATAGGACATTAATTTTCATAATTTCCCATCTCCCTAAAATTGTATCACTAAACATCGATAGCTTCTTTCTTCCCTTTTCAATCACGAGCTTGGTGGCCTTTTTCACCACACATGTAACAGACACCCATTCCCTTCAAACAAGTTCCAGGATGTTTCATCCCACATTTACTATAGGAATGATATTCAACTTTTCCCTTCTTCCCCTTATTTACATTTCCAGAGTGATCAACAAATCTCTTCTTCTCTTTCTTTGCTTTAAAGTTGTAAGACTTATAAAATTTCTTTTCCATCTTGATAGCACATGAGACAATGTCTTCGTACCATGAGAAGGATTGTGAGACTAATTCTTGACAAAGAAATGGTTTTAACCCATAAAATAAATGATAAATATTACTCCCCAGGTTACGTATATAACCTATTACATGCCTCGCTAACCTTGTAAAGTTAGCTTCATACTTTGCGACATTCTCATCCTCCTTTTATCTCAGACTCAGAAATTGCCTTTCCATATATGATCGATGGTCACGAGGAAATTATTTTTATAAGAAAATCTCTTTGAACTCACTCCATTACATATTTGAAACTTCATCATCTTCCTTCATGTTTTGAATCAATGACCACCACTGATCAGCATCTCTAGTGAGGTGGTAAAATGCCATGATAACTTTTTCCATTTCACTTCTCCCCAAGGCATGGAATATTTTCTTTAAAGAATTTATCTGTTTCTTAGCTACTAGTGGATTTGTACTCCCATTGAATGTTGGGGGTTGTTTCCTCATGAAGAAATATAACATTGATCCTCTACGTTGTGGATCGGGGTGCTCCATATGGGTAGGGTTATTATTCATAACCTGAGTGAGTTGTCACAGTATGGTGATTAGCTGATCAACACCAGTTGCATCACCAACTCTACTATAATTATCTTGAACAGGTGGGAAATACATACATGGAGTGAGTTCATTGATATAATTTCCATTTCTTCCACTAGGCACCATTTCTAAACAATTGCATACACTAGATTAGTTTATGAAGCCCAATACATAAATCCAAACTTGTAAAACACTTAACATAAATTGAACAGTTTATGGATATAATCCATAATCATAAAAATTTTTTCTTTGAGGAAGTATATAATCATAAACCTTTTATAATGGTTTGTAAATAAAATGATAATTATCTTACGAATATCCCCCAGGAGTATCGAAACCAAGAGTGCAGCAAGGCCCGTTGTCGTGCACCAGTTCCTGTTCGAGTCTAGCTCAAAGCGGTGTTTTTGGGTTTTACCCCTAGGTATATCTATTCCAGCCCGCCCCTACCTACTTGTATGCAGACATGGATGTATTGCTCAGAAAACTCACAAAATATCTAGAATACAAAAATTCTAGGAAGTTATTCTATACTAATCCTCAAAGTCCATATTAAGTCTATGTGCTCTAATCAGAGTTTATCTAAATCTAGTTTACAAGGTTTGTACTAAAATTCCTCTGATACCAACTGTAATGCCCCGAACCCAGTTACCTAGAGTCTGTGCATTATTACATAACATTGGCATGATCACAAAAGATCAAGTCTCGAAAGACCGATTAGTTTAGTATCCTTGGAATCACTAGATACATTCATAATGTATACGTTATATCATAAAATGAAAACTACAACAACATCTTGTCTCCACACTCATATCCCCTTATACTATCCCTACAGGTCATTCATAAAATACTTCTTCACATCCTGGGAGAAATAAAACATAGAAAGGGGTGAGCTCAGATGCCCAGTAAGGATAACAATATAGCGGAAACGTTTATAAACAGGAAAAAACATTTAAGGCAATGCATAGGTAAAACAAAATCCTTTTAAACATGAAATTTACCATAATATGGTAGAAATAAAATGATATAATGCCAACTACTTATTCACATGGATATTCTACTAATCGAATAATCACATGCAATATCAATAACCACTTTCATAATGATGGAATGCATAATGCCAAACTATCTTAAACACATAGTCAAGGCCTTGTTCTAAAACTACAAATAAAATTTTTCCAAGGCCTTGTGTCAAGACACTATTTTGTCTCATGAGACCTACTGATGCTGTAAGGCCCTGACCCCAGTTACCTAGAGTCGGTGCATTATTACATAACATTGGCATGATCACAAGAAAGATCAAATCTCGAAAGACCGATTGGTTTAGTATCCTTGGAAGCACTAGATATATTCATAAAGTCTTACATTATATCATAAAGTGAAAAACTACTACAACAACATAATGTATCCATAGTCCACACTATTATACCCTCATAATATCCCTACAGGTCATTCATAACTTACTTCTTCACATCCTGGGAAAAATAAAACATAGAAAATGGGTGAGCTCAAATTCCCAGTAAGGATAACAATATAGCAGAAACTTTACAAAATAAGAATAAACATTTAAGGCAATGTATAACTAAAACAAAAGCCTTTTAAACTTGAACTTCAATATAGTAAGGCAAAAGTAAAATGAAATAATTCCATTTACTTATTCACATGGATATTATACTAATCGAATAATCACATACAATATCAATAACTACTTTCATAATGATGGAATGCATAATGCCAGACTATCATAACCACATAGCCAATGCCTCGTGCCAAGACTACAAATAAGATTTTTTCAAGGCCTTGTTCCAAGACACTAGTTTGTCTCATGAGATCTACCGATGCTTCGAGGAGCTATAGCGGGCTCCACCCGTCACATATTAAGTCCAATGCATTCCCATATGAAAAGGTTTAAACATAACAGAAACATTCGTATTAAAACTAGCATACGAAATGTCAATACTTTCACCATAAACGATGAATGGTATAAAAATAGCACATCCATAGTCAAACATATCACAAAACCTTCAATACAATATAGAAGTTTTGTATCATAATAAATCAACTTCAAATAAGCGTAAAATCCATCAAAGGATGTTGACATAGATGAAATCAAAACTCTTTTATAGAAGTATCTCTTTCTATTTTGAAATTATTTAAGAGTCATATATTTATGAAATAAAACATTTTCTTTGAAAATATTCTTATAATATTGCAAGGGATGCTTCGACGATTTTATAACGGCAGAAAATAACCGCACCCGCCGTATATGTTAAAAAAAACATTTTTACTTTAATTCTGTCGAAAAGGATAAAAAGCAACTTGTTTGGAAAACGACGGAAAGATTCCTTTATAAACCACTTATAAAAAGTCAAAAAAGGGTATAAATGACTTTAACCCATATTCTTGTAAATAGTAAAAATGTTTTGAAATACATTTTTAAGAAACATGGATGCGGATGATAAAGAGATCCCAGTAGATTATTACGTATAAACAGCCTTGGATAATGAAGAGATTGTGGAATAAACCCTTACCTTGTACTTTTTCTTGGTTGGTGTAGGTTAACCTCCTGTATAATGGTGAAATAATTGTTATTAAATTATACAAGAATCATATACATTAATATGATATCATATATGATCTTTTAACATTGATTTGTTAATAATATCTTAGTACTATCGTTGTTTCGGGTGTTAACTTACTCGTTTTATTTTATATGTTTTGTTATGTAAGCCATGTTTGTAATGGATAGTTTGTATCTCAATCATATCCAGAATGATATCAATTCCTTAGATAATATTATTAATCATCAAATGAGAATTATACTTGAATAGATACGATGGAGAATGAATCTCATCGTGTTCGTGGAGATGGTAGTCTGTACGTACGAACGAGCGACAATATCATTCTTTTGATATTAAAATAATATATAAATAGATGGTATATAATATATACAGAATCATTAAAATGTTATATTTATTATTTACATGAGTTACACAACATTATTATACCCATCCAAATAATAATATATTGAATAACAATTACACCACGACGTGGAGACGGTAAGCCGTACGTACGCACGTATGGTGACATGTTATTCAAAGGGTGGATAGAATACTGAATATGGTTGTACCATATTTATAATAACATTACAGTATATATATGATACTGTATTTATTATTTTAGAATGGTAATAACAAAGAAATAAGAAGTGGAAGAAGAAAGGAACTTGGAAAGGGGTGGTGAAATCATTACCTCTACTTCGGGTTCTTCCTTTTGATTTGATCAAAAGGGCTCCTTAGGTTGGATTTATGATCACACTAAGGCCTCTAGGTTGTAGTGGGGGATGTTGGGAGAGTATTTGGTCAGAGTTTGGCCGAACCAAAAGGATTTTAAGGTGTGAAGAAATGAGAAGGAGGAGTGCCCTTTTATAAGAGGGGTGAGGGGCACCTTTGGAAAAGCTAGAAATATTAATTTATAATAAATTAATATTTGGTTTCTAATGGCTCCAAATTGTATTATTTAAATTTTAAGGTGGGGATGGGTCTCAAACCACTCAACCAATAGATTTTAGACAGGTTTGGGTACTTATATTAACCTTATCTTTAAGTATTAACTCTAAGGTAATTAGTTTCACTTTTACAATGTCTCTTTGTATTTTTATATTATATGGTTAATAAACATAGTATATACATCCAAGAGACCCCCAAGTGGCCCCTTAATGATACACCTATCATTATATAAGTCTCTTGGCCGAACATTAGATTTTTAGTAATTTAATATCAATTAATAATATAATATTTGTTTTAAAAACTCTTTTATGTCAAATTTGACACTATTCAATAGTTGATTTTTGTAAAACTCATAACAGAATGATTACTTCAAAAAAAGTTAGTTAAATAAATCCTAATATGTAATATTATCCTAGAAAATTATTTTAATTCATTAAAAATCTCAAATTATATTTATTTGGGTATTTATAATATCAATTATTTTAAATATTCACTATTATGGTAATTACTACATCATCATTGTGTCATAAATAAATTAACATCTGTAATCTATAAAAATTATAAATAAAATATAATTATGTAAGAAATCTTTTTATATTTCTAATGAATATTTATAGACTAAAATCCAATATATATAACCCTATGTAAAAATTGTTTTGCTAAAAGATATATGCTTGTGTCATTTTTGTATTCATTTTAACTTAATTAAAATTAAGTGTCCCTATCAACTACAAGTGGATCCATGGGGTCCCAAAATCGACCCAAAGATTCCTATGGTCGAACATGTATCAACCAATAAGGTTAGGAAACATTTTAGGGTAATTTATTATTATTATAATATTATTGTTTAACCCTTATTTACCGGATTTACCTTTAACCATGGTAAATAAAATATTTACCGAAGTAATTATTCAAAATGTCTAAAAATAAAAGTTACCTATTTACATAATTTGAACATCCTGATTCCAAATATGGAATCCATTTTTCCAAATTCAAAACACAGAAGTGGAAGAAATTAATTTAAAATTAATTCCCGTTGTTAAAACAAAAAGCGTGTTTTTAAGAGATAATAACTATCAAAAGATTTCCACTTGTTTATGTCCGGTTTAATTGTAAAATTATCTCCAATGACCAAAATTGTATTAAATGGTAAAAATATATTCTAAATATACTTTAAAACCACTCAAATTCATTATTTATCACTTTTAATTATTTTTATTAAAAAAGTTGTTTGTAATTAAAATGTAGTAATTTTCACTATTCATCAAAATATTAAAGTTATCCGAAAAGTACCAAAATTTCATCTTAGGATAAATTCGATATTCCAAATCCAAAAATGAAGTCCATTTTGAGAGATAAAATTTCAAAGAGTTGGTATTACTATTCATAACGGCTAGTTTGATCAGTTGTGGTGTGTGTTAAAACTCAAAGTTGCGTACAACACACGCTACTGTATTATTTAAAGGAAAGTGTACCGTGGAAGCTTGGGATGTTTCATTCTAAATTTTTGATGTCCCCATTTAGTCAAAAAGTTTAAAATATTGTATTTAAAAAGGGTTCACTATTAAAAGTTGATAAAAGTGCAATACTGAAAATGAATTTGTTCTTACATTATGTCTAAGAAACTCATAATATGGATTCTAAAATTATAAGGATTATATAAAGTTTAAAATTTAGTTAATACTATTCATAACCTCTTTTGAACGGCTTGTTTGGTGAGTCATGGTGCGATTTAACTCGGTGTTGCGTGTAGTGCAAGTTATTGAATTATTTTGAAGAAATAACACACTATGAAATCTTGGGGTGTTACATTCTCCCCTCCTTCAATAAATTGCGTCCTCGCAATTTGAAATTTTTCTTTGAAAATAAAAGGTTGAAAATAGAAAATATCTTTGTGGGAAAACCCACATCGGAAATTAGGTTTCTAAAATTTAGTCTTAATATGAGGAAAAGAGAAATGAAAGGGTCACCACCAAATTATGATCTCTATTAGGAGAACATTGGTGGCAATTAGAGACATATAATTTGAGGGAAAAAGTAAATATTTGTAGGTAGTGATTGAGGTCATCAATCACAAACAAGTGTAAAAGTGAGGTCCTTAAATTCATCAATCTATGATGATTTGAAATACCATCGGTTCAACAAAACATAGGGTATTAGGATAACACATTTTTGGTTTTAGGATTCCTTAAATAAAGTATAAGAATTAATTTCTTCATAGAATAAGAGAAGAAGAAAAATATATTCTTGAAAAGTAGAGTTCCATCCTTTAACTAATTTCTACCACAAACTCATCTTTCACTCTAAAAGATAATAGAACAAAAAAAATATATTCTATTTATCCTATTCGTATAGGGTTAAAAAAACGAATTTATAATTCATCTACCAGATCTTTTTAAAAAAATAAATTATTTAATCCCAGACATCACGTGGGTCAGTAGTAGGTGATACACCCTTGTCGCCCTTCGGTTGTGGGTTCAAGTCTCGCGGCCTTGCCGGACTCGACGGGTTGCTGCCCGACCTCCGGGTTGTCCTTTTATGGCAATCCAAAATAATCCAAACTAGAACTATCCAAAATACTTCAGTCCAAAATTTATAAGGAAGGTAAACACAATGAAGATCTTTTTCTTTCCGCGTAAAAACATGTGATCACCTTCATCATGTATTCTTTTAAAACACTGAAACGTCCTGAATTATCATAAAACCTTATTGATTACATTCATGATCCCTTATTCCTCATAGAATAATAGATACACTCCTTCAATCCAAAAATGTTGTAAACCCCAAAAATGATGGAATATACAAATCATTAATCAGTTTCAAGGTAGTCAAGAATATCCAATATAATTTATCCAAAATAATCATGTATTATTCTAAAATCACTACCTCGGTATCAGAACCATATTATGGTTTATCTTTCTCTCAACTATATATTTTCCAAAAATTTAACCTGTTATTGAGTCACTTTTCTTTGTTCCACACAATCTCAAGTCCATAATGAAATAGTACTGCAGTACAATCCTTATATACTCCATAATTATTATAACAATTACATTGTTGATACAACACTCAAATGACATAATCAACATAAGAACTCTAATCATTCCCCTTCATCTGTGGTAGTATCATAACTTGATTATTATCCAATAGCATCATTTGCGGCATAGTATGATGACTGAGACATAGGTTCGCATAGTGTCCAAACTCCTTGCAAATGAATCATTGTACATTTGAAACCATTTTCTTACCCTTTTAGTCACGTACTTTGTGCCCTTTTCCTCCACACTTATAAAAAACTTTCATTCCTTTCAGGCAAGTTCCAGGGTGTTTCTTCCCACAGTTATCACATATGGGAAAATTATTCTTTTCCCTCCTCCCTTTATCCATATTTCCCTCTTCCATCCTTTTCTTCTCTTGCTTCCCTTCAAAGCCATAGGACTCAGTGAACTCTTTACTTATCTTATCAACAAATGATATTATTTCTTCATATGATGATAATACATGGGATACTATTTCTGTTATAAATTCTGGCTTAGGACCATGAAAGATATGATCGTTCTTTCTCTTTGGATCATGTGCATTGCTGGAGTTCTCATTCCTTCTACTGGGCGCCATTTCTAAAAAATGGCATAAACTAGATCAGTTTATGAATAAAAATACATAATACCATACTTATAAAACACTTAACATAAATTGAACTATTTATGGATATAATCCATAATCATAAGAATGTTTTCTTTGAGGAAGTATATAATCATAAACCCTTCATAATTATTTTTAAATAAAATGAGAGTTATCCTAAGCATATCCCCTGGGAGTGTCGTAACCAAGAGTGCAGCAAGTCCCGTTGTCGTGCAGCAGTTCCCGTTCGAGTCTAGCTCAAAGCGGTGTTTTCGGGTTTTACCCCTAGGTACATCTGTGCCAGAGCCGCCTCTACCTGCTCGTATCCAGACATGGATGTATTGCTCAGAAAACTCACAAAATCTCTACAATACCAAAATTCTAGGAAGTTCTTCTATACTAATCCTCAAAGTTCATCTTAGGTATACGTGCTCTAATCAGAGTTTATCTAAATCTAGCTTCCAAGGTTTGTACTAAACCTCCTATGATACCAACTGTAATGCCCCGACCCCAGTTACCTATAGTCGGTGCATTATTACATAACATTGACATGATCACAAGAAAGATCAAATCTCGAAAGACCGATTGGTTTAGTAGCCTTGGAAGCACTAGATATATTCATAAAGTCTTACATTACATCATAAAGTGAAAAACTACTACAAAAACATAATTTCTCCATAGTCCAAACTATTATCCCCTCATAATATCCCTGTAGGTCATTCATAACTTACTTCTTCACATCCTGGGAAAAATAAAACATAGAAAAGGGGTGAGCTCAAATGCCCAGTAAGGATAACAATATAGCAAAAACTTTCCAAAATAAGCATAAACATTTAAGACAATGTATAACTAAAACAAAAGCCTTTTAAACTTGAACTTCAACATAGTAAGGCAAAAGTAAAATGAAATAATTCCATTTACTTATTCACATGGATATTCTACTAATCGAATAATCACATGCAATATCAATAACCACTTTCATAATGATGGAATGCATAATGCTAGACTATCATAACCACATAGCCAAGGCCTCGTGCCAAGACTACAAATAAGATTTTGTCAAGGCCTTGTTCCAAGACACTAGTTTGTCTCATGAGACCTACCAATGCATCGAGGAGCTATAGCAGGCTCCACCCGTCACATATTAAGTCCAATGCATTCCCATATGGAAAGGTTTAAACATAACATAAACATTCGTATTAAAACTATCATATGAAATGTCAATACTTTCACCATAAACTATGAATGGTATAAAAATAGCACATCCACAGTCAAGCATATCACAAAACCTTCAATACAATATAGAAGTTTTGTATCATAATAAATCAAATTCAAATAAGCGTAAAATCCATCAAAGGATGTTGACATAGATGAAATCAAAACACTTTTAGAGAAATATCTCTTTCTATTTTGAAATCATTTAAGAGGCATATATTTATGAAATAAAACATTTTATTTGAAAATATTCTTATAAGCTTGCAAGGGAAGCTTCGACGATTTTATAACGGCGGAAAATAACCGCACCCACCGTATAAGTTAAAAAAACATTCTTACCTTAATTCTGTCGAAAGGTTAAAAAACACCTTGTTTGGAAAAAGACGGAAAGATTCCTTTATAAAACACTTATAAAAAGTCAAACAAGGGTATAAATGACATTAACCCATATTCTTGTAAATAGTAAAAATGTTTTGAAATACATTTTTAAGAAACATGGATGTGGATGATAAAGATATCCCAGTAGATTATTACGTATAAACAACCTCGGATAATGAAGAGATTGTCAAATAAACCTTTACCTTGTACTTTTCCTTGGTTGGGGTAGGTTAACCTCCTGTATAATGGTGAAATAATTGTTATTAAATTATACAAGAATCATATACATTAATATGATATCATATATGATCTTTTAACATTGATTTGTTAATAATATCATAGTACTATCGTTGTTTCGGGTGTTAACTTACTCATTTTCTTTTATATGTTTTTTTACGTAATCCATGTTTGTAATGGATAGTTTGTATCTTAATAATATCCAGAATGATATCAAGTCCTTAGATACTATTATTAATCATCAAATGAGAATTATAATTGAATAGATATGATGGAGAATGAATCTCATCGTGTTCGTGGAGACGGTAGTCCGTACGTACGCACGAGCGAAAATATCATTCTTTTGATATTAAAATAATATATAAATGGATGGTATATCATATATAAAGAATCATTAATATGTTATATTTATTATTTACATGAGTTACACATCATTATTATACCCATCCAAATAATAATATATTGAATAACAATTACACCACGACGTGGTGACGATAAGCCGTACGTACACACGTATGGTGACATGTTATTCAAAGGGTGGATAGAATACTGAATATGGTTGTACCATATTTATAATAATATCACAGTATATATATGATACTGGAGTTATTATTTTATAATGGTAATAAAAAATAAAGAAGAAGTGGAAGAAGAAAGGAACTTGGAAATGGGTGGTGAAATCATTACCTCTTCTTCGGGTTCTTCCTTTTGATTTGATCAAAAGGGCTCCATAGGTTGGCTTTCTGATCACACTAAGGCCTCTAGGTTCTAGTGAGGGATTCGGGGAGAGTATGTGGTCAGAGTTTGGCCGAACAAAAAGGCTTTTAAGGTGTGAAGAAATGAGGAAGAGTGCCCTTTTATAAGAGGGGTGAGGGGCACCTTTGGAAAAGCTAGAAATATTAATTTATAATAAATTCATATTCGGTTTCTAATGGCTCCAAAGTGGATTATTTAACTGTTATGGTGGGTATGGGTCGAAAAATACTCAACCAATAGAATTTATACAGGTTTGGGTACTTTTATTAACCTTATCTTTAAGCATTAATTCCAAGTTAATTAGTTTCACTTTTACAATGTCTCTTTGTATTTTTATATTATATGGTTAATAAACTTACTATATACATCCAAGAGTCCCCCAAGTGGTCCATTAATGATACAAATATAATTATATAAGTCTCTTGTCCGAACCTTAGATTTTTAGGAATTTAAACACAATTAATAATATAATATTTGTTTTAAAAACTCTTTTATGTCAATTTTGACACTATTCAATAGTTGATTCTTGTGAAACTCATAAAAGAATGATTACTTAAAAAAAGGTTAATTAAATAAATCATAATATGTCATATTATCCTAGAAAATTATTTTAATTCATTAAAAGTCTCAAATTATATTTATTTGGGTAATTATAATATCAATTATTTTAAATTTTTTCTATTATGGTAATTACTACATCATCATTTTGTCATAAATAAATTAACTTCTGTTATCTCTAAAAATTATAAATAAAATATCATTATGTAGGAATTCTTTTTATCTTTCTAATGAATATTTATAGTCGAAAATCCAACATATATAACCCTATGTAAAAATTGGTTTTCTAAAAGATATATGCTTGTGTCATTTTTGTATTCATTTTAACTTAATTAAAATTAAGCGTCCCTATCAACTACAAGTGGATCCATGGGGTCCCGAAATCGACCCAACGATGCCTATGGTCGAACATGTATCAAACAATAAGGTTAGGACACGTTTTAGGGTAATTTAGTATTATTATAATATTATTTTTTAACCCTTATTTACCGGATTTACCCTTAACCATGGTAAATAAAATATTTACCGAAGTAATTATTCAAAATGTCTAAAAATAAAAGTTACCTATTTACAAAATTTTAACATCCTGATTCCAAATATGGAATCCATTTTTCCAAATTCAAAACACAGAAGTGGAAGAAATTAATTTAAAATTAATTCCCGTTGTTAAAACAAAAAACGTGTTTTTAAGAGATAATAACTATCAAAATATTGACACTTGTTTATGTCCGGTTTAATTGTAAAATTATCTCCAATGACCAAAATTGTATTAAATGGTAAAAATATATTCTATATATACTTTAAAACCACTCAAATTCATTATTTATCACTTTTAATTATTTTGATTATAAAAGTTGTTTTTAATTAAAATTTAGTAATTTTCACTATTCATCAAAATATTAAAGTTATCCGAAAAGTACCAAAATTTCACCTTAGGCTAAATTCGATATTCCGAATCCAAAAATGAAGTCCATTTTGAGAGATAAAATTTCAAAAATTTGGTATTACTATTCATAACGGCTAGTTTGATCGGTTGTGGTGTGTGTTAAAACTCGAAGTTGTGTACAACACACGCTACTGTATTATTCAAAGGAAAGCGTACCGTGGAAGCTTGGGATGTTTCATTTTAAATTTTTGATGTCCCCATTTAGTCAAAAAGTTTAAAATATTGTATTTAAAAACGGTTCACTATTAAAAGTTGATAAAAGTGCAATACTGAAAATGAATTTGTTCTTACATTATGTCTAAGAAACTCATAATATGGATTCTAAAATTATAAGGATTATATAAAGTTTAAAATTTAGTTAATACTATTCATAACCTCTTTTGAATGGATTGTTTGGTAAGTCATGGTGCGATTGAACTCAGTGTTTCGTGTAGTGCATGTTATTGAATTATTTTTAAGAAATAACACACTATGAAATCTTGGGGTGTTACAGATGCATCGAGGAGCTATATCGGGCTCCACCGGTCACTTATTAAGTCCAATGCATTCCTTATATGAACAAGTATAAACATAACATAAACATTTGTATTAAAACTAGTATATAAAATGTCAATACTTTCTCTATAAACCATGAATGGTATAAAAATAACACATCCATAGTCAAACATATCACAAAATATTCAATACAATATAGAAGTTTTGTATCATAATAAATAAACTTCAAATAATCTTAAAATCCATCAAAGGATGTTGACATAGATGAAATCAAAACTATTTGAGTGAAATATATCTTTTTGAAATCATTTAAAAGTCACACAATTATAAAAGAAAACATTTACTTTGAAAATATTTTTATAAGCTTTTAAGGGAAGCTTTGACGATTTTATAATGGCAGAAAATAGACGCACCCGCCTTATAAGTTAAAAAAGACATTCTTACATTAATTCTATTGAAAAGGTTAAAAAGGACCTTGTTTGGAAAATGAAAGAAAGATTCCTTTATGAAATTCTTATAGAAAGACAAAAAGGGTATAAATGAATTTATCCCATATTCTGTAAAATAGTAATAATGATTTGAAATAAATTTTTATGAAACATGGATGTGGATAATAAAGAGGTCCCAGTAGATAATTACGTATAAACAACCTCAGACAATGAAGAGATTGTGAAATAAACCCTTACCTTATACTTTTCCTTGGTTGATGGTAGGTTAAACTCCTGTATAATGGTGAAATAATTGTTATTATATTATACAAGAATCATATACATTAATATGATATCAAATATGATCTTTTAACATTGATTTGTTAATAATATCTTAGTATTATCATCGTTTTGGGTGTTGACGGATTCGTTTTCCTTTATATTATTTGTTATGTGAGACATATTTGTTATGGATGGGATTTATATTATTCATATCCATAATGATATCATTTCTCTAAAAATTATTTTTAATCATCAAATGAAATTTAGTCTTGAATGGATACGATGGGGAATGAATCTCATTGCGTTCGTGGAGACGGTAATCCGTACGTACACACGAGCGACAATATAATTCTTTTGATATTAAAATAATATATAATTGGATGGTATATAATATATACAGAATCATTATAATGTTATATTTATTATTTACATGAATTACACATCATTATTATACCCATCCAAATAATATTGTATTGAATAACAAATACACCACGACTTGAAGACGGTAGGCCGTACGTACACACGTATGGTGACATGTCATTCAAAGGATGGATAGAATACTGAACATGGTTATACCATATTTATAATAACATCACAATATATAAAATATACTGGAGTTTTTATTTTAGAATGTAAATAACAAATAAAGAAGAAGTTGAAGAAGAAAGGAACTTGAAAGAGGGTGGTGAAAACATTACCTCTTCTTCAGGTTCTTCCTTTTGATTTGGTCAAAAGGGATCCTTAGGATGGCTTTATGATCATAAAAAGGAATCTAATTTGAAGTGAGGTAATATTAGAGAATATTCCGGCTGGGGATGGCCGATCCAAAAGGCTTTGAAGGTGTGAATTAGAGAGAAGGGGGAGTGCCCTTTTATAAGAGTGGTGAGGGGAACCTTTGGAAAAGCTAGAAATATTATTTTATAATAAATTCATATTCTGTTTCTAATGGATACAAAGTGATTATTTAAAGTATAAGGTGGGGATGGGTTGAAATCCCATCAACCAATAGTTTTTAGATAGTTTTGGGTCACTATATTAAACTTATCATTTATATTTAACTCTTCGTAAAATAGTTTTACATTTACCATGTCTCTTTGTATTTTTATATTATATGGTTAATAAACATACGATATACATACAAGAGAACCACAAGTTATTAATTAATGATAAACCTATAATTATATAAGTCTCTTGGCCAAACCTTATATTTTTAGGAATTGAATATCAATTAATAATATAATATTTCTCTTAAAATATCTTTTATGTCAATTTTGAAACTATTTAATAATTGATTTTTTTTAAAGTCATAACAACATTATTAATTCGAAAGAAATTAATTTAAGTAATAATAACATGTCATATTAAAAAAATAAAATTCTTGGATGTCATGAAGACATTCAAATTATGTTTATTTTAACATTTATAATACCAATTATTTGATTCTTTCATTAATAATGAAAAATACATCATCATTATTGTGTCATAAATAAATTTAATTATACAATGTCTAAAAATTATAAATAAAATTCCATTATGTAGGAAATATTTCTAGATATATAATGAATATTTATAGTTGAAAATATAACATATATAACCCTATCTAAAAATTGTTTTTCTAAAAGATATATGATTTTTTAATTTTTGTATTTACTTTAACTTTATTAATATAAAGTGTCATTATCACTTACAAGTGGATACATGGGGTCCCAAAATCGACCCAAAGATTCCCATGGTCAGACATGTATCAACCAATAGGGTTAGGAAATGTTTTAAGGTAATTTAATATTAATATAATATTATTTTTCTACCCTTATTTACTGGACTTACCCTTTAACCATGACAACTAAAATATTTACCGAAATAATTATTCAAAATGTCTAAAAATAATAGTTACCTATTTACACAATTTGGTCATCCTGCTTCCAAATATGGAATCCATTTTTCTAAATTCAAAACACATAAGTGTAAGAAATTAATTTAAAATTAATTTCTGCTGTCAAAACAAAAAGTGTGTTTTTAAGAAACAATAACTATCAAAAGATTGACACTTGTTTATGTCCAGTTTAAATGTGAAATTATGTTCAATGACCAACATTGTATTAAATGGTAAAAATATATTCTAAATAAACTTTAATACCACTCAAATTCATAATTTATCACTATTAATTATTTCAAATAAAAAAGTTGTTTTTAATTAAAATTTAGTGATTTTCACTATTCATCAAAAATTGAATGTTTTCAGAAAAGTACCAAAAAATTAACCCTAAGATAATTTTGATATTCCGAATCCAGAAATGAATTCCATTTTAAAAGAGAAAATATATAAAATTTTAAAAAGTGGGTATTACTATTCATAATGGCTAGTTTGATTGGTTATGGTGTGTGTCAGAACTCGAAGTTGGGTAAAACACACGCTACTATATTATTCAAAAAGAAGCATACCGTGGAATCTTTGGGTTTTATAATATATTTTCGGTGAAAAGTTTATAGTCTTTACAGTTCAAAAAAGATTGACATATATGTTTTAATAGTGCGACATAAATCCTTAGCAGTGAAGATGGGTATAATATGTTTTGTCCTATGATTTTGAACTGGAATGCAAACCCAATAAGGGGAATACTTTGGATGATTCCTTGAGTAGGAAAACATTGACTCATTTGGTACATGATTTGAGTGCAGAGTAGAAGATGATGACTTTTTTGGTAGAAATTCATGTGGGGGTCCCTGAGAGTCAGGATAGAATGACTCTGGATTCTGTAGTAGTGGATTTATCACTATTGAGATGGATAAGGGACAAGTATTACGAGGATCCAGAGTGTTTATCCTTGGGAAATCATTAATGAAGGGGAGAAAAATTCAGACTGGATAATAGATGAGTTTGAGATCATCTATATGAAAAATTGGGTTGTTGTGCCTACGAGTATGCGAGAGGAACTCATGTGAGAATTTCATTCTTCAAGGTGGGTGTTACATCATGGGGTGAAAAAATGTTCCGAGACCTGTGATGATAGTTTAGGTGGCCATGCATAAGAAAAGAAAATCGTAGGGTTCGTAATAGGATGTTTCACTTGTCAGTAGGTGAAGGTGGAGCATCAATGACTTGGTGGCCTATTGCATCCATTACTTATTCTGAAATGGACATAGAATGACGTGACTATGGATTTTCTGTTTGGACTACCAATGAATCTTAGGAAGAAATATTATATTTTGGTCGTTGTGGATAGACTAACAAAGGTATCACATTTCTTTCCTATCAGGTAAACCTATATAGTGGAGTAGTTGGATGAACTGTATATACAAGAGATGGTTCTTTGTATGTGGTGCCACTGACTATAGTGTCAGATCATGATTCTCAATTTACTTCATGCCTCTAGAAGGGTTTACAGAAGTTTCATGGTACAAATATTCAATTAAGTACGACCTTACACCCACAGATAGATGGGCAGTCGAGGTTTGTCATTCTGGTGTTCGAGCAAATTCTGTGAGCATGTGTGTTTGACATTGGTGGTTCTTGGGAGAAGCACTTGGCTTTAGTGTAGTTCAACTATAATAATAGTTATCATGAAACTATACAGATGGACCGTAGGAGTCACTTTATGGAATACATTGTATATCACCACTATGTTGGTTAAAGATAGGTGATTCCGAGTTGTTGGGACTGAGTCTCGTTCATGAGACATCAAAGCAAGTACAACTGATTTGGTAAGGTATTTATATGGCTCAAAGTAGGAAAGTCATGTGATGATAGACAAAGACAATCCCTATAGTTTACAAATGGTGATCCTGTTTTCCATCGGGTTTCACCTAGATTGGGTCACTAAAGGATATATAGGTAGGTCATTCTAGCACCCAAGCTTGAAGGACCATTTTAGGTGCTAAAGAGAATTGGGCAGGTGGTGTACAAACTAGCACTTCAACATAAATTTTTAATTATGCATGATGTTTTCCATATGTCACAACTATTTCATATCACATAGACCATTCTCATGTGATTTATGTGAAAGAATTTGAACTCAATATAGATGTTTCTTTTGAGGAGCATATGATACCTATGTTGGGTTATAGTGAGAAAGTGCTGCAGGAAATCCAGTGTCATTAGTTAATGTTTTATAGAAACATGGAAATGTTCAAGAGGAAACATGGGAATAGTGATCAGACATGAGGGCTCAATGGACCAATCTTTTTTGCTCATAAAATTAGAAAATTTCGAGAGTATAACATGAGGATGAGCTTTTATAAGGTGGGGATATTCTATGATCCCAACCTTTATTGGAGTCATCTCGGGCTCATTTTCAGGTAATTTTTAATTTTTATGTATTATTGCTTAGGATTAGTGGCCTGTGGTTTGTTTGGGGGGATTTTTAAGGAACTTGGGAAGACAGGTAGTTTGCATGGTTTGCGCACGGTTTGGACAAATCATGCACATTATAACCATACAGACAGTAGTGGTTAGTAGGGTAGGCCCACAGTTTTCTTAACCATGCACCATAAAGCCATGTGGGTAGTAGAAGACTACATAATTTATAAGGACCCGCACTTATTTCATACATAATCTTGAATTTATTCAAGAAAACACTTCATTATACATTGATGATCTTTTCAAGTTTAGAGCTTTATAGAATTAAGACAAAACATTCATAACATTACACATTGTTACATAGTGGATACCATAAAATCAGTTTCCATTTTCCTCAGAATATAAAACATTAAAACACAAAACAAGACTCCTTGACAATTCTTCAACATTTAACATGTCTTCCTTCCTTGTATTACTCATCATTAACCTGTGAAAAATCATTTAAAAACTTGGGATGAGCACAAAAGCTCAGTAAGGTATGAAAAAGAAGGAAAAATCACATTAGTCCATGAATACACATGACATATGAAAACATTTTCAAAATACATGCTTTACACCCATAAAATCTTACTTTTTGTAACATGAGATTTACACCAGATCCACACAAACATAATTATAATCATAGAGGTATATTGGGGCATTACTTACATAATCTTGTAACCATCTTGGCTACCTTAAAATTTGTAACCCTCACGACTACCTTACTTTGTGTAACCATCGCAGTTACACTTGGAGTAACCATAAGGCCGACCTCCAACTTAATCATACCCAATGAATTGGAGGGAAATATAGGTCCCACCCTTCATCATAAACAATTCCCAATAACAATAACATAATCATACAACATAAACAATAGCATAAAAACATTGCCTTTGAATCTTATAAAACAGAATTTTAAAAAAGGATTTTAGAAGAAAAGTCCCTTATAAACATCATATACTTGAAGTGAGACTTAATTGAGTGGATGGAATATGTATATACTCTGTAAATACACATAATTAAACATAATATAAATAGAACCCATCACACAAACAATTTAAATAGCACATAAATTATAAAGTAGAAGGTTAACCCAAAGAATGGAAATCGGGTTAAGAATTCCCTTACCTTGGGATTGTCTTACTTAAAAATTGTATAAACCTCCTGTATAATGGTTAAAAGAGTGTTATTAGTATCTTACAGAAACATGTTCATGTTTATAACATCTTATATGGTCATTTCATAACCTCATTTCACCCCTTATTTGTTAGTATTTTGTTCCTTGCATTATTTTGGGTGAGTTCTTTTGTGATTTTCACGACCGGTTCATGATGAATCGTTCTTGTTGATTGGAAGTGAAAATCCAGAATTGGAATGGAGTAGTATTTACATAATTCCAGTACCATAAATTATACCATTTATCACTTTGGTGCTTTATATGATGATGATTTATAAGTTAAAACATTAATTATGTTCGTTTAGATAATTTAAGTGGTTCTTTGATAATTACAATTTCATTTAGTCTTATAAGTTTGAATCATGAGTAAAAAAGAATTCCAGAACCTTATATGATTCATAAAACATATATTATAACCTGGTTCAACCATATAAATGGTTTCATGACCAGACATGAAATAATTAATGGAAATTGAAAATACATCGTCCACGATATCGGTAATTCGACACAAATGGACAATGTTTTTTGATTCTTTAAATAAGTGAGAGAGGAGAGGAATAATGATTTGTAATTTTCCATAAACATGAAAAAATCCAGAATATACATGATTCTGGAGATTTCATGCCTCTTGGATAAGATGGGGTGAAGAAAGAAGTGGAAGGAATCATGAAATAAAGAAAACATGAGAAATTTCTTACAAAAACATTCGGCAGCCTAACGGTGCCTCTTAAAATTTCATAAAAACAAGATTGATGAGAGGAATGGAATATCTCATCAATAATACAAAATTTGGATAGTAAGGGGAAATATTTAATGAAATATCCCAACAAAAGACAAAGGTAAAAGAAGAGAATAACATAAAATGGAAGGAATGAATGAAAATGAAAGAGGATGTTTACCTCTTGATCTCTTCTCCTTGAGATCCTTCTTATGGGATTTGATTTTGGTCTTTTGGTGAGACCAGCAGCTCTAGGTCGTGGGGAAGAAGATTGAGGAGGGAATTTGGCAGAAATTAGACAATGATCAAGGCTTGAGAGGTGTGGGAGGAAGAGGGGAGTGAGGGTGGTATTTATAGTGGAGGAGGGGAGGTATTTTAGATTATTTTAATCATTATTATAATATTTTTATCAAGACTATGAATAATATCAAATCAAGTGGCCTTAATTAGTGAAAATATCAAGTGAGTTCGAAGCAATTGGCCTTGCATCACTTATGATGTCATAAATAGTGCATTTTTACTGATAAATTGATTATACGGTATTTTACCGTATTTCACTATTCACCGAAAATTCAAGAGTTTCAGAAAAATACCAAAAATTTACCCCAACCATTTTTCGATGTGTAGAATTCAAAAATGAACTCCATTTTTCAAAAATAATTTTCTAAATATTATTAATTTAATTTTTAAATAACGTCACAGTTAATTTGAAAAATAACAATATTGAAGTGCAATTAGTTTTATGTGACATTGGAAAATTAAATAAGATCCCATTATCCTATTGCCATGGGAAAATAAAATAATAATAATATTTACTATTCATGGGGTCATATTACTATTCATATTACTATTCATTAGGGCATGTTACTATTCACCAAAAAAACAAGTTTGTTTCATCAGACTCTAAATAACATACTGAACACAATTGTAGATGACAATTTCTTGAAATTCAAATCATAGAAGAAATAAATTAATGTTTAAAGGATACTTATAAATATATACCTTAAACAAAATTCCAAGCATTTCAATTTATTTTTATAAAACCTTGGGATGTTACATTATCCCCACCTTCTTGAAATTGCGTCCTCGCAATTTTATTTACTTATTAAACAACTAAGGGTACCTTGATCAAGGTGTCCACTCGGTTTCATCGTCATCTTGTTCACGTAGGTAGAAGTCCCATTCATTACAACAATGATTTAGAGATCCTTCAAAATCATTTGCTTCCTCCATCCAAATACACCTCGTACAACATGGGTCATATGGGTGTTCACAGAAAAACAGTTTTGGAAAATAATCATGTATGACATATAATTCCAAAACATCTGATAAAACATGATTTCTATAAAATAGTCGGACCGAAATTGAGTTGAAACTTTCTATTATTGGTCCTTTTAAAATACCATAAGTATGTGATGTGAGACTATAGTTTAAAAGAAAATATAAATAGGTTGCACAAGGGTCTCCTTCCGCAGCACCATTTTTAAAATCATAATATGCTTCAAATTCTTGTGATAAGGTAAAATATTTGAAAATACCTTGATAATATTTACCTTTCTTGAAATTATGTGAATATTGTGAAAATAGTATTTGTCTAAAAACAACCCATGATCCACGATGATAACGAGGTATAGAGGAGGTGTTTGATATCTCAAAAAACTGCTTGCAAGTGAGTTGTATGCTAGAAAAAGTTTCACAATCATCCGAAGATGACTTTGCAATAATTATTTCAAGCATGTCATCAGGAAGAGATAGGAATGTCGTTTGAGATCCTTCTCCTTCCATTCGTAACCGACTTTACTTGACCTAAAAAAAAAGTTATAAAACAAGGATTTAACTGAAATAATAGATATAGGGACTAATCACATGTCTCACAGGAACTCCTAATCCCTAAAGTTGTCTAAACCGACCTTTGATACCAACTATAAAGACCCGCACTTATTTCATACATAATCTTGAATTTATTCAAGAAAAAACTTCATTATACATTGAGGATCTTTTCAAGTTTAGAGCTTTAGAGAATTAAGACAAAACATTCATAACATTACACATTGTTACATAGTGGATACCATAAAATCAGTTTCCATTTTCCTCAGAATATAAAACATTAAAACACAAAACAAGACTCCTTGACAATTATTCAACATTTAACATGTCTTCCTTCCTTGTATTACTCATCATTAACCTGTGAAAAATCATTTAAAAACTTGGGATGAGCACAAAAGCTCAGTAAGGTATGAAAAAGAAGGAAAAATCACATTAGTCCATGAATACGCATGACATATGAAAACATTTTCAAAATACATGCTTTACACCCATAAAATCTTACTTTGTGTAACATGAGATTTAAACAAGATCCACACAAACATAATTATAATCATAGAGGTATATTGGGGCATTACTTACATAATCTTGTAACTATCTTGGCTACCTTAAAATTTGTAACCCTCACAGCTACCTTAATTTGTGTAACCATCGCAGTTACACTTGGAGTAACCATAAGGCCGACCTCCAACTTAATCATACCCAATGCATTGGAGGGAAATATAGGTCCCACCCTTCATCATAAACAATTCCCAATAACAAAAACATAATCATACAACATAAACAATAGCATAAAAACATTGCCTTTGAATCTTATAAAACAGAATTTTAAAAAAGGATTTTAGAAGAAAAGTCCCTTATAAACATCATATACTTGAAGTGAGACTTAATTTAGTGGATGGAATATGTATATACTCTGTAAATACACATAATTAAACATAATATAAACAGAACCCATAATACAAACAATTTAAATAGCACATAAATTATAAAGTAGAAGGTTAACCCAAAGAATGGAAATCGGGTTAAGAATTCCCTTACCTTGGGCTTGTCTTACTTCAAAATTGTTTAAACCTCCTGTATAATGGTTAAAAGAGTGTTATTAGTATTTTAAAGAAACATGTTCATGTTTATAACATCTTATATGGTCATTTCATATCATCATTTCACCCCTTATTTGTTAGTATTTTGTTCCTTGCATTATTTTGGGTGAGTTCTTTTGTGATTTTCACGACCGGTTCATGATGAATCGTTCTTGTTGATTGGAAGCGAAACTCCAGAATTGGAATGGAGTAGTATTTACATAATTCCAGTACCATAAATTATACCATTTATCACTTTGTTTCTTTATATGATGATGATTTATAAGTTAAAACATTAATTATGTTCGTTTAGATAATTTAAGTAGTTCTTTGATAATTACAATTTCATTTAGTCTTATAAGTTTGAATCATGAGTAAAAAATAATTCCAAAACCTTATATGATTCATAAAACATATATTATAACCTGTTTCAACCATATAAATGGTTTCATGACCAGACTTGAAATAATTAATGGAAATTGAAAATACATCGTCCACGATATCGGTAATTCGACACAAATGAACAATGTTTTTTGATTCTTTAAATAAGTGAGAGAGGAGAGGAATAATGATTTGTAATTTTCCATAAACATGAAAAAATCCATAATATACATGATTCTGGAGATTTCATGCCTCTTGGATAAGAGGGGGTGAAGAAAGAAGTGGAAGGAATCATGAAATAAAGAAAACATGAGAAATTTATTACAAAAAAATTCGGCAGCCTAACGGCGCCTCTTAAAATTTCATAAAAACAAGATTGATGAGAGGAATGGAATATCTCATCAATCATACAAAATTTGGACAGTAAGGGGAAATATTTAATGAAATATCCCAACAAAAGGCAAAGGGAAAGGAAGATAATAACATAAAATGGAAGGAAAGAATGAAAATGAAAGAGGATGTTTACCTCTTGATCTCTTCTCCTTGAGATCCTTCTTAAGGGATTTTATTTTGGTCTTTTGGTGAGACCAGCAGCTCTAGGACGTGGGGAAGAATATTGAGGAGGGAATTTGGCAGAAATTAGACAATGCTCAAGGCTTGAGAGGTGTGGGAGGAAGAGGGGAGTGAGGGTGGTATTTATAGTGGAGGAGGGGAGGTATTTTAGATTATTTTAATCATTATTATAATATTTTTATCAAGACTATGAATAATCTCAAATCAAGTGGCCTTAATTAGTGAAAATATCAAGTGAGTTCAAAGAGAGTGGCCTTGAATCACTTATGATTTCATAAATAGTGCATTTTTACTGATAAATTGATTATACGGTATTTTACCGTATTTCACTATTCACCGAAAATTCAAGAGTTTCAGAAAAATACCAAAAATTTACCCCAACCATTTTTCGATGTGTAGAATTCAAAAATGAACTCCATTTTTCAAAAATAATTTTCTAAATATTATTACTTTAATTTTTAAATAAGGTCACAGTTAATTCGAAAAATAACAATATTGAAGTGCAATTAGTTTTATGTGACATTGGAAAATTAATTAGGATCCCATTATCCTATTTCCATGGTAAAATAAAATAATAATATTATTTACTATTCATGGGGTCATATTAATATTCATATTACTATTCATTAGGGCATGTTACTATTTACCAAAAAAACAAGTTTGTTTCATCAGACTCTAAATAACACACTGAACACAATTGTAGATGACAGTTTCTTGAAATTCAAATCATAGAAGAAATAAATTAATGTTTAATGGATACTTATAAATATATACCTTAAACAAAATTCCAAGCATTTTCAATTTATTTTTAGAAAACCTTGGGATGTTACATAATTGGCGCACATTTTGGCCTAACCGTGTGGCCTCTTATGTGAAACCGTGCATGCAGAGCAATTTAATACTAAGGTTGGTTTTAAAACCAACCGACCCCCCTGAAACCACACTATTTCAACATAGGCTCGGGCTTGATAATTTATGGGTCTTCCCAAATCCTTCTTGAGGTATTCCAAGGTGATCTGAACACCATTCTTCAAGATCTAAAGCCTAGATTATAGATGCACTCTCTTCCCTGTAAGACGATTTCATCCCATTGCTTCTCCCATTATTTCCTATATTTTTTCTAATATTTTCACAGAATATCTCCTTCATTATCATAGATCTTAACCTAAGGGTTAAGATCAAGATCCAGGATTGTATATCTACCTATAGTGTTTTAGGATCATGATGGCATTGAGCCTAATTTTGGTTTAGGGATTTAGATCTAAATCTTGATTGATGATGTTTTGCTGCTTAGATTTTAGGAATTTCAGTTCAGATAATGTTTTTCCAATAAACGAGGTATGTTTTCTAAATCAAACTCCCATAGTTTTTATTTTGATATTTTTATGTGAGTTTATAATTTTCTATATTTCCTTGACATTTTATTTCCTAAATTGGAGTAACTATGAAAGAGGATTTCACTTGAGTTTTCTTTTGTGATTAATTGATAACTAAATACTAGAAATTATGATGGGGGGTTTCCCAAATTGAGATTTGGAATATTTTTTGTTGGTTGAGATATTGTAATTGAGATATTGAATTAATGGTGTGAGGATAATTAATTGGGAGAAATTAATTATGAAATGATGTTTTTCTATGGATGATAATTAATTAGGAATATTAATTATGTTCCATGATGTTGACCAAAGATAATTAATTGGGAGAGTTAATTATGTGCCATGATATTGACCAATTACAATTAATTGGAAGAATTAATTATGACCTATGATGTTGATTAAATATAATTAATTGCGAGAATTAATTATGATAAGTTGAGATATGATATGGATAATTAATTTAAAAGAATTAATTTTGGGAAGATAATTGTGTTGATAGAACAATAATTTAATGAATTAATCATTGGATTATATTCTTAGTTAATTGTTGAGATAACTAATGGCCTTTGAAATTTTTAACTAATCATTGGATAAGAAATGGAATGGTGTGTAAAATTCATGTGAATTAATGAATTATTAAATGAATGTGATTTTCATGGTGCTAGAAATGGCGTTCTAGAACAATTAGAAGTTGGGACATAGACATGGAATTTCTCCCCAATATATATCCATTCATGAGATTATGGGGTGCTAGGAATGAAGACCTACATTAAATGAGAAAATGGGTGCTAAGAATTATGACCAAACTCTACGAGATTGTGGTTCTAGGCATGATGACCTACACCAATTGATGATTATACTAAATGTTCATTCAACTGAGATTTGGGGTTCTAGGCTTGATGAGCTACACCAAATTATTAATGACAATGAATGATGATTCCAATGGGTTACATGATTTGAAACTGGACCTAATGTGATTATTAAAGATTAAATGAAATTGTGGAAACTGTTTAAATTATGCATTGTATTTATTTCTTTATAAAACTACATGCATGATATTTTGACTGGACTCATTTTAGACAATGTTGGAGGTGGACTATGGAGGTGTAATCACACCCTATTCAGGCTGCTTTTGGCACCTAAGTATATTTCTTTTGTTAATGGATAGGATAAGGGAAATCCCTTGGGATAGGTTGTAGTTAGGGATTGGAGCACGAAAGAGGGAACCAGATGTTGTTCAGGACCCACCTGGGAGTCGTTGTGTCATTACATTTAGGTGCATTGCAAACACTTGAACTTTTCATTGTCATTACATTTTTTACCTTTTTGGTGAGTATTTTATCATTATGGTTTGGTTATCATATGGCATGGATTTATTCGGGTTATTTATATGCTTCCATACTTGGTTATTGTTATTTTTTCTGTAGGTTTTTTATTCTGATAAAAGAGGGTGTTGTCTCCCGAAGATTGACTTACCAGACCCTCACTGCTAGTCGACACCCTCTAGCATATGAGGAGGCGTTCATGAGGACATATGTACAACAGGAAAAGGGCACCATTCTGTGGCTCTCAGGTTGGGGCGTTACAAAACTATAATCTCACTAATAAAGTTATAATTAGCATTTATAATTAATCTTTTGACAATGGAAAATTTATAAAAATAGAAGTGTTGATGGCCTAAACAAGTAGATTCATTCCATTTGAAGCGCATTAATTGGATAATTGGAGGGAGTTATCAGTACAGGGCTTCGCTCTTTACCCATCCATGGTCGAGCCTCAGTAAGTGAATCCTAAACAAAATTTCATATGGAAGTAGTTCTTGTTAGTAGACATTACAACTTAGTCGATGTTAAGTGATCCTCCACAAGAATTTACCACCATTTCACACCCAAATAATGGGGCATATGCTGGTTTAATAAGGGATTATTTTTTGAGGCCCTATTAACTCAAATTTTAATGAAATTTCATATATAAAATTTTTTTCCTAATTTTTTTTTGAAGAATATTTTTTTCTTAATCAAAATAGAGATTGAATTTGAAAAATTAAATTTTCCATCTGAAATTGTACTTTACATAAAATAAATAATTAATATAATAAAATAAGATATTATGAATAATTTTTATTTTAATGAAATAGTTTTATTGAGGAACTTTCATTTAAATTTAAATTAAAAGATGATTTTATTTTTTTCAAATGTCTGAAATTTTCATATATATTTTCTATCTACTATTATTTTTAATAACTAATGATTTATTTATTTTAAAGGAAAATTTATAATACATTGATAATTTCTATGATAAAATAGACAAAAATTTCTGAATTCATCAGATCTAAATTTGGTTAGAGATAATTTATGATAACTTTTTAAAAATATTTTCTATTTTGGTGATTAGTAAAAATATAGTTTTGAGTTTTCAGAATGATTAATGAAATCATAATGATTTATTATGTAATATAAAAAAAGGAAGAATATTTAGGGTTATAATAACATAATAGGTGTCCCCAGTGACCAATACGAAGGGAAAATACCATGTGAAAGCCAATGGTTTTGCAAATACCAATATCGAGGTGTCCAATGAAAATCAAGAAAAGAATCCCTCTTTTTTTATATAAATACACACCCATTTCTCCATGTACATTAAATTATAATTCATAATTAACAAAGATATTCTATTTTTACCTCCCAATGAGTCCTCCTTTGTTTTTCTCAATCCCCCAATGTCCCAATCATTAAGTTTTAGGAGTTATTCTTTATGGTATGGGAAATATCCACTTCTCTCATCCTTTCAAGTTACCCTTTTATGTGGGGTGTCATTCAAATTTACATACTATATTAGTATATAAAATTTTATTATATAAACTTACAATATTGATATTATTTTATTAATGTGAGAATATTATCCCCTATCTTTTTAATGTTTTCTACAAACTGTTTTAATACTTGTTACACTGTCAGATTTGCTTCTCAAAATTTCACTCTATTTCTTAATTAATTACTTTAATTTTCATTATGTGAATTCCCAATACTCTTCATTCTCCATGGTTATTCACCAATATGTGAAAATTATTTATTTCAATTTGGAATAGTTATACATAAAACCTTTATTCATTTTATGTGGGTTATAAATTACATAATGATCACGTTTTTAAATAATTTTTAAAACACCATGATTTTGATTTGGAAACTATTTATTTTATTCTCTAAAGTTTATTTATGAGATGTTTGATTATTATATATGTTTCCAACATGATGATTAATACATATTATAGAATCTCTTCAATAGAACTCTAATGCATTGTATACATAATTTAATCTCTAGCGATGACATGTTTTACGATACCTTGGTGAATAACCTTTGTAATGTTTATGACACTTCAAGGAAAACACATGCTGATATTCTTTTGAATGTATAAATTAAATGTTTTAACCACATTTCCTTGTTATTATTCATGTTAGTTTATTTTTTATACTCCATGTGTTTTCTTTTTTTCATTCCATAATGATATACTTCATGTTCTTATTGAATTTCCTCAAGATCACATGTAAATTGTTTCCCTTTATTTTCCTCACTAGGACTTATGCTCACCCTTTTGTTTGATGTATGTCCCCATGTTAAGTGATGTGGTAATTGGAATTTAGATAAAACTATAAGGAATTAATTCATGTGGATTTAAATAATGTTTTTTTGGTTTTCATGTATTAATTACCTTGTTTCCAAGAAACATAACTTTAAAAGATCCTTTATTTTTTACAATGTAATGAATGTAATATAATTAAAAGGAGAGATCCCATATCTATCATCTATGGATGATGAGATTCACCTTGAAGTGGCTGAGGATTTAAAGTTCCACAATTATAATACAGACTGTTTGTGTGTGGAGACCTCAGGTGAGTGGTCTCATTCTCTTGATGGGGTTTTGAACATCTAAGGTAAGATGATTTTAATGATAGGCTAAAGGAATAACACTTTGGATAATAGAAAAAATCATTTTAATATAAATAAAAGATATTTCAAGATATATTAGGTTATGATAAATCATTACTGGTGGTCATTAATGAGGTGATCAATTGTGGATATTTTCTCATGATGCATTACATGATAAAGAATTAAGGTGGGACAATAGAGGTTTATTGGTTTCTGGTAGCAATTACCCATTATAATATGGAAGTGATATTATAAGGAATTAAATCTTTTATTCAAAAACCCCAAACACCCAATGATAGGAATTCTATATGAGTGATTATTGATCAACTCCAGAATTCATCAGATTTATTACTTAATAAGGAGTCTAGAAATGTTCGGGATCTTGGGAACCTATATGTGCAAGACATCTAAAGACTCCATGATGATCCATATATTATAATTTGGAATAGGAACCTTTTATTAATTATTGATTTTAGAGTATAATATATTAATTTATTGATTCATAATTGAACTTTATTTTGTCTAATCATCCCAAGGAAGATGGCCAGTCTTAGCAAGCCATCTAGATTCTTGAATACCTGCATAAGGAATGTGTGCTTGACATCGACAGATATTAGGAGAAAAAATTTCCATTACTATATATTTCCCATACTACTAGTTATCATGATTTTATTAGGATATAATTATTTTAGGAATTGTGTGGGTGGTTGTGTAGATTGTCATTTTATTGGGAAGAGTTTGGAAAATTGTCCTTGGTTGGACTGAGAATCATTCAGGAGATAATTGATATTGCATAATTAATCAAAAGAGGCTATTGATAGCTCAAAGTTGATAAAATTTTTATTTTGATCAGAACATTCATTATCCATACTTAGGGGTTTTAAATATAGTTTTCTATATTGTTTCACCTCGGTTGGGACCTTGATATTTACGGAATAAGGTTAACTTATCACCTTATTTTGTCAAAACAATTGTGATTGTAGAGTAATTCAACCAGTTTTCTTATCAAATTGACTTACCTAGTCCTTGTACTTATATCCATTATGTATTAAATGTTTTCAAACTAATGAAATATTAGTCAGATCTATCTATTATGGTAGACTGGTAGGTTATTAATATTGAACGAGAAACCTCAATGGCTAAAAGGATTGTTTATATAGTGATATGACATGATAAGTTGATGCAAGGAAATATAATCCTATTATTTTTAGTGAGATATATGTTTTTTATGGATATCCATGAGACATGGGAGAACAAGGCATCGATTAAAAAACTATGACCTTATTTATTTTTAGAGTTATGGTCCTGATACTTTCTATGATGTGCCTATATAGGTTCCAATGAATTTTTTTTAGTTTCATAATGGGTTTTCAAACCATTTTACTATCCCCAAAAAATCTGGAAACTTGTTTCCCATGGGAAATTGCTACAAGATAGTTACCACATGTAACATCCCAAGGTTTTGAAAATAAATATAGAATTTTATAATCTAACCAATAAACACAACGTTGTCTCTTCTATGTTTTGAATTTCAAGAAATGGACATCTAGAGTTGTGTTCAGTAAGTTATTTGGAGTCTGATAGAACAAACCTGATTTTTGGTGATTAGTAACATACCCTTATGAATAGTAATATGAATAGTAATTTGAATAGTAATATGACCCTTTAATAGTAAATAATGATATTATTTTATTTTCTTAAGGAAATATGATAATGGGATCTTAATTAATTTTTCAATGTCACATAAAACTAACTGCACTTCAAGATTGTTATTTTTCGAATTAACGATGACCATATTTAAAAATTAAATTAATAATATTTAGAAAATAATTTTTGAAAAATGGATTTCACTTTTGAATTCTACACGTTGAAAAAATCTAGGGTTGAATTTTTGGGATTTTTCTGAAATTCATGAGTTTTTTATGAATAGTAAAATATGGTAAAATACCGTATATTCAATTTATCAGTTAAGAATACTATTCATTACATCACAAGTGATTCAAAGAAACTTGGTTCTAACTCACATGAACTTATTACTATTAGGGGTCACATGAAACAACATTATTGGTTGACTTGAGGGATATAATAAAATAATCAATTAAATATTCAAAATTTACCCCTCTCCTCCACTATACAAACCCCTCACCACTCTATCTTCTCTTCACTACTCTCAGCCTTTAATCTCCTCAATTTTCTGCCCAATTACTTATCCTTAGTCTCTCCCCACGTCCAAGAAGCTTCTGGTATTTCCAAAATTTCAAAACCCCTTCCCATATGGAGTTTCTCAAGGAGGTTATTTCAAGATGTAAAACACCCTTCTTTCTAATTTGGTTTTATTTCAATTTATCGAATTTTGTTATCCTCTCCACAACTCCTCTATACAAATGACCATGAAAGCTCTAGTAACATATATACACTGTATTTCTATCATTTCAATGGAAGAACCATCATAAATATTTTTATTCCCTCCTTTTTATTTTTATAAACGAAATCGACGTCCATGAGGTTCCGATTTATAACCATTCTGGACGACGAAGTTTTGTTCTTCAATTTATTCTTCCTTACTGGTCATGAAACCATAGTCATGGTTGAACCAGACTATAATATATTTTTTATAACCTAATTAATATTCAAGAACCAGAATATGTACATATAATTAAGTTATATGACCAAACTTGTTCATAATATTCCAAATACCGCCGAATAATCGAAGTTTTAGTCATCTAATGATTCATCCTCATTCCATATTACCAAATTATATAAATGAACATTATCAATTATTTATGTTCATAAATAATATATAATTCCAATCTTGTAGATTTATAACCATTTCACATGAACTTCATTACTTAAAAACAATTGAACCGAATATGAAAATAAAGGAAACGAACACTCCAGAACGACGAAATTCAATACAATAACGTATCAATAAAGACATAAATGAACTAACCAGAATTATGGATAACTAAATACATGTCTAATAGGTTCTGAAATAAGTTATTAATAATTGTAATTTCATATTCCAATAACTTAAGTACAAGAGCGGAACACATTTGGAGTTAAGGTAAGGGTTTTTCCACCCGAACCTCAATTTTCATTTGGGATACATTCATTGTCTAAATACCTCAATGAAATTATTATTTATTGTTATGTACTCCTCATATATTCTGTGTGAGTATCATATATTTTTTTACAAACCATAATCCTTCCTTATTTTATGGATAGTTACACGTTTTAAAAGGAACATTCAAAATTGTTTCAAAAATATGATCCCGATTTAAGGGAATTTCTCAAATTCTTACCTATTTTAAAGGGCACTGTATAATTTGTTTTTGGAAACCATTATCTTTATAAAACCAATCATTTTTTTATGAAAATACTATCTTACTTTACTTCTGGTTTTATACAATTATTTTTCCAGAAGAACTCTTCTTTTCAAAATTAAAGAGCATTTATCTCCAGAATTGCTTAATGATTTTATAAGAGTGTTTTCATCTCATTCAACACTCTTGTTGATTCCGTTGTATTATTGGGTTTAATCATTTATGAAGTCATCTACCATATTTGATTTAATGGTTTATGACTAACTCTATTGTGGTTTATCTATCCTAAAACCATTAACCATATTATTCGGAATGTTTAGTGTTTTATGTTTAATGATTAGGGAAACATAGTTACATATCATATGATAGTTTCAATATGAATGTATATGTTTTTTATGTTTATCCCCGCTCATATGAGGAATGAATTGGACCTATTATGTGATGGGTGGGGCCCTCTATAGCCCCTGATTCATCGGTAGGTCTCATGAGACAAATAGAAGTGGAATTGGACGAGGCCTTTCCCAATGTGATATGGATTTTGGCTGAGGCCTTAAACACTAGATGTATTGGACGAGGCCATGAAAAAATGACTCAGAATTTCGGGAATATGAACTTCCCTCATAATGAAGATTGTAATTGAAAGTTCATGTGGATATTCGACTATTATAATACCCTTGATTATGTTTATTATGTTAATATTTACTCAGCTCATATTACCACCATAATGTGTTCATGTTTATTATTAAAGGAAGTTGTTTTCAATAATTCACCATGTCTAATGTTTATTTTATCATCCGCTGTATTTCTTACTCATATTGAGTATTTGAGATCACCATTTCTTATGTTTCATTTTTCTTAGGATTTGAATAAGTAAATTATGAATGACATGAAAGCATAATCTAGGTGACATGATGTTGCTAGTGGAATAAATTAGTGTTGTTTTCCCTTCATGTTGTAATGATCAACTTATGTATGTATCTTGTTTCCAATAATACTAAACTACTCAGTCCTTTGGGATTAATATTCCTTGTATGTATGCCAACTTAATCAAATAAGGCATCAGCTCTAGGAAACTGGGGTTGTGTCCTTACACCACAAGGTTTGACTAACCATACAGACTAATCGTGAACCCAAATAAAAAATTCATAAAGTTGATATTTACAGTGATTCCCGTGTTTTTTAACCTCTAATCCACTTTTAATACCTGATTATATGGAACTAGACCCACCATAATTATCTAGTTGTATAATCCTTCAATTCATGGGTGATCCTTTGTCGTTTTGGGTGGATTTGGTCAATACATCTTTGGGTTTTCTCTTTTTTTCTCCCCTTCTTTATAGATATCCCATTAAAATCACCTCCCAATGAATCAAAGGAATCATAATTTTATAGGATTCCAAAATCTAGTGGGTTTTATTTGTAATTTATGGTTTCTATATTGGATCTAGTTGTTTGTAGTCCTTTTCTGTTTTCCCCATCACTAGATTTATGTGTGAAAACATTTCTTCATTATTAAGGTAGGTGGTTCTATATTATGCTTTATCCCTCGAAGATCCTCTGTTTCTTCGAATTATTCCCTTTGGTTTTCATTATAAAAGTAAATATTTATATTGTATTGATCATTAGAAGTGACAGAAATGGTTTTCAAAATTGTATTGATTTCAAAACAAGATTTAAGCACATTATTTGTTTGACAAAATTCCTCAAAGATGGTTCTAAAATATAAATGGGTTTTTAAGAATATAAGTGGATTTTTATCTCTAATTTTTTTTTATAAAACGTGGTAATAAAAATGAAATTTATTTTTCCTTGGAAAATGTTTTATAATATAAGATTTTTTTTATTTAATTTAATGATGATATATATAAAATGGGAAGACCTCGTTTTATGGGGAAAACCAAGCATGGATGAGACCTAGTGGAGTAAGGTATCACTAGGTTAGTTGCACGTGATTCCATGATTTCTAATTTAAATGTTTTTATGGGAATGTGGTTCATAGACTGTTGGATTCATTTATTTTTGATAGTTTTACTTTGCGTGACATAGTGGATAAGTTGTGTACACTGCCTAATCATGGATTTCATTTGTTTGTTTTGGGATATTTTTTGTGTATTTTTTATGTGATTGTATTGACATTTGACATGGGTATTTTTCAAGAAACATTTTTATTAATTTTCATAGTCTTCATAAATTGTAGTTATGTATTATAACTTTTTCTTGAGAATATGGAATATTTTTTAAATAAAAAAAGGATGATTTATAATAGAATATTATTTTCATATGTTTTTCAGAAATATTTTATAAAAACAACTAATTTATTATTGTGGGAAGGCATTATATATATTCATAGTGGTATCTTATTTAGTTTTAGTGACCACACCATAATTTTTCCTTTGGATTATAGTTGCCTTCATATTATAGTATACAAGTTACGGTAAGTGCGTTATGTAGTGGAAAACACTCCTGGATGTTTTTCCATTATTTTGGGTTAAGATCATGATGTCATAATATCATGAGGAGATGGGCCCATGTGTTTTTTTAGGTTCTATTATGTTGGTGTTTTTTAATTTTTATATTTACCCTATCATCCATTCATTATTTGTAACATTTATCATTAATTGTTTTGACATATGATATATTCTATATAGTTTTTTATGAAAATATATATGTTTCCATTTATCATATGTCTATTTGAGGGTGAAACCATACAATTTTTTCTTTACATGATACCCTAGTGCTTGTTTCCATCCTATAATGATCTGAAGCTTGCTTCATGCTTTATAGTAGGCTAATTGAAGGGATATTATAGCTTGGCAAGGGTTGGTTAGTTACATCCCACATGGCCAAATCTAGTGAATTCTTATAAAAAAATAATTTTTTAAATTTAAAGGTAGCCATGTTTAGGATCCAAAATATGAAATCATTGTCCGATCTATTTGGGAAAAAATTTTGGGTGATGTTTCCACCTTGAACCATGAAAAATTATACAATCTCAATTATTTTTTTAAATGGTTATCAGAAGTCAACTTTTTTGGAATAATTTTTCTTCTTCATGGAATTAATTTTTTATAACTAATGAACATTTTATAAGTAATCCATGATAAAAAAATTTAAAAAATTACATTTTTCTAAGATAAGAAATCCATAGTGTTTCTTAAAAATCACACCATTTTCATAACTATTTATATAAACCATAATTTTTTTATAATACATGATATTTTTTGAAATATTTTAATTATCTATGACATAGTTTAATCACCATTGTTGTGGTTCTTGAGAAACACAAAACTATTATACTTTTCTCAGATCTTAATCATATCAATTTTTCAAGATCATTTCCTTTTGTACCAATAAATGTTATTATGGGATGTATTTATCACATAATTCAATAGAATGAAATATAAAACCCATGGAAGATATAAACTGGTGGATGAATAAATAAGATAATATGAATAACTAAAAAAACAAATACCTCTTTTCCCACATTAAGACTATTTCAATAGTTTGTTTGATCGGGATACCATAGTATAAACTAATGGTTTCCAACATATAGAAGTATTTATAAACCAAATTAATCACTAAACCCTTTATTAGTACCCATTTATATTCAATGGTGTACTAAAACTGCAACATTGAATTAAAATCAGGTGATAAATATGAGTGAAAAATTTAATTTTTTGGGTAATAAAATGTGTATAATAATGATATAAAAAATATATTATAATGGAATCCTTCATTGAATGTAATGTGATTTTACAACAGAATATTTCATACATAATGAAATGACCAAATTTTGTATTTTCGACACTTTGACTCTTTTAAATAATATCAACATTAATTAAGTGACTTATTAAGATTCATTTTATCATTAACATAATCTAAAAATAATTATATGAGGTTTTATTGGGTGAATTAATCATTATAATCACATTAAGGGGGTTGTCTAAATGATATAACATATCATTAAATAAGAGCACTATGAGGTGTAATCAAGAACAATAACCCAACTTAAACCATGATGTGGTGACTCTTAGAACATCATATGTTAGTATATAGTCTATATTTAGAAAAATAAAAACTATTATTTCATCAAATTAGTTAGAATCGTGAAAAGGGTAAAGGGAAAAGTAAAATTAAATTAATGGAGTGACCCACTATTAATAGGTTCAAAAATAAAAGAAATATAATAAAATGGATAAGTATCTTATCTTTAATAATATAGAATCAAAATCAACTAAACAAATTCCATAACCAACCACATATTCCACACACAACAATCCATGATAAACTACATCACTCTTTTTGTATGGTTCTTAATTTGCTAGATCAATAACTCATTACTTAATAAAACCAATACCAATTTAAAACCTAACTATGTGGATACCCGTTATAAAATTCTTGAAAACATTACCTTTGAATCTAATCAAAGGGTCCCAAAAAATGTACATAAAATATAACATTTTTATTGAATAATAAGATTAAATTATAAATAAAATTGATGATGCATAGTCTCTCTATAAGGTAAAATTCCACAAATTTTTCCAACACCACAGTGTATAGCATTTCATTGTGACCCACTGACAACTTACTCCACTCATTTTATCAATTAGAAGTAATTATTCACATAGAACCCATAATTTATGACATTTTCAACTTCTATTTACATCAATGAGACCACTGGTTAATTTTTATTACAATGTTGTTGTTTTTAACAAAAAAAATTACTAAGGAAATATATAAATACGATAGACACAATCCGCCAATATCATAACTTATTTAGGTATTTTTTGGAATACCATAGATGGAATAAATAAAACCTAAAGAAGACGCACACCTCTACCTAAAAACAAGTCAAACACTTATATAACATTATATTTAAAAAATTACTCACTTCATAAAGCAAGGAAAATTACTTAAACTGTTTAATGATCTTCATAACAATGATTTTGTGATAAAAAAATATACTCACTAATTTCAAAAGAATAAACAAATAAAATGTAATCAGTAGTGAATGTTTATAATCTTGAAAATACATATATCTTTACTTGAATACTCAAACAGATACACTATATACAAACCATGAAAAACTCCATCACTAAAAAATAAGGAGAGTCACCCGTGCATCATTATCTTGTTTAATAATTTATGGTTAACCAAAAATTATTATTACACAAGTCTATCTTTATTAGTCACATAAGTATAATTATTCTTCATAGAGATCAAATAAATTGAAACCAATAAACATTATAAAAATGATTTAGTGGATATCAATGAAATAATAATTTTGTCTTTGATTTCCCCATTTGGAATTGGTTTTCTAAAACACACATGAAACCATTACGATCTCCACAGAGATGCATCATTAATAATTCACATAACTTTAATTGTATCCTATATAAACTTCATCAACCCCTGGGTATAGTAAGTAAATGATAAATAAATTTTCATATGATAATAGGTACCCCCAACATCTATTACCAATTTCCTTAAACGAACTATGATTATATGTTTTGATATAAAATTTCCTATCAAGAAGATTAATTTCCACATTATCCTTATCCAAACAAGAAGCCTAAAATAATAAGTTTAATAACACCTTGAGTTCACTTATCCATATTGTGGCTCTAACTTTGTTAATGGAGAGACCAATATGGCCTCCCAATGTTTGCCTCTAATATTCCAGAGTGAGGGACTAGATCGATCGTTGTATTCAAACAAATGAGAGTCATTTCCCTTAAATAAGATTAAAAAAAAATTAAATAAAAAAAATTAAAACATTAAATTCACATTTGAATTGAATTCAATACATAAATAATCATCATTGACTTGATTGAGGAGAAATATAGATGCATTATATCCCCCTCCAGTGAAGTAGTATTTCTTATTGTAGAGAACCAAGTGATTATTCATGTCCAATATGAAATGTACTCAAAGGAGAAAGCTATATTTAATAAAGTAATTCTCAGAAAAGATATCTTATTAGTAGAGAAAATTAGACACATTTCAATTCTCATGATGTTTTCCATAAAATTAAATAGTGTAAAAGTCACCTCTTAATGAAAGTTTTACAATAAATCCCACATCGAGATGAATTATATTTGGTTTTTTGGAAGGGGTGTTGGTTACTGATATTTTTCACCTTCTTAGAAACATCATCCAAATTAGCCTCACCATTGGTTATTTTTATTGGATAATTATGGACAAGTATCACAAAATGAATGCTCCTTTGGATGTATGTATTTTTCACAATGACATGTTTATGGAAGGATAATGGGACATTTGGGAGGCAAAAACCTAGACATACATAAGTGCTATTGTTTATGTATGAATTGCTTTCAAAATAAATAATTGATAACGATTTTTGAATATGATTAGTTATATCTATGTGTTTCCTTGGATGTGTCATCTAGGACCCTATAAATATATTTTCCTCAAAGTGATGGAGGAAATAATATTTTGGCCAATTGAGTTTCATGGGAGATTCCATGTGAAGGTATCAAGTTCAATAGAAATCAAGCTCTCCAATAAAATCATGCATGTTTGTAGTGTAATCCATTTTTGCTAAGGCTTAATGATTTATTGAATTTAAATATTACATCGGGGTTGGAAACACTATTTTGGTTGATATAATAGTAATGATTAGTTCTCTCATGAATATAGTCTCTTGGATATTGGAATTTATGTCATTGAATTGGCCTCTACATTGAAGATTAATTCTATTTAGGGTTCTTCTCGGGATTATTTTGATATGGTGTATAGAATCTAGAAATTCCAAATGTATATTAATTGAAACATGAGGATCTAATATATGTTGTGTGAATGAAATGAGTAAGATGACATATTTTCTCCAAAATCGACACCCAAAGGATTACCACTAAATCTTCTCTAGAATTGGCTCCCTTACACCCGACATAGCTCTCTTTATAAATGGGGATTCCATTGTGATCCACTATTGGAAGCCTCCCTGGTACCTATCAAGAATTTATAAATATTTATTATATTTTCGTTTCATGTAGTCATTATAATAAAAAAAATGCATGAATAGAAAATAATTAGGATGATATGAATGCATAAACAAAAAAACCCCAATGAAATTTCAATGGAAAGGTTACTAGAAAAAAGAATTGTAACTATATTGAGCTTTCCAATCTATACAAAATTTCACCAAGAAAATTTCTAAACAACAATATTGAAATATTTATTAATATTACCTATATTAAAAACACAATAGTAAGGTATTTTTTCCCGTATTAGGGAGAGAGAAAATTAATTAGTAGGGACATACCAATAAAATACTATAGCTGATTAACATAAAATTAACATTTATGTAATCCAGGATATATTAATATTAATAAAGAATAGTTTTCCTAACTATTAACTAGAATTTTCAATGCCAAATATCTATCTCAAGATGTCTGTATTGAGATGATCATAACCTTCCTACATGGTTATCCAGAACAAGAAATCTTACTTGCTCTAATATCATGCGTATACAATGCATTACATGAGATGAAAACAAAGACAATATTAAATAGTCATGTTTACAAAAAAGACATCACATTTTAGTGTAAAAAATATCTCAAACTAACATTTTATAAATATGTAATGCAAAAACAAAAAACAACCTGGAACATAACACCATTATCCATTATAGAATGCATCATTAATAGTAATGGTAACCACACCCCAAAAAATAGTATTATAAATTGAAATAATACTCAAGCCCCATCATAAAGGTTCCCATGATATAATGGAATGTACATAATGTTATAATACCCAAAAATTATTTATATGTTTATGTAGGGTCATTCATGATCAACCATAAATATCAGAAAAATAAATACCTAAAATATTTTCCTCAGTATATGGGGGATCATAAAAAGAAGATGAAAATTATCATATGGAGGATTAAAAAAAATCTATAAAAATATAATATTCCCTCATTAATACTGGATAATTGTTTTTTAGATTACCATATAGAAAAACTCATGGTCATGGTCACATGAAATTATCATGTTAAAATAAAAAAATTTATACATTGAAGCCAACTCAAAATCACAATTTAAAAAGAATTAGATGATTGACAAACCATTTTCATCAAATAAATTCATTGATTTTTGGAATTATTTCAATATTACCATGTAAAGGGAAAACAACCTCAATATAATACCGAAACTTATGACCATCATGATAATTAATTATCAAATACTTTAATTAATTCTCTCAATAAGAAAATAAATAATCCTTGTCTAAATTAATAGGATAAAATGGAAATCAACCCTCATCAAGGACTATAAATATATAGATTCTAATCATTCAACCATGATTAATATGGATATTGATATATTTTCACTAGATATGGAAATATAAAACACCCACTCTTTAAGACCCACATAATCGTGAGAAATTCATGAGTGAAATCAATTCAATGTCATCTTACTCATAATAAATCCAATGAAAATTAACATACATAAACGAAATAAAAGTTATATAACACATCAATTAAAAAATATTAATTTAATGTAAAGGGTGTTTTTACATGACAAATATATAAAAAAATCAACAATTCCAAGCATTAATGTGAGAAAAGGAAATAATATATATATACGAACTATAAAAAAATAAATTTAAATACTATATATCATTACTAGAATTTGAAATTTTTATGTAAAATAAATATCATATCATAGATAGATACATTTTCTTTATCATTTATTTTAATATATATTGCTATAAAAGGTTATATGGGATATCAATTCAACAAAAAAATTTGTTATTACACAATACTGAATAATATTTACATCATCATCCATATATGTTTTCATTTATTGAATTGGATAAAGGTTTGAATAAGAGAATTTACTATGATATATGTTTCGGTAATATATTATTTAATGGTTTGGAAGGTTTATGAAATTATCAAACATAATTAGCCCTTGAATCACCCTTTAGAAGATATAATATTATTAAATAATTGATTTTGTTTTAAATTAAATAAACAAATAATGGGAAAAAAATTTAAACACATTGATTGACAGAGTTATGGTAAAATACCAAACTTATATGGATTTCAAAAAGGTTCTATAATTCTATAAACAATTTGAACTATTTTTTCTTAAATAAACGAATACATAATTAAATGAACACATATTTATTTAACGATTGATAATCATTATGTATTAAATTTTTATGTTGAAATAGCTCTATGTGTGTAATAAAATTAGTAGTTTCTCCATATATAAAAATATTTGACATTGGACTTCCATTTCTATATGTATATCCCAGATGGAAAATTTATTTTTATGACACTATGTAAACCTCACTTGAAACTATAATTTATAATACTACATTCTATGTGAAATTTTCTATAATTTTCATAGAAAACATTGAATATAAACCATGTTATATTTTAAAAAAATCTCATGAATCTAGTCCTCAAATCCCCGAACCCCAACCATTTAAGTAGGGGTACTGACCCATATAAATTCTATTAATTTAAATGTATAGGTAGATCAATAGAATTTATGTATCAGTGTATATTCTGTAACACATCGAATCAACATAAATATTTCTGAATAGTCTTTTTTTGGATAATGATTTCAGTGATACACGTCTCCAACAATACTCTCCTTCATAAGTCCATGTCATATTTCTCATCATAAGCCATTATTTTCTCTAAATTCCAATTAAATAACAAAGATTCAACTATTATTTAATGAACATCACTTATTTCATTATGTCAGATATATTCGGCCTATGAAGAATCATTCTTTTTTTCCAATGATTCATCCATTAATTATAAAATGATAAAACTATATTCTCGCTTAATATGATTCATCCTGGAATGGAATACCATATTCTTTTTAATATATATTTCACTATATACATTAGTATATAACACATTGTTCCCCTATTTTTATCCAAATTACTTTAGAAAAATCATTATCTATAATATCTCCTTGATTTATGTAGTTATAGAATAATATTGATTTTCTATATTAGGCAAGGCCAGAATCATCTATAATTTTGAAACTTAACTCATAATAGTTCTAGCATATGTATAATCATGGCCAATAGTATGTATTTTTATATTTACATAACATACCAATTAATAATCAACTTATCAATATAAATGAATCCCTAACATAAATCATAGATAAATATCCTTACCCCAAGATGTATCTCAGAACCCACTTCCAAAAACATAGAATGTGGTCTTCCTAGACATAGAGTTTTCATGCTCAAAAATTCCCCCTTTATATGCTATGTCATGTCTACTGAAAACTATGACATACATTAAAAACCACACACATATATATAATATTATTTCCATATAGTCACATCCATCATTTTAATTTTATAACTAATCCTTTGATGACTTAATGTGACTCACTAGAGTCATAGAAGCTGATTTTGAAATTATAATTTTAAAAATCTATAACCATTCTATGCATTGGTTGTTTTTTATATCTTCAATGTTCTAGTGAAATGTTATCTAATAATTTTTACACCCAGAATCTTCTTTTCATATTCAAGATCCTTTATTAAAAATTCATGTAATAGTCATATATTCAACCTATTGAATCCTTACTTAGTAGTCCATAGAATGAAACATTGATCTATGTAACAACTATTATAATCACAATTTCTTATAAATTCATTAAATATTTTATTCCACATAGTTCATGCATACTTCCTCTCATATTGACTCTTAATATGTTTTTATAAATGATCCTCTTTCTTAAACGTAGAAAAACATTCTTATTGTACAATATATTTATATATTTTCTAATAAAATCCACATTACTATATAAATTCATCAAATATATCTACTAAAAATTTAATTTATCTTTAGCTACAGTGTTAAGTAAAACTAAAATTATGTATCTCTTGACAAAAATAGAAATAATTTCTATTTCATCTTTACCCTCATTTAGTTATATACCTATTAAAACCAATATTTTTTTATATATTTTATTACATTCATGTTTATCCTTGTAAAATTAACCCATTTGTTAGGTAAAGTTTCTCCCCTTTTATTAAAATTGAATGCTGTTAGGTATTATAATATTAAAATAATGGAATTTTATCATTATTTTTATTCTCTAACTTCCTCAAATCATTCAGTTGTATTGAAACATCATTACTCTTAGGTTCTCCATTGTAATGAAAAAAATAATAATGAATGTAATATTCATATATTTTCACTTGTTTATATATCCTTAAAAATATTCTAAAAGGAATCTTTATTATAGGGTTGGTTTAGTATATTCTACCTAGAAAGAATCTCATTTTTTGGTATTCCTCCAATATCAACATTCTTAGAAGACAAGTGTTCCTTTATTCCAATATCAAATTATGTATCATGGTTAACCTTATAAATAAAATTTTCATTAAAGTTAAAATATCCTCTTATAAAATTTCTTCTATTTTAAAAATATCTAAATTAGTAACCACAATTTTAATTTCCAAATCCCATAAATAATCATTATTTTAATATAGAATCTAAACTATCCCTATAATATAATTCAAAATGAACATATGAAAAAACTACTAACAATTAAATGTGAAATATTTGAAATTTATCATTTCCATATTTTTTCATGCATTTTCTTCCCAAATGGTAAAGATGGACCATAGTTTTCCATGTATTATTCAATGTTATTATCTTTACCTAAAACAAAATTATTAAATATAGCATACAAATCCATAAATAAAACTTTCTCATCTAATTTTCAATTTTATTCACCAATCTCTTTTTTGAGGTGTTCTATAAACCATCGTTTCTATAAATATTCTATTTTTTATTAATGAATAAGATGAAATAAAAACTATCATACTCAACACCATTTTTTGATATCAATTAATTTGACATAAGAATGTGATCCACCAATAAAATGTATTAGTATTAGTCCCCATACATTGGAATGTGTACACTAAATATTTATTTACATTATTATTTTTTCTCTATTTGAATATCATTATTTATTTTTATATACATGATTTAAATCATTAAAGTATCCTATATCAAATAATTTAATACTTAGTATTATTCCATTTATGAAAATGTTACTGATTTTTAACATAAATAACACAAATTATAATGTGATGTTTTAAAATCAGTTTCTAAATAAATATATTTCACCATACAATTCAAATAATCAATGTTATAAAGTGTTACATTTTTCACTCATGCAATAACCATACCATGTTTAGTGATTTTATATGATACTTTAATAAATGTGGTATGATATCGATTATTATTAAGTGAACTAAATTATATTAAACTTATTTAAATTCTATAAATGAATCAATGATTATTTATTTTTTAAAATATTCTTTTTTTGTCTTAATTTATACATAACCATTTTTAAAAATTATAATATGTTTAAAATCAAAGAATTATACATTCATAAAATTTCTCAGAATGAAAATTTTTATTAATTAATTGAATGATGTTATGGATTCTAGTTTCCAGTGATATATAGGACAAACGACTCTAATCATCATTTAATACTCATATATTATTTAATTGTAATTCCAAAATTATCTAATATTATATTTTTGAACTTCCTTTAAATGAATTTTCATATTCATTTTCCCCATAACTCAAATATATCAGAGACCCTCCATTGGATTTATAATCAACCCATCATATTAACTACAATATTTCTATAGAGTTTACGTGATTGACTATTCTTTCTCTTCCTTCAAAATTAATTTAATATATTGATAATTTTATTTATCCCATTTTATGAATATATTCAATTAGGATTAGGTCATGAAACTCATTTTTCATCAACATAGATGTTTTCTAGAAACTACGTATCAAAATAATAGCCACATTTTTTATTTCAAGTTGTGATTTCAGGAGAAGGAACACATTGATTAATTATATGAAATACATATCTAAAAAACTCATTAAGTTTCCAATAATATTAATGTAATTAATATGTCGTGTGAAAGAGAGAACCTCAACCATTTTTTGGTTGAAAGTTATAGAAATCATAAAAACATTGTTTGATGGAGGATGATATTTATTTATGTTTGAAAATGCCTTCATCATTCCTATAATAGTCATATCTAACTTGATATTGAATATAAAATTTCTCAATTGAATCATGTGTATAATTATTAGATTCTATCAATAAAAAATACTACTATATATCTGACATTATTGATGGTTTTACCCTATCCATAGTGGGATAATTTCTACTAATGAAAATATTCTTCAACCAATATCTTCAAAAATCAAAATTAATTTCCATAAAAGAGATATTTCTTCAACATTACTTCATCGATTTCTATTATTAATTAAAAAGGTATGATAATTTACCCTAAACCTAGAATTTATAACTAATTAGTGGGGTTCATGACTAATGATTACTAAGAATAAAATATTTATTAGTCAAACAATATCATGTTAGTGTAACAAGGTGGGTTTTTTGTGATGTGTGTGAATTTCACCATTGGACTTCGAATAAACCAAGGGTTAAAAATCATTTTGAATAAAAAAGGACTATATCAAATAATTTGTTATGATATCATTCATAGATAAAGCATCCATCACAATTTTGGCATCACTATAGGCATGTGACCCTTGAAAATGATGTTTCTTAGTATTATGGAGACATAGAATTTACTATGGGAGAAGTATCTAAGGTAAATTGTTGGTTATGGACATTAATTACTCTACTATAAGGTTTAATTTTCACTTTACATAGAATAATTTATATCAATATCAAGTTTTATAATTAATCATATAAATAATTTCCCATAGTTTCATTTCATAAGCTGTTCCACTACTAAAATAATGATGTGTGTAGCCTTTGATAAACCCTTAGTGATTATGAAAAACAACACTAAAATCTAATGTTCTTAGATATCGAGATGTTACACTATCCACATTCAAATATATTTATTTTGGAATGGGGGGAATCCAATAGATTGACTACATCACAAGTGCTTTCATTGACTTACAAGTAACACCAAACATATGTATGGTTGGGAAATCTGATATATCATTATTCATTAAACCATTCATTATATTGGTGTTGCCTAAATTAGTCAATTACTAGTGATGATTACAGTATGAAAGGGGTAATTTTATTATCAGACACCACCCCATTTTTTTCCATCCAAATGATGTAAATTTTCCTTAATGAGGCTTACAATATAAGACAAAACACATGTTCACCGAAAGTGGATACATTGATGGAAATAAAAATGATATACAAATAATTTTTATTTAATATAATAACATTGAATATACCTTGAAGAAAATCAAACAGCATGGAGAAAAAGTAGTACTAGAGTAAGATATATAGGATGTTATCAGGTTCTCTCAAGAATACAACACAAGAAGAGACCAAAATAATTCTAGAGATCTAGATTCTATCTGCAAGTTAAATATGATTTATTTATCGCTTCTATAATATCAACATTTTGGAGGCTGATATGAATGGGTTGTTAAAATTCTTGATCTACCAAGGAATATAAGAGTCTTGAATTCATGTAATGATGTATTTATCCCTTTTTTTAAGTGTCTAATTGTGTTTAGGGTATAGAAAAATGCATCCTTTTCCATAAACACATATTCTTATATTTTTAAAATTACATCTGTAAAAATAACATGAGATGGACCAATAGGTTTTTTTGTAACATTGAAAATGGACCGGTGATAATAGTTATATGGATCATTAATTTTATAATAAAATGTTCAATTTATCCAATGTGTATTCCATAAATATGGGTATAAGTCATTCTAAACCATCCATTTTGAGAGGTTCATCAATTCAGGATAAGAAGACATTAATGATTCCCTTAAAGATGTAGCTAGATTAAAGAAATATCTATTTACTAATTTAGCAGTGACTATTCCCTAGAAAACCTATAATTCCACATCATTTGATGTTATAATATTCCATGTAAATGTTTTTAGGATGGATTCACTTTATTTCATGATATCCTTGACTCAAATACCACACATTCTAATTTGTTTAGTAAATTCCTTCCTTGAAATAGTTACAAGTTTTCTTTCATGTACATATCCAGCCAATATAAATTTTCTAATCCTAATTTATAGATATTAAACCAGGATAAAAGGAAATTTTTACATTGATAAATAATAGAATGACATTGAAGTGATCACATAGTTGAGATGGTAAATCCTCTAGGCCTATAAGATACATTTCCCAATCTAAATGGCCATTTGTGAAATGATTCTAGAGCATATGATCTCTATGTATCTTCTATTTTTATTTTCCCCTAAAATAGTGAGACACCCAGATAATAAAAAGGAACTTATCCCCTCTATCAGTACTGAGATTATATAGCTTGGATCTTTTATGGATGTTTCTAATCAATAAAATAAACCCACTAGAAAAACGATACCACTTTCTATATAAATGGGAAAAAACAATAATTTAAAATGTAAAGAAAATTATGATGTTTACGAATAATGTAACACCCCGAGATTTTATGAAAAAAATATTATTTTTAATGTCTTGTGTTGTACGCTACACCAAAAGAATCTTGCGCAACACACATCCTTGACTTGCCTTGCATTACACGCAATCGCAACCTTCCTCGATAGCGTGTGTAGTACGTAATACTGAGTTTCACGAAACAATGATATGCTATTAAAATATTATTAAAACTAGCCGTTATGAAAATTAATAACCACTTTTTAAATTTTAGAAATTTTAGCTCTCAAAATGGACTTCATTTTTGGATTCGGAGTATCGAATTTAGCCTAAGGTGAAATTTTGGTACTTTTCGGATAACTTTCATATTCTGATGAATAGTGAAAATTACTAAATTATAATTAAAAACAACTTTTTTAATCGAAATAATTAATAGTGATAAATCATTAATTTTAGTGGTTTTAAAGTATATTTAGAATATATTTTTACAATTTAATACAATTTTGGTCATTGGATGTAATTTCACATTTAAACCAGACATAATTAAGTGTCAATCTTTTGATAGATTTTGTTTCTTAAAAACACGCTATTTGTTTTAACAGCGGGATTTAATTATAAAATTAATTAATGCAACTTTTATGTTATGAATTTGGTAAAATAGACTTCATTTTTGAATTCGGAATATGAAATATAGCTTAGGATGAAATTTTGGCATTGTTCTGAAAAATATCAATTTTTGATGAATAGTGAAACTACTAAGTGGTAGTTAAAAAATTGAATTTTTCATAAAACTTAATTTTACCGCTACTGTGAAGGGAATTTCAAAAATCCGAGAGACACGGTTGATGTTAGTAAGTAAAATGTGGTTCAATGAGATGAAAATAATTTTTGGTGAATAATAACTTTTTACTTTTATTTACCACGGTTAAAAGTAAATAGGGTAATTAAGGGTAAGAATGATATTAATATTACCCTAACACATGTACTAATTCTATTGGACAAGTGTATCTCGACAAAAAACATCCTTAAGTGTAAAATATTATCATTTAGGCCCACTTGGATTAGATTAGGACATTTATTATTAATTTATTTAAAGAAGGGTTAAAATAGTTAAAATCAAAGTTTAATAAGTAAATGATTTTTAATATGGGGTTATACATAAGATAAATTCTATTGTAAATATTCATTAGAAATCTAAAAAGATTTCCTACATGATGGTATTTTATTTGTAATTTGTAGACATCAAATAATATAATTTATTTATGACACAAAGATGATGCAGTAATTATCTTATTAATGAAATATTAACATAATTGATAATATAAATACCAAAATAAATGTAATTTAAGACTTTTTATGAATTCCACTAATTTTCTAGGTTACTATGATATATTAGTGTTGATTTAATCAACTTGGTTCGAACATATAATTCTGTTATGACTTTCACAAAAATCATATATCAAATAGTGTCAAAATTGACAAAAAATAGTTTTTAAATCAAATATTATATTATTAATTGTTATTTTATTCCTAAAAATCTAAGGTTCGGCCAAATGACTTAGATAAGGATATATATATTAATAATAAACAATTTGGGGTTCGTTTGGCATGTTATAGTAAGTGTATTAACCATATAGTGAAAGAAAACAAAAAGACATGGTAAAAGTTAAATTATTTAACTTAGAGTTAAATCTAATTGATAAGGTTAAAATAATACCCTAAACTTGTCTAAATCCTATTGGTTGATAGTATTTCGACCCTTCCCCACTTTAGCTTCGAAATAAGACCCTTTGGAACCATTATAAACCGATTTTGACTTTAATATAAAATAATATTTTGAGATATTTCTAAGGTGCCCCTCTCCTCCCTTATAAAAGGACACTTCCTCCCCCTCCTCCTCACACCAATTTGAGCACTCAAGCTCGGCCAAACCCTGAAATTTTCTCCTCTCCACTTCCCTAGAATAATACTAGAGGTCCTGGTCTTCTCCAAAGACCAATCTTAGTTCCTTAAGTGGAGGATTCAAAGAGGCGTTCCAAAGAAGAGGTAATATCCATTACCGATCTTTTCAATTTCTTTCTTCTTCAACTTCTTCTTCTTTAGTTGTTTCATGATAAAGTAATAACATCCGTATTACTTACATACTGATATGTTATTATAAATATGAAACAACCCTAATTCACCTTCTATCCATCCTACGGAAAAATGAAACCACCTCGCGTGCGTACGTACGGAATACCGTCTCCACGCCGTGGTGTAATCTATTTTCCACCATCACCTTAAAAGGATGGGTATAATGGTGTAATGAGTAACTATATATGATTATTATGAAGTAATATTGATACTGAAATAATATATATATACTCCAATACAATTCCACGATCATAGGAACGATATCATCACTCGTGCGTACGTACGGAATACCGTCTCCACGATGTGATGCGACTCGTTCTACATGATCTTCATTTCATAATGATTATATAAATGAATTGAATGAATGAATATGGTATATACTACACTAATACCATTCTGGAAATGAATTATCTATAACCTAAAGATAAGAATAAGAATTTATTCGACAAAACACGCATAAGAACAAAAAGTTATAAAGACCCGAGTAACAAGTAACAATGAAATATTACTAACAAGAAGCTAATAATATGACCATATATGATCTCATATCAATATGTATGATTATGGAATAAGTCAATAACATTATTTAAACCATTATACGGGAGCTTCGGACACGAACAAAGCAAATCGGACCTAAGGTAAGGGAAATATCACAATCTCATTTTTATCCGAGATTGTTTATACTTTGGTATTTAATGGGGTGTATTTTATCATCCACATCCATGTTTCTTTAATATGTAATATTATTTCCATCCACCTAAAATTGTTTAAATCCAATTTTACCCTTAGGTGAGTTTTTAGTAAAAGATATGAAAGGAATCTTTTGTCGTTTTTCATACGAGGTACTTTTTGACTTTTCCGACAAAAGTACGAAGAATGTTTTTTTTAACTTATACGGCACGAATGGATTTTTACGGTTTTATAAACCCTTATTTTCATGAACCTTCCTCCAAATTATTTCATGACTATTTTCAATAAAATATTTTTCTTTTAAAATTGCATGATGTTTTGTGAAAAGAAATTGATTTTGAAGAAAAAAGGATATTTTCCTCAAGAATTCAATTCAAGTGTTTTATCAAAATTATTTTTCATCTAAGATAATAAAGGGTTCTGTTTCTATCCATATTTTTACATTGATTTGACTATGTTGTGATGGAATTATGTTTATTAATTCCTTTATCTTATATGAATGGTTTTATGATGTCATGTTGTTTAAGAATCCCATTTTTATTACATGTGTTATGCAATGATGTATGATTTATGATTTTGTGGCACACATAAGAAAGGATTCATTATGAGATGGGTGGGACCTATATCTCCCTCCAATGCATTGGGTAAAGATTTTATATCTCATGAGATAGACATGGCTGGAACGGAAGGTTATTTCGGTTCAGTGATACAGGACTGAAACGAGGAGTGAACTCGGTTCAGAAAGGGACTTTGTCCACTAAGATAGTCTTGGCAATGAGTCATGACTAACAAGAAATGATTTTCCATGATTATGTGTGCATGCCACAAAGTTTAAAGTTTTATGTTATGATTATGGGGATCTCATTTTCACTTCTATGATTTATCCCATGTTATGATATTATGAGCTCTTTTGCAGGTTAAGATTTCCAAAAGCTATGTTCTTATGTATATGATGTGATTGATATTTCTTTTGTTTACCCTTACTGAGAATTTGAGCTCACCCCTTTATGTTTTCTTTTCCCCAGGATATAAAGAAAGGTTTTTAGGTAAAAAAAGGGAAGATCTTTATGGGAGATATTGAAGATCTTTCACCACGATTAGAAGATTACGTTCCGAGTTTCCAAAGACACTAAACTATTACGATCCTTGTGTGTGTGTTTTTGTTATGTACTAAGTATTCCGCAAAAGTAATGTAAAGTCTATGTACGTCAGGCTTCGGGTCTCTACAGTTGGTATCAGAGGAAAGGTTTAGTCAACCTTTGGAAACTAGGATGCGAAAACGTTAGTGAGATCCCTAGAGATATTTCTAAGGTATGTCTAGGGATGCCCCTAAGGATAAGTATACGTATAGGATATAGTCCTAGAAGTATGGTAACGATATTAGATTAAACCAAAGATGATAGATATTTAAGTTACTCCCCCTTTATTATGATTTTTGCATCTAACACTATTCTGTTTGGGTTTTAGAAAATGGCTGGAAACAAGATGATTCACAATAATAGAGGATATGATGGACAATGGAATGATATTCTTCATGAGCAACCAAATGAAATGGGATTTGGATGTCCAAACATAATTATTATGCCAAATCAGCAATCTCACAATATGATCAATAAAGTAAAATTTGGTAAGTTTCCTAACTGGACTAATAAGAGAAAGATGGAGTTCCATGATGATCATAGAGGAAAGAAAGTTCAATTTCCCCTATGTAAATCATGTGGGAAGAGGCATCAAGGAGAATGTTTCAAGGGAACTGGAAGATGCTTTGGGTGTGGAAAAGAAGGACACAAAGCAAGTAAGTGCAAAGGAAAAGGGTCGGTTAACACCATGGATGAGGATAATGGTATTGCTACGACATCAAAAATGGTTAAGTGTTTTAAATGTGGAATGTATGGGCATTATGCAAACAAATGCCCTAAGGGAAAGACTCATGAAGAGAATCAGTATGGTCATATGGGTAGTATTTATGTGGATGATGATGAAGAGACTACAAATGATATGTGAGATGAAAGAATTTTTGAATCTCGGTCAATGGTTTGAGAATGTAGTGGAATGATTACATGTTTATCATGTGTAATTTTGGAATAAAGAGACATCTATGGATTGTTACACTGTTGTCATTCCTTGTGTTTTGAAAGTGTATGATTAATGTTACCAGTATCCATGAAAGGTTATTCAGATATTTTTGGAATGTAGATGATATGCGCATAATGAAGGTATAATGAGAAAATTAAATGTTTGATAGTATTCATGAGCTCATGATTGATATAAGGACTAAGTGATATCATGGTTTGAGTATATAGAATTTTGAGGATTTCGGTATGTGAAAAGTGTTATCTTTTAACTACATTCAAGTTTTCACTAAGGTTCAATGGGTATTCAAGAGAGTACAAGATTAAGGCCTTTGAATGTTTGGAATGTGACCAACAAGATATATCTTATGATATATGGGGATCAACGATGGTATTAAATATCTGGTAATCGTTTTCACTATGTTATGAGAATGGACTGCCGTATTATGGATAAGCCAAAAGATTGGAATGGATTATGTTGGACATAAGTTAGTATTGTTTAAGGATAGAAGTTTTTTCGATATTATTGATGGGATGTTATAGTAATATAGTTTTATAAAAAGGACAACCTGCAGGACGGGCGACAGCCCATCGCTTCGGACAAGGCTGTGGGAATCGAACCCACAACCGAAGTGCGACTGGCCTTTATCACCTACCACTGGCCTACAGGAAGTCCCTGTTTAGTAGAAACTAGTTTTATTATATTAAGAAGTATGATATATGAAGTATAAGTCCATTTTAGGAACCATATATGATTAATCTCACTATAGAATGACTTATGTATATTTAATAACTTTTGCTAACCTTTTGTTTGAGACAGATGGAATGAACAGTCATTCTATCACATGATCTGCTAACACTTCACGAATAACAAATTCAACTTCATTTATTTAAGATATGAAGTGGAAATTTTTCAAGGCACGAACAAAAGTGAGATTGTACCAAAATAAAGTAAGTATTTATTCTAATTCAAATTTTCAACTTTAGGGAAATGATCTTGAAAACCAAAAATGTTGTCCTAGTGATCTTATACCTGATGAATCAAATGGTACCTTATATCATCACAAATCTATGGATTTGTGATTACTGGCTTTTCCATAGCCATGTTCTCTACCACTCTCCATCAGAACATGATGGTTAGATTTCTCTTTCATATCCATATTCTCACCTATGTGGAAACCCAGTGATTAGTTTATTTGGGTAATCATTACATTTCATACTTTAGTTTTTAAAGCCAAGTTTTGGTATTCCTTTTTACGATGTGGGTTTCTATTAATGAAACTTTCGAATAGTAAACCATTTATAACCCCGACGAATTTCGAGGGCGAAATTCATTTTAAGGGGGGTAGAATGTAACACCCCGAGATTTTATGAAAAAAATATTATTTTTAATGTCTTGTGTTGTACGCTACACCAAAAGAAGCTTGCACAACACACATCCTTGACTTGCCTTGCATTACACGCAATCACAACCTTCCTCGATAGCGTGTGTAGTACGTAATACTGAGTTTCACGAAACAATGATATGCTATTAAAATATTATTAAAACTAGCCGTTATGAATAGTAATAACCACTTTTTAAATTTTAGAAATTTTAGCTCTCAAAATGGACTTCATTTTTGGATTCGGAGTATCGAATTTAGCCTAAGGTGAAATTTTGGTACTTTTCGGATAACTTTCATATTCTGATGAATAGTGAAAATTACTAAATTATAATTAAAAGAAACTTTTTAATCGAAATAATTAATAGTGATAAATCATTAATTTGAGTGGTTTTAAATTATATTTAGAATATATTTTTACAATTTAATACAATGTTGGTCATTGGATGTAATTTCACATTTAAACCAGACATAATCAAGTGTCAATCTTTTGATAGATTTTGTTTCTTAAAAACACGCTATTTGTTTTAACAGTGGGATTTAATTATAAAATTAATTAATGCAACTTTTATGTTATGAATTTGGTAAAATAGACTTCATTTTTGAATTCGGAATATGAAATATAGCTTAGGATGAAATTTTGGCATTGTTCTGAAAAACATCAATTTTTGATGAATAGTGAAACTACTAAGTGGTAGTTAAAAAATTGAATTTTTCATAAAACGTAATTTTACCGCTTCTGTGAATGGAATTTCAAAAATCCGAGAGACACGGTTGTTTTTAGTAAGTAAAATGTGGTTCAATGAGATGAAAATAATTTTTGGTGAATAGTAACTTTTTACTTTTATTTACCACGGTTAAAAGTAAATAGGGTAATTAAGGGTAAGAATGATATTAATATTACCCTAAAACATGTCCTAATTCTATTGGACAAGTTTATCTCGACCAAAAACAACCTTAAGTGTAAAATATTATCATTTAGGCCCACTTGGATTAGATTAGGACATTTATTATTAATTTATTTAAAGAAGGGTTAAAATAGTTAAAATCAAAGTTTAATAAGTAAATCATTTTTAATATGGGGTTATACATAATATAAATTCGATTGTAAATATTCATTAGAAAGATAAAAATATTTCCTACATGATGGTATTTTATTTGTAATTTCTAAACATCAAATAATATAATTTATTTATGACACAAAGATGATGCAGTAATTATCTTATTAATAAAATATTGACATAATTGATAATATAAATACCAAAATAAATGTAATTTAAGACTTTTTATGAATTACACTAATTTTCTAGGTTACTATGATATATTAGTGTTGATTTAATCAACTTGGTTCGAACATATAATTCTGTTATGACTTTCACAAAAATCATATATCAAATAGTGTCAAAATTGACACAAAATAGTTTTTAAATCAAATATTATATTATTAATTGTTATTTTATTCCTAAAAATCTAAGGTTCGGCCAAATTACTTAGATAAGGATATATATATTAATAATAAACAATTTGGGGTTCTTTTGGCATGTTATAGTAAGTGTATTAACCATATAGTGAAAGAAAACAAAAAGACATGGTAAAAGTTAAATTATTTAACTTAGAGTTAAATCTAATTGAAAAGGTTAAAATAATATCCTAAACTTGTCTAAATCCTATTGGTTGATAGGATTTCGACCCTTCCCCACTTTATCTTCGAAATAAGACCCTTTGGAACCATTATAAACTGATTTTGACTTTAATATAAAATAATATTTTCAGATATTCCTAAGGTGCCCCTCTCCTCCCTTATAAAAGGACACCTCCTCCCCCTCCTCCTCACACCAATTTGAGCACTCAAGCTCGGCCAACCCCTGCCATTTTCTCCTCTCCACTTCCCTAGAATAATCCTAGAGGTCCTGGTCTTCTCCAAAGACCAATCTTAGTTCCTTAAGTGGAGGATTCAAAGAGGCGTTCCAAAGAAGAGGTAATATCCATTACCGATCTTTTCAATTTCTTTCTTCTTCAACTTCTTCTTCTTTAGTTGTTTCATGATAAAGTAATAACATCAGTATTACTTACATACTGATATGTTATTATAAATATGAAACAACCCTAATTCACCTTCTATCCATCCTACGGAAAAATGAAATCACCGCGCGTGCGTACGTACGGAATACCGTCTCCACGCCGTGGTGTAATCTATTTTCCACCATCACCTTACAAGGATGGGTATAATGGTGTAATGAGTAACTATATATGATTATTATAAAGTAATATTGATACTGAAATAATATATATATACTCCAATACAATTCCACGATCATAGGAACGATATCATCACTCGTGCGTACGTACGGAATACCGTCTCCACGATGTGATGCGACTCGTTCTACATGATATTCATTTCATAATGATTATATAAATGAATTGAATGAATGAATATGGTATATACTACACTAATACCATTCTGGAAATGAATTATCTATAACCTAAAGATAAGAATAAGAATTTATTCGACAAAACACGCATAAGAACAAAAAGTTATAAAGACCCGAGTAACAAGTAACAATGAAATATTACTAACAAGAAGCTAATAATATGACCATATATGATCTCATATCAATATGTATGATTCTGGAATAAGTCAATAACATTATTTAAACCATTATACAGGAGCTTCGGACACGAACAAAGAAAATCGGACCTAAGGTAAGGGAAATATCACAATCTCATTTTTATCCGAGATTGTTTATACTTTGGTATTTACTGGGGTGTATTTTATCATCCACATCCATGTTTCTTTAATATGTAATATTATTTCCATCCACCTACAATTGTTTAAATACAATTTTACCCTTCGGTGAGTTTTTAGTAAAAGATATGAAAGGAATATTTTGTCGTTTTTCATACGAGGTACTTTTTGACTTTTCCGACAAAAGTACGAAGAATGTTTTTTTTAACTTATACGGCACGAACGGATTTTTACGGTTTTATAAAGCCTTATTTTCATGAACCTTCCTCCAAAATATTTGATGACTATTTTCAATAAAATCTTTTTCTTTTAAAATTGCATGATGTTTTGTGAAAAGAAATTGATTTTGAAGAAAAAAGGATATTTTCCTCAAGAATTCAATTCAAGTGTTTTATCAAAATTATTTTTCATCTAAGATAATAAAGGGTTCTGTTTCTATCCATATTTTTACATTGATTTGACTATGTTGTGATGGAATTATGTTTATGAATTCCTTTATCTTATATGAATGGTTTTATGATGTCATGTTGTTTAAGAATCCCATTTTTATTACATGGGTTATGCAATGATGTATGATTTATGATTTTGTGACACACATAAGAAAGGATTCATTATGAGATGGGTGGGACCTATATCTCCCTCCAATGCATTGGGTAAAGATTTTATATCTCATGAGATAGACATGGCTGGAACAGAAGGTTATTTCGGTTCAGTGATACAGGACTGAAACGAGGAGTGAACTCGGTTCAGAAAGGGACTTTGTCCACTAAGATAGTCTTGGCAATGAGTCATGACTAACAAGAAATGATTTTCAATGATTATGTGTGCATGCCACAAAGTTTCAAGTTTTATGTTATGATTATGGGGATCTCATTTTCACTTCTATGATTTATCCCATGTTATGATATTATGAGCTCTTTTGCAGGTTAAGATTTCCAAAAGCTATGTTCTTATGTATATGATGTGATTGATATTTCTTTTGTTTACCCTTACTGAGCATTTGAGCTCACCCTTTTATGTTTTCTTTTCCCCAGGATATAAAGAAAGGTTTTTAGGTAAAAAAAAGGGAAGATCTTTATGGGAGATATTGAAGATCTTTCACCCCGATTAGAAGATTACGTTCCGAGTTTCCAAAGACACTAAACTATTACGATCCTTGTGTGTGTGTTTTTGTTATGTACTAAGTATTCCGCAAAAGTAATGTAAATTCTATGTACGTCAGGCTTCGGGTCTCTACAAATAACACCATACATCTATAGTGGGGAGAATATTTCATTATTTATATCGATATTTAAATGGATATTCAATAAAATTCCGCGACATAAAAAAATTTGAATTTTTTTAGACATAAAGGTTTTCTGAAAATTATGAATATTTGGAGATCACATCAAATCAAAAGAAACAATACTAGTATATTTTTTGTTGTGATATGATGTTGTTTGACCAATACCATTTATCATGATAACATGGGTATTGATATTAATTATTATTATTTTAATTATACATTTTTTGTGCATTCGAAAATAAGGATTCATATTTTTAAAATGTTATGTTGATAATATAGTGTGTCTAATGATGATAATTTTATGATTTGGGGTATCTATAGAAGTGATATTATGATATTAATATCTATGATTGAAATACCGATAGAATTATATGATGATTAAAATTAATTAATGATGACAATGAAAATCACATGAGGCATTATAGTTATATCCCTATCACTAATATGTAACATTGTAATCAACATGTTGTGCTATAAATATTGGATATCATTATGAATATTGACATGTGATATAAACACAATCTATATCATAGGTAGAAATACAAGATATATTTATCTATGATATAATACAGTTATATTGTTTCTTCTTAATATATATATAATTCCAAATAATATAAATCATTTATATAATTTTATGTGAAGTGGTAATATATTATATATAAAATATAAAGTATAAAATTTCCAAAATTATGTATTTTAATAAATATGGAATAAAATATATATACCGTGTTTCTATAATATGTGAAGTATTCATATTTATATTCTATATAGAAATAATATATTTCCTTGATTTTAATTATAAATTATTCATATCCATGTTTATATGAATTGTTAATATATTCCATATTTAATTTTTGAAATGTTCATATGTCTCGTATTTAAATATATCAAATCTCTATCTATTTATTTATTATAAATATATATATTATTTATATGAAATTTTCTTTTTATGAAATCACATATTATTTCTCTAATTTTTTTAAACTACTTATAAAAAATATTTTAACCTATTTCTATGGAGTTGAATTTTTTATGATATAATATTTAATTTAATTCAATACAGGGTCGTTTATTGATATTTTTAATTAAAAATTAATAATTTTTTATAGTTATTTATAAATTTTTGGTGTTAAAGTTATGTTTATGATTAAACCAATACAGATAAATTTTATATGTTTAGGGATAATTTGTGTTCGAATTATCACCAGCAGGGGTGTAGGATCTATCAAGAAATGTAGGGATTGACTACCTATTTCACCATGCATTATATTACAAAATATTATAGTTTCAAATGATTTTATTCCTTTATATGAAATAGTTTCATTTACCATTTTTCATGTGAATTATATAGATATTATTTTATCATTTTAACTAAATTTTACTATATATAAGTAACATAAATAAATGTTTTCACAAATATTTATAAATTTATGTAATTAAAACATGTTATTCTGGTTAATAAACATAATATATATAAATAAAATCAACTAAAATAATTATTAAATTTAGTGAATGAATGGTATGAAATATACATGAGATAAATATAAATATTAGGTGGTAATATTGGTTAACACATTTAAAATTATGAATATTAGATTACATCCTAAGTAAACACTCACTATGTCTTTGATTGTTCACTACGTGTGAACCTAATAAGATTAGTAACCCTTGAATATTTTTTTAAGGCGTAAAAATATAACAAACCCTAAAATTTAGGTAAATAAATTCAATTATGATATTTTAGATACACATGGTTGGGTCAATGTTAAATATAGGAAAATAGATAAATATAGTTTTCATTATTCAATATATAAATTTTGGTTACATATTCTCCCAATAAATGATCTGGGAGCTATATATCGTATAATTGACATAAATATATACCTAAATGGGAATTTACTTAGAGGATAACTATGGTTGATCAAAAAACTATGATATATAGATCATATATCCCAAAAAATTGTGGAAAATCATTGATAATTTTAGCAAGAGTTTGTTCAAAAAACATACTCATTGAATTCTTGTAAAGTATGATAACCCCAAACAAAATAACTTATAATAGATTTATAAAAATTAAACTATTTTCATTTAAATTACTCATTAAAAATAAAAAATATATTGTTTTAATTTTACAAATTAATATCAACATATATATATATTTATAAAACAAGAAGAAACATTTTCTATAATTTAGAAATCACAAACATAAATGGGACAAACTGATGAATCCATGCTAGAGAAGAAATATGTTTATAAAAGTATACGATTAGTGCTTCTGATATATCTACACATACTTTTTAAAATAACCAATGTTATGGAAGTAACAAAGAGATAATGGATACAAATGAGATGGTTGAAAAAATGAAGAGGTTTTATTAATAATGATAAAGACATAGGAGATATGAGGTTTAAAAAGAAACTATTCTAGTGTAGATGGAAATTATAAATTCATAATATATACATTTATTCAATGTGAATGAATATGTGATTAATCTATAAAGGTTGGGTTCAGCTTTTAGATTAGATTTTAGTAAAAACATAATTTTAAAAAAATTACTAAATATATTCCAACAGGTCATCATCGTTTATAACATGAATAAGGTTAAAAAAATATTACTTTCTATACTAAATATTGATAGGGATTATAAAAATGTAATGGAATGTTCTATTTTATGTTCAATTTATAATTTTTAATAGGATACATGTAAAATATTAGGACTTTATAAAAATAAGAAAGGTCATGAAAATTTCATAAGTTATCAAGATTCATTATAACCACAAAATCATAAAAAACTATTGTAATGTTTTTATCATATAATGATATTACATTAGAAAAAAATTTCCTGAAATAAATAACATTTATTTTAAAATTTTATAGGGTTTCACATTATGTATTTATGTACTAAAATCAATTAAAATATTTATGAATCTTGGCCCAGATACAATTCTAACATTACATAATTATACAATAATATAAAATACCACAAATGTGGAGAAATTTATAGCATTAGAGGATTATATATAATAAGGAAACTAAGAGTTTATATATTATAAAAATTAATGTATGAGCAACTTCAACTTTGTTCATTTCCGTCTTTTGAATAATCTTGTGGTTTTAATTTTGTTTCAGTATATTTTTTTGACAAGATAAAATACATGTTATTTGGATTATAAAATATATTTTTTATTAAATGAATTTTTTTTATTAAATCATGTGATTTATGATCTAAAACATTGGTTTATATTATAATATAAAAAATTTATAATGATAAATGTATTATGATTTTAGTAAAATTAAAATAATAATATTTCATCCCCTTATTTTTTAGAATAAGATAAATATTCATTTTTAATAATTTGTATATTTTTCTCAAAATAAAATAATAATCTATATTCAAATATCAAAAAAAGACATATAATATTGTGTCTTTGTTTTAGTGTTTGGAAAATCCTATTACAATAAATAAGTTATTTTCATTTTCACACAAAAATTTAAGGCCTTAGAATAAAATATTTGAGTGACATAACTTTTGAGTGACCTATGAGAGAATAATTATACATAATAAAGACCCATTATAAATAAATAAAATTAAAATAAATATTAATTTGGTAGATATTAGTTTGATATTTATGAATTTCACTATTAAATTTGAGAATTTATTCTAACCACTTGCGATAATAATATGATATATAGGTAAAAAAAATATTTTTAAAAAATTATTCATTTAAGTCAGAAAAATGTATGATTTAAAATAGGTATTTTATTTTGAAGGTAAAATGAATAATCTTAGTAAATTTATAAGTAGTTATTGATTCTAAAAATTTAATTTATTTACAAACATACCATTTAATAAAATAAATTATTTTCGATTGTTTCTATATGTTTTGCATATAAGAATTGTGGAACATTATATCATATATTTAAATAAATATCCATAGTAAATGGTTTAATGGGAGGGATCATGTGTCAATCATATGATTTTATAATTACGTAACATGATTTACATCATTGTGTAAGTGTTACTTGTAATCTTAAAATGTTTGGACAATGCATCTAAAAATTTAAAAATAAAAGGATGTTTAAAACCCATATATATTTGTAATCTGTAAGATTAAATATTATATATATATATGTATTTTTATATATATTTAGAATCATTAAATATTATAAAAGTATTAGAATATAAAAAATATCATGTTACTATATTTAAGGTAATATTTATTTTATCATTCATTGATTTTTGATACTTTTATAAAATTTGAGTTTAATTATAATTAACCCCTTATTGGTAAACCTACAGGTTACCTATAGTTAATTTATTTCTTATATAAAACTGATTTATGAGTGTTTTTAATTAATATAAGAAATGGCCATTAGATATACAAATATCACTCATTATATACAATTGTGACATATTATTTTGAATAAAAATATTTTGATATACCACATGGAATTTGATACATAATGTTTTTGGTATATATAGGGTGAATGTTTCAATGAAACTCTTATTACTAGTGGTTAAAAACGTACCCAATATGAAAACGTTAATACTTTGGTACCTTTTTTACACTAGCCTAGATTTTGAGAAAATTAGAAGGGTGGTGGGTTTTTTAAGAACATGTGGTGGGGTATTCTTAACATATATTATCATTTTCCTACAACATGAAATGTATGCACTAGTTCTATAGATATTCCAATATTATGAATGAGTTTGACCATACGTAGTTTAGTTAAATAAAATTTTATTTTTTATTAAATCAATTTTATATAATTTACTTATTAATATTAGTCACCATTTACATGGAGATTCAAGAATGTATTAGTTGGCCCCTATGATGTTATCAGGTTCTTTGTCTAATTGTTGTAGTTGCTACCATTGGTAAATGGAATTTATGAGTTTCCATGATGTATGGGTAAACATATTATATTTTTCTATATTTATATACGTTGTTTGATGCAGATCAGGTCAAATACCTTTTTATATTAGTAACAATTAATTTTTGTTAGATGATTTTGTGTGATTATAGTTATGGATTATGAATTCATACTCAATTTCAACAATAAAAAGGCTCATAAAATAGAAAATTGGTTATGCGAACAAGTTTTTAATTTAGGAATAAAATTATTTTCATTAATTAATAGATTTTATATAATATATTTTTCATAAGAGTTTGGGGTATTATCTAAAAGTAGTATGGGGTGTAGTTTTACAAGAAATTAAATATGATGTATCAAAATGTGAATAAATTAAAAGAGGATTTAGTCTAAGTATAAGATTAAATTTTGTTTGTGTACTTAATATGATATTGTAGGTAGTGATATATGTGATATTTCATTATGATGCATGGTCATTTAAATCATGTGATGTAGGATATAACATAATACGATATTAGATATTTCAAACCACTTCCTATTTATGTATTCCTCGTCATTGTATCCTATCATTTATTAACCGATTCATCGTTTGATGATGTTAAACTAATAATACCATTTTATATTAGTATTTAAATAGTTAAGTAGCGAATGAATTTTTTTTAAAATGTGGATTGTTTATGATACAAATTGTTTAATTTATTACAGAATGGTTATGAATTTTTTTGAAACATTATACTACACTCAAACCATTAATCATATATTTTTATATATAGGAATTATATTTAAAGAGTTTAAAACGTAATAATATATTAACAAAAAAATATAACATTTTTCAAGTTATCATGTTCTTTTGTTACTTCATTAATACAAATATTCCAACAGATCTTCACTGAATGGAGGTACTGTATATTTGATCAAAGATTCAAAAGATGGGTGTATTACTTATAGAGGAAAGAACCTTTAGGATATAGTATAGTAATATTTACAACGTAAATTAAAGATGATATGTATAGATAAAAATAAATATGTATGTTTTTATGTTTATTATATTTATTCTCTTAGATAGATAATGAATTTTGGTTTTTTATGTTCTTATTATATTTATACATCTTTGAATTCATTAAAATTGATTAGAATCACCCTAAAGGTAACTAGGTCTTATTTAACCATTTAATAAAAACTATAAACCATTTCACTACCATGCATCACCTAATACAAGGACCTCACTACATAGTGAAAACCAATGTTGGACCACACATTTATGATTATTAATGTTATCATATGCATCCTTATATCCCATGTGACGTATACCAAGATTACCATTTTTCTTGTAGTGTCTCATATTTTCCATTTATTATTTTTTCATATTGTATGGATTATTTTCACGACCAAGTGCTTAGGTGGTGTACGATTATGAGCCCCATTATAACAGAAAAAATGATGAAATATATTAAATATATTAAATAAAACATGCGCATAGTCTTCATAAAAAAATTGAATTCATTTTAAACATGCGGTTGTATTAGAAATAGGAGGCCACCATTGAGTTCTGAATGTGGGTTTCACCATAGGGACGACATAAACTTTTTTGGGGTAGGGATTTTTTGAAAAATTCATTTTATGACAGAAATCAATAATGTACTTACATAAATTATGTTATTTTTTATGTTGATGTAGAGATTTGTGTGTCTTTAAATATGCTTTTATGAAGATATGTTTGCATTGGAAAAATTAAAGTTTTGTTGTTGGAAATTCATTGGAAAGAGAATTATATGTTCTATCTTAGGTGAACAATAACCAAATACTAGATCTTTGTTTGAAATGCAACATAATTGCAGGATGTCACCAATGACAATGACATCAATTCATTCTTTGTTAGTGATTTATCCAAAAGAAGATATGATGGTTGTTATATTTTGATTATTTCCCCACTATTAATTCCTACAATGAACATGAATCAATAAAACATAATATTTAACTATGGTTCAGTATTATCATGGGATGGGATTATTTTCAAGTATATTTTTAAAATATGGATTTATTATTATTGATTCTAATCTTATCTTTCCAATGGTGATGGTTTAAGAGAAACAAAAACATTGGTCAAGGATCATCCTTCATGTTTGTGGTTGTGAATTTTAACCCATATTTCTCTATACATTTTGGGTGTTCTCTATTGACCCATAATTTGACCTCTACTAAGAAATAAATAATTGGGAACCCATTTAATGATTAAAATATTTCATATTATAGATCTGTGATTTTCACAAAACTACCATGATGTGATGTTGGAATAGGTGGAAGGCCATACTATTTTGGATACCCAATTTAATGTTGTTCACCATGTAATTAATAAAGATGAATGAGGTTGTTTTAGAAATGAATAGAAGTCTTTGAATATTTTTAATAACCAATGATATGTTTAGATGATGTAGATCATGGATTTAATTTGTGAATTAGGCTAGATTTCTAGGTTGTGGTGGTAGCCACTGGTGGACGAAAGAACTAGTGGGATTCTGGAAAACCCGATACACATAGAGTTTAATCTAGGATTACATGACATGTGGGTCCCCCATATCATAGTCTAGGGTATCAAGAGAATGTTAAGGATCAAACAAAATGTGACCTTTTGATGGTATGTGTGACATATGTTTTTCTAAGTGTGTACATCGGGGGGTATATGGTGACCAAATGGAGTACACAAACAGATGCATGCGATGTAATCCCACAAAGAAACATCCTAGAAAAAAGTTACATGGGATAATCCATGTACTGATACATGGGATGGAGTTCATGAAAAATAACACAATCTATATTTCTACATAGACACAAAAATGTGTTGCTATACCAGACAGGACCTGGGAATTAAGGGAATTTTTTTGTAAACCAACTACATGTCTTTTACTTATTTAATGTTATCTTGGAGCTTATTTCCTTTGAATAAATTAAAAGATCCATTACTGTGTGATCCCCATATACATTATGTAAGAGATATTATGGAATCACTTCTTACACATGGGAAATGGATCCCTTGAGAAGGAATTCTTTGCTAGATATGTTTGAATACTTTTGAGTGTACCACAGTGACATCATCTATTAATCTTTGTTACATAGGTGGATTTCTTGGAATAATCACGACCACCACTACATGGGTACCTATCCTTTACTTATTAGGTTAATACATATTTAGTTTTTAGTATACCTCATAGCCTTGTGAGTGGTCCTTATCTACGTATCGTATCTCTTTGAACTATTAATGTTATCTTTATAATGGTGATACCAAATGAGATTTTCCTCCTAGATGGATTTCATCAGTTCTATCTAACTCATGGAGTGTATTCTCCTATATGAATGCATTTTGGACCCATCAAGTTGGAATCCTTGTATGAAGTTTTTGTTTTGAATTAACTTTATAATTTGTGTATTTGCTCAGTATATTTGGATATTCTTGTTATATGTACTATATATATAGACCAATATAAAGATGATTTTTTTTTATTTTATTGTATTATTTATGGTTTTCAAGTTTCCTACTTTGTATCGTTATACTCATCCCTATATGGGCTATTCCAAGAAGCGTTGTGTCTTGTGAAAATGATCGAACTTTAAAAAATAGTACTAGAGAGACCCGTAGCAGAAGGTTCGTAGTGAGACCAGATAGACATAGTTTTTCTCCTACAACATCTTGATAGTAGTCCCCAATTTTATTCAAATATTGAACTTGTTTTCAGACTCTTTGTGGTGGGAATTTATTTTTCCCATGTTTACTTTTCTTTACATACTATCATATTCTAGTTGTGGGATTATATGTATTCATTCATTTTTTCCATCTTTTTTTCATTTACGCATTGTATAGTTTTATAGATGTGTTCATGTACACATGTACATTGGCTAAGGCCTCCCATGATAGTGATATGCCTACACAATGCAATTCAGCGACCCATGGCCTCTTGAATATAGGAATGGGGAGTCCCTTCATGATTCCTATTGGCATATGTCATCATAGAGTGATATCTGAGGTAGTTAGTAAATCCTTTGGACCTCCAAGATTGGTTTGGGGGAATAATGCTATGTGTTTGGAGTTCGTATTTAATGACAGGGACTCTAGTGTTGGTATGTCGGCCGACGTATCCTAACCCCTAGACTCTAGTAACTTATTTTCAACTTGGTACATGAGAAAAATGGTTACATGTAAAGAATTTGTACATATATTATATAGGATTAGGTTTTGGTTTTTATGCCCTTATTGATTCATCTCTCTAGATATACTCATTGACCAAGGTATATTTTGTCTACATTTAGGATCCCTCCCTGACATATGACTTATAGGAATCATCATTAGAATAACAATGATGATCCCTATACAAATTAGGAATTAATATATGGACCATTACCTCAAGTTCTACCTCAAGGTGGTGCACCAGCTTTACCACCACCTGTGGAGAAACATATGGTATATATAGTACAAATGGATGAGGTGTTAATGATAAGTGCAATTCACGAGTTTCAATAATAAAGGCCTCCTGGGTATTGAGTTTATCACAACCCAGAGGTGGATGGTGACTAGAATTAGGCGGTGAATATTATTTAATGTCTGTTCAAGTCACCAACATATCATATGGTAGCCTTGGTTTTGATAATTAACCATATCTCAGCAAGGCGGTGGTGGGGGTTAGTGACCCAGTCATATAAAGAGGTGACATTGTTATGGTTAGAGTTTAATATCGTATTATCAAAGGTGTTATCTCTATCTATATAGGAGGATGTATGTATATATATGCTTTTACAACTCCATTAGGAAAACAAGAAAGTATCTGAGTATTCATTGTGGTTTTCCAACCATTCTAGATACTCGATGGTTATGGTTTGAGATCAGCTATTCCAGGCATGGACCTTCGAGCAAGGAATTAAAACATACATATGGGATATTTTTATCCCTATATGAATTCTTATGTATGTTGGGTTTTTCCACATGGTTTTTTGGATGAGAGTTTATTTCTTGAGCGACACAGTCAGTGGTTGACTGTAGTGGGAACATGGGAGCAGAGACCTCAACAACAGGGAGCCAATGTTCGTATCATGGACCTAGTTGTGACATATGTTTTTAGATAAGGTCCCATGATATAGGATTACTTTTTTATGGATCAAAATATGGATTTTTTAGGCCATGTATGGGTGTTTCTACTCTTGTGATGGTATGAGACATCTTGTTCGATATTGTCTGACCTTTCCTGTAGATGACAATGAGACCATGAATGGGCCATATAGGTAGATGAATCATCTAGATCATACAGTTCCACATGTTAGTATAAATGAAATAGGAGGTTATAGAGTATTTGGAGGTGGTATAATCTTAGACATGTAACCACCACCACCCACAAGTGGTCTAGACTAGGCTTAGGGGGCAAGAGGATGGGGGCAGGGGAAGCTATAGGTGGATGAGGATTATGATCAAAAGTCTCTGTGTATGATACAAGTTAAGATATATATAATTTATACCTTAGTTTTAGTACTTATAAATAATAGTTTCAAGTAATTCCATTCTTTACACATATCATATTCAAGACTGAAAGATTCTAATTGAGCTCATGTCTTGACCTCAGGCCAGGCTATCACAATTATCATTTAGTGGAAAATGATATTCTAAGGAAAACACCCATATGTCTCTATTATCACTATGTGTACCTGGTAATTATCATTGGCTTGGAAAAATAAATATTAGTGTGCATAGTCCCCATTAATGGTGTATTTCATCCTTAAACCATTTTTTGGTATTCTTCATCACCAATATCCTTTTGTACTTGGCATCCAAGGAGGAGCACATGAGACACATAAGGATGGTTCTGGATGTACATGAGAGCACCACATTTATGAGAATATCTCAATGAGATTGTATTGGATTTAGGTAGACCAATTTATGTGACATGTTGTATAAACAGATGATGTTGTAGTGGACTAAGCCAAGGGTAACAAGGTGTTAGCTTGGGAGCCACCCAAGAGAATGATAGAGGTCGACATCTTCCTTGGGATTACAGGATATAACCATATATTTAAACCATATTTCTAAAATCTATCCACAACAATGAGATCATTGACCTGAAATGGGAATCCATTCACGTGGATAGAGAGGTGTCAATAGGAATTTTAGGAGTTAAGGAAGATATTGAAGAGTGTCCCCATCATTATTTTTCTAGAGCACAGTGTCGAGTGCATAATGGTTTTCATTGCATCAGGAACCAAGTTTGGTTTTGTTTTATTGTAGAGGTAGGTGGTGATTACAAATAGTTCATTTAAGTTTAGAACACATTATTATAATTACACAACCAAAAATCATGAGATAGAAGCAGTATTCTATGCATTGAATATTTGTTGACACAACCTGATGGGCAAGCGATTTATTATCTATAATAGTCACAAGAGTCTGAATTTAATATTCTATCAAAAGGAAGTTATATTTAGATAGAGTTTATGTCTAAAATTCATGTAGGATTATGAAATCAATTTTTTTCTATACTCATGGGAAGAGGAACATTGTATAATATTATCCCAGTATGAGATCTTTTTCACAATTGCTGAATGAGGCGTCCAAGAAATTAGCCTTTCTACAACAACCCATTATAGATGGAGATAGAGCCTCTTACCTTCAGTTGATGGTTGTCACAACTATTCTCTTATAGTTTTTATAGGAGGCACAACATGGGGACTCTGACTATGAGACCCTATGTATGATGATACCAATTATACATACTCAATATTGATTCTATGAGGGTGGGGAGCATGTCGTTATTTTAAGAAGACACACAATGGTAACATAGATGTTTCTGGAGAATGTTCTAAAATATTTTCTTACATATACTTTGATGGTACATCTAGGTGTGGTAGATATGTACATGTACCTTAAATGTTAGTTTTTTGGTCAGAAATAAACAAGGGAGTTGTAAATTTTCTCTCCAAATGACTTACTTTTTAGTAACTAAAGGCTCGTCACCATGTTCCGGTGACATTAGCTCAACCATTAGTGGTTAAAGAGTAGATGTGGGATGGGATATCCATGAACTTCATGATAGTATTACTACATATGTTCAAAGGACACAATTCCATCTAGGTGGTCATGGACCAAATAACCAAGTCATCCACTACTTATCTACTCAAGATAAAAGTTCTATAGAGATCCTGGGATTACTATACATGCTTAAGATAGTCTAACTCCATGGAGTTTCATTAATAGACAATTTTTACCATGATTCTAACTTTAGATAAAGGTTTTTGAAGGGATTACAAAAGGATTTCGGGACTCAGTTATGCTTGAGGACAACATTTGACCAACAAACTTACAACCATATAGGGATAAACATTTTGGTCTTGGAGGACATGCTGAAGGATTACCTATTAGAATATGATCATAGTTGGGAGGATCACTAAAGGGTCCTGAAAATTCCGCAAGGGGGAAATCCAATTACCCCAAGACTTGGAAGAGGACTGAATCGGTCCGCACACCGGCTCCCAGCAACAGTACGCGGCCAGTTCGGCAGACCACCCTCCTGCAATTCTGCGGACCAACTTCATCCGCAAAATGGAGGTGGAAGCCCCTCCGCGGCCATAAAGCAGGATAGACGTCAGGCTGGACCACCGCCGCAAGCTTCCCCCTCTACGGACCGCTATAGTTCGTGGAATAGAGGCCGATTGGTGTGCCGACATGAAGCAACCCCGCCGCGACTCATCAGATCCCCTGTTGACCGAGTCATCCGCGGATGGGGATTAATTCATGGGCTTCTGCAGAATGTGCCATGGGCCCATCGATATTGCCTCCTCGCGACTCTATAAATATTCACCGAGGGGCACCAAAAGATAGAGAGGGAGGACGGGTGAAAACCCATGGGGAGACGGTGGAGAAGTCGTTCCCAGAGGTAAAATCACGTGACTATCAACGGACCCCGGATCGTCTGTGGATGAACTCTTCCGCGGAAAAGAGAAATCAGTCCACGAACCACATGCGGCCAGCACCTCAACGGCCAACCCATAGCGGCCATTTCTTTCACAGATAGTCCCTCCACGGTCACCCCATCCGTGGACCTGTGTCGTTCGCAAAATGGAGTTTGAACCCCTCCGTGGGCATGAAGTAGGATGGGTGCTGACCATCCTTCACGGACAGCCATTTCCTTTGCGGCCTGCTCCCTCGCGGCCTTCTCCCTCGCAGACATCATCCTTCGCGGAAATCATCCATCAAGGAGAGTCTGCTTCGCAGACACCTTCCTTCACGGCCTAGTCCTTCACATCCTGCTCCCTCGCGGACAATTCTTCCACAAACACCCTTCGCGGACAACCAAACCGTGAGCTACAAACAACCTCCCCCACAGCCAGTCTCTCGCGACTAGCTCCTACGTGGCCCGCCCCATGCGGAAAACCCCATGCACTCACTGGTCCATAGCGTGGGGGTTGCGCCCCCCGCACCCCCGCTCGGGGTCAGTGCCGGGCTACGGTCCCGGTCCTCCGGGCCGGTCCCTTCCCTACAGTCACTGACCCCCATAAAAATGGAGAGTCACACCGCGAACTTCTCGGGACGGGTCAATAGTATTTTACATAAAACCCTTGTGCCGCCCCAATATCCTTCCTTAAAATTCCATGAGTTGAGCTACTCCTAAGGACCCTAATATAACCCCATGTCCTAGATCCTTTTGCTAGGTTCATCCGAAAAGGGCCACCCATGCGTAAGTCTCACAAAAACTATTTCTAGGTATCTCCTACCTAGTCATCCTGACCACATGACATTAAACTGTACATCCCTCGTCCTGACCACATGACGTTAAACTGTATGGTCATCATCCTAACCACATGAAGTTAAACTATATGACCATCGTCCTGACCACATGACATTAAACTGTATGGCTCTCGTCCTGACCACATGACGTTAAACTGTATGGCTCTCGTCCTAACCACATGACGTTAAACTGTATGGCCGTCGTCCTGACCACATGACGTTAAACTGTATGGCCGTCGTCCTGACCACATGATGTTAAACTGTATGGCCCTCATCCTATCCAAATGATGTTAAAATATATGGAAAAAGTCCTATCTACATGACTATAAACGGTAGAATTCCCTATCATTCAATAATTGGATGCCTCTTGCTCCATGCAAGATATTCCTTATGCTATGTTTACAGTGGCATAACTTCAAGAGCGCTGGAATCCATTCAAACATTCCATCACTCCACCCCACGCTTTGCGTGTCCTTTATTTGGATCTTCATCCTCTTTCATGTCTGAAGGGACCCCATAACAGCCTATCCTCATGCCACATCGGCTCGTCTACCATCCTAGGCCAACGCCCTGTAAGACTTTGGAAAACACATAGAGATAGGTCCTGTGTTTCGAATATAGTCAGCAGTCGACCCTCATTTGTTTGTCCCTATTTCAGGCTAACGTGAAATGAATGTTGTGTTTCGAACATGTTCAAAAGTTATCCTCCATCACCATGCCACCCTCATTGTGTTCCGAATATTAGGCATGTGATTCACCCTTTTTATCTCCCATTGTTTGGACTGATTCCAATGCCCATGGTGTTATCCTGCCTGTGCACTTGCGTATAAGTGTTGGCCTCCATTATACTCCTCAACCCACCAATGGGTTGGGAATCCCTCATGGACAGACATGAGGAAGACATCGTGGGACTCCTATGAGTGTAAGCCCCAATCCATCACCCTGGGCATCCACCTACGAGTAAGACCCGACCTTATGGGCCGCCCTCATGCGTAATCCCCACTTCACTTCTCATGAACACACCTTTTGCAACATGATCGTCTGGTCCCTGTTGCCTCTTGTTTCTCACACTGAGCATGACTCATGTGGTCTTAGTGTAAGAATCGACCATGAAATCCTCTTATGGGACTCCTCAGAGTGTAAGCCCCAATCCATCACCATGGGCCTCCTCAGAGTGTAATCCCCAATCGATCCCTATGGGCCTCCTCAGAGTGTAAGCCCCGATCCAACATCTTGGGCTGCCTCAGAGCGTAAGCCCCACACAGATTCGAACTATGTGGACTTTGATCCGTGTCTCCTAGGAAGGGTATGTAGGAAGCCTACCTGAGGTTTATGCCCAACAACCGGTCGATCCGATTACCTTAAAATCGGTTCACCGAGCGGCCCCTAGCATCGTCTTAGTGAGTCCAGACTCCTCGGGTTCATTAATCCAACGAGGGATGGTAAACCTCGGGCATAAATGATTCTGAACCCCTGCGTTCAGCTGACCATCGCCAATCAAGGGTTAAATCCATGGATTCTATGTTTGGGTATAAATCAAAGATTCATGAACATATGAATATGTCTTAAATCTATAAGAGAGTCCTGGAACATGCAATAATTCCCCCCAAAAGGGTGCGATGAGCCCAACTTCCCATACTCTCGACCAATATGAGTTATCAAGCATTGCTGGTCAGACCATCCGGCGAACGCCTGGCTTTGGAAAGCAGGTCCATGCATCATCGGATATGGAGCCATTGGGTGTTTCGACACTGAAAACTTGAAACCACACGAAACAATCACCTACCACTTTTGGTGTTTTCATACACCAATAGTTATGACTTTTCCATTTTTATATAAATATTTTAGGCTTTGTATAAGAAAAACTATAGGTCCCCAATTTGTTGAACTGATTGTGGAGATTAATCCCTATATGGATCCAAATTTAATGTGAGAAACTACCTAGAAGGTAATGATCATCAAGGAATTTAGGAGGAATTCATAGAGCCATCAAAAATACATTTCGGAAATATGAAAATTTCCTTTTATGTTTAACAAGGGAGACCATGTGTTATTATGTATTCCACCTGGTCATTGATTATGGATATTTGGCTAGGTTGAAAATAAATATCCAATATTTATTGGGTCAATATAGATAATATATATAGTTTGAATGTTGGAATACCTATTAGATCTACCTCTATAGGGATACCATGTACATGATGTCTCCTAGATTTAGATTTTTTTAAAAAGTTTTTTTATAAAATATATTTTTTAAAAAAATGCTGGGTTAAAAGTTTTTTAAAAAATATGCCACAATGGCCGCAACCGGGATGCCGCCTTTGGGTCTCGGGTAAAAGGCCGCATCGCCGATGCCACCTTTCACCTAAATAAAAGAAAATTAAAAAAAAAATTATTTTGCTTTTTTTGTTTATATATATATATAAACAAAACAAAACAAAAAAATATATAAATTTTCAGCAGAATTTATCTGCTATTTAAAATCCAACAGTACTACCATTACAGAAGTTAGGATTCTGACAGAAGCTCTCAACCAGGGCTCTCTTTCATAATAGAGCTTACCCTGGAAATCATTCTGCATTTCCGATTTGGGATTCTGGTTCTCCCTTTTCTGCGCAGAACATTCTGCATTTCTGATGTGGGATTCTGTTTCAAGTACGTGTCATTGAAAGACTGTAAAATATAAACTATAACACAAATATAAATGAAACGTAAAACATGGATTAAACATATATAAAATAGTTGAAAAAAAATATTTTCGTAAAACAATGATGATAAAAAATGATTTATAATCTTTCAAAACCACCTACTTGAAACTTAAATTTTTTTTGAGTACGTGACTTTGAAAGCCTATAAAATATAAATTACAAGACCATTATAAATGAAATAAAAAACATGGATTAAAGATATAACAAATAGTTTAAAATAAAAAGAATTTCGTAAAAAATATTGAAGGAAAATAATTTATAAGTTTTCAAAGACACCTACATCAAACTTAAAAATGTTTAAAGCATGTAAATTTTAATACCTATAAAATATAAACTATAAGACCGATATAAATAAAACTTAAAACAAGGATTAAACATATAAAAAATAGTTGAAAATAAAATAAATTTCAATAAAATTTTCATGAAAAATAATTCATAAGCTTTCAAAACCACCTACTTGAAACATAAAAATGTTTCAAGTATGTGCCTTTGAAATCCTATAAAATACAAATTATAGGACCGATATAATTTAAAGTCAAAACAAGGATTAAACATATAATAAATTATTTACTGATTAAATTAATATTATTAATAATTAATTATATAATAATTAATTATTTATTAGAAATTATTAATAGTTAATTATATAATGATTAACCAATTAATTAGTAATATAATTATTTAGTATATAATAGTTAATTAGTAAATTAGTAATATAACTATAAATTGTATTGATTCATTATAATTAATAATTAATAATTATTCAAAATTATTATAAAATAATTAATTAGTTAATTTGTAATATAAATATTAATTATATAATAGTTAATAAGTTAATTAATAATATCATTATAAGTTATAAGTATTCAAAATAATTACTATTTATAATTATTAATTATTAATTATTAATTATTAATTAGTTAATTAATAATATAATTATTAATTATATAAATAATAATTGTATAATAATTAGTTAGTTAATTAGTAATTATTAATAATTAATTATATAATAATTAATTTGTTAATTAGTAATATAATTTTTAATTATTTAATAATTATTTAGTTACTTAGTAATATAATTACTAATTATATAATAATTAATTAGTTAATTAGTAATATAATTATTAATTATATAATTTATAATTAGTTAATTTGTAATTATTACCCATTAATTAAATAGTAACTAATTAGATAATTAGTAATATAATTATTAATTATATAATAGTTAATTAGTTAATTTTTTGAGATAGATAGATCCAATGCCATTTTTATAACTATTTAATTAGTAATATAATTATAAATTATAATTATTCATTATAATTAATAATTAGTAATTATTAATAATTATTATATAATAATTAATTAGTTAATTGGTAGTGCAATTATTAATTATATAATAACTAATTAGTTTATTAGTAATATAATTAATCATTATAATTATTAATTATTGATTATTAAAAATTATTATATAATAATTAATTAGTTAATTAGTAATATAATTATTTTTTATAATTATTCATTATAATTTTTCATTATATTTATTAATTATTAATTAATAATTACTGATATAAATATTAATTATATAACTAATAATTGTATAACAATTAGTTGGTTAATTAGTAATTATTAATGATTAATTATATAATAAATAATTAGTTAATTAGTAATATAATTAGTTTATTAATAATATAATTTGTTAATTAGTAATATAATCATTAATTATTTTATAATTAATTAGTCACTTAGTAATATAATTATTAATTATTTAATAATGAATTAGTCAATTAGTAATATAATTATTAATTATATAAATTTTAATTAGTTAATTATTAATTATTAATAATTAATTATATAATAACTAATTAGTTAATTAGTAATATAATTATTAAATATATAATAGTTAATTAGTTAATTTTTTGAGAAATATAGAGCTGATGCCCTTTTTATAATTAGTTAATTAATAATATAATTATAAATTATAATTATTCATTATAATTATAAATTATTATTTGATAAAAAATATGATATAATAATTAATTAGTTAACTGGTAAAATAATTATTAATTATACAACAATGAATTAGTTAATTTGTAATATAGTTATTCATTAAAAATATTAATTAGAAATTATAAAAAATTATTATAAAATAATTAATTAATTATTTGGTAATATAAATATTCATTATATTTATTCATTATAATTATTAATTATAATTATTAATTATAAGTATTCATTATATGTATTCATTATATGTATTCATTATAACTATTAATTATTAATTATTCATTATAATTAGTAATTATTAATTAGTAATTTATAATTATTAATTTAATAAGTAAATAATTTATTATATGTTTAATCCATGTTTTAACATTAAATTATATCAGTCTTATATTTTTTATTTTTAATTCTTTCAAAGGCACATAATTGTAACATTTTTATATTTCAAGTAGGTGGTTTTGAAAGCATATAAAGTATTTTTCATGAACATTTTTTTTCGAAATTATTTTTATTTTCAAATATTTATTATATGTTTAATCCTCGTTTTAAGTTTCATTTTTATCAATATAATAGTTTTTATTTTATAGGCTTTCAAACTCACGTGCTTGAAACATTTTTAAGTTTGATGTAGGTGTCTTTGAAAACATATAAATTATTTTCCGTCAACATTTTTTATGAAATTATTTTTATTTTCAACTATTTTTATATGTTTAATCCTTGTATTAAGTTTCATTTATAATGGTCTTGTAGTTTATATTTTATATAATTTCATATTCACGTACTTAAAACATTTTTAAGTTTCACGTATGTGGTTTTGAAAGCTTATAAATCATTTTTTACAATCATATTTTTACAATTTTTTTTTTCAACTATTTTTATATGTTTAATCCATGTTTTAAGCTTCATTTATATTGGTTTTATAGTTTATATTTTATAGTATTTCAAATTCACGTACTTGAAAGAGAATATCACATCGGAAATACAGAATGTTCTGCGCACGAAAGGGAGAACCAGAATCCCACATCGGAAATGCAGAATGATTTCTAGGGTAAGATCTCTTACAAAAGGGAGCCCTGGGTGAGAGCATCTGTCAGAATCCTGACTACTGTAATGGAAGTACTGCTGGATTTTAAATAGTGGATAAATTCTTCTGAAAATTATATTTTTATTTTATGTTTTTTTGTTTATATATATATATAAACAAAACAAAACAAAATAAAAGTAATTTTTTTTAAAAAATATTTTTTTATTTTAGGGGAAAGGTGACATCAGTGATGCCGCCTTTCACTCGAGACCCAAATGCGGCATTGCGGATGTGGCCTTTGTGGAGTATTTTTAAAAAGACATTTAACCTATTCTGTTTATAAAAAATATTTTTTTAAAAAAAATTATTTTAAAAAACTCTATAAATTCCTTAACTTATAAGGTATGTGGATGACCCAACATAGGTTATCAAATAGATAGAGAGTTTGAAATCATGGATGGGGATACTTTTGCTGAGTGACCTGTAGAGATCGAGGATTGTTAGTAGATGAACCTTCATGGGAGATAACATCCATTAATGTGCGTCTGGTGGCAGCACGAGAATCATTAGAAGAGCATTTTGGAGAGAGAGGTTTATATACATGCTCCGTACCCATATCTCATTCTGTAGCCCTTATTTTGGATTTTTAGGAATTAAATTCCCAAGGTGGGGACACTTATTGACTTGAATTTTCAATTTTTTATATTTTATGTTGTGTGGATTATTTTCAATGGAAGGCCCTAAGAAGTATTGTAATTTCGAGCCCCAATGTGACCGTAATAACTATTTAAAGTATATTAAATATTTTTAATTAAAAATGTGTGTTTTTTTCCAAAACAATTAGAAAAAATTCTAAATGGGTACATAGATAACAAATCCTAGGGAACTGTTGAGTTCAAAATGAGGTTTTTACCTTCGGTGGGATATTTTTTTTTTCTGTGAGGGGTTTGAGAAAAATACATCACAGAAATTAAATAAATAAAATAAATAAACAAATTATTTTATTTTTATTTCATTAAATAACAAATGAGGTTTCATTAAATAAAATATTCTGAAAAAATTACATGGTCAGTCACATAACCCTTGATCTGTTAGAAAGGAATTAAAGAGGGAATTATAAGATCTCTCTCAGGGGATTGAAAATTGGATCCTTGATCAATGATCAATATGAAACAAAATCATAGGATTTCATCCAAGATAGTGATTCCACATTATACTTAATTAGTGACTGGTAAAAATCAATGTAGTAAAGTTGGTGTGTTTAGATACATCCCCCATTCTTAATTCCTATTAATAATGTGAATCAATAAACCAACAGGTTGATATATTGTTCCATCATAACCTAAGATGGGATTATTTGAGGGGTGTTTTGGGAGTTTTTATTTATTATTATTGAGCCTTCTCAAGTTTTTCTAATAGTGACTAATCAAGTCCAATGTACAAATTGAATAAGGATCGTTCCTTAGGTTATTGTTGGTGCATTTCCTTTTCTATTTCTCTATTCATTTCGTTTTTTCTTCATTGAAATGTGGTTCGACATCCACTAAAATATCAATAATTGCATTCTATTTTCATTTTGGAGTGATTGAAAATTGTATAGAGGGGATCAAAATGACATAATTCTAGTATAAAGATGGATTTGATGGTGAATCATATGATTTTGGATACCTAATTTTTTTCCTTTAGTTCATAATGTATAATAATTAAATGGTTTTATTTTTAGTGAATCAGTGGGACAAAATATAAAGAATAACCATGGAAAGGTTTAGATAGGGTAGATAATTTATTTCTCACGATTACAAGTCCATATTTCGAGGGGCGGTGGTAGACATGTGTGGTAGGAGAGACTAGAGGGATTCTAGAAATCCTGATTCACATGGAATGTAATCATAGATTACATGGCATGTGAGTTCCTCTTAGCAGTGTCTAGGGTTTCGAGAGATAGTGAAGGACCACATGAAATTTGACCATATCACACGACATGTGAACTCTCCCCAAAGGATCAACATGTACCTCAGTGGTTACACATTCCTAGGCTAGAGTGCATGGGCATGGGTACACCATGTACCTGCATAAGGACATGGCCTGGAAGAAACATTCACTGGCTAAACTGTATACTGGTACACATGCAAGAATACATAGGTAGAATCACATTAATTAATTTTAAGTCACCACAAATGTTTCTGCACTGTTATGAACTATGGTTGAAGGGACACATCATGTAACCCTACTACAATCCATGTACTATATAATGTTGTCTTAGAGCCCATGTGCTTTGTATCTTCAAAAAGTTTCATTATCCGGTGTTCCCCATATCCATTCCCCAATAGTTTGTATTTAATTACCTCTTATACATAGTAAAATGATCCCTTCATTAAGGCATCTTTGATAGAGTTTTCAGAATCCTTCCACGAGGCCTAGAATGAGTTCATCTATCCATATACATGCCATAAGTGGGGTTTATTGAATATTCATGACCAAAACTATGTGGGTGTTGATGCTCTTAATAGATGGTTAATCCAGACTGAGTTGTTGGTATACCCCATATCCCTGAGAGTGATCATAATCTATGTATCATATCATTTCTAGACTATTATCATGTTCATTTTAAAGGAGAGACCTAGTGATCTTTTCTTCTCGAAAAAATGTAATTTCTGCTATCAGACTCATGGAGTATGTTCTCCCATGTGAGTTCTTTGGGAATCATTCAAACTGGATTCCTAGTCTAGAATTATGGATTTGACTAACCTTTATACTATGTATCTCTTTTTAGTATTTCAAGATATTCATTTTAAATGTACTATATACATATACATGTGTAAAAATGATTGTATTCTTTTTTTGTATGATTTTTGGTTTTCGGGTGTCCAAATGGGTATTGTGATTCTCACCCCTATATAGGCTATTACTACATGTGTTTTCCCTTATGTAGATGAAAAACCATTTAAAAGTTTCATATATTTCTTTGGTTTGGATGGTTATTAGTTTTACAAGATAGATTGAGGTATTTAGCTACTGTATTTACCTACTATATTTTGACAACCATAAAATGTTTTAATTTCATTTTGGACTTCTTTTCACACTCTTTGTGGTGGGCTTGTATTTGGACCTATTTAAATTATCTTACATCCTTTCATACTCTAGTAGTAGGATTTAGATATATGCAATCATGGTTGTTAATATTTTTTACATTTCATCATTATATAGGACTATATATGTGTGTGAGTGTGTGTGTGTGTAGGTATTTAGGATAAGGCCTCCCATGTTAGTGATATTCCAACATAGTGCTAGTTACTATCCCACAGACTAATAGAAGTGGGCTTAGTGTGCCATAGAATAGGCCCAATTGGGATGGTTCATGAATGTTCTAAAATATTCAAATAATCTATATTATTTATAAATGAAGAAAAATTAAGATTTACTTACACATCTGGTAAAAAAATCAACTATAATTGGTCCTAGTTAAATCTACCAAACCAATTGTTTTTGGTAAAACCTGACCAATATTGATTAATCAAGTCATTTTCAACCAATATAATCAAAAAATTTAATCATAAATCAATTTTGGTAAAAATAATCATGATAATTTTAAAATTCCCAAATACTGTCGAACTCTAAAATAATCAAATTGATTTTAGAAAAAATACCATCATACCTCAAGAACATGTAAATAATAATGGAATTGTGATAATGATGATCAATTTTGGTCACCTCAAGTATAAAATTATTATTTTGTTCAAACATAAGATTTGATCAATTTTGGTCTTTATGAGCAAACTCCATATTTCTCTTGGGAGGTCATCCAGGGTGGGCACTATGGGTAGGAACTTTCTATACATCTTATTTCACCTACCATTGGAATGACATTTATCGATACTTATTTCATTGTTACAGCCAAGTGGATGATCTCATTTCACGAAAATACTTCTACTAAATAGATCATATTCATATCTTGTGTCATGAGAAGAACCCTCATGGTCTATCTATACATTATAGTTCATATGACATCTATTAGATTTATTATAAGTAGGAACTCCAAATTCAATTATTTAGGATCCACATGTAAGACCATAATAGCCATGATTTAAATGGCTTCTTTATGATAAATGTTTAGGAAACATTAATCAATGTCCAAATTTTTAATATTTAACCATTTTGACTTGACTGACATGGTATGATTCGTAGGACACTAATGCAATATGTTGATGAGGTTTGGAGATGTTAGTGTTAGTATATTAGGAGTCATAATCATGGATTATAATTATATAATTCACCTGATATGAATTCATCCTAGAATATTTGACTAGTATATTGAGTTTTAATCCTTGATCATGATTGGGGTTATGAAATGTGTGAAGAAATTTCTATCCATAGGATTCCCTTTAGGTGGATCTTAAGTTTCCATCATGACATTCTAATATGATTCGATTGAAAAGATGTGAATAGGGGTGTGACACATATCCCAATCATTTTTGGACAATTTTCCCTGGAAATACCTCATCCTAGATATCCTAATTTAGACATACTTTTCCAAGATCTTCAAGGTAGATGAATCATCTTATTCTAATGGATTCATAGTTGTGTGGTACTTGAAATGACTTTAACCAGTTAGAGAAATCCTAAATATTATTAAAATATTTGAAGGTATTCAGTTAATATCCCCTTTGAAATCCCTATTCTAATGGTTATAATTTTTGTTACACTCCAGGGATATACTCCTGATGTGATAAAATTTAGAAATAAAAACCTCCTATTACCCAGTAACATTTCATCGATTAGATGACATACAATGTTTTATCAAATTTATTTTCTATCGTGCTACCTATAGGATTAGGATGGATCCCTTGATGTTGGAATCTCACCAAAGTTTATCTATTACTGATTTTGATAGTTCTTGTTCTAAGAAAATTTCTTCTTGTATATCAGCATCATAGTCATCATTATTACTGTGTTGTATGTATGAGGTATCATTTGTTAGTGTTTTTTGTAACAAACCAAAAAAATCACTAGGTATGATATATAAGATGACATTACTGTAATATTGAATCCATATACTCCATATTTTATTCACCATCATGGAGGATCTGAACTGAAAATTTGGGAGGAGTATTACTCTAATCATGATACAAAATAATAGATAAATAACCAAACATGTAAAAAAATAATACGAGTACACATAAGATAAAAATTATTTTATTTTTAATTAATTATGGTTAAAATAATAAAATAAATTGTCCTAACTAAATATAGTAAAATTATTTTCCACCAAGAATATCACATAATCAATATAGAAAAAAGAAAACTCACATATACGTATTTCACCCAACTAAAAGCCTCACCTATTCCATGTCTCCAAACATGTTCTGATCTATCCCACCCAACTATAAAACTCATGACTCATCCTAACCCGTACATATAAATAGTGAGGGATGGTCGAGTTACCAAGTGACTTGGTCATACAAGAACGGTGTGAGTGTAAATCTGTAGGGAACCACCAATGTGGTGTAGTACATAACCAGAAAATTTAGTGTATATTCATGTGTCTAGAACATCAAAAAATAAGTGGGCAATAAAAAACAATTCAATCATAAAATATAATCAATAATGTATGAGTAGGAAACAAAAATCAATATATCAAGAAATCGTGTACTTACAATTCCACAATGAACACCAGTCATACCTAACTCAGATCCCTGCTAGAGGGAAAGTAAACTAGTAGCTTGAAACATTACCCCAAGATTATATAGTCCAAAAACATGTTTGAAACATCCAACTTAAAGGGATTGTAAATATAAATTCCAAGAAAATAATGAAACGTCACCCTTGGAAAAATAGTCTATATGGATTAACCTATAATCCAACCACATGCAAAATGGAATGTAAATTATAATCCAACCACATTCCCCCACATTGGGATAGTATACAAACATGTATAACACATCCCTATTGAAGAGATAACCCATGTACATTTCGATAAAATGTCATATATGTCCCCATGGGGAAATAACCCATATGGGTCAACCTGAACTCCCATCTACAAGAAACAGAACAATAAGACATGAAATAATTAGATACAATATAATATATCAAACATCATGTCATGTTGATCAAGATTCATAACCATAAAAAATATTCTTGTGAAATAAAATAAAAAATATGTCTCAAGTGGCTACACTTGTACACAAAATTGAAAAATAAAAAACAGGGGTATCATGGGCTACCTACTCACTTACTTGTGATCAATACCAACCATGTATATCATGGGATACCGAAGCACACACATGTGATAAAAATAATTTTCAATTATGGAAGGCATAAATCCAATGCACAAGGGTCCATTGTGGCCCTTCAATCATTTTTTTTATTTTATTAGGCACTGATAATTTAATTTGTAATGATAAAATATCATTAATTATTTATTATTTCCATGTCGTTGATAACATAATTATTAATTAATTAATATTATTGTAAGTGGTTATCATCAAATAAAATTAAAATAAACCATGAATTATAACATAGGGAATATCACATAATACCACCTACCTCAACAACGAACCAACTCCTATCTATGAAATTCCCAACTTTTTTCAAGTCCCTCATTGTCCATTTGGCCTTAATCAATTGAAAAATGTACTGAATCATTATCTATCATTCCAATTTAGTAAATTATAACTAGATTATAATTAATTAACTTATTATAGTAAATATTACAACCAATGATTATAGGAGTATTTCCTAAAAGACTCACTCGGTATCACCTCCTAGACAGAACAATAACCAACCACACATGAAAGGTTCACAACATTATTCCGAAACCATGACATGAAAAATACTTATTGTGTTTCAAATAAAATTATAATTTAATTTAGTTAAATTCTATACTACACAATATTCAATCCGTTGAAATACATTCAATGAAACACCCATCAATATCACACATCCATCATCGCATGATATCATCTAGCCTTGCTTATCGAAACCCCGTCATTATCAGAAAATTGTACCAAGATATAGTGGAATTTACCTTCAAATATATAATCAAGATTAGTAAAATTATATATAGATGAATTATAATTATAATATAAATGTTTATTCACGAATCACAGGAGATAATACATACTTAGAGAAATCCATCGCAACCATCGACATTTCGATTAGTGAGGAAATGAGATCAAAAGAATCCCAAGTGGACAAAGACCATTTATTCTTTTGTAAAATAACATGATGGATTCAAGGGATTGAAATAAGGAGTTTTAAACTAATAACATCACTTTAAGATACTCATAATACTTCCCAATATCTTTTAATTGTGTGATACAATGTTTGACATTGTGATAATTTAGGACTAATCTCAACTAGGGCCATACCCTAATAATATATGACATGATAATGAAAATGTCACACCAAAAATACTTACTAGATTAAAAAAACTACATGAAACATTATATATTCAAAACTTATCTCTATCATACCACATGAAAAATCTAACCTTCTTTGGAACAACCTTTAGATGCATTCAATCCCTCTGATTACAAACTGGAGCTATGATTCAAAAAATGAACCACTAACTAAATGAAATATAACAAATGCCACTGTATTTTTTATTATTTAAGGAAAGAGGTCATCATAATTGCACCACTATAATTACCTATTAATGAAGATGTTGTGGAAGGGTGTATATCATGCCACTTAATCTACCTAAATCTCTAATAATATTGAGTTCTCTTCCATCCATCTTTCATTTCCTAAAAAAAATTCCCCATGTATGATTTTATTTGAAAACAGTCATTAAAAACATCCAGTTCAAACCCTAGAATAAAATTATATATGTACATCCATACATTTTATATCCACATGAACACTAATATAGTTCTTGTGTAACTATTCACTCATTGAATTCCAAGGCATTTACTACTATCCTTGCATTAAAACATATGGTTCCTTCACCATAACACACCATTTTCCATGTCCTATTTATTGAACATGGTTCCCCAAACCATAGTAGTCACCTACTGAATATTCCACTCCAGATATCCACAATCCTACTAACTGCATCCCATGTTAATTTTATGATACATTTCCCAACTTTCCATTTTAATCATAAATCAATAACACCAGTTGGAGCTCCTCTGGAAAAATTTTCTCAGAAAGCTCTGTCACCCCCACTGATATTTCCACAGAATAAATTATTGCCTCCAACATGGATCCTCCACCAAAAATACACAGGAAAAAGAACACGATCATCCCATGAACCAAAACACATCTTCCCTAGGATTTCCATGAATCTTAATCACAAGTGGACATTTTTCAATGTTTCATAGGAACATCCATCCCTAATATCATTTGGAAAACTGGGGTTTCACCCCCTAACCCATTGTGAAAAATATTGTGTAACCCCTTGAAAAATGTCAAAAAACATTTCATTTCATGATTCAAAACCTAATCCATGAAACTAAAATGGGTTAAAATTCAAACCCAAAAGCTTGTTCCTAATTTTATACAAAACCAACTAGTCCCTAATAACCAAATGATACTCCAATATTGAAATATTTCCTAGAAGGTGTCAACTGATCATAAAACACCTCTTCCATACCCAATACAGTGATCTAAATGTCGTTCCAATCCAAATTAAACATTTTCATGACGGAACACCATTTGGTAAATTTCCAGATGATTTCTTATAAAGGCATATGACTTATACAATCAATTCTATATGAAGCACCCGATCATGATTCCTTATGGATCATGGGAATTTTTAAATTGATATGACATCCTTTCTAAAATAAAATCCAAATTCAATGGAATTTTATATTATTATTCTCCAAAAACTCAAACCAACCTTAATATATACAACTATGAACATTCACACCACCGATCTGAATCACTATAAGATCATTCTAAATATGCTCCTCATATGTTGTCGATATCCCATCTCTATCTAGTTCCACATTTGAATGATAATTTAGGAATCTTTAATGGATACAAGTTCTCTTATGTCCATTACACATTGGCATTCCAGACATTCCAATATTGTTGATCGACAAGTATTTCACAATATCACAACCATTACCATAGAACGGTCATTTACACATGGCCTGATTGATGCTCCCAATCCTAGGAGTATCCCAGTTTTCACATTATAATTCTTACTTTTTTAACTGACCACTAAATAGTTTATTACCAAACATGATGAGTTAACATGATTTTTTTTCATAACAAATTTCCATCAAAAACACCATACACTACACAACTACATTCCTTGTTAAAGATTCTATATTATCTAATCAAACCCATTGGTTTCAAACTCCCTGGAAACCTGATCATTCACCTTGAACACACACTCCAATGAGATGCGTCTCAAAAATCTAATCTCCATGCCTAACTATAGACCATTCTATCATGCATTTTTGTTCCATAAACCTAGGATTATCCCCTCTGTTCTTCTTTATAATTAACTCTACATTTATTCCACGATTCACCATGCACCAATAGTCACATCTATGTCAATTTGAAACCCACTAAGAGCCCACCCATTCTCTAACTTTACTAGTTTCAGAAACATAAGATCTTAAAACTCCATCCAATGAGAAAGTCATCCCAAAACAACAGTTCATTCATCATTTAGTAAAATTTTCAATTCTATATATATTCATGAGGTCCATTACTTTATTCCTAGGCATATCATGTCTTCCTTGTTCCATACTCAACTTTGTATCATGATTGACAGAACTCATGTTCTCTCTAATCCATATTCACAAGGAAACTCAAAATATTTTTTCCTAATCCTTTGGAAGGATATTCACATGGACCTCAAACTTACATTAAAAAAACATCCCCTATGGAACTAATAACATGAATTATCCCATTACAGAATATATTTACACTTTGGTTACCATCAAGAAACATGATGCCCCAACCATCCATTATATAGAGTCACATATCTAATACCACAATGATATCCCCGGAACTAAGAAAAGTGTCTCAATAATAACAACAACTCATGAAAACATCATCCATGTTTATCTTTATATAGACCCCATAATGGATCTACCCTAGACAATAAGTTTAGGGTCCATCGATGTCTGGATAAATTAAGCATAATACCATTGGGAGAAACAAGGATAAATACACATATGTTATAGTTTGAATCATAATTAATCAAACCCATCCAATATAAACTTGCACAATATTCTTTACTGAGGTAATTAATACCCAACAATAACCTAACAAGGTTCAATGTCCATTATTTCATTGATGTTATTTATCATCATCATCGATAAAATGATATCCCTAGTCCACCACACCGTACCCCATATGACCTTCAATCAAATGTATACATTCATAGGAATTTAGAAAAATATAATGTTAAAGATAACATATATATGAATTAACAAAAAAATATTTTCACACTAAAGTATATAAGAACTCCATCATCAATCCAATCACACACAACCAACATACACATTTTTTTAATCCTATAAACCAAATATGATTCATGAAACTCATCATTCTGATATGACCAAGAATAAAATCTATATAAAGTAAATAATAATAAATTCCAGGTGCATCTCATGAGGAAAAATAATATAACTATAAATGTTAAAAGAATGAACATCAATCTGATTCTTTAATAATCCATCCTTCAATCAAGAAAATGTGTTTGTGATGTATTAGATTTATTTTCATCACAATAGATGAAACATTCCACTGTCACTTTTCTACCAAATCCCCAAATCAAGAAAACAAGAAATCTTTGATGTTATATTGTATCACCCTAAATCAAATCATTGGTACCAAGATATAATTCCACACAACCTCATTCATGTCCCCATATTCTCCAAATGCCTCCAAAATGTAGTGAGAGTATCAATTGAAAAAAGGGGAGGCTATAACCTCAATCAAAACACAAATCAAAATGTCAATAACCAAAAACCTAATAATAAAAAATAAAATTACATAAAATAAAATAATCATATAATTTTTAATTATTTAATGTAGAAATAAAAAAATAAATAGTCATAACTAGATAATGGACATTGATTTCCCACCGGGTTAATCACATAAAGAATATATAAAAAGAAAAAAACTACAATGTGGCTTATGGCCTAACTATATGGCTTACTTCCTCCAAATATATATACTCATAGTGATCTATCCCACCCATTTATCAAACCCAAGCCTCTGTCTATCTTATGCCTATAACAAGACATGGCTTCTGATGTACCCAATTGTCATGGACACCTGATTAGGGTGCGACTATAACTCAATATTTGTATTTACATGAGATATTGGATCCTATAATATATGAACATTGTTCCACAACTTTTTCACACAATAAAAAAACATTAAAAACCCAAACCTGTTAATATTGGGTATTAATAAATCTATAATAAACACTACGATGGTAGAACATCAATAGTTTTTAAATTGTGTACATAAATAATTAATATGAGTTAGTATTGAAAAATGTTAGTATAAAAGTAATTTACATTAAATTTTATGTTATTTAAAAAACATTTAAAATTTTTTAAAAGTAAATTTGATAAAATAAAATTCATTTTTTAACAGTTATCATAAAAATTGATTTAATATGTAGTTTTTATTTTTCCCAAAAATATTAATTTTTAGTTGAAAATACCATTTTTAAAAAAATCATAATTTTATCACTATGGATGAAAATCCTAAAAGTTTGAAAAAACATTTATGTAATTAAAATATATATTTAAGAAATTCCAATATAGATTTTATTATATTCATTTAGTATATAAATAACTTATCAAACATTTTTTGAACTAAATAAATATGTTATTTTATTAAAATCCTTTTTTCATCATTAAGTTTTGATAAAATAGTTTAATGAATCATTTAAATCATTAGATTAATGTAATATTTATTTCATGATTAGAAAGTGTTTCTTTAGTTGTTATTTGTTTAGTGTCTAATTATTTTTGAAATTACATTAGAGAACATTAGCAATGAAATACAAGGAAACGTTTAAGGGATGAATAAATGTATATTATAAGATCAAGATGTTTTTTCTAAAGTATGGATTATGTGGTTTCAATAGAAATATATCTCTATACAGATAAAATAAGTTGATGCAGTTTTTTCCAAGATTTAACTAGGGGTAACAACCAAAAAAATAGTTGGTTGAGTATATCTCATCCATTATTTTGGTGAAATGTTAATAGGACCTTACCATTCACCAATTATAAAACACTTGGGTTATATGATTTGGTTAACCAATTTCTCATTACAATCCCTTAAAAAGCATATTTTATGTTAATTAATTATGATATGTATGAGGTATATCGACATAATGCAACCTAGGACAATCCAATAGTGATTTACATTAAATTAAAATGTAACAAAATGGTTTCAATTTTTTACTTACTTCAAGATTGATATTATCATTATTTCATGGGGATTTAAATGTTATTCAATCATGAATAACTTATTGGTTTTTGAAATGAATATAAAAATGTGAAACCAATTCAAAAATGGATATGATAAACAATATAGTACTGAGTAACCCTGTGGGATGAATGATTTTGTTGAAAAAGTTATTTTCTTGCTCACCCAACTATATCATGTTAGGATTAATAACATGAATCACTGAAAACTTTTAAAATCACAAAATAATCTAAGTATTTTTTTAATAGATGTTCAAGTGATGAAGATGAAGAATGATTTGATATTCAGCTTCTTTACTATCCAAAATGTTGGAAGAAATACCCAGGGGAATGTCTCATAAGAATAAGTAAGTGTTTCAAGTGTTAATGGACTGGCCATTGATCAAATTAAATTTTAGAAAAGTGGGATAATTTTATCTATAAAACATTCATGAATTATTTACAATACCTAGATTATCAATATTTTGGGAATTGTGAAAAATAATTACCTAACACAACCACTAATGCGGATAACAAACATCATTAACCTCATAAACCATGGATATAATGGAAATCTTATGCCACCACTTTGGATGAATGTAGGAGAATAAAAGAAAGGGTATTGTGTACACTCACCCAACAATCTATATATTGGTATATCAAATTTGATTCAAGTTATATCCAGTCTTGTTAGCCTTGGAGGATTTCTGTGATTATCAAATAAACAAACTAAAAATTTAATATTATCTTTTATTATTATTGTATGCTAATTTTGTGTTCACAGAATATTCTTCTTGAGAGACTTATTACTCTTTATTTAATGAAATTCATTGTGAATTTATAAATTTTATGGTTATTACCACATAACATCCAGAGTAATCGATAAAATTAGGAAATAACATTTTATATTTTAAGCCATCTTATGACCATCTATTAGTAAAAGAGAGATTATAACCCTTATAGAAAAAATAATTCATATATAAGTGTTATGAATTATAATTATAAATTATTTTCAACCCAAATGGGTAGAAATAAACTCAATATTTTGATATTACTCATTACAAGGAATAAAAGTGTTTAACAATCTCAAGTGAATTTGTAAGATAAATACCACATTGTAAATTTACTCTTGAGTCACATAAATCATATAGATACCACTAAAAAACATTTTTAGTGAGTGTTAATTAAAATTGTGATTATGAAAATTTATTAAGGGGGAATAAAGAAATGACTTAAAAAATGGATCTTTTAAAATAAATAATATTTCCTATAACATGTGTCACACACTATTCCCAACATAATCAATCCACATCAGAATAATAGTACATTATTAATAAATCTATATTATTCACATAGATTTTATAACATTCATGGTTATTTAATTTTCAAAATAAATAATTACTATGAGTAAATATTGTAAAAGTATATAATAAATGTAATTTTTTATATTTTTAATTATATTAAAAATGAATTAAAAAATTTAAATTTAAATTTGATGAAATAAAAACAAATTTTTTATCTCCTCTTATTAATTTTTTTATAATTAATTTACAATTTTTTTAAATAATTTTTCTTCAGTCAAAAATATAATCTTCACAAACATTATTATTTTTTTCACTACATAATCAAATCTAGAAGATTAAAAATCATTTTTGATAATAAAATGATTATTTGATGAATAAAATTATGAAATTAAAAATACTTTTGTTGCTTATAAATACCTTTCCTAGTATTTATATAATAAAATAATATTTTTGTTTAATAAAAACAATTTTCAGTCATCAGTATGAGTGAGTGTTATTATATATATTTTTTAAATAATGAAATTAATATAATATTTATTACATGTTTTTCATCGTTTTCTTCTGCAGGGCACCACTAACATGGTCTAGTATGTAACAAGTATATACGTTCATGTGAAAAACATGTTGGCAAAAATTCCTCATGGTTTCTTCTTGGTATATTTTGGGTGTGGTTGTGTTTTTTGATAATGTCAGATGATTGCAAATGAGTATAGTTGGTGTTTTCCAATGATATGTTTATAAGGTGATGTTGTTTCCCAGTGTTTTCCAAATTTATGGACCACAAAATTAAGTGTTAGATTTTGGAAAAGGAAGGATCTCTTAATTGGAGTTAATGGTATGAAGATCATTGAAGAAAATTGGCAAAGGATGGTAACTTCATAAAAAAATTCATGGACTACGTACCATGTTGTAGGAATTGTACGAGGAGCAGCAGGAATGGTACGACAGAGTTGTTCACGAAACAGAAAACATTTTGCAATGGAAGGCTGTGTGGTATGTGGATGGCTTAAAAAAGTGGAGGATATCGACCACGTAAGAGGAAAGGTAGTACATGGACCATGTATGAAGAACGGTTTGTGGGTGGATTAAGGTTCCCGGTGGTAGAAGGATCAGTAAGAGTTGAACGTTGGATAGATGATTTGGTAAATATTAGTTTAGCTAATTTTTTAGATATCTTTTCTTATATAAGAATCACTAATTTGACTGATTAATGTTGAGACTGATTATCATTAGAGAACAATTTTGTTCCAAGAGTTCGGAAAATTTCAAAGAATGTTTTCGTGTGAGCAGGAAGGATTAAGTGGTTCGCACAGAATAATTTCTGTCGAAGGTTTTGGCGGAGAACTGAAACCGCAAAGGACATGGTACGCGGAGGAAGAAGGCATGGTACATTGCTAGTAAGTGAAGGAAGACCATGAAAAAAGAACATTTCACAGACGTAAATTGTTTCATAGAGGCAGCCCGTGAACAAATAATAGTTCATAGATTTGATGTGTTTTGCAAAGGAGGTTCGTGGAATTGGTACATAGTAGCGATACGCAATAGAAAATACAGAGTATGTTCTCGAAAAGGGTGGTTCAAAATATAGGCATCAGTACACGAAGGAGGTGATCTATGTACCATACATGGTACTTAGTATGTGGGGGAATAATGTGTTTTATGATATCTTCAAGGATTCTATAAAGGCTTCAAATCAATTTACAAAATGATTTTCTCGGTATCTAGAAGTATTTGAAAAGGTGGACTTCATATGCTGGTGAAAAATGAACTTCAACTAAGAATCTACCTATATTTGAGGATGCCAGAATACATGAAAATACGGGACCAACATGTCCATAAGCTGTGTTTGACCTATAAGTCGATAAACTATGTGTGGATTCCTTTCCTAGAACAGTGAGCGAAGGAAAAGTAATATGGTGACCCTTTCCACCAGCAGTGAACCAAAGAAAGAGGCCTAGGGAGTAACACTTGTGAATGAAGTGAGAAGGCCATAAACATTGTAAAGGCAGTGATCTTGGGTATAGATGATGTAGCCCAAACATTGTACTCATTATTCGAAGCTATCCTTAGTGAATTTGGTTCATCGGGACATTGTCGTTGTGTGCTCCTTGGATGTAGCCCAATGAGGGTGAACCAAGTGAAAATTGTTGTGTCATGTGCATGATTTCATATCTGTTCATATATTGCTATGGGAGGAGGATAAAATTGAGTTTTTTTAACAATTAATGAAGATCCAAAAGAAAAAAGTCTTCTTCTGACATACCCTAATTCACCACCCTCTCAGGGTATTTGACCAAGTGGACCTAACAATTGGTATCAGAGTGGAAGTTTGAATGTTAATGGTTCTCTCTCTAGAATAAGAAATGGAGGTGGTAAATCATAATGTAATTATAATCTATGAAGGAAATAATTTTCAACAATGGAAAAATTAGATACAACACTACTTCATATAACTAGGGATGGATGTATTTATAAGATCTATACATGGAATATCAGCTGGGATTAATAGTGGTTCCTTATTAGAAGATGAGAGAACAGAATTGGATTCTGATGATAAATGGATAAATGCTTCAGGGGAGCCCAATAAAATTCAATTTATGCGAAGGTGATGCAATGTAAAATATTACATGAAATGTGGGAAATGTTTTTGAACGTTTATCAGGGAGACTCGAAAGTCTGAGAAGAAAATGAGCAGGTTCTATGGAATAAGAATGATAGTCTCAGATTGAATCCAAATGAGGCTTTTGATTCATTTTTTGATAGGATAAATATTATTATGGAAGGCATGCAGGTTTATGGAGAATTCATTGAAGATACAAAGATTGTGAAATGTATCCAGAGGAAACTTTCACTACTGTTCAATCTAAATGTTTTAGTATTGGAAGACAAAGACCCAAAATTGATGATACTATATAACCTACCCAGTAACCTTGTATCAGAATAAATAAAAAATGATGATAATGATTTAGTGGAAATTGGAAAGTCTATGGAAGTGGAATTCATGTCCATGAAGAATCTCTTTATCGAATATAGTTCTGAGGAGGACAATATGGATGATTTCATGTCATTTATCTCCTCCAATATACAAAGGGGATAAGAGATGTTCAATGGTAAACTTACATTTGAATTATTTTTATGTGGAATGATTGGGCACTTTGAAGAAAAGTTTCCTAAGAAGTTTGATGAAGAAAATGGAGAAATTGATGACATTACCCAAAATAAGTACTCATCAAATGAGAAAGGGATGAGAAGTAATAGGATAATTTTAACCAAAAATATGAATCTTCATTTAAAAGATGATGAATGTTTTGAAGAATATGATGTAGATGAGTTGGAAGTCTGTAAGAATCATAAAATAGATTATTTGGTGTTATTTGTCATAAATTCATTTACAAGAGAAGAAAGTGACAAGGAAGAATGAGAAATTGAAGGAATAGTTGATCTTCAGGCTGAATTTTATTCTTCCCTTGAATAGGTAGATATTTTGAGAGCCAAAACAAAGAAATATGACAAAGTTGTTTGTGATGAAAAAATCTTTATGTAGTAGTAGGAGAAGAAAATTATGACTTGAATGTATAAATTGAAATGACGTGGTCTTTAATGTCTGAAAGATCTGAAAAGGTGGTTGAGTAAAAACTCAAAACTGAAGGATAGAAAATTAAAATTGAATGTTTGACAAAAACCAGAAAAGGTCAAATCAAATGTATATGAAAAACTAGAATAAAAGGTAATTAGGCAGTGATTAACCATTAATGATCAAGAGAAACTACTAGGAAATAAGATCATACAGGTAAAAAAAATATGATATTTGAGTAGAGTAGCCCATTAGAATATAATCAAGAATAAATTTTGAATGATAATTCTAGTATGGAGCTCGATCTAAAAAAACCAGTCATGGTTCAATTCATAAAACAAGAACCCACTCCAAGATTTAAGACCAATTTGGGTATAAAACAAAATTAGAAGATTTAGAGAACCCAAGGCATAAGTACTGGTGAATCATTTACAAGCCTGAATTTACCTCACATAATATTTTATTATTGATGTAATATGGGACAATTTCTAAATTTATGTTCTATATAAAAGAGGTACAAAAGTGAACAAGACCAAAGAAAGATGGTCTTATAGAGATCAAAATACTTCGTAATTATATGATGGTATTTTCTTCAGGAGTAAAGGATTTAGACTATTGAAAGATATTTCACATCAATATTGGTGATGAATGTACTGAGGCAAACTATATTTGTTCATAAGAAGCCGCCAAATATTTCATCAAGAGAGCTAGAAATTCGAATACAATTTTTAGATCTGCCCATTGAAGCTGGTTCATTATATGCTAATGAAGATCAAGATTTTCATTAAATGATGTTTATGTAGTCAAAGACATGGGTCAAGATCAAAATGGTTGATCAAGCAGTGTTTGCAGAAATTGCATTCCTGGGATTAGATCACACTGAAAAACAGATTATTGACAGTGGATGCACTTCACATATGGTGAGAAATAAAGATCTTTTGACTAGAAGTATGTATGATAACGAAATTATCATAATATCTGGTAATGATGAGGGCTTGAATGTTATTGGTTCTATAAAATCCATGTTTGCAGGAAAATAGATGAGACGAGATGATGTCTTGGTTGTTAAGGGGCTTAGTCACAACATGCTTAGTGTCAGACAATTATGTGACTCATGGCATGCCATAAGATTTTCCATGAAATGTTTTATCATTAATGAAAAGGATGTTGTTTTTTTGTTTCAAGGAAATCATATTAAAGGGAATCACTACATCCTAAGGTGAGAAAAAATATGTGCTTTATGTCCAAGGATGAAGAAACAAAGTTCTGGCATAAGCATCTTGGCCACATAAGACAATGTTCATTGGGTGATATGGTGAAATATGATGCAACTCGAAATCTCCCTTGATTATGATATGATCATACACATATATTTGATGCCTGTAAACAAGGGAAGGTAATTTTAAAGTCATATAAGACAAAGGAGAAAAGGTCAATAAGATTGATTGAGTTCCTGCATATTCATATAAGTGGGCCAATTTTTCCAAGGGCTATTGATGGAAGGATATATTATTTTATCTTCATTGATGACTATATAATAATTGAATGGGTTTCAATAATCACCCAAATTTATGAAGTGTCAAGTATCATGACAACATATCGATGGGAATGTGAAAACATACTTGGTCAGAAAATCTAAACGATTATAATAGATAATGAAACAGAGTATACAAATATACATGTAGAGGATTATCTCAAAAAACATGGGATACAACATCATGTTTCAGAAGTAAGAAATCCACAGTAGAATGGAGTAGTTGGGAGAAGAAATTGCATTATCCACAACATGGACAGAAAAATTCTCATTGAGAAAGACCATCCTGAGAAAATTTTTAAAGAAGCGTTGATGAAAGTAGTATAAAATTCAAATAGAAATTTATATTGTCCAAAATAGGATAATACTCTATACATGTTATGGTATGGAAAGAAGTTATCGTTGAAGACCTTTTTAATAATTAGAAATATATGTTTCTTTCTCAATAATGAGAATCATAGTAAATTTGAATATCATGGGGATGAAGTGATATTTCATGGCTACTCAAAGAAAATCAATTGGTTTAAATACTTCAATAAGCAAATGGGAAAGATAGTTGAATGTCATGATGTGACTATTGAAGAAAATGAATAAAACCTTTAATAAATACATGATCATACTCATGAGGATATCGATGAAGAGACGAGAAGATAAGGAGATTCTCCAGCTTGAAAGATTGATTCTAAAGAAGAATTAGATGATGAGAAAAAATTAGTGTCATCCCATATACCAGCAATAAGTGCTTTAATTGATTGGCAGAACACAATTGGTGATCGTACAACACCAGTGTTAGCAAGGAGGATGAATAATCTACCACAATTTTATTACTTATCATAGGTGGAACCTAAGTGTTTTAATGAAGTAGTTGAAGATGGGAACTAGAGAGATTGACCAAATGAAGAATAATAAAAAATGGGAGATTGTTTCAAGACCATCAAACAAGAATTTCATAAAGAAAAATGTGTTTTTCACAATAAAATGAATGAATATGGTGTTGTGATTCAAAATAAAGCAGAACTTGTGTGAAAAGGGTACTCCTAGATAGAGGGCATAGATGTTGATGAAACATTTGCACATGTTTCAAGGATAGGGACAATTAGAATATTCTTGGCCATAGTAGTGAAAATAAAGATTAATGTTTTCCAAATGGATGTGAAGTCAACATTTCTGAATGGATTTTGGGAAGAAAATTTTTACAATGAGATACCTGATAGTTTTCTCATCCAGGATGATGAGAACGTGGTTTTTCATATAAACAAGGGTTTATATGATTTGAAGCAGGCACCAAGAGCATGATATTCAAGGATTGATCAATTTCTAAAGAATCTTAGGTTTCAATGTGGTGGAGTTGATTAAAATTTTTATTTCAACATTGACTAGAGTCAAAGGATGATGATGCTATTTTAAGTCAATGACATAGTCCATGGTGGATTAGAAGAATCACAATGTGGATAGCTTGATAAATTAATGAAAAGAGAGTTTGAAATGTTAATGATTGGTGAGATAACATTTCTCCTTGTCTTACAGGTGATTCATGGAAGGAATGACACTTTTATTTCTTAATATAAATATTCCAAGGAAGTTTTGAGAAGGTTTGCAATTGATAATTCCAAAGAGATGAAGACTCCAGTTGTTAACCGATTAAAAAAATCACAGGATAATGAAGCCAAGGTAGTTAATATCATGGAATATTGGAAAATAATTGGATGTCTGTAGTACTTGATAGAGACAAGGCCTGATATTGTATTCTCCATATGTCAAGAAGCATGATATCAAAGAAATCCCAAAAATAGCCACATGATTTTAGTAAAAACAATTATTCGATATATCAAGGTAATATTTGATTTTGGATTAATGAATAATGGGAAATCTCATCAAGAGTTTTTGGTATATACATATGTGGATTGGGCTAGTTTAGCAAATGATAGGAAATCAACATCAAGAGGTTCCTTTTATCATTCAGGCTTGTGTATTTCTTTGTTAAGCATAAAAAAAAATTTAATTTCATTGAGAACCAAAATGTTTAATACATTTTGTCTAATCAATATTGCATGCAACTATTTGGGATGAAGCAACAACATGAATATATGGGAATTGAAGTAAATTATCAGATTGAAATCCATTGTGATAATTCATGTTCCATAAATCTGAGAAAAAATCTATTCCATCACTCAAGGAAAAAGAAAATTGAAATGAAATATCATTTCATAAAGGAGAAAGTGTAGAAAGGGCTTATGATGTTGGAGTATGTGTCTATAAAACAACCAGTTGTATATATTATTAAAAGTACTTTCCAAAAGATGCATTTAAAAGGCATCGTCTGGCTTCGGGAGTCCAATCGACTTCCCTAACATAATAAGTGTGGATGTGGGTTGGCCTCTCCCCGATATATGATATATATTTCCCTAATGTGCTGGTATGTGTTTTTTACCCTATTCCAGACAACCTTGAAGTGCCCTTCAGGTTAGTTGAAAAAGGGGGAGAATGTGTGACTACTCTTGGGGAGAAAAGAAATGGGGAGAAGCTGTTAAGTGGAGTAGCGAGATCGGGGGAGTTGAAGCTACGATGAAGCTGCTTGGTGGAGATATAAAATAAAAGGATGATTAAATATGATGATTCTAGAAGGGATCAATCAATGATTAGATATCACAACAACTAAGGTTCGTGATGAAAAGAGTTCATCGATATCAGTATTACATCAGCAATTAGTCATTAGAAATGAACTGGTTCATTGATGAACATTAAATTATACCATTATTTCTATTGAAGAGCATGGATCATGTGTTCTTAAAGTATGTGTTGAGTAAACCCTTTATTTATATCATTATCACAAGAAGAGAATGGTGGATGAAATTGGAACGAGTGTTAATGAGGCATCAAATTGTGATGCATTGTTAGGAGAAGAGTTGTCAACAAACCCAAAGGGGGATATTTTTGGGTAAAAATCTCTCAAGGTGTCCTCCTAGTATGTTCTGGGTGTGGTTTTGTTTGTTAAAAAAGCCAGATGACCACAAATTAATATGGTCATTGTTTTCTGAAGATTGGTTTTTAAGGTGGCCTTATTTCACGTTATTTACCAAATTTTTTGGCTTCAAAATCAAGTGTTTGTTATTGTTAAATGAAGGATATATTCATAGGAGTGAACTGTATGAAGAGAATTGAATAATATTAGAAAAGGATGAGAACTACATTCCATAATTCATGGACCACATACCGTGTTCTGAGAACAATACACATAGTAGTGGGAACTGTACGTCAGATCAGTTTGTGAAACCAAAAAATGGTTCACGGCGGAAGGTGGTGTGGTATGTGGATGGCTTGACAATGGTGGAAGATACCGACCACATAAGAATGAATGCAGTACATGGAACATGTAAGAACAAAGGCAGTATGTGGACCACTTATGAAAAATGGTTAGCAGGTGGCTTGCTGTTTGCGGTGGCAGAAGGATCATTATGTGGTGAAGGCTGGATTGAAGATTTGGTAAATCTTGGATTAACATATTTTGTGGATATCTTTTCATATATAAGAATGACTAATTACACTAATTACCATTGAGACCAAATGTTGTTAGGGAACATTTTCTGTCTGGGATGTTGGAAAAGTCCGAAGAATGTTTTCATGGGGGCGCGAAGACATAAGTGGTTCGCGCAGAAGAAATTCCAGTGAAGGTTTTTGCGATGAACTAAAAACAAAAAAGGACACATTACACGGAGGAAGAAGGTGTGGTATAAAGGTTTTATGTGAAGGAAGTCAGTTAATATAGAATATTTTAGGTACATAGGGTGTTTCATAGAGGTAGTCGGCGAAAAAAGAGTAATTCACGGACATTAGGGGTTTCAGAAAGAAGGTTTGCGGAATTGGTACACGGTAGCGGTATGAGATAATGAAGGTGGTGTTAGTCCACAGATGAATAGAGGTTCATAGTAGCAGCATCATTATAAGGAGGAGGTGATCCGCATAGAAAACATGGTACTAAGTGTGTGGGATAAGAATTTGGTTCTCGATTTTCTCAAGGATGCTTGAAAAGGCGTCAAATTAGTTTGTGAAATGATATTCGAAACATAAAGAAGTACTCGAGAAGGTGGAAATCATATGCGGGTGAAAAAGGAACTACAACAGTGAATCTACCTATAGTTGAGGATGTATGAGTTCATGAAAATGAAGATACCTATATGTCCATAAACTCTATTTTTCTTACAAGTCCATAAACAGTTTTTGGATTCCATTCTAAGAGCAGTGAGTGAAGGAAGAGAAAGACAGTGAGAATTTCCACTGGCAGTGAGCCAGATAATGTGGCATAGTGAGTGAACCTTGTGAATGAATTTAGTATAGCCTAAACTTTTTAATGTAAGCGAGCCTAGAAATAGAATATCTATCCCAAAAATTGTACTCATTATTAGCAGTGAGGCTTAGAGAATTTGGTACATCGACACATCTCTGTTGTGTGATCCTTTGATATATCCCAGTGATGGTGAACCGTGTTAAAATTGTTGTGTGCTGTGAACGATTTCTTATCCGTTCATATATTTCTATGGGGGAAAGAGTGGATTGAGTTTTTTGAACAATGAATCAAGATCCAAAGGGAAAAAGTCAAAATCTGTCATACCCCGATCCCCCCTTGGGGTATTTGTCCTAGTAGACCTAACAAACCTCACAAGAATGTAAATAAGAAATATATAAATTTATTGAGCATAATAAATAATCACAAATTTTTAGTTAAGAAAGAAACACCCATATTTTTAGTGGTTGTGTTCTTACAAATTCTCCATAAACACATCCTTACCTACTTCAGATCCATGTATGATGGAAAGAAACCAGAATACTGACACACTCCCCCTCTATGGGATAGTCCAAAAATATGTTTGATGAATACCACTTGAATGGATATCCCATGTACAATCCAAATGAAATGCTGACATATATCACTCAAGGAAATTGTCCATATGTATCAACATGCACTTTGATCCACGGAAAAATGAATTTCAACAGATATTCTGACACATTCCCTCTCGATGGGATGGTATAAAAACATTTCTAAAATACCACACCTGAAGGGATATACCATGTACATGCTGAAAAAACGTTTTCCCATAACCATCAGTTAAATAATTAATATGGATCAACAATCATGCACATTTTTAGAATATAGAAGGAAAAAACATGCAATTCATAGAGACAAGATGAAATAATTTTCTTTCAGTTATATATAACAATATTCATAACCATCCCAAATCCACATTAAATCCAACATCAAGAATAAGTATCATGAGGTTATACATGCACACACTTTTTATCATTATAATCATGGGTCTCATGAGATACTCATGAACACAAATGCAATCAATTTCAAACATGGTTATACTAGGATACTCATATAAAAATAGGTGATATAAATCATGACCATCATTGGAATGTGTTTATCATAATGGGGTATCCTCTAACCATTACGATTGAAACTCCCTTATTTCTCAGATCACAACCCCAAGACCTATTGAAATTATCATCCAATTATATAATGAAGATATGTCCATGTAAGAATTGATGATGGATAATTTAAATTTATATTGGACACTATGTGATCACAAGTTATAATGTTTTTGATAGGAATCCACTGCAACGAACAACACTTCAATCGGTGGTGAAAAGTGGTTAGAGGTTCTCCTGAAGAACAAAACCCATAATTATTTTACAATATAACATTATATATTCAGGATAATGAAATTAGAAGGTTCCAAACTATTCTCTTAACATTAAAACTCATTAAATAATTCTTTAAATTAGTTAATAGTGCGATACAAGGTTTCACACAGTGAGAATTTAGGAACGAACTCTTTTAAGGCCTGACCTCATTAATTCACGGCATGATGAAGTATTTCACACCATTAGTCCATATTATTGTTCCCAATATCTAATTTAATCCATTATATATTCTCTAATTATTACTCTTAGACCACTCGATATCTATAGCCTTTTATAAAAACATCTTTTAGATGTATTCAAACTCTTTGAATAACAACTCGAGCTCTGATTGGAACAAAGACCTTCCCAACTAAACAAAACATATATACATATTAAGAATTTATAATTCATAATGAATCAGCTCATCATACCATTTTGGTAACCTGGTTGATTTTCAATTTCCTCATGATTGGTAATGGAATGAGACATTGTTTGATACATTTATTTGTGACTACATTTTTATTAAAGGGAGATATTTATGTAGAAAAACACATGAAATTGACCCATTAGTGTGGCATCAAAATAAAAATTAAATGGTCAATCAATCTCTTTCACCAAAAAATAATTTCTCATCTGGTTCATTATAACTATTACCATGTTCAATATCACAAGTGTTATATTTTTTCATGAGATTAATTTCAAATGGTATGATCTTATTCAAATATACACACAACACATTGAATAGCTCATTTAGGATGAGAGGATAGGATGTTGGAACACCACATGAGTTTCTTTTCCCAATTCTAGGAATATCTTATACTTTTGGGATGTATTCATAAAATACTTATTTATAATTATACCTATTAACGTAGTGTTGATAATGAAAAATCATTACCATTTTTTAAGTGAACATATATACTTATCCAAGGATATTTATATTCAATGTTTTAGGTTAATTATAAAAGTTTTTCAAGACACAAACCTATGAATTCTATAATTTATTTTCTTCTTGTTATGAGTTTGGTATTATGTTATATAGATCATGCCCATTATATGGGTTTCCAATCGATCCCTCTGGCGGAATCTGAAGCCACATTGTTTGGTTTCAATTAATGGGGAAAATTCTACCTTTTAATATTATTTGATAAGGAAAATTATGGTTTCATTGAAGTCCATTCCACAATTACCAATGATGATCCATTCAACGCCAGTCATTAAAGACCACTAATATGCCTTCTAATGTCATTATTTGAGAAATAATATTCTTCATTTATGGTCACATGGCTAAGACCATGATGTATTATAGTTTATGGTCATACAACCAAGAACTATTTGCCTTTTATTTCACATTCATATGACTATGTCCTATACATAGTAGTTCAATAACATATAAAATTAACTACTATGTGAAAGAGACCTTGAAATTATTTCAATGGGATGTATTCATTAGAGGCCCTTTCTAGTCCATAATGTTTTTTGGTAACTAATTAGTATAATGTATAGGTGGGGATTACATGTAATTTGGGTCTAATGATATTTATGGCTGATTTAAATGGAATAATGATGATATCATCTATGATAACATGACTAATGTTAACACAAGGTAGGTGTATCATATATTAACACCCACTTATTACTTATTGGAAATTATACCAAGAAGGAAGAATGGAATCATGGGTGATATGACCTAATGAGGTAGATTTGGAACTTACATGGGATCACAATCATATAAATACCTATATCTCATTGAATTGAGTCAAGAATGGAAGATCGTGTAATTAGTAAAGTGTAATATGATTTTTATTGATGTCTAAGGTATCCTTGTTAGATAATATAATAGGGTTTGGCTATAGAATATTCCCCCAATCATCTAAGATAGATTTTCCAGATTATTAAAGAAATACTTGAATTTCTATATCCTGGAATTCTTAATATTGAGGGAATAAACCAATGAATATATTATATTGGATAATAAATTAACATTATCAAAATTAATACATGATAAAAATGGATCAATTTTTCATCCAAAACATATCAATATATCTTAGGAGTCCATGGAGTAGGCCTAAAATAATGATACATGATATCTTGTTGGTTTTTTCTATATATTGTATAAAATGTACTTTGGGAAGATTGTAATTTCTAATTAAAGGGTCTAATTTAATGGGGTTCATAGGTGGATTTCATATGGGATAAGAATTAGTAACAATGTTTGGTGGGTTCACTGGTTCCTAGTAATGTTATATATGCTTGAATGTGATGGGAAAATAATAGGTTACACTTATAAGAGACCATATAGTTTCAGCTATATCAAGACTTAGAGAACTAGGAAAGGGGATCCTAGTTGGGTTTACTCTAGAAGATAGGTTAATTCCCATAATAAGGAACTAAGTGTGGTCCATTTTTTGGAATAATATTCCTTGATGGTATTTATAGAGAATTGGAAAGTAGTTTCTCAAACCCTATTATCTTTATAAAAACACATAAAATTGTTATTCTCACTATTGTTTTTATAACCTAAGTGAGGTGACAGTATAAAAATCTTAATCATTAAATTTCAAAAATACAATTAATTTACGTCTTTCACTCATTTGTTTAGATTCCAAATATCTTTAATGGTTGGTATCGAAGGCCAGATCGTGTGTTTTATGTGATCATATATTTATATGTTTTCTCATCTTCAGGATTAGAGTGTGAGGGGTACTTTTATAGGTAAGGGAACATGTGCACCCAGATAACATCAAATAATTATATATGGTGCCAAGCTCCCTTGAAATGGTTATGAACATCTGGATTGGGAAGGGGTATCAACATGAGTGAGGTAGTGGGTCTGATGTGGAAAGCTAACAATTATGGTATAGGAAAGGTTTGTCATGTTAAATGAAAAAATAACTGAGCACCAAGTTGTTTTCTATGCATCATAAAATTCTTTGGTCCCTTTAAATATCAAAGGAATTTTATCCTTTTATTAAATTCAAATTTTGAATCTTGTTCTACATTTATTCATTTAAAATGTATTAATTTGATTAACCATTACAACTCGATCATGATACATGATTTTTAAAGAAAAAAATAAAATTACTTGGCCTGAAAAAAATATAATTTTTTCATTTAGTAATTTTTGATAAAACCCTTGATATTAATTTATGATTACAATTATGTAACATAATCTGTTCTATAATTTGATCCAAATGAAACAAAAAACATAAATTAAACAATGAAATCTTTAAAAAATACAAAATATTTAAGTATAACAATTAGAAAAACTGTCATTTAAGAAGTGGGAATGAATATGAATAACTACATTATGAATTATATATACATATAAAATAAATTATACCTTTAATATGAACAAAATTCAATTAAACTTCTTAAAATGAATTATTTGATCATTTAATGTCCAGAAAATTATATTTTAAAAAAAATTATTTTATGTGATTCAAATTTCTATTTTATGAAAAATTAGATTATTGATAAACTATGTTTGATATTAATAATTTTTTAACTCCAATTTAGTTGGTAAGTGATTTGATATAATAATAGTTGTAGTTAATATATGAAATTTTCATTTTCTAATTTTTTTTCAATTATATATTATGATTTTATTAAAAAGATGATTTTTTTAAAAATTTAATTTAAATTTAATATAAATTATCTTCATTTAAAATTTCATAAAATTAAAAAGTGACTTTTTATGAATTTCATTATTTTTCTAAAAAGGATAGTTATTAGTTTAAAAAATACAGTTTTCACAAAATATATTGTTTTTGTGAACATTCCATTATATAAGAATGAAATTTAAATTTATAAAACCTTTTATGAAATCAAATATTACCTTTAATAAAATATTTTTTAATTTTAATATATTATTTATACATATAATAACTATGTAAAACATTTTATATCCAATTAAAATGTAACTATTTAAAAAAATTATTCCCTGTATTTATTTAATAATGTATTTCTCAAGGGTGATTATGATTTGTATTTAGCTAGAAAACTCATATCCATTATTTTTTTCATATAATTATATCTATTTCATTATAATTATTATCCAAGATAATATGAACTTATAAATAAATTCAAATCATAAAAACATTATTTATTTAAAAGAAACTTAAGTGATTAAGTATATTTATTTTGAAATAAATATTTCCCATCACTCTCAATTTTATTTGGTAAAATTACTTTTAAATTTGATATAAAAATTATAAAATTAGTTAAAGCGTTCAACCATAATATTGTTTATTTAAATTAACTACTATGGTTTAAAAATTAATTACCAATGTAAATTTATGTTTGGGTAAAAAGAAATAAGTTGAAACAAAAAATACATAATACACTAAAAGATTCCACAAAATAGTGTTTTTGAGGTGATTTTCGACCCAAAATCATTATCAAATATTATTTTTTCCATTTTTTATCCTTTAACAGTTGAATATTAACCATAAATTATTGAAAGTGTAAGGGTCACTCTCAAAACTATCATTAGCTTCACTTATAAAAGGGAAACATTTTAAACACTTCAAGATACTCTATTCCACACCATGATAACCTAAATATATCACTAATAACTCATAATATAACCCTATCCCTTGAAAAATAACTTTAGTTTACCATTAATTAGCATAAATTCTTTATCTCCGAGGAGACCTTGAAGGAAATATCAAGGCCTCGACATGAGTATTATAAACTACATAGATTTTCTCCTTAATTATTTTACTCTAATTTTATTATATCAAAAATAATATAATGGTACATATTTTGTTGGTATACTATAATATTAATATATTAAATTCATTATCATTTATTATTCATTACCCTCGTCCATTTGGAAAAATGAAATCATTGTTCGTGTGTTCTCTGGACTACCTCCTCTATGACATAATGTGTTTGGTTTTCATTAAACACCTTAAAAGGAATGATATATGGATGGAATTAAAGGATAAATATTATTTTTATGATATCATTGATGTTTTGGTATGAAATATGTAAGATCCTATTAATGATATGATCAAAAAATCATCATCATTTATTTAATCATTTCAAACAAGCATGCAAAGAGGATAATCTTTTATTCAAACTCTTTTATGTTTTAAAATCCATTAATTAATATTTTAATTCATTAAAATAATGATATATCATCTTAATAAACTTAAAAAATAACATTATTCTTCTATTATAATGATATTAAAACAAAGCCACCTCAAAATTCTTTATTAAATCATTGTGTGTTCATGAATGGGTTGGGTAAACCACCTAATTGAAAAATACATTGAAATAATTTTTTTTACTATGGAAAAATAATTATTAGACTAAATTTAATATAAATGAGTTTTTCGAGACATTTTATAACAATATTTACTCATTAATTAATAAAATTGACTTTGAACATCAACAATCACCAAAACATTATCATTGCATATTTCATTTTCGAGGGTTGTAACAAAAACTACCATATAATGAATTTTACCCATTATAACTATCTTATAAAATCTATTATTGTACATTTAATTATCATTTAATGATTATATAATCATTTTTAATGAATAATGTCACCATTTTTTACAATACTAGTTCTTGCAATAAAGATTACCTACACCCAGTGATGGAAATTGAAAAAAACTAATTAAATAATATATATATATATATAATGATTATAAATGAGAATTTAAAATTATTAGATTAATGAAAATGGTTTTTGGGTGTGTATTTAATGAACATTATTTAATTATTTAGGATGTTTGGTGCAAGTGCCAAATATATTCGGACAATGTAAGGGGTTTATGTAAAATTTTATTTCTTTAAGACACACATTATATTATGTACCAAATTTCATTTATAAAGTATATATAAAAAACATTTGGGTTAAAATTACCTGAATTATCTATTAATCATTGTATTTATATTTTAATTAAAATCTCTCTCTTTTAATGGGTTTTTATTTGTAGGTTATGAAATCCATACGGGTTTTTATGGACTTAACACAGATTTTTTGAGACATAATATATTTTTTACACCATGTTTTATTTTTTGTGGTGTACTTTGATCATTTGGATATATTTTTATAATACAAATATTATTTATGGGATTAACTATCTATGTAATTTTATCTTATTCAAGATTGCATTTATTCAGTTGTTTACCCAGGATTATGTATTTTGGAAAATCCATTTTCATTGATTGTGATAAAAATGTTCTTCGAACTTTTTTCATATAGGTTGGGTAAATTCCTATAATATATTTTCTTATGTGTTATTTATTATGTTTTCTAGGGATATAAATTCTTAAGACATAATAATTTTGAATAATATACATCACTTCTTTTGTTATGCTCTTTTGAAACCATCAATATTCTTTTTTTGAATGTCTTATGATTATGTTGTTCAAGTATTGTATTAGCCTTATAACCATTCCACTAAATGGTTTAAACATCACATTTATTAAATTCATATTGGATTATGATCACCTATAATGTATGTTATTCTATTGACAAGGGGAAACGTATTGTTATCCTTTATATTTCAATTCCAATACTAATGACTATTGAGAAGTTGACTATGTATTGTTTGATGATCCACCTTATTTCCCATGATGAGTTATGATCATGTTAGCTATTTTATTTACATGAGAAAATTTATTGAAATTCTGGATAGTTGTTGACTGTTACTTTGAGGTCATATTTCATTGATATTTATTATTCATCGATATATGAATAATCATGTTTTTATTCTATAATACGTTCATTATAGAGTCATTTGAATAGTGTAATTGACTATTATGGTAAATTTATTGTAATTACTTTGGAGATGTGTGGGGCCTAGAATTATATATCCCCTTGATGCACGAATATGTATCATGATAAAATAGTTTTTAGGGTATTTTGTGTATGCATACCCATTTATACAAGATGCCTTGACTAAAGTCTCGAGGACAAGTGATGTGTCTTAGAAAAAGACATGAAAAAGGGTTTTTGTTGTCTTCAATTATTCAATCCATCCATATGGGATTAGTATTATTAACATTCATGTTTTAATTTATTATAATGGTTATAGCTTGATTCTAGTTTCTCGTTGATTATGGATTCATTTTTTTTACCAATTCATGAAATAATATTTTTTCCATGTTTATTCCATTATTTCCTAAGTTGTATATTTTCTCTTTCTAAGAAATTGAACTCACACATTATAATGATTCTATTTCCCAACATTATAAAATACAGTATTACGTGTATAATTTTTAGGAAAATCAAATGTGTATAATATGAATGGGAGATATTGATGGTTTATTATGGAATAATTATTTTTAATATATATTTCAAAAAATGTTTTCTTCATACAATTAATAGGGGATTTATTATTTTATGATGTGTCCTAGTTATCTAAATCTCAAAACATGAAAGTATCCTTTAAATGAAAGATTAATTTTAATAAGTATTAATTTTTTAAATATTTATATTTATATCAAGATTTTTATAGCTAGTATCAATGTGAATATTCAATGTTCTTTTTTATATAATTGGATTTTGGTGTTCGGGTTCGGGACATTATAGATGTTATCAAAGGAATGGTTTAGATTGCATTGGAGATAGAATATTTTTTATTGATAATTTGAGGGTTGATAAGTTATCATTGATCATAATATTAAATGTATATATAAACATTTCATATAACTATATGACTCAATGTGAAGACAATGGTGTAAATTTTAGTTGGGGAATAGGAGAAGAAAAATTCAAAAAAAACATAAGAATAACTCTATGTTTTGGATACCATCCTTATGTTTTGGTAAGACTTAGATTATCTGGTTTCCCTTAAAATTAACCCCTATCTAGATACTGGAATGTGTGTATGGATGATGCATAGATACACCTAGGGTAAATTTCTGAGAAAAGTGTTTGTTAAACATTGAATCGATCATCACACTAATCCCCGATGAGTGGGACAAGAACTATACATCTGGAAAGACACACACATGGGATATTATTTGGTTAATCACATTATACATATAAATAATTATGAATCATTTTATAATGATGTTAACTATCTAGGTTATAGAATCAATTAGTAAAATGACATTGGATAGTAACAGATTTAACATGGAGGTTTATAAGTTGACCCAAAAGTATCATATATTAAATAAAAATGTTTTATAAGAAAATAATAGTCATATTGATGTTTTTATATTCTTGTTTTTATATAATAATAAGCAATTTAGTTTTAGTATTTGATTGAAATAGGGTCATGAAAATGAAGTTCAGAAAGATTTATTCCTAGAATCCCCTATGTCTTATAACTGAATATGGGAACATATATAAATGGTTGAGGACTATATTTTATTCTTATTATGCTGGGAAATGGTGAAATTACTAGTATTTTATGATAGTGAGATTGATTTTTTAATATTCTTTATACACTAACTTATTCTATTTTTTGATTGATATTAATCAATGGTATATTGTTATATTCTAGTTATTATCAGGTTTATGTGAAACATCTATGGATTATTCTTAAGTATTTGTTCATTAAAGGTTTGGTGGCATATATTATTTTGAATTGATATCCTTGAAAAGTTATTTTATGATTGGGATATATTTTTAAGATAACTGTTGTAGAACACATGATTATATTATAGATAACATTCATGTTTAATATATAAGTGACATTCATATAATAAAACATGATTTGATTTTATATAATTTGGTCATATATTAATTTGTAACCATGGTATTGAGAATTTACTCATGTTATTTTTTGAAAAGGTCATATCATTTTTAGGATTATGATATATTGTGACAGGTGAGTGATAGTATGAACTAATTGTTAATAAAATTTAGGTGAAAAATATTAAGTTAATTTTTTTGAGCAATATAAAATAACATTACGGTTTAATGTTTAATAGATTGAAATAAATAATTTGTAAAGTTATGTTATTAATAGTACATGATTAGGGTATTTATTTTATTTGGTACATCAATTTAGGAATGATTAATATTGTTTGGGGAACGAAAATGTTTTATTTTGGGAGAATGGATTTCAATTGTTATTAGTTTTAGAATATTTTTGAAATTTCAATGAAATTCTGGATCTCTATTTTAAGGGTTAGGATAAGATGTTTGAAAGAAATAAAATCAATGTAACATAATTTGAACCATAATTGAAATGTGTTAAACTGATAGTGATAAAGATTAAACTATATATACAATAGGTTAGGTTGTATGAACTATAGTTTATCATAATAGCGTAATAAAGTGGGATATCTTGAGGATACATTTTAAAATGGTTATTTATGGTAATTAATTTATAGTGATAATCAATCTTGTTAACTATTTGGTTTTTCTATTTTTTGGATCATGAATTAACCATGTTATAAATTGATAACATGTCTGTTGTTAAAACTGTACCAATAAAAAAACTAATTGGATAAGGAATGAAGTGAGAAATATTGTTATTACACAAAACCTTCTATCATGAAATATGATTTCCAATGTTAACATAGTCGGTTTATCAAACCAATTAAGAAAGATAAATTCATAGTAATATGAAATATAAAGGGAATAAGATGGTGAATGAAATAAGATTCAATTTTTTACAAGTCAAAAGTATTAGAAGAACCCTGAGCTATATTCTACATGTTTAGAGTTGATGGTGACGAAACAGAAAAAAATAATGGAAATAATGAATCTATAAAAATTTGCTTCTTCAAATACAATTGTGTTGGATATTATGTGGCTCAATGTATAAATACAAGGGTTAATATGGGATATAGTCACCAAAAACCATACAAATAAGGAATTCCCTGTTTGACTACTACTAAAGTATTAGAAAGTGATTTTTCACTCATGATTTTCTAGTGTCCATTGTTATGTATATTTTCACCAGAAACTTTATTTTGAGGCCTATGATGATCATATAAATCATTTTTAGGGTTTTTGTGAAGTTATTCATTAGGGTTATAGATCTAAATACCTTAATATAAATCTATATTATATTATGAATGGGTATGATCTTTTTATAAATAAATAATAATGATTTTCCATACAGATAAGTCTCATTCAACATCATGAATAATCCCATGATCATATAGTAGTTTATGGATTATTATGAGTTCCATATCAAAATTTCTCTAATATTATGACCCAAATTGAAAGGAAGCTATTTATTTATGGGGGGAATATAACAAATAGAGAACATAAATTATTATTAACTTTAATTAAGTAAATTTGTCTAATATCTGGACCTACAAGAAACACTATATATAAATGAAACCATGATATAATAAGTCAAAGTACAAATAGATGGGTTTAACCATAAAAAATAATTAAATTTAATTAGTGGAAATTAATAAGATAATCTGTATTATGAAATATATATAGATAAAAAATAAAGGCTAATTTTAATATAAATGTAGTTCAATATGTTTTTTTAAAATGACTAATAATATCATTTTTTATTTAAGAAAGTTTTTTAGTAAAAAATAAATTTAATGTGAAACACATTTATATTTCAACAAAAATATAATTTATTATAAATTATGTTTAATGTTAATAATTTTTATAGATAATTGTTTTATTAAATGATAATATATAATAATAATAACACATAACATTTGAACATGCCATTTTCAAATTAAAATGGATATTCAATTATATTATATGATTTTATTCAAAATTTTAATTTTTAAAATATTTAAATTTGAATTAATAAAATTGAAGATTATTTTTTAATTCATTGTATCAAAATAAAGATAATATAAATTTTCTATCTTTTTCTAAAAATGATGGGTTGTAGTTGAAAAATAGAGTTTCTAAAAAACATGTAATTTATTTGAATTAACATTATTTAAAAATGTCCTTGAAATTTATAAATTCATTTAATTAATCTGATATTAATTTTATGAATAAAATTTTTAATTTAATAAGATTTTTTGATTAACGAAATCCTATGGATTTTTTTTCCAATTATTTAAAATATTATTTTAATACAAAAACTGGTTTCTGTGTTTTCTTTGTATCATGTAATTTTCAAGGGAGATTCCATTTTTTATAAAAGCCTCAATTCCGTTATTTTAATATAATAATCGAGTTTATTACATTAGAATCAGTATCCAAGATAAATTTACCTTATATATAAATTGATTTCTTAAAATGTTTATTTCTAAAAATCTATTTTTACAAGATTATGTGTATTTATATTTGAATTGACTATTGAGATCATTATAAATTTTATTTGATATAATTATTTTAAAATTGAATATTAGAATTATATAATTATATAAAAATTTATTTATAAATTATTTTCAAATTTTTTTTTACCGTGGTTTAAAAATTAATAATAAAGGTAAAGTTAAGTTACTATAAAAGGAAAAAAGTTAATATAAAAATCATTAAAACAATCAGTGTTCTATAAAAAGGGTCTTGTAGGTGGGTTTTAACCCAAAAAAATGTACCTCTTCTTTCTTATATTTTGTTGACTTTGACAATTGAATAGTAACTGAAAATTCATGAAAATGTAATGGATACACTGAAATTAACACATTCATTAACACATTAAATAGTATAATCTCCACCACTTCAAGACACATGATTACATATAATTTCCACATTAATCAATTCCAAACCACTCTTCATATAATCCTCTACCACTATAAAAATATTCTTTTATTTATTATTTACAATAAGGCCTTCATTTTCAACTATACTTATAAGAAAAATTCAACCCTCTAATATGAGTATTATTAAAAACATTTCTTTCCCCCCCTCAATTATTTCCTTTATAATTTTTTATACACTAAAATAATGAAATTATTTTCATATAAATGATTTAATGTCACTATATTAATGTTATTATAATTTTTATTCGTATTCCTCATCCATTAAGGATAAAATTGTTCTTCATGTGATTTGTGGACTACCACTTCCACAATGAAACATGTTTTTTTCTTTAAACCCTACACAAGGTAGGATATAAGAATGAGATTAATGGATAAATATATTTTTTTATCACATAAATAATTTTTATTATGATATATTTAAGAACCTATTAGTGATATTATTAACAAATGATCATCGTTAATTTAATCCTTTAAAATATGATAATCATTTACTGAAATTATGTAATGTTTTTAAATCAATTAATTCTTCCTATAATTCATTAAAATTAGTTTATATCACACAGATAAACACTAAATAATATGATTATTAATCAAGTATTATTATATTACAACATAACCACCTCATAATCATTAATTAAATCAGGGTACGTTAATGTTTTGGTCAGTTTAACCACATAATGGAACAATAAAAATAATTTATATCATGAATTACTATGGGAACATAATTAAAGGTATAATATGATTTTAATGGGTTATAAAGTTTTATTATTTATTTTTCATTTTTTATATAAATATTTTATTTCTTAATTAGAAAAACATAATTCGGTTGTCAAGAATCACAGAACATGATCATCAATGATTTCATTATCCTATATTATATCCAAAAATAATAAGGAATTTATTATACCCTTTACAATATTCATGTAAAATATATTTTAGTACCATTAATTATGTTTTGATGATGATATTTGTGAAAAATATTGGATTCCGACACCATTTTTGTAAAACTAGTTCAAGAGATAATGTTTACTCACACATGATGATGAAAATAAGTAAAAGTTATCAAATATATATTTGTATATTTTGATTATAAATTTGGTTTATAAATAGTAAAATTTATGTAGAATTTTATGGGTTATATATTTAATCAATAAAATTTAATTATTCAAGTTGTTTGCTGAAATTGTGGAATGTATCAGGATATGGTAGTTGTTTCTTCTCAAATTTTCCTTCTTTGAGACACACATTATTGTATACTCCAAATTTCATTTATATAGTGTATATAAAACCTAAATTAAAAAAAATTCCATGAAATATTTATTAATCATGATATTATAATTTCAATTATCTTTTCTATCATTCAAGGTGTTTTGATATGAATGTTTCTAAAGTCATAAGGGTATTCTAGTCTCAATTTAGATTCATTGTGACATAATACATTTTTTACACCACATTTTCATGGTGGAATGTATTAAATATCAATTAATATATTTTTAGAATACTATAGTATGTCATGGGTTCTTCCATGAAAATCATTTTCCCTTATTGATGTTTCTATTGATTCAGATACGTCCCTTGTAATAATTATTTTTTGTCACTGAAGTTTCATTCATTGAGTTATGATCTTTTTTTGAACTTATTTCATATATGCTGAGTGAATTATTCATTTAAATTAAAATATATTTTATTATCTCACTATTTTTTGGGGATATACCACCCAAACTTATAAATCCTTTCATAAATATTCCCCCTCTTGTTTCGTTATGTTCTATTGAAACTATCTACCTTATTTCTCTATATCGCTCATGATCATTTTACTCCAGTATTGTCTTAGTCCTATCCTCATTACTTTATATAGTGTGAACATCATATGTTATGTAATATATACTGGATTATTCTCACCAAATTTTTTTTTTCTACAACTTAAATTTTGAAAATTATTATCCTTATGAATATTTTTATTAAAATATGGATGATTATTGTCATGTTAGTTTTGTATTATTTGACCATACACCTTATTTCCCTAGATTAGTTTTGATAATGTAATCCATTTTATTTACAAAGAGAAAGGTATACAATTTTGGAAGATTATTTACTAATAACGTAGTTTTATCATGTATTCATATTATATATTCTTAATTATACGAATAGCCACATTTTTATTATCCAAAAGGTTCTTCATGGTATTTGATGAAATGTCTTGTTGAATCTTATGGGGAGTGAATTGGATGTATGAGGTGATGGGTGTGGACCCGAATAATATATCCCCATGATATATATACAGTTCTCATATAGAATTTTTTTTTTGTATTTGTTTTATTTATTCCTTATTAAAAAGATGTCTTATATATTATCTTGATGGAAATTATGGTGTCTTGGTACATGGCCTTAATGTTAGGTTTTTGATGTCTTTAATTAGGAATTAAATCTTTATGAGATTGGTAATATTTAAATCTATGTTTTTATTTTCATTCATGGAAATTGTATTCTCCCAATTTCAATTTGATTATTCCATAATATTGTTTAGTTCTTCCAAAAATAATTCTTATTCCATGTCTATTATATGATTTCTGAAGTTTCATGTCTTACCTTAATTAGCATTTGATATCACTGATTATTTGGTTTCCATTTTCCTAGGTTTTGAAGAAAAGTATTATATCTTCAATTTTTATAATGACATAACATGTTAAAGAATTTATTAGACACATTGAAGACAATTTATGTTTTATGTATATTTTAATATATAGTGGATAAACATGTCTACTTGAGGAAAAGAACATGAGATTTATTTTTTTATGATGTTTCCTATTATCTAAATCTATAACATTTTAAATTTATTTTTTATTTTTGTGACACATGAATAATTGTTAATTATTCAATTACATAAGTTCATATATAGGATTTATAACTAGATTCAATATTAATGTGTAAAGTATGTGATAATGAAACCAGACATGAGATTGTGGGACTTGGGATCCATAATTTTACCATAAAACTCTTTAAATATTTAAATATAATAAATTTAATGATATAAATAATGGTTAGTAATAGTGAAATAATATTATTGCACATAAAATGATATACTTTACTTTTCTCCCATGTTGAGTGGGTATTTGGAGGCAATTTCTAAAAAATTTGAGATGTATTCGAAATAATCCTTGAAAACCAAGGTGATAACATTTTCTCATTTACATTCATTGTTTTAGTAATGAAATTTATTAAGGAAAATTTTTGTTTTAAGAGAAGTATAAGAGGTTTTATTTCACTTCCTTACTGCAATATAGGTCTGTAATCTACTAGTTTAAGTAATATATGTTAGGAAATCAAGAGAATGGGTGAATATTTCAACATTTTTTTTCAGAACACTATTTCACCTCATATTTTTTGAGATTCCCCAAGCATAATTTAAAATATTTATATCATTTCACATAATTAAACATTACATCATCCAATTGAATAACACTCTCAAACCCCATGTATTTAATGCCTTTGGATATTAGTTAAATTCCCGATATATTTCATAATATATTTTAAAATTCATCAATATAATTTCTTATAATTATTTCCATTACATACACATCATAGATAATATTTTCCTTCCTTCCCAAGGTAAAAAGGAAAAAATATTTTAAAGGTATAACTTAAATAATTTGTAGGGTAAAAAATTATATCAAAGAGTTATCATTTTATACTTACCATTAATGGATCTTAAACATGAATTTTTTTGATAATTAATGAAATAAAATCATTGAAAGTGATCATGAGGGATGATATTATAATAAAAAATCAAGGAATAGAGACATTTACATATAGAAAAACTATCCCATAGGCATAAAATTTTCCATGGAATAAGAATAGAGAATCAATAATCATGAACTATGTTTACAAAACATAAGAATTCGGCATAATCATGAGTATATAAAATTATAAAAAATGCCACATAACTCTTACAATACCATCATATTGTAGTGTATTGGGAATCACTACCATTTTCCCATAATATAGTTGACTAGGCATCACTACCGACATCCCATAAAATTCTAAAGAGATCTATTGATTTCTCAATGTATTATAGGGATATATATTTTTAGGTCCACCATTCACTTAATGATAATATAAACATATATTTTCCACTTTAAATCAATGAAATATCATTGAAATCGTATCTTTATTATTCATATTCTGCAAATCAACACTACCGAGTATAGTTCTAATAACATATCATTTATAACTAGCTTTTATACCATGTGATATTCCCTAGGTTAAACACGAATATATTTTACAATATTTTTTAATTTTTAAAATTAACTATCACAGATAATCACATTACCCATATATCATATGGATCGATGTATTTTTATGCTGGCTATATAAAAATATTATTTCACATAATTGTGAACATTTCTCCAAAATAATACCATACTAGACCGCATTCTATTCATCTAATATTTTATACTCATATTTATGACCGGTGGATTGGAGAACATAAAACAATGATTGATTAAAAATTAAGAAAGAGAAAAACATATCTGCACATAATCCAAAGTTAGATTATCAGAATGGTAAAACATGTTTGTGGGAGAGATATCTAATTAAAAAGAACATGAATAAATATGTTTTCTTTATAATATAAGTTCATGTGATCTAAAATGATAAAAAATACACTATATAATAATAGTATGTAATAATGAGATAATTATAGCATTCTAGGGATCCTAACATAGGCATATTGCATAGAATTTTGTCATAAACATAAACATAATCAAAAGAAATCAAAACATTGTGAATATAACTCCCTACAATCTTTTTTTTTCAATTAATCATGTCAACATATAAAACCAAAATCACATCCATGAAAAAATATTGCGAACATTTCTAACTACAACAATATCCACACACAAATCGTCTGAATATAGCTATCCACAATCACATCCATGCACAGAATAATTATTTTCTGAGATATAAATCATAAAACAGTGAATTGGAGTGATATTAATGGACCCAATCCATCTCAAGTATTTTTATAAAACAACTCATCTATTAATAATATACCATGTGTATATGTGACATGTAAAAAAATTCATATGTCATAACATGAAAACCCATAAAAATAAAGTTCTTTTTGTATCATTTGAAATGAAATTACATAAATATTTCATCAAGAATTAGATAATACAATAAAAAAATCTATCACTAAAAATGGGTATTTCATAAGGTAATTTTGATGGTATTTCATCAAGAAAAATCCAAATGGGATATATCATTTTTAGAAAAAGAGAAAAATTAATTTGAACCCATGAAAAACTATTTTTATAAAATATTTATAAAATATTTCATAAAGATATGAAGTTATGAGTCACATTCGAAAGTTATTTTCAATATTGTAACATAAAAAACCTTTTAAAACAACACTTTAACAAAAATAATAACAAAAAAACCTAAAAAAATATATAATGTTTAATTGAACATGTGTGTATTGAAAACTACAACAAAAAAATGAATATAAATTCCTTTATATATTTATAAATAACTTTATTGAACCCTATTTTTCGAAAATTGAAATAAAATAATATTGAAGATATGAAAAGTGAAATAATATGATCACAATTGATATTACATTTTTGGGTTTAAAAATAATAAAGGAAATTTTTTGAAAAGAAATAATAAGGATGTATAGGTAAAAAACAATTAAAAAGGATTAATATTATTCTTACCAATGTTTTAATTTTGTAAGGAAATAAATAAATCAATAAATTAGATTTCTATAATAATCCTTTGAATATATGTTCATTATAAATAATTATAAATGAAAAAATAAACTGAATAAATAATATAACATAAACATATGGTCTATGAATCAAAATATAGAAGAATGAAACTCATAAGTGATCAATATGACTTGAAGAAAATGTATTAAGTTATCAACAACCCTTACTAATTTGGTTACCATTGAACAAAAAATAAATCAAAGGGTATAAAATTAAATGAAATTATAATCCAAATAAATTAAGGAAAAAATTTGTTAAAATAAATCCATAATATATTATATTAACCATAAAGATGAAAAAAATTACTAAAAATATTATATGACTCAATTAAAGGGTATTTATATGATAAAACCCTTACCAACCTTATATTTTTTAAATAAGAATAATATAAATATGGTTTTTTCGAAATAAAGGTAAATATCAAGAAACATAAGTTGAGGTATAATGTAATTAATTCATATTGTGTAATCTTCCTAACTTATAAGAATAATGCTCTGGAAGAATGATCGCAACTAAGAAAATTGATCTTTTGTTATGAAAAACCCTTCAAAATTTGGTAACTTCATTAACAAAAAGATAATTAAATAGAGAATTTGAAATGAATTTTTAAACAAAGAGAATTTCTGGAAAATTAAGATAAAAAAAATTCATATGGAATTATATATAATTTAAAAAAGAAAAAAAGTGGTGAAAATAAAATATGTCAAAATGAAATTAAATTTATATTAGAAATCCCCGATAAATTTGGTTACATTGGAATTGAAATACCTTAAAAATATGAATTCATATATATGTTAAAATACATTCAATTTAACCAATGTTGTTATAAATATAATCCATAGGTAAGTACATAAAAAACATTGTTAATATGTTATATGTATCAAAGAAATAAAATTGAGATAAGATACCCTTTCCCATACTGTCGACATCCATGAATGTGTTTTAACCTCATTGGGGATGTGATTAGTCCCTTATATTACTTCTAAGAAATGGGGTTTTATGGATTATTAAATGGACTAGATGTTTTAACATATGTCATAGGATTCTAGATAGGTAAAATGGATAGGCACTACTGGAAAACTAACCTTTACCAACGGTTTGGAACCGTTGGTATAGGCCTCCAAACCGTTGGTATAGCCTATACCAACGGTTTGGAGAACCGTAGCCAAGTAAGCCGTTGGGATAGGTCTATACCAATGGTTTTCCAAAAACCGTTGGTATAGACCTATATCAATGGTTTTGGAAACCGTTGGTATAGGTAATACGAAATCTATACCAACGGTAATGGAACCGTTGGTATATAAAATCCAAAAATAAAACATCCGCTGGGATTTGATCCCAGGACCCCTCATTTATAATCGAACGACTTAACCACTAAGATAACATCACTTTGTAAGCATAATTTCATAAATATATATATGTATTATCATAATTATTTAAAATTTTGATTCATATAATGTTCTCGGTTAGTAGATCTGGAAAAAAATTAAAGAACCTATCCCAACGGTTTTGAAAACCGTTGGGATAGCCCTTTCCCAACGGTTTTAAAAACCATTGGGATAGGTTTGGGTGGGATAACCCTTTCCCAACGGTTTTTATGGCTTGAAATCTATGTTGGCCGAAGGTTGATTTTCCCCCTCCTCTTTCCCAACGGTTTTGGTGAACCGTTGGGAAAGAGGACTCTTTCCCAACAGTTTTGATGAACCATTGGGAAAGAGGATGGAAAGAAGACCCTTTCCCAACGGTTCACCAAAACCGTTGGGAAAGGGGACTCTTTCCCAACGGTTTTGATGAACCGTTGGGAAAGAGGAGGGAAATAAGACCCTTTCCCAACGGTTTTGGTGAACCGTTGGGAAAGAGGACTCTTTCCCAACGGTTTTGATGAACCGTTGGGAAAGGGGAGGGAAATAAGACCCTTTCCCAACGGTTTTGGTGAACCGTTGGGAAATGGTAGCTATACCAACGGTTTTTACGAACCGTTGGTATAGAAGTGTTAGGAAATATCATCTTTCCAGTAGTGAGGGTTTTAAGAAGACTTCGAAATATGAGTGTGCTTTTATGAGGGTTGGAGTGATGTGTTTTTATATATGAAAATGGGATGATACTATGGAAACTATTATTAGGTTATGGGTAAAGATGTAGTCACATGGAAGTTATGTGAGTTAGGTGAGTAATGTTCTTCGAGACATGTGTGACTAACATTATTACCCCACAAAGGTCTTCTATAATTTCTAAGGGCCTTGTTTAATTAGTAAAATTATCACCATGGTTGATTATTTTATTTTAACCCATTAAAAATTATTAAATTTTTACATTGATAACTATATTAATACTAAAAAATAATGGCTGATAATTATTACAAAATTTTGATGCACTAATTTTGAATTTGGACTCCACTTAATATATTTTATTTTATAAATATCAAATCATTATCTTTCAAATTGAAAACTAAAATATATATACAAATCTATTTTCATATAAAAATGACTTCTAATACATTAAGGGTTTTTATTTTAACTTATTATCATTAAAAAATTAAATTACTAAAAAATCTATTTGTTTATAGATTAAAATACCATAGATTATTCATAATCTACAAGTGATTAATTAAATTTATTAACATAAAAATGCACAAAACATAAAAAATAAAATTCTTTAAAAAATAACAATTTTACTATGGTAACTAAAAATTATAATGGTAAAAATATTAAGTTAAAAAATGAAAACAGAACCCATAAAAATAGTGATATATTAATTAAAAAAATATAAAAATCATTTTATTGGACTGAATTATCATAGATGACAAATTAATATTAATATTAACACATGTAAAACATAAAAATGAATTTTCAAATGATTTTATTTCCATTATAAAAAGAATTTATTCCGGTAAATTTCCAATTAATAATTTGTAGTCACCTATATATTTAAAAAAACGTTCAAATAAAATAATTTTAAAGTATTTATTAATATATTTTCATATACATATATATATTATTAATTAATTTAAATTAAAATCATTCATTTGAAGTGATTGTTTTTATTAAGATAAATATACTAAACTCCTAAAAATAGTTCATTAAAAAATGTCACTTTTAAATAATATTTACCAAATAGTGTAACAATTAATTATTTTTATCATAATCATTTAATTTTACCAATACATTTATCATAAAATATTTATATGGATTTTATAAATACATCGTATCATACATTAATATATTATTATGCATCATAGAATAATATGTTTATAAATATATATTAGAGTTATATATTATATTTTTGTTTTATTTTTTATTATTATTTTATTTTTTTATTTTAAATTTGATACTAATAATACCCAAATTCAACATACCCATCGTATAACTATATATCCAATAACTATATTTCCAAAGACTTCATATTCTATTGATTATATTACTCTTTATGATGGGTATATTAAATCCAATACACCATAAAAATTTATTTTATTCTTAACACTTAAATCATTCTTAAATCTTTATTAATTTTTATTTTTTAATAAAAAACATACTTTATTCTTTTTGGTTGTTCTTCCTCATTGAAGGTTTAGTTCTAATAGTGTTGATTATCAAGGGTGAAGATGGTCCAGGGAACCTATAAGTTTAAAAGATATTATTATTTTTTTATTTATTATTATATTATAATTTATGCACTTTTAATGGATTTAATTTCTCAAGGAATGTATTATTTCATGTAATACATGGTTATATATACCATTGTTAACAATTTTCAATTATGAATTGACAATTTGTTGTTAGTTTGATTGATATATCACATTAATAATTTCTTAATCAATTTATTTTTGAAAAATATAAAAACATCCTTATAATTAGATACATATAATTTATTGAAATTTAAAGGGTACTACATATTGGTGTGTTACAATTAACCCATATAAATAAAATGGGTTTCCTAACATTTTTATAAGGATTCACAAAATATGTAACAATAAATTAGATATGTTGATACCAAAAATACATTCACCAAAATGAAACTTAACATATGAGAGTTTAGAGAGTGAAACCTGATTTATAATACCATATTGGTTTTTTCATTAATATATATATATATATATATATATTAATAAATATAATATAAACGTTGAAATTATTTTTCCTTACATTTTGATAATATTTTTATGAAACAAATAGTGAAATAATTCACACTCAAAATTCTTTTTCAAAAGGTGAAAAAGAATATTATAAAAAGAAATTTTGAATATAAAATTCATTATAATGTATCATTGAAAATAAATAATTTTAATGTGGAGGAAAAATTGAGTGAAATATAAAAAATGGGATGACTATGAAAAAAATACGTATTAAGAATTTTCAAAGACATTGAAGTGATTCACATCGATAAAAGCGATATAATTTTCCATTTTGAATACAGTTAAATTTAAATGTTAAAAATAAAAAAAGGTACGTATTTAAATATAAAAAAATAAAGAAAAATGATTCTTGTATGATAATATGATGATTGAAGATAAATACTGTAAATAGCGATTAAATGTTTTTTACAATAACATGTTTTCAAGAGAAAGAATTAATCAAAACTAATATTTTGATAAGGAATTGTAATCTACCCATGATAGAATTTAAAATAAATTATAATATTTAAAATGTAAAAATAATAAAACAAAGAAGATTATAGTCAATTAAAAAATTTTATTACTCGATGAAAAGATATTGAGTCTATAAAATACCATACAACACTGGTAATCTGTGAATCAAAATCAAATTGAAGACATAACACAAAATTGAATTGTTAACCCCTTCCATAAAATTTAAATTATGATAAAAGAATTATATGGGGAAATTTTTAAACCATAGAAATGAGATTTTGTGGAGAGTAGATAATATGTCGCACAAAAAGTAAATTGATTTGAAAAACCCTTAACATAGATCCCAACATAGTCACACGTGCTCTCAAATAATGTATAATCAAATTCATTTTATTAATGATTTATAAAAAACATTATTTATATCATTTTAAATAAATAAAGTTCTTTTATATTCTTCATTTATACATTAATTAATCATTTATAGTTAAAATATTTTCCTTGTATTATTTCACTCATTAATTGTATGGATGCTTCAGAATGGTGTTTTTGTTCCTTTATCCATGATCATGAGTTAATAACTTCCTTGATGTTCAATGATATTATTTTTATATGTCTTAAAACTATTTTTATTCAGATAATTATATTTTAGATGTTGCAGAAGTAGTTTGTAAAATAACTATAAACAATTTAATTTTATTATATTGATTCAATAAAAAATTGATTGTATAAATGAACACACACACACACACAAATATATATATATATATATATATATTACAACTATAAAATTATAAACTTATCTTAAAACCATCCTTAATACCATATTTTGTGAATTTATTTTTTCTAAATCATTTATTATTAAAATGTTATAACATATCTTCATGTATGTTGTTAAACAAACCCAATCAAGAAAAGTGTTAAAATAAATACACGAGTGAGTATAATATATGACATTATAAAAATATCTCTTTTACACAGGAAGATTATTCAAAATTACTGTTATTATAGTGTTCAATATGATTCATGAAGATTTAGAAGAATGATATAAGGAAAATAAATCTGTTTCATTGATGATTTGATTCTTCCCTTAAGGATTATCTTCCAAGTGAATGATTTGGAAGTCATTATTGTAACTAGGAGTTCCAAAATGACATAGGGTTGTTAGGAGTATATTTTGGGTATAAATTGATGTGGAAACTGAATTAATGTTTTGGTTTGACGTCAGAAATATAGGTTCTACTTATAGATGAAAATGAAGGACATCTCTTTGGAAAAATGATGCAGGTGAATGGAAACCAAGAAATCACATTGGTGTTATGTGATAAAATAATGGATAAATTACTATTAATGACCCCCAAAACAAATAATGGTATTCTATAATATGAAAAAAAATTACATTATCAAAATTCATTCCAATGTGTTTTACACATTTTTAAATTATTTTAATTTAAATAATTATTTAACCCAAAAATTATTTTCTATTTCCTAAATTAAATTGTTAAAACCAAAACCAAACCGTTGCTCAAGCCGTAAATATCCCATGCTCGCCTCTATAGGCTAGGTGTAGCAACTAGTACTAAAGGGACAATAATATTATGAAGTTCTTTTCAAAATAACCTGTACACATGCACATAACCAACTAAATACAAAAGTGCAAAGGGAAAATAAAACGATAAAATATAGATATATATAAACAACATATATGCATCGACCACTATACATTATAGGTACAAAAAAGTAAACTAAAAGGGAAATGGGGGAAATAATCACCCAACCAAATAAGTGCAACAACACAACAACAAGTATACAAGTAAAATGGCTGAGAGATCCTAGCTCTTGATTCTCAAGCAATGACCACCGCAAGAAATCCCAGAACATTGTATCCTTAAGCACTTCTGAGGTCATGATCAACCTGTCTATTGTCTGGAAGGTAACAAAATTTGTGAGAGAATCCCATGAAAGGGTGAGTATAAAAATACTCAGTTGGATACCCTAATGTCTCAAGGGAGTAGAATAATATTTACAGATGAGGGGAATAATAGATAGAACAAGGTACAGTAAAAGAGAGTATAACTCAACCCAATATGAAAGTTAAGTAAACTCATCCAAAATATAAGGAGATAAAAATGGTGAGAATATGAACTACTCCATGATTCTTCTCTACCTATAGTAGGAGATATGGATTATCTAATCATTAGAATCTATACCCAGAATGAATGTGGCATACCCTACACATTATTTCCTCTCCCGGAAAGAGAGTAACCAATACCCAAGGAGTGTATACTGAAATAGGATACACATATATGATCATCCAAATAATCCCAAATGAGAGAGGAAGGGGGATCTCCATCACACTGCTCAGCCCAAGAAAAGAGTATCCAATAGTCTCAGATGTAACCACCATTGATGCCCAGCATCTCACACTTCTGGCCTGAATGGCAATTTAAAGGGACTCTATCACCGCACATTGATGCTATGTGCTTTGGGTGGCTTAGTCTCACACACATGGTCTTTAGGTCACATCATATGGACACATATTAGTGGGAAAATAATCCATCTTCCTTGAGATTACAATGTCACATCCAACCACATCTCATCAATATGCCACATGGTCGAGAGATCATATCACAAGGTCGATTATCCATTCCCAGCTCGGTTGGATGGTTCCACTCTAGTAAATGGTTATTCATGCCCTGGAACATCGGGGGGGGGGGGGGATCATCACCTAAAAGACAACAGAGACCCAATACCCTACATAGATAGATGGTAGCATCTGACAAGCATTGTCGACAGGACTGATTACCTAACCCTACTAGAGGAAATCTCATAACTACAATCCAGGACCACTTCCTAGTCCATCTAGAGGTAAACATAAAACAACCATTGGGGACCACTTCCCTTCCCAACTAGAGGAAAACCTAGAACTTCCATTGTATACCACATACTAGCCTAGATGAAGGTAACCCTGAAACTGCTCTGGCCATTTCTACTAGATCATACCTCTTAGAAAATCATCAAGGAACTCTTGTCATCCATATGGGATAGTACATATACAAAAATCATAAGGAAACTTTTTCATCCCTTATAAATTGTAAATATCATAATATCATTGAGAAACTATGACCATCCCTGCTTGATGGTACCTATCGGAAAAGCATCAAGGAACTATAGAAATCCCTATTAGATGGTATCTCTCAGAAAATCATTGAGAACCTATAGCCATACCTAATATATGGTACCTCATAGAAAAAAATATAGTAACTCTAGACATATTTGTTGGATGGTACATCTCTTAAAATAACAACACTAAAATCATCAAGTGATGCCCCGTATAGGCATCACACACCAAAAATCTCACATAAAATCTCAAAACCCACTACGGAAGAAACTGTCACGTTCCATGTGAAAAAACTCAGGATCGACTACTGACAGCTCAAAATACAATTTCTAAAGAAGAAGATATGGGAGATAGAATATTAAAAAAGTTTTACACTATGCGTGTGGGACCCACATGATGTGTGACCCCATTTCATTTCATGGTTGTGTACCTATTCATTATCATGTACTAAACTATAAAAAATTACCCCTAGTAATTCGAGTTTACTCCAACAGTATATGCAACATCTAGTAAAAAGGATGAAGAGCCCATAATGGTCATCCTTAAACCCAAAGGATGAAAACATTCATTCCCTGACATGCCTCTTGATATGGCCCCAGAACATTAGACCACTTCTCTTCATATATCCTCTCTACATTCATAGGAGTTAAAGCTAACCTATGTAATGGGTTATCTTTAGAAATATTAGAATGATATCCCACTGATATTCCTTTCATGCTTCCACATTTAATGATGTCACTAAAATGGATCTGAACATCCAAATGGATCATACAAATATGTCCCTTGTAGAAAAACGTGAAAGATCGAATTTTTATTCTCCTCAATCATATATCTGATGGAATAGACATATGTCATTGAATTTCACTCAAAAGGAAACCAATGGGTCTCATTTCTCAATCATGATACAAATTATATAGATCATTCCATTACGATCCTCATAGAAAAACACACAAGATAGACTAATCATTCGTCGAAAATGAATATCCAGCAAAAAACAGTTCTTTTCACCACAACACATGCGAACTAGACTTGAGGGACCTACACCGAATCTTTGGAATAAAACTCCTATAGTAGTCATGAAATTTCCACACAATGACTAGGGTAACACCACTTCTAATAGCATGTCATACAGACATCCCATTTAGATGATGGATCTGATACAAGATCCTCGAATAATAATAAATATTTTATTATTATTAATTATTGGGGTTTCATGAAACCAAGCAATGAATCCAATACCTAATAGTCCTAAAATCATGTAAAAATATCTATCTCAATGATAGATATGTTTGGATGTAGACAGTGTGTCAATCAGATGACCGATGTAGGAGATACGATCATTTAAAGATTCTCATCCCAATTTAAAAAAGTATGACCCAATCTTTCTAGAACACTCCGCTTGGCCCAACCCCTCCCACTTCAACCCCGATGGAACACCCCCTTCGAGTCTCCTCTTCTTGGAAATGTCAATAAAGGAGATATGCTTTTCCCAGATCCCTGTCACCCTCAATGCTTTTCTCCTGACCACAATGCTACAAGGCGCCCCATCCCCATTGTCATTCTGCTTTTCCATCCCGATATTTTTCAATAATGTCGCAAAACGCCAGAGTCCCTCAGCTGCAAAATTTTGACCATGAACTTTCCACCTCACCAATCCGGCTCATGAAGTCTCTCCATCCTTGGATCCTCCACCCAATAAACATCTGTGCCGCATGGTTGCTCCACTGTGTTGTCACGACCGGTCGACCTTGCTCTGGCAGTCCTTTCCCTGGACCGTTGTGACTTCACCGAGTACCCAAAAAAGTCTCCGATACTAGTTTGGTGATCCTCATGTTGAGATCTTTATATTATTAAGATTCTCCAAACTATCCATTGATTATTTGTTACATCCAATAATAAACATTGAAATACCAGAAAAACCGGTGAAGAACACAATGATCCAAATTGATTTTCATCAAGGATTGATTGTCGTGTTAGTGTGTCCATCGAAGAAAATAATCAAAATTATGATACAAAATAGGAAAATAAGGCATGTAAAATTTAAAACATGATTCAAAAATAAATTCTTGAAGAAATATTACCTCGATTGATCTATTTATCACTGCTGACATGTTCTCTGTGATACCACTTTGATCTATTGAGTTTTGGATATAGATTTCCCTACGATTCTATGAAGAATGGTCGATAGAGAGAGGAGGGATAAAGAGAGAAATAGTATAGAGATAATGTATTAAGAATAAATTTAATCTGAACTCCCCAAATATATACTTATAGGTGTCTTGCTCAGTGTGGAATCTGAAACTATGATGCCCACTCATTTTATGTCATGTTTAGGAAAAAAAAATTGTTCCAAACTCTACAGTAGTATTTTATTTCAAATCCATGTCTCCGACAAAGGTTATTTGATTTTTTATTATAAATAAAGTAATTATATTTAATTATTTAATTTATGATTTTTCTCCTAAGTGAATTTTCTCACAGAAGTCCCACGCTAACAAAAGTTATGCCTCGACTAGGGTAAACACCACATTAAAGACTCAACTGTCACCTTAGATTTATTATCCATGTTTCTGTTTGAGAGTTATCCCACTTCCTTTATTGGCATAGTATAAAATACACATAATATTTCTATTTAATGTTTTCTAGGCACAACTGAACTCATAATTTCACATCTTATCAATTCCTATCAAAGGAATTACTTCTATAAATATTTGTAAGTCTTATATGTCCAAAACTATGTCCCTACATCATTCTATCCATTATTATTGTCATCCTTGAAATTAAAAATGTGGAAACAACTCAGGATACTGAACCCACACAAGGCTCTCCCACTCTGAGGAAAACATGCACATTTTCATTCTGGCACATCACCCAAACCCAAAGGATGATCTTTTCACATAAGGTCTACTCATGTTGATGGCTTTCATAATTAGAAGACCATATCTACTCAGCTGTGATGTGTGGAATACATCATGACCCCATTCTAGATATTGAGGTACAGAAAGGCAGTATGAAACCATTCCATCTTTTTGCACTGTCCCAAACAGTTTGAAGAAACTCGAGGGATAGTTTTCCTCCCCTTCCAAACCTCTACATCTCACATTGCGAGTGGAATCACAGTTTATCCCTAGAATACAGCCTTGTTATTCCCACATTGAAAATATCCATTAGGTGAAACACCAATGGATATTTGGTCACACTGGATTTCACAATTGATGTCACACAACCAAGAATATCTTATATTCTCATGAAGAAAATAAGTGAACAACATCTACTAAAGAAACTTTTACCCTCATGCTCTACCAGGGCCAACTGTAGGGAACCTAACTTCTCCAAAACATTATGCACAAGGAAATCCTAAGACTCCCTACTAAGGGAATCAACTACATTGTTGTCCTTTCTCAGAGTATAGGCTATCTTTATCTCATAGTCCTGTAGGAATTATCCATCCAGTATCTCTACCTCTGGTTCATGTATCTCTGTGTTAAGACGTATTTGAAACTATGGTGGTGTGGACAAACCAAAAATGAACTCTCCTATAAGATAACATCTCTACATTCTATGGGTGAAGACTACCGCTTCAATCACCATATAGTGAGTCTCATAGTTCTTTTCATGGGGTCCCCATCACCATGACCTGTACATGATAACTATAGTATCTAGACTTGACAGTGATAACACAAGGTACTAACAAATAGGGATGGTGAGTAATCTCATCCAACCATAAGAGGTTGTACTTGGAAATCATGTGGCATAACCCGTGTGTCTTCACCTCCCATGGAAAGAGATTAATCCCCAAAATAGACACTATTAAATACGAACTATTCTAATTCTATGAAAAAAGAGGTTAAGAAGAAAAACTCCATTAGAAGTGCTGGGAATTGCATCAAAACTCCACTGTACAACCCCTCCAGGGACGCAAAAATCAGAGGGACACTTTCCCAACCCATTGATCTTATAATCTTTGGGTGGAACTAAATCTCCCTCAAATTTTTCTCTCACTTCACAAAAAACGTGTCTCGGTGGGGTAAGTACCCCTCTTACTCATGTATTTTCAGCAATGCCGATCAGCTTTGACACATGGTTACACTGATGCCTCGCATCACACTAGTAAACCTTGATTAGGGGGAAAGGAGAAAAGATTTCTCCAAACAATGTCTATAAATTTGTACCTCAAAAAGTAAAAAAGCCACAGGGTGTACCACTTATTATCTCATTCTCTGTAAGATTATTGACATCCAAATATTTCGATTGTATGTGGTCCCAACTGCCATCTTTTTAATCCTTATGTGGGCTGCATGGTGGTGTTGGTTAGACTATATAACATCATCCCCCACTTCCAGCTCATCCTTATCCTCTTACTACACCATTTACATGGGGACCACCCTATCCCCACCTAGTAGATCCTTGATCATGGGAAGGCCTTATATGTCAAGACCCTTCCAACTGACATCGGCTAGCTGCGGAAGACGTCTCAACTATGATGTGGCCACTGCAAACATAGGCTAATCGGTGTTCCACTGATAGAAATCCCTTTGTCACCAATGCTCACTCTAGCACCTCAACTTAAGTGGGGATGCTAAAGATAACTACATCGACACATATCTCTCTATGGGAGACCCCACAAAAATGACCATGATCAGAAGTATCCATCATGGATCATGTCCAAAGTTTACCGAGTAAGGTCTAAGAACCTTGTTAGGTACTCTACCACCATAATCCCCCCTAGTTAAGGTCTATAAGCTCCTAAACTGAGTCGAGCATAAGAACATGGGGTTGATCTCCTTATAGAAAAACTGTTGGGAGTCATCCCATGAGAGTACCTACTCATCATGCATCTTAGAACCCAAAAATAATCCAACACCCAGTTGATCTATGTTATAGACTAGCTTCCAAATCCTCCATCTGATCTATCATTTCCCGAAAAAGCCTGAGGAGGCAGACCACTAACTCTAGACAAACCTCTATAGCCTAAGGATCTGGCTCACTATGGAACCTCAGCGGTCTCAAACACTAGAAATTGCAAAGAGTGCTCAACCTATGCATATCCTCAACATCAACTACTAGGACTTACTGTTGGGAAATATGTGTAGGTGTTTCTACTTGTCCACCAATAAGAAGAAGGATTATATGATGGATCTTGGACCGAGGGATCATCACACATAGAATCATCATCACAAAATGTAGCTAGTATCCTTGCAGGCTGGCATCATAGAGGCATTCAGAATCTATCAAGAATTTACGTGGTAAAAGTGTATATATATATCAACAAAATTGGGGAGTTGACTAAATATGGATAGTCAAAGACTCAATCATATTTTATGCTTGTACAAAATCTATCGGAAACAAATTTCTCAGCATTACTAGTCAACAAGTGGGTAATTTGGATCCTGGAGAATTACTTTGTTGGCCACCGCACCATCACTAAACTAGCTGGCCTGAGAGATGTTCTTGAAACATGTTGACACTGTTGCCCTAATCCCAAACAATACTATATTTTAGGGAAACATCCAAAAAATGTCCCAATTGTCAAACAACCCTTGATACCATTTTTTCACAACCCGATCAAAGTTGGGGCTCCAGCCAAAACAACCCCAAACAAGCCTCCACATGCAAGGGGTGGTGACTAGCACCGAAGGTATAACAATATCAGGGAGGAATTTTCCAAAGATTCAGTAAACACACACACACACACACACAACCCACTCAATAAAAAGGTGTTGAGGAAAAAAGAAAAGATACAATTCTACTATATATAAACTACAAATTTGCATCGACCTTTAAATAGAGTATTGAAAAGTAAACTCAAAGGAAAAAAGGTGGAAAATACCCACCCAACCAAAAAAGTACCACAAACTAGAAACAAGTGGAAAAGTAAAATAGCTAAGAGATCCCCACTCTTAGAGCCCACGCTTTGACCACCACATGTGGTATACAAACCTTGTATCCATAATCCCCTCTGATGTCATGGTCAACCTTTCTGTCATCTTCCAGGGCATACCATGTGCGGGAAAACCCAAGTAGGGGTGAGTATAAAAGTACTCAATAGGATTCCCTAAAGGCTCAAGGGAGAAGTAAAAGATGTACTGAAGATGGGAGAAGTAGATAGAAGAATGTATAGTAAAATAGGGTACACCTCAACCCAACAAGATAGTGAAGTGAAATCATCCAAAACCCAAGGATCAGAAAATGGTGAGAAGATGAACTTATCTTTGAGTATTCTATACATATAGTAGTAGAGTAGAATAATTTACCAACAAAAAGCTAGACATGAAAATAACAAGGAATACCTTCACGTCTTCACCTCTCCTAGAAGGAGAGTAACAAAATACCCAAAGAGTGGTTAATGAAATAAGACACACACATATATTCTGGGTCAAAAAATATCAAATGATAGAGTAATGGGATCTCAATATCATAGCTGATCCTAGGATAAGAGTATCAAACTATCTTAGAAGTAACCACCATTAATGCCTAGCATCCCACATGTTTTCCCTGAAGAGTATGTCAAAGGGGATCAATCTACACACCTTGATACATTCCCCTTGGGTGACTCTGCCTTGCTCACACTTTTTTAGGTCAAGTCATGATAACCCATCTTAGTGGGAAAAGAATCCTTATTTATTAAATATTCCAAACTCATGTCAATATGCATCTCATAAATATTCCAAATAGTCAAAATATCATGTCACAAGGTCGAGGACCCATGCCTATTCCAATGGTAGGGTTCCACTCTAGTCATTGGGTATCCATTCCTTAGTCGTTATGGGGGATCATCACCCAGAAGTTGATGGGTAACCACTAGCTAGTCCAGTTAGAGGGTACTGCATAAAAAGTATCATCGACGAGATGTATTTCCTAGCCCCATTGGAGGTAATCCTGGAACATCCATTGGAGACCACTTCCTAGAACAACTAAATGTAAACTTGTAACTTACAATGGGGACCACTTCCCATCCAAGCTAGAGGTAAACCCATAGCTTCCATTGGGGACCATTTCCCAACCCAGCTGGAGGTAATCTCAAAAAATATTTAGTCATCCCTACTAGATGGTACCTCTCAGAAAAGAATCAAGGAACTAGGTTCATTCATGATGGATGGTACATCTTAGAAAACAATCGAGGGACTCTTGCCATACCTTCTTGATGCTTCCTCTAAGAAAACAATTTAGGAACGCTAGAAATCTAGGCTAGATGGTTACTATCAGAAAAGAATCAAAGAACTCTGGCCATCCCTACTGGATGGTACCTTTCAGAAAATAATTGAGCAATTATGGTCATCTCTACTTGTTGGTACCTCTTGTAAAACAACGATCAAGTCCGGTCATCCCTGTTGGATGATACCTCTTAAAAAATCACACTGCTGCAATAATCAGGTGCCACCTTGGATAGGCATCCCACCTGGAACATCTCGCATCACATATTAAAAGTCACTATGGATGGAACCATCACATTCCATATAGAAAAACACTCAGGATAGGCAACTCACATTCTGAAATTATAATCCAAATGAAGAAGATAAAATAGAAAGAAGATTCGAAAAGTAGTACATGAAGTGTGTGGGGACAACATGATGTTTCAACGCTCCTCATCACTTGGACATGTACCTATACATTATCAGGTTCTAAATTGTGAACAAGTATCACAAGGCATGTCAGTCTACTCCTAGTTTACATAAACATCTAGTCAAAAGGGTGTTGGGCACACGACCCTTATCGTTAAACCTAAATGGTGGAAACATTCATTCGCTGACATGCCTGCTCAAAATGGCCCCAAAACATTACCCCATATATCTTCATACATATTATCCCCTCTCTAAAGAGTCGAAGCAGGACCGGGACATGGGTACTATTCAACACATCAGAAGGATATCCTACTGATATTCCTTTCATGCTTCTACATTTAAGGAGGTTATGAAAAAGGATCTGTACATCTGAATGGATGAAAATGTTATGATCCTTACATAATTTTTTTTTTTGAATATTTATCTTCTCCAATGTATCATCCAATAGAAATGTAGTATGTCACCATATTATTCTCTAATGGAGTACCATGAGGCGCACACCTTTTTTTAGAAACAAATTATATGTACTGTTCCATTGAAATTATCATGGAAAACACATGGTATTGATCACCCATTCATCCAAAAAAGGATACCTGGTGAAAAATCTTCATTTCACCACAACACATGTGAACTGGCATCATGAGGCTACAAATTCTCTTTGGTGTAAAAACCTGAAAGTCATATTCAAATGTCAACATAAAGACAAGGGTCGTGCCGCCACTGACAGAACGTCAAAATGACATCTGATTTAGAATATGGGTCTGACACAAGATCCTAGAATAATAATATACGTTTTATTATTATTAAAAATATAAATTTTGTGCTACTGAGCAATGAAAACAAGACTTTAAAGTCCTGAACCAGTCTAAAAAGATCAATCTTGATGATAGGGATGTGTCTTAAAAGATGGTGCATCAATCAGATGCCTAGTGCAGAAGATGCCATCATTTAAAGGGTCTTGGGATGATTTAAATAGGTTCGACCATATTTGGATGGACATATCTGCATAGGTCGGCACGATCTATCCGAATTGGCCTGTTTCATTGTCCTCTGGCCCAACCGTGCTTCTCAGCACATAAGATACCCTTCTGTCTTGCTCCCACTGTAGCCCCATAGGTAGACCATCTTAGGTCTCCCTCACATGGCTGCATCAACGTGGTAGCCCAAATTTTACCGAATTTAAGTCTACCCTTATGTCCCCCACTTGAGAGTGGTTCCACTGGACTCCCCAGCCACACTGGCCTTCTGACTTTTGGTCCTAGGTTTTATTGTTGACGCCAACACATTCTGGAGCCTCTAAACCTCACCAGTCCGCTTGCGAGCTCACCACCTCGTGCTCCAGCTCCACCCCCGCCTTTACATCCACAACTATACCACCAAATGCACCTTCTCACCGCTAGTCCATTCCACCATACCACCACCGCCCAACAGACATGCTCCTATGGTCCCTTTCACGGACCACCGCTACTTCGCTGAGTACCCAATTTTTTTTTTGAGACCAGTCATATGATTCTCAGGTCGATCTCTTCATAGCCATATTCGTTTCCCAATTATACATTGAATATTTGATGCATCCAATAATAAACATTGAGGAACCCAAAGAATGGTAGAAGAACACGATGAACAAAAGTGATTTTGAGAAAGGATTGGTGGATGTTTTAGTGTGTCTATCGACAAATATTATAATTACATTGATCCAATAGAAGAAAGGATTTTCAATTCAAAACCTATTTCAAAACAACAATTTAGAAGATATCCTACCTCAATTTTTCTATTTTTTATTACTGAAACATTTTCTACGATCCCGCTTTGATCCGCCTTGTTTTTAGCAAAGATTACACTTGGATATGACGAAGAATGATTGAGTGATAGATAGGATAGAGAATTATTTAGTAGATAGATAATTGATTCGGGATAAACCAAATCTAAAATTCATAAACATCTATTTAAAGGAATACCATTCGGTGTGGAATCTGAAACTCTTGTGCCCTCTCATTTTATGTTGTGGTTAGGAAAAACATCCCATTCCGAACTCAACAACAGTCTCATAATTATGATTTGAGTATCCGATCAAATTTAATTTGGTGTGGGGTTCTAGATAAAATAATTAAGGTTAATAATTTTATTTATGATTTTCTTATGGATAAATTTTCTTGCATATTTCCCATGATGAGAAATGTTTGGCATCACCTATGGTAAACAGCACGTTCTAACTCAACGATGGCCTCATATTTTTAATCCAAGTTATTTTTTTGAGTTATCCTACTTCCATCGTGTTTGTTGTAAAAAATATATTTAATATGGTTTTTATAATTTATTTAGAGCACATCAGGTATTGAAATTTCACGTCGTCTTAGCGCCTAGGTCTAGAAATATTCATAGAAATATTTCAATATAATACAAGGATAAAACCAGGTCTCTACATAAAATATAACCCCACATTCAAAATTTTTAAATGTTGATTAATAATTAATATTCTGTATATTATAAATTAAACTTTTAAATTAATGAATATAATATAAATCAAAAATATTTTCGAGGAAACATATCTTTTTAAACATTAATAGTTATTATTATTATTTTTTAAAAATTAGTAAAAATTTAAAACATTTTATTTATATTTTAAATCTATTTATAAAAATTAAATATTTTTTAAATCTTTCTATAAAATGTAGAGATTTAATGTTTTATGAAATAAATACATAATGATTAAAAATAAAAAACAAAATTAGAGTAGAAGAAATTTTTATATGTGACAAATATTATTACTATTTTCTTCCTGAAATATTCATTAAAAGTTAATAACATATCAAATATATTACTTTTAATCTTTTATTAATGTAAATCTTGATGTCAAAACCTAATATAACAATTAAATAAAAGTATACAAAATAATCATATATCCAAAGATAATAAATCCAATGATCACATATCATATATTTATATATAAAGATCATATTATCTTTTGAATTATAATTTATAAAATTATATACTTATCTAAAATATTTTATCAAATTTCATTCTTAAAAATATATTCCACGGTTCTGATGTTTTCAATTCATTTCATAGTGATCATAAAGAGTATCATCTTAATGGGAGATTGTGATGATGGATATTTCAATATAGTAGTATTTTTATTTATTTGTGGTTTCATTTGTCTTGTAATTTTCCAAATTATATTTCATTTATATTTATAGTAATAAATTACTATTTATCATAATTTATATTCAAATTTTGTACCTTAATGTAATATAGTATTATTCATTTTAGTTCAGGATTTCATGTAATAATATTAATCCAATACGTGGGATTTATGAATATAATTTCATAATAATGATATGGGGTACTACATTCTCTCCCCCTTCTTAAAAAATTTCCACTATGAAATTTTAATATATAGAATATGAAGAAACAAAAAATTGCTTATCATGTATTACATTTTCTAGGAATATCATGAATGAATTTTTGATTTGTTTTTTTTCATCATAGTTTTATGTATCGAGAATAAAAATCCCTGATGAAAGTGGCTAGACCAATATTATTGACACTGTAGGAGAGCCACTCATTAGCTGGTCTAGATCCAACATCCACCATGTGGATTGTCTTTGGGACTTACAGTTTTTGATATCCCACTGGCCGTCCATTGGATATGGAAAAACTTCCAGGTTCTTCCTTGACCCAATATCAAGTAAGATTGATTCAACCTTCAAGTTGGTGGATCCCATATGGCTTGATCATTTGGGGATTCCCCGTAATATCCATTTAACACATATTTTTGATATGTATCTCACCTTTCTCAACCATTATTGACTATAATGAACCTAGGATCTCACTATCATTAGATTCTTATCTCTCCATCCCCTCCTTTTTTTATTCTAATTGTGGATCGATCCATAGACAACCAAATGGTATGTTCCATCCATTCTATCGTGGATATCACTCTTCTACTAATGTTTTCCATATTTTTAATATATTTTGGTTATATATATGGATTTTATCACAATATAACGATTTCTTTTTGATTTTGTGATTGTTAAATACTAGATTCTGAGAGATGGAAACCTACCCACAGACTAGATTTAGATTTATCATTGATTGTGATTTCCATTAGGTAAGTTGAAGTGATTCTGAGGATATTTTAAAATATCATTCTTTAATCTAATTATATAGCCACTGTTATGAATTGGGGTTACTCCAAGGGATCCTTATCTAGTAGGATTGATCTTTTTATTACACAAAAATGTTTTGGGTATTATATGTTTTCAATATTTTTTTTGGAATTATCATTATCAATATAAGATATTATATACTATATTGGGCCCTTAGGGGAGTTATTTTCGGTATTTGATGTCATGTCTATGTGTATGTATCCTTTGATCCAGTGATTTATTATGATTGAATTATGTTGTGTATGTGAGGGATAATACTCAATATTAATTGGTAATGTTGATCCTATGTTTGTTATTAACTATGGTGTGTTAATTTGTAGACTATGGGAGTTTTATAGTTGTTCAAAATGATAGGTGGATCATCATGGATTGGTTATCCCTTCACGGGTGAACATGGGTGTCATGAAAGAACGATGATAATAGATCAGAACATAGGGATGGGGTATGAAGACCTTATGGCCAGGATAGAGTTAGTTGAGGTATATGATATTCATGTGTAAAAACCTAGTATGGGTATCTCTATTTCTGTGAAAACATTACAATCATGGATTTGGGAAAGGGAAAGGTCCCTGCAGTATGTAGCTGAATAGATGGATCTTGTTGTTTTGAGGTGGTTTTGGTATAAACTCTGTCAGGATTCTGCATAGTAATTATTTATTTTATTGTTAATTTTTCATAGAATGGTTGACTTAACACATTGGGAGTCCTTGTTTTATTACTTTTAATGACCCTGTGATACTTATAATATCATATGTTATATAATTATTATAATTTAATTATATTGTTTCCTATCATATTGTTATTATATTAGATATGTGATTATGATGTATAGATTATGATAGTGAGGGTATAGTCTACCCCTTTCACAATTCGGGTCATTGATGTTATTCAATAACCTCTTGTATATCTGGAGGTGTGAAAACTTCATGTATCTCACTAGCCTATATCAGGTGACTTGTTCGGGGAATGACAAAGTGGTATCATAAGATTTTTTAAATATTAATTTTTTTATTATCTATGTTTGGGGAAATGTATAAAAGGGTTATCCCATTTGGATGTTAGGTTTGTGAGTCAAAGAAGTTCTGGGATAACTCTTATGTGACAGACCTATGAGTTACTAGTGATGGGACCATAGTTACAGTTGTTTCATTATAGTTTCATATTGATCTTGAGTGTATATTATAGTAATAGTTTATGGGGTTTATCTATGTTCATATATCATATCCAGGAATATTGGATAACATTTCCTATATATCTATTTATTTATATACATGGTACATTATTTAATTAAATATCTTTATTTGTTCTTGGTGCTTATATAATATTTTTTGTTGAAATTTGGATTATTTGAACTTGAGAGCGCTTGTTTTATTATATTTATATAACTATAAATCAAATGTATGTATGAAGAAATTGGATTGATCCTTAAGTAGTGAAATGAGGGTTATTCTATATCATCATAAGTATCCACTTATGATTGGTTTTCTTATAGAAATATCATAAGTGTTTTTATTAACTAATTGATTGATATCCTCAGTAATATGTAATATGAATTATAAGAATTCATTTGGGATTTTAGATAATTCCACCTAGATGCAATTTGAGGGGAAAACAAGCATAAGTAATCTATATTTCTCTCATAATAGAGAATTCCCATGTTCCAGCACTATATATACAAGAGGATTAATTCGAGAAAACTATTATAAATCATCTTGTTCTTTAGGTAGTATAACTGATGCATCTAAGTGTCTTCCACATCATGTATATGGGAGAGCAGTTTCTTAGGCGATGGTCAATTATTATTGAGACATCCAACTTCATCCTAAGAAACTGTAGTCCCTCAAAATGTTGAAAACTAAGTGTAGTTCAATGATGAGACCTTTAAACTAGTGGATATCTTGAAGGATTGATGGATATACTAGATTTATTTATTCTTTAATGACACTCTAGGAGGTGGTGGGTTTCATGAGCTATGAAATGAGATATGATGGTCTATGTTTTGAGGCCTTCAAGAATATAATATTCTTTTTTATTTTTTATGGAAACATTAATTTTTGATTAATTGTAGTTGTTTTTATAGTTTTAATGGGGGTTGATTTCATTGTATTCTTAATATGATCATTTTATGGATTTTATTTATTCCTCTCATATTTTGGATGGTTATGAGGTTTAGAAGGCTCAAATATTAAAAATTAAACATTTTATAGAGTTGATGTGAAATTTTAGGTTTTTTGACCTTATAGAATATCATGAGATGTTACAAAAGGCTCTGATGGTCATGAAGTATTTGGAGGAGGATGATGTACTATGTCTTCTTTCGTCCTTTGGTGCATCTATGGGTGACAATGCTAGTGATGTAGTGAAATAATTTTCTAGTAGTAAGAATATTTTGTTTGAGGATGTGAGTCTGGTAGGTAGTATATGGTAAAATCATATCTAGTTTCCTTTAGTGCCTTTTGGAGAAGGCGGTGTCACCTTGTGAATCAATTATGGTCAGAGTAGAAATTATTGCATGTTTTAACCTAAATTCCAAAACATGTTTCACTAATGTGGAAATATAGAACATATTTAGAAACAAATTTCAAGGGATATTCAGTATGGTTTATATATAGTTCTTGGGTAGACATGGGATACAGTTCATTGGATTGATAGATGATCCCATCAATAGGCCCTTATTCTATAGGGGTCAGGGTCACTATCAAACTAGAGACCTTAGGGACATTGTAATGGAACCAAACTATGAAGGGTGTATGTCATAGACCAGGTCTCAGCTTATGGATCATATAGACCATCTATAATTATATGTATTGTTATAATTACCTCAATACTCTCTACTTCCTTCTTTAATGAAGTAGATTCCCATTCATTTATATGTCCTTTAAATGTTTCTTAGCTTGACTTTCCAATAATGTGGTATTTTGTGTTTTTATATCTTGGAATGCATTTGGGTAAGAAAGTGGATCATATCCAAATATGAACTAAATTTACTATGGTAGTATTTGTATAGATACATATATTGGATTTATTGATTCTTGAGATGAATAGTTTCGATGTGATTTTGGATATGGCCTAGTTGACTAATTTCTAGTTAATCATCAATTACTAAAGGATGTGGTTACTCTTTACTACACATATGTGATAGAGTTTCACTGGTCTTATGACTGATATTATGGACTAGGATTAATGTGTTTGGAACAAAGACAATTTACAAGTTTATAGAATATCTATAGGGAAAGGTTCTTACAGAAGACTAGGAGGTTGCCCCACCAATTTTTTCCCTTTAGTGGGTCTTTATGAGGATGCCTTTCCATATGAAATTTTATTACTCCCTACTGGTACAAGGATTGAATTTAAAATTCAACTCATTCATGGATAATATACTATATGGATTCATAATTATTTGATATTTTTGACTTATTTAAATAAAAATATGGTATAATTATAGGACTTGGAGGTGAAGTAAATTATCAGATTGATCAAATAAACCAGGGGAGCTCTGGTGTTGTTGAAAAAGATGAGGGATGGTATACTTTTTCATGTGTGAAGTAAAGGAATCTAAACCTGGTAAAAATTAATAATATATTTCAATTTTCACGGATCAATTATCTATTTGATTAGTTTCAGGGAGCCCAGTGGTTCACTAAGATTAACCTAGGATCAGGCTACCACCGTCTTTGCGTCAAGTTAAAGGATATTCTGAAGATAACGTTTTGGAATAGATATGGACTAAATGAGTATATTTTCATATCTTTCTAGTTTAAAAATATTCCATCGGTATTCATGCCTCTCATGAATATGATATTCCATCCAAATATTAATTCTTTATTTTGGTGTTTATTAATGATATAATCATGCCATCATAGACCTTAGAGATACATTATAGCCACATGGAGGTTTTATGGAGTACACTATGACTGCATCGCCTTTATTCTGAGCTCTAAAAGTGTCATTTATAGATCTTGCTAGCATGTTTTACAAGTTAAGTATTCTCTGAGTATGGAATTTTGATGGACTTATATTGGGTTGAAACTGTGATGTCTTGATCATTCCCTAGAAATGTGTTTGAGATAAAGAGTTTCGTTATATTGGAAAAATAGTGACGATGGTTCATTTTGAAATTCTCCAACAAGGAAGAACCTATTAATATGATTAAAAATATGAGGTCTTCATTTTAAACTAATTTATTAGTGAAAAATAGATTTCATACAGTTAAAGAGAGAATTGATGAAAGATCCAATCTTGATATTTCCATAGATTGGGATTATAAGTGTGGTTTACTATGATGCCTATGGTTATGATTTAGAGGTTTTACTTGTAGATTAGTTCATAACTTTTGGTTCTCTCTAGCTATGATCCCTTGAGAATAACTACCCTACACATGAATTTGAGTTACTAGCTATTGTCTCTGTTCAAATGTGTTGGTGTAATTATCTTTTTGGTGAGATATTTATCACATACATGGAACACAAGTATTCATTACATCTTATCTTAATAGAACATTAATCGTTAGTAGAGTAACTGGTTGTAGTATCTATATAAATTTGATTATGATATGTATTATTCTCATATAAAGGTTAAGTTTGTTATATATTCATATAGATAGAAAATGTAGGAGCCAAGGGAGAGGCATTTATATGAGGAAAGGTTTTTGATAAACTTGTTGGATGAGTGGTTAGTGGATGTATCAAATGACCAAATGGTCATGAAATGTTCTCACTTGGTTATGACATCAATGTTGGTGGACTATTTAATAAAAAATAACAAGTTAGATAATAAATTATTATAACTATGGGAACAGTTGGCTGGAAGTTATTCAGTTACGATATGGTTGTTGGATTGTGAAGACATGATTTGTGTTCATGGGAGAGTGGTGGTTTATGATTCGTTGAGATAATAGATAATGATAAACTCTTATGCCTCTTATATGGTAGTGAATCTATGTTCAATAAAGAAGTATTGGGATATAAAGTATTCATTTTAGCAGGGTTCAATATCTAGGGTTATATTTAATCTATAATGTTCCAACTTCATCAATATTTTATTTAATATTTGTTTAATATTTTATTATATTATTTTATTATAATTTTATTATTATTTATTATATTTTATTATTTATTTTATTTTATATATTATATATATTATATTATATTATATTTATTTTATATATTATATATATATAATAATATATATATATATATCGTTAAGGTTGAGAATTGAACCAATAATTCTCTTTCTTCGTCATCCATCGAATCACTGTTCGTGGGCCAGGATTCTATTTTATCATCCATCCAATCACCGTTCATGTTATTTTCTTATCAATGAATAGAGATATTTACTTGTATGACTTAGATCTCTAGTATTTCTCGAAAAAGTGATTCGATGGATGAGATTTGGTATAATGATACTTATGATGAGATCCGATTGAAGGAGGTGGGGTTACCGACAAAAAATATTTTTCCAAGTCATTTCTTTTGTCCAAGTGGATTCTCTTGTCTAACTCACTTCCTTTTTATTTGTGAGTTTTGGTAATATCCCCATTCATAGGTCCGAGATCCAAATCTATGAAAACGGTCTGAATGAACTCTGCAATCCATTGTTAGACTCAATTGGTCTTCAAATCGTTCATTTGAAACAATTGAAACCCTTCAAGGATGATCATGATACTTCCCAAAAATCTAAATTATTGATCCATGGAGGAAGAAGAACCCTGTGAATTGCATGCAAAAAGTAGGATACTTCAAATTCGGGGGTCAAAGAGTAGTTTTATAAAGCGTTCTGGGTGGAAAACAATTTGAATGAAACATCCCACTGAATAAAATTGGGTCCAGAAATCTAAGAAATAGTGAGAATGATACTTGAATTTGGTCTTAGTGGCCATAAATGAATATGGACATTTCAAGATTCATCTCCCCTTCCATGACTATTTAAAGGATCAAGGAGGAACATCAATTCCCTATAGTTATTTTTGAGCCACATATGTTTCCTCTATTTATGTGGTTAGAGGTGATGATGGACGTTTTGAGGGGGTTACCCAAGACCCCAAGAATTCAAGATTCTATTTTGGTGATAGTTGATGAGCTAAAAAAGGTGGATCATTTATTACTGATCTAAAATACTCATTCCCTATTTGAGATGGATAATCTATTTAGGTGGAATATTGTATTAATTAATAGAGGTCCTTTATATATCATATAGAATATATCTATGAATGGGAGGGTATGGAAACTGCCATCATTACCAGGCACTGAGCAGCTCTGCATGGGGAAATGATAGCTGATCATCCATACGAGGTGGGGAGCTAGGCTCCTCCAAGATGCATATATTGGGGTGGGACTATTTCAAGTGTGTCATGTCTTGGTCCTTCAAAATTAATTTATATTTCCTTTTACCTCGAGGCATTTGGTTTATATATAGGCCTTTTTCATTCGGCCTATGGGTTATGTATGGGTTCCCTCTTCACCCTTAAAAGGGGGATTATCCAAAAAATAATAAAAATATAAGGAATGACAGAAAAAATTATTTTGGGAATCATTTTATGTTTACAATTTAATATCATCTTTAGATAGATGGATAGTTCAAGAGGAAAATCCATATTTTGAAGGATATTCTTCGGGCAGACAACCTAGAATTTAGTGTAACACTGGATGATCATTTGGACTTAGTATATTTAATACAATATAACCATTTCTATTATTTGATTCATATGTCCCCTTTTGAGGATCCATATGATTAATCATTTCTCTAAATATTGGGTTAGAATAATGTTGGTGAGGTATTTTTTTGTTGTGGTTAGAATTGAGTTGGAGACCTTTGCGATGGTGAAGTTCATTAAAAGATGTATGTTACTTATCATAGGATAAATAAATCAAATTCCATCAAAATTACGAGATCATTAGATTTAATTTTTTGTGGATTTTTGTGCTATTCTTTAATAAAAGGCATAAAATGGCTAGTTTTTCGTATGTCGAACATCAACCTCCCTTAGAAGTACATTACAATGAGGATTAATGTGATGTTCGCATGTTTGAGTGAGTGCATGCAAAGATGGAATTGCATTCCCTAACATAAATGCATGTAAAAGGTAAGGTATTATTCTACAGATTCCTTACATGATGATGGAATGCCTAAGGATGTTTCTCATAATAAATACTTATTTGATGAAATAAAGAAACTTTTTGTGAAACCCTTTCATGAAAAAAGACTAGTTGCGTGAAAAATAAATTGTCAATCTAGAGTTGTTGTGTATCCAGGAACCAGTGTTAAACGATGGAGGTACATGAATCATGAGTTATGTTCCCAAGTAATTATGCATCTATATTAATGGATTTTTAATATAAATTTATGTTCACCACTCCCCCTAAGAGGCTCTCTAGAATAAGAGGACATGATCTACTATGCAAAACTCTTATTATTTTATGAGATCACATAAAACCAGGGAAAATAAAATATCAAAGGGAGTCCATTTGTAGGAAATACAACCCATGGGCCCAAACATGACTTTCCTAATTATAGAGTGATCTTAACACAACAAATACCCAAGCTAGTCGAGTATATACAATGGGAAGCTTCTAGTGTGTAACACTGGCCTTCACATAACTACAAAACTTGTGTACAACTACGCTTCATGACTCAAGCAATTTCCATTATGCTCAAGCACCCTTATCACAAAACTATTTTGTGGAACCCAAACCATTGCATTAAATAAAATCTTTTCCCATATTTTATGCCCCATGATCTTATAGTGAGGCCATTTTCAATACCTATAGCTTTTAATAATAGGTACTCTAACCCCTGGCACTTCTAAGAATGTGGAATATAATGTGCACCATGTGATTGACCACTCCACCGTGGTAGTTCCGTATCCATGTCCCACAAAATGGTGCATGAGAAGTGGGTATGTATGACCAAGGGGTTTCATATTCAATGAAAACAACACACATGTCTTTATAGATATGCATAATGTTGTATATTCCCCTCACCATGATGTGGCACCCCTCAAGGAGTGAGAACGATAACATCCAAACATTGTGATGTATGATTTCGTAGTTCTATATTCTAGTCGTTCAATGTTAAACTGCATGATAACTTCATCAACACATGACATTAGAATATAACCTTAACCATTATAATAAATATAGGATTTCACATGTATGACTAGATAGGTATGACCCCACACGTCCTTCCCTATGTAATAATACTAGGATTCCCTATGTATGGCTCACTTGGGATGGAATCTACTTCCCCATAAATTGATGAACTTATATTAAGGTCATCTTCCAAACATAATCCCCACACAATTCCCCCATGAGAAATCTTATTGTGACGAGTTCCTTATATGAATAATCCCCACACCATCACTCATTAATACTTGTTTTTTAGACATGATAATCCTCACCATATAACATTAATCATCCAAGATTATTCTGGTCAGATGAACTAAAATAGTTGCCTCAAACTACATAGTCTTTGATCCCATTATTCTTAGCAAGGTATGTAGGAAGCCTCTCTGGTGATCAATCCTAACATTGGTAATCACAAGTGTAATGTCTTATCTCATAGTAAATCACCTTCTATATCCAACTAAGAAGGTGTTCAATCAATATCAGTAAACTATCCAGTTTTTATATCCTAATTGAACACCTCCTAGATCCTCCTCACAATCAATTCCATTGAAGTTGGTAATCTCTGCTATGAAATATTCCATCCTTGGTACACACCTCACATATTAGACTCATAATACATTTTATAAAAATCGATAAACTGTCTATTTGTTGCCTCCTAGGAAAACACCTCTCGAATCCACCTAAAAATGTGTTCATTCTATATTGGTAAACTCAGGTGTGACCTTTTCCCTCCTAGGGACACACCTCCTGGATCTTTATTTCAAGAAGATTGATCCACATCGATAACCTATCCACGTGTTCCCTCCAAGGGAATCACCTCTCAGATAATCCCACAAGGCGTTCAATCCATATTGGTAAACAATGTTGTGGAATATTCCCTTCAAGAGATATAACTAGATAATTCTAATCAAATGTTGTTATATCCATATTGGTAAACTATCCAGGTGTTACCTCCCACTAAAACACCTCCTGGTTCCGCCACTCATGGCATTCTATCCAAATTAGTAAACTCATGCGTGACATCATCCCTCTATGGAATACAACTTCTGGATCCTCCTCATTGGGAATTCAATCCAAGATGTTAAATTCAGGATCTGACTCACATGGTGTTTGATATACATTGGTAAACTTAGGTGTTACCTCATAGGTGGTAACCTTTTGGATCCACCTAATAGAGTGTTCGATCAAATCTTGTAAACATGGGATCTATATCACTAGGAATTTAATTTACATTGGTAGACCTGGGTGCTCCCTTCATGGGACAGACATCCTCAATCCACCTCCACATGTCCTCTAATCAAACTTTGCAAGACACTAAAATCTTGACTGATCTATCTAAACCATACATTCTTATCCATCTACACAGGATGTAGAATGTTTGACTTGACCTATAACAAAAACCCCATTGTAATTATCATAGGATTCCTAAGGTGAAAAATCCAGAAAGAAATACCCCTTTAATTAATTACCTCATGATAAATGAGGGATTCATTGGGCTCTACACCTAAGATACCTCATATGAGATGCTCTATAATAGGAAGATACAAAGATGAAAAATGTTCCCAATGTCTAGACAAGCTTATAGATGTCCAATGTGAATACTCTCCTAACTGAAGATTTCATTCCTGTTAAGAAAAAATTTGTTTCATTATATTGATTTTACAAGGAGATAACCCCTCAAATGAGTTCCCTGAACATAACATAAATAGAAAAGGGAGACCCAATCTAGGAAATGAGCTCCATGGAAGAATCCATGGAAGGAGGAACTAACAACAATTCATTCCATTTTGATCATAGAGCAGACATAAATGATCAATGTTTGGACTATATCATACCTTTGGAAATTTGGAATGTGGGGAAACAAAAACTCAAATTGTGGATGACCCTGGAAAAAGTGTTATAAATAGGAATGGGGACCCCAATATAAACTTTTTTCTTTTAACCATGGGAAGTAATAACATCTAGGGAATTAGTATATTATCATTTAATAGGATCCAGTAATCTGGTTCTAGGTCCCCCCAAGAAAAAAATGGGACCAACATGCATCTGACCTAGGAATTATGGTGCTTTTATTTGGTAATCCTCAATATATGGTATTGTTAGCATATATATCTCTCTATATCTTGAGAATATTGGAAAATTTTGGGGAATTGGGAATCTCTTTTCATGTAGGATTAATAATGGTAGAGTCCACATGACATATCAGACTCAAGATGTGGGGAATCTGTAGCCGAGAACCTAAAGGCGTTGGGGTAGAAGAAATGCGGGTACGAAATTCCCAGCCAACTCCACCTGCACCAAGAAATCCACCCCAAAATCACCTACCGAGTTCCCCCACCACATCTCACTATTTCAAATCATATGTAGGATGGTCACCGACAACACTGTATTCTAGTATGAGTATGAGTAGTTCATTACCATGTGGGATATGGCATGTTAAGACCTAGAGAAGTCAACATATAATTGATATTGCCACCCCAAGGGTTTCTAATGGGACAACCACCCTTCATTCAAATGGAGAACTACTTTCGAAGTTTCTCCCCAGAGTGATCTAATGAGTTTCTCCCTTGCAGTGAGGAGTTGAGGGATTATCAAGTCACACAAACCACAACTAGTACCTATGTACTACTAAGGAAGGATCCCAAAAATCCTCATTGACATTAGTAATGATTGGTACCTAAGGCTGTATAGTATATGGATTTTACCCCTACTCTGTGACTTTAGTCTAAATCACCTGACACAAACATCAGGGGAAGGCTCAAGATAATTCCAAACAAGGGGAATCATCAAGGGATCCAATGGCCCCTACCACCCTTGGAGCATCTTCCCAGATCCCTATAACTAAATTACATGGATCTTGTTTATCCCAATTGTTAATAAGACCCCATATACCTTATAGATAGGCCATGCAGACTCTTTTAATCATTATCACCACTGATAACTATTATGGGCCAACCCGTGATGAAGAGACTTAGTGTGATGTTCCTACACATATCGTTGTCATCCAAAGATATGGTCATTCCCTATCATTCATTAATTATCATGGAGGTCCTACCCTTTTCATCCCTATCCTAAGAATAGATCCTACCTACCCCATCACCAACTTCGGTGGAGGTCATCCCCACTCTTTCGACAACCAGTAGGAGATCCTCCCAAACTATCGCTTCATAAAACAGATGACCTACCTATGTTCCTAATAACCAGAGTAGATGTCATCTAATCTCAAATTACATAGAACATTCAAGCACTCCCCATGTACCAGTTTATCAAAGAGTTGGTCCTCCCCATGTTATAAACCATCAGAACAGATGTCCTCCCCATATCAGAGAGGTACCCTACCCTGAATAGTTGTCTTGTTGTGGGAGGGTGAACACTCCACACCTGAGGTGAAATATTAGGATACAAAAATTCAATTTTGAACTCATTGATATCTCCTATTTCTAGGGGATAGACCAATTTATAATATATTCTCTACCCAAACTGCTTGAGTCTAGGGTGGGGACCCAACAACAGATGTTCTCCATCTTGAAAGATGAGATCTATAGGATACCCAGATTCAACCATCGGTGCTTAGAGATATAGGTAGTTATAGTTTATTTCCAAGGGATCATATTATAACCATATCTACCACCATAGGAATATCACCTCTCTACATCAATATAATATTTTGGAGAAATTTTTTGTTAAGGGGTTACACCTTCAAATGTTGAGCACTCTGCAGAGCCCTAGTTGAGAACTGATGACCTTGTACATGATGCAATGGTGAACATCCCTTATATAGGGATGTGATGACTTTTCCATAACTACCCCTGAGGTAATTCTTGGTGTCCATAAATTATATGAATCATGTAGTGACTACTATATAATTCAACTATATATAGAAATGATCTACATCAGTGTCCCCACATATCTCTCATCCAAGGCCGATCAGAGCTTGGGCTGAGTATTAGAACGACCCTTCCTCTTTGAAAGAGGGAATGCGAGTGTTTTTCTCTAGAGATATAATGTAATTAGTTTTTTGGATTCCTAAGGTTCGAAATTTTGATGTTCTAGGGTCTCTTACTATGGGATAGTCTTTTTGTTTCCATTAGATAATATGGGCGACATTCCACTGCCTCTAAAATCATCAGTTTACCTACCCAGGCAGCCAGAAGCACCATTAAGTAATCATCTATTCATACCAAAGGGTTGAGACGACAATTTTCCTAGTGTAATACTCCTTATAGTCATTTTTTTATTTCCAAACCCTCCAAAAGATATGTTTCAAGAGATTCGTAGTGATCTTCTAGATTACGGAAGAGGCATCTCCACACAATCAAATTAGAGGCTAGAGAGAATATGATTCTCTCCACATCATCCCTATCTTATGACAACCAGACATACAATTGATTATTAGGGCCCCCCTATAGCTACATTTAGGATAATAATGTTCATTCTAAATAAATCATTGTATTAGGGGAATATGGGAACAAATAGAGAACATGGAAAAGAAAACATATCTCAAGGGAAAATAATGTACTAGGAATACCCTATGAATGGTGTCAATACTCATCAATAGAGGGAGGAATATGGCCTCGTAGATCACTACAATGATATATTGTCTCCTAGATAGCATTTCTAAATGGATACAGAGTATGTTGGCCCCTCTGATTTATTTTCTGTTACACAGAATATAGGGAAAAAATCACATGATTACTTCCACATTCCAGTATCTCATAGAGCCTAAGATTCTCATTTTTGATCTTATGGATGGTTGGAGACCAACTTCCCTAAGGGGACCTATATCTTATCTTGGGGTAAATAGAAACATTTAATCATTTTCTAGATGCCCCATGTTGATCACGGTAATCCCACACATCTAGGAATAGTATAAGAAATAGTACATGGAAAACGATTATGTATGAGTCACTAAAACCACCTATGAAATGTAAGGACCCTCCTTAGGATCTTGAAATTAAAGATATTTGATTTAATAAGCCTACTCCACATGTTTATGATCCTTTCAATGAATTGGTGTTTATACACCCTCACCAATACAAGTAACCTCACCAAGATGACTTGATTTCCACTATTATCTCATGCATTGAGGTCTTAGAGACACAATATGTGGAAATCCTTCATAATAGGAAGACATAACCTAAATGGGTGGAAAGCATCTATGAAACCACAATGTTAGGATTTCCTATGTATGTACAATTCAAAGGGAAGGGAGACAAATTGATGCATTTTCCTCACATAATCTCAAGGTAGGGGCCTATGCTGGGAACCCTAGAGCAGCAAGAATCCATCAAGCTTTGAATTTTTTTCCATACACTAGAAGGACCCATATTCATCTAGTACATCCATAATCCCATTGGGTTCATCCCAAGATTAGAAGACCTTCATTGTTTGTTCCTTTACTAGTTCATATCCATAACCCTAAAAAATATTATTTATAACTTATTCATGTGTAATAAAATTATTAATGAATTAGTCACATATTTTAGTGCATGGTAGAAACTCCAAACATACTGACTCATCATGCCAATGAATCATGAGAAGATTCTAACAATGTATGTGGGGATGTCAATACTAATATGTTCCATATCCTCATCACCTATAACCTTCTAGGTGGTTTTCAAGAGTTTTATGACAAGGAAAAGCACCAGGAGGAAGCCTTGCAATGTGCTAGATAGTCTCTCTCATTTCTTCTTCCAACACCTGTGTGAAGTATAGTTCAAGAAGAGAATGTGTGTGACATGCACATAGAGTCCCACAAATCAATTGATTTATTGGAAACTTTACCCAATGAGTATCATTAAGTGTATTAGACTAACCAAGTCTATCCATTTTCAGTAAAGAACTCTTTGGAACCGACTCACCAAGCCCAAGATTTTAGAAGAGATAATGAGGCTCCAAACCCTTTCCAATGCTAGGACACCAAAGTTCCATTTCCATACAGAAGGAACCATACTTATTCTCTAAAGGATGAACCATTCAATTAAAATTTAATATATTCTAGGGAAATGGGAATTATAAATTGTTCATAATGCATAAGGCCCCAAGACATAGGATTCACTGACGGCCCTAACCAAAGGGACTTTCGACATGCCATAATAGAATTTAGTGTATTTTAATATTGTCTCTTGGATCAAGTAGATCATGGCCTGGTCAAGTTTGTTGATGTGTCAATGTATGGGACACATATCTATTCCAACCCATATAGTGAAAGATAAGGATCATGTTAATTGAATCTGGCTTCCAACAATGATACATTGAAATATAAGGACCGATAAGATCGTAGAGCAGTCACTCACACCCATTGTGTATTCATTACCTCTTTTGGAAGGCCAAAATATCATATGGTTGTCACACCTCCACATCAACTGATTATACACCTATGACATAGGCATTAAAATATATAATGAATTGGTAAAAATGGAATAAGGTAAATCAAATTCCCCATATAGTGTCGAATCAATCTCTTATTCTTTGTGATTTTATGCCTCCTAGGATCAGAGCCTCACCCAGATTCTCCCCAGAACTTGATGAATTCACTAATGATGTGTAGGAGTATGTCTCTATGAATTCCATCATGTTGGTGGACTGCTTCAAGATTCCTGGTGATGAGGAATGTTTGCAAACCCACTGATTTCCAATGGATGAAGTCATCACTGGAAAGATCGAGGTCGTGTTATCCATAAAAAAGATTTGTACCTTGCCACAAACAATATCTTTCATTACTCGTTGACTAGGAGGATGGTTTTTTGATATGAATAGTAGACACTATCCTACCATCCTACCTCATATGGAACACCTCGCAACCAAATGAGTTAGTTTACTGAGCATGTCAGCTACGATCACATCATGATCAACCATGTCTAGCCAAATCCAAGACTCAGTAAACTAAAATTCAACCATCACTAGTTAATATCAGGTCATCTAGTCAATAACATTGAATTTATAGAACAATCTAGATCCAAGAAGATCAGCTGTATGATTTTGTTGTTCCCCTACCAAGGAGCACCCCCTTCAAAAAGAATATGCATTTTGCATGGAAGTGTGCCATATTGAAGCACCTCATTAGTGTACCCACAAGGATATTGATCCTCAAGGACCACTGGTTTTCAAAATAAATGTTCCTATCCGAGACAAAAGAAATGAATATCATCCTCCAGTTCTATGTAGAGGTAACTACCACAGAAGCCTACTATAAAAAGGAGGATGAGTAAGAAGTATTACAAGGCATTAAATCATTCATAGATGAGGTTGAGTGAAACCTAATGTAGGGGACCATGATACCCCATTACATTATTAGTTGGTACAATGGTGTAGAGATCCACCATTGTCTTCTGGACATAGGTTTTGGGATTAACCATTTCCCAACCAAGATTCTCCAAAGGTTGGGACTAACCAATGTAGATCTGACTCTCTCAATCCTAAAAATTAAGGCTTATGACAGGAATAAGTAGAAACCATGAGGATGGATTCTTTTGATGTCATATTTCAGCATATTCATTTCGAGTGGTGAATTTAGGGTAGTCTCATAGGATACATCCTACAATGTGATTTTATGTATCCCCGAACTTCATTTCTTTTAGAATTCACGTCATTGTATACTCAATGGCTCATGTAATCCACCAAAAATAAATTATGTGAACTCCATGGTTATTCTTATCCCTTATAATCATTTGAATCCTACAATTTAGATGCTAGGTACTGTAAGATATATGATATTAAGGTACAAAACAATGGGTTTTAGCATGCCAATAATCTAAAAAACTAGTGGTCAATCAGTTTCCCAACATGGATCATGATTTCATCCTCGAAATCGATCATCTAGAATCTATGATGTAGAAAAAGGGAGTTTTATTTATTTTCTACGTACAAATGGTTTTTGAATACCTACAAAAAAGAAGAATCCAAATTTTACCTTGTACCTTTACACATGACACGATCATGTGATACAATAATCTCCAACCCTATAAGGCATCAAGAAGTTCACCCAATGGACACCAATTCTTGGAATTACCTTCAGTTCTATAGATTAGGGTTGAATCGACAATATCCAACTCATCATAAATTTATTTGATATCTATCAAGGTTCTCATGTTCATAGGCCAAGAGGAATTGGAGAAACAACCTCTCTCACCATAGTTTTAGGAGATCTGGAACCCCTTATAAAGATTCAATGTTTTTCTAAGAGGGAACCCATGTTGACACTTAGTAAGTTGGTCTAGATAAAATACCCCCTCCTTCTGATTATCCTACAATAGATGATGAAGAGGATTTGGAAGATACTCCTCTCACTTTTTAAGAGGGTGTCTCCACAACCATCGATGAGTTGATTCATGTAAACCTAGGTACAAAAGAAGATCTGGGGATGAAAATAATCAATAAAGACATGTCTTTATAGGAGTATACACAATATAGGGATTTCCTAAGGATTAATAATTACATTTTTCTTAGAGTTATGATAATATAACCATGCTAGATCCATGTTTCTCCATATATCACCTTGGTATCCCAGTTAGTCTTCTCATATTCAAGTATCCTCAATGAAAATATACCCCTCTCATGGTGCTATGGTTGAGTCTGAGTTTGATAAGCTAATAAAATACAAAATTACCAAAATTGGATAGAAAAATAATACCATTTAGATGATGAATGGTTATATTGGGAATGTTATACACTTTCGGGTCCTCAGTCTACATTGTTAGGGGGTTGATTTTGCCCTTATAATGACAGAGTTATTGATTGATGCTACTGATATGTTTCGTTACCTCTCATCCATGGATGGATACTTCGAGTCTAACAATATCTGGATGTCCCACAATGATGAGGAGTATTTCGTTACCTCTCATCCATGGATGGATACTCCGAGTCTAACAATATCTGGATGTCCCACAATGATGAGGAGTATGCCACCATCATGTTACTGCAATGAACCTTCTGCTATTTTGTGTTTACTTTTTCCCAGAAGAATATTATAGCCACATACCAACACGCTCAGAACCACATCATCAAACCGATTCTTAGACTACTGGTGGAATTGAAACATGGAAGACTTTTAGGTAAAATCTCACTTACAGCAAAACTATCTTAGAGACCTTGAGATATTTATTCTTCCTCTACTCCTAGTATTTTAAGTAGAACCCCTTTTAAGTATACATTCTATATTACTTCTATATTTTTTATCAGCACTTTTTTCAGATACCTAGGCACTGAGAGTGAATTTGAAAATATTAGATATATCAGACATATGCCTCCACGGATTACCTACAATGATATTTAAGGTGTCAAAGGATCATATCTTATATACAGTGATTTATTTTTTAATATGTCTAAAAAGTGTCAACCCTTCTAGTGGATCATGAGGAATAGCACTATTTACCAGTATGATAAAGAGTTTTAGGTCGCCCTTGATGAAATCATGCTTTATCTACTAAAACATTTGGTTATAATTTCACCCATCTTTAGGAGGCCTCTGGTCCTCTATGTGACCACCCTTGAATGATTCCTTGGTTCCATTATCATCCATAAAAACCATGATGCTTGAGAAAATATTTTATACTAATTTAGTAAAATGATACTCAACATGAAAACCATATACTCGCCTATATAAAAGAGATTCTTCAAGCCAGTTTTTTCAATTTAGTAGTTAAGACATTATTTCATTAATAAATATTTGTCGATGGGGTCTCGTGTGAACTATATTTTTATAAATTAATTTAATCGTTTTGATATTTTTCATTTCATATAACAATGAATATATTAAATCACTACATTTGACCTACACACACTGCATGCGTTAATTTTATTAGATTTTTGTATAGAAAATATTATATTCAGGTTCGATTTCACACACATCTATGTTTCTTTCGAATCATTCGTAACACACAAGGCTGAGTTTTTACCGAACCATAAAATAATATTAATAATATTATGAAAATATTATTATAACTACCACTTTTCTATATGAATGTTAGTTATGAATACGATTAAATAAATTGTAAAAATCTGATATATATATATATAATCTTTTTATGATCAATCAATAGAATTAAATGTAAGAACTATTTGACAATATAGTAGTTACTTTTCTAAGAAAAAAAATTTTCATTGTAAAAACACTATTATATCTCAATAAATTAAAAAAAACTTTTAAATAATTTTTTTAAGAATATTTATATATAATATATTCAATAAATTTTTTTTATACTTATATTATATATTTTATAGGTATAGTTTATGTGTAAATCAAATTTTATCTATAAAAAGATATATTCTTTTTAAAAGTAATTTTATCTCTTTTTAAAGGTTACCCCATTTTAAATAAAATTTTATGCAACTTTTTCATATTATATATTTGAAAAAAATCATATTTTAAAGTGAAACATAAAAAATTTATTTGGGTGAAGTTTCATATTTTTCCGTGAAGTTTCACTTTTTGATGACTAATGAAAAAACAAGATTTTTATTCAGAAGTGCCTTTTTATCTAATTTATTTATAATTTTAAAATATTTTTTTTTATTTTTAAGTTTTAATTAGATCCATTTTACACAAATTAATCTATTTTGGGTCATTTTAATCAATTTTAAATTAAATTCAGATAAAAAACATACCATGCTTTTGCACATTTTTACATTATAACCCCACTTTGTCATCTATTATGTGGAATTAAATGTGAATTAATTTCAGCCGCTTATGTGGTGGGAATTTTATAAAATTGATTACAAATTTATAATTTTATTAATATATAAGGTCAAATAATCTCCACTTAGTTTTTGGAAAAAATATTAGGGTGATTAATTTAAATTAATTACAATGATTAAGAGTAAAATTAGCATAATGAATGGAAAATCCCTACACAAAAGGGACCAAATAACCGAGAAAATTGTTCAAAATACATTTTTGGACATATTTTGACCATATCCTATAATGTATCAAATTTGTTAAATTATTCGAGAAACTTTTCATAGGTAAAAACATTGGTGGAATTCCCATTTTAAAAATTTACATGAATGCAACTCCTCCACCACTATAAAAGGCACTCAACCCTCCCATTTATTCACGCATCCAAATACCTTTGTATCATACAAAATATAATAAAATAATATCCCAAAAAACCTAAATTCATCCTTTAATATAATCATTTGGAATAAATCCATACATAAAAGCACTTTGGTGAAAATCAATAGGAGTTACCCTGAGAAGAGGTAACATCCTTCCTTAAGCTCTATTGTTTTATTTTCATTCTCCATCCGATAAAATATTATTATTACATCCTTATATAATATCCTCCTAATAACTAATATACTAAGATTTTTTAATTACAAGGGTTCTAAGTACAGTTACACAAAATTCCATCAAACAGATAATGAACATACCATTCTTGTATATGGAAAACTACCACATCATTAATTGATATTGTTCGTTTTTCCTTTAAAACCCATATTGGGAGGGAATTATTATATTTTCCCTATTATTAAATGATATATATAATACTTAATTTTTTTTATAACTATATTATTTTTATATGAAAAATAAATTTGTTATTTTCATATTGTGGATATAGGATAACATTGTTTGTGGAAGTGTGGACTACTGCCCTCTCAATGTAATGACATCCATTCACATCTTACTTGGAATGTATTAACGATGATTTTATTGAAGTTATATGATATATATTAACTAATAATTATAATATAATTATAATATATATATATAAATATAAATATATTTCATTTACAATATTTCATTCAATATGACAATAAAACAGAAACAACATTCAAGTGTACTTACGACCTACCGTCTCTATGAACGGTTTATTCAATTTCACTCTTCTACTTTATATATATTTTTATAAATAAATGTATACTGAATATATATGATATTTTTAACATTATTTAAATTTTTTTATAATTAAATAATGATCTATGTTAGAGGATTGTGAATACAAATTCAGAACATATATGAAAAATAATGCGGATATTGCCTGAAACGTAACATTAACATTGAGTTGTTAATAAACAGGTAATATAAAGTCATAAAATATGATATATGGTATTAGATATAATAATATGGTTCTTTTGTAAATTTATAACAATATAATGACTATTATACAGGAGGTTTTACCATGTACAATGAAATTAAAGACTAAAGGAAAAGGAATTTCATCTCACTTTTTCTATTTCTGTGAGATATATTCCACATTCACCACTCACTTCTTTTTTTGTGGTGTATATAATACCCTATGAAACATTATATATTTAATTAACTTTATTTAATGATTCTAAAATAGTAAAAAAAATCTCTCATGGGGATCAATGTTCTAATGTTACTCAATTAGTAATGGTTTTATCATCTTACTATTATTCCTAGGTTACTTTTTCCTTGTTTACTTGTCACTTATATTATGTGGTGTATATAATAGCCATGAAAATATTATAGGATTCATAATCGTATTTTAATGGGTATTTACATATACATTTGATTATATTTCTATCTTTATTTTTGTGGTTAAATTGTTTCTAAATCGGAAATGTAATTTTGTCTCAATTTTCCTACTTTGAGATACATGTTATGTTATAAAAATATTTTCTTTATGAGGTTTGTATACCAAATTTTAAAGGATATATCATTAAAATCCTTATTTCCATGATATTTTAACCTTCATTTAATATTATAATTTCTATTTTTTATCATTCAATGTTACTTGTGTTTGAATGGTTAAATGATGTAATCTCTTCATTTATAGGAATTGTTCATGAATATGGATCCACTGATGTAATATTATATTAAATCTCTCAATAACTCTATTGAATTTTTTAATCTCTTATTATTCATATTATTACCATTTAATGGTACCATTCTCCTACTCTTCAGTACGTAGAATAATTAAAAATGTTTTTACAAAAATATAACATTATTTATATTTTTTTGTCAGAAATATATGTTCTTTAAAAACTATGTTATTAAATAAGTTTTCTAAATGGTTTAATATTATCTTACAACATTTAAAGTGAATTTTTACCCACGTTTTACCTTTTTATAAAACATTTTCTAAAAGGAGACTTCTTGTTATTTTCTGATCATCAAACTTTTCTAAATATTTAAGGTGAAAAAGGAATGTTTTCCATGCACAGAATTTCCCACCTTCATGACTACCATTTCCTTGAATATTACATTATATTTTAACAACGATATTGTTAAATAAAATGGTTTTCTAATATTTTTTATATTCATTTAATTTTAAGTGCTTTTCGATGAAAATTGGTTTCATCATGTTATGATGCAAATTTTTATGTTCTCAAATAAAAACACAATCAAAATGTTTTAAATATTTTTTATAAGTTTTCAAGAGAATGGTTTGTAAAAATGTTTTAATAGTTATTTTATAAGTATTCATGAAAAAGGTTTTATTTCATAAAATATGTTATTCAATTAATAATGGATAATTTCATCATTAAATGTTTTAAAAATATAATTCCCAATTATTTCCCACATAATATAACATTTATTAGTGTCACTCATGCCTTAACAATGAAATGATCCAAAGGTTACATTAATATTATTTAAATGAATGGTTTATGTATTGATGGAAGTATATTTATAAAACCCATTTCTATTTCATGTGTTATATTCAAATTAATCATTGTTTCATTCATGGGTTATTTTTTGATGATATTTTTATGAAACCTATCTTTTTTCCATGAGTTATGATATGATTACATGTTTATGATAACCATTCCATTTCTGGGGTCATGATATGGTTTTTTATGATCTTATGGCATAAATATTTATGATTTAATTAAGAGATGGGTGGGACCTATATATCCCTCTAATGAATTGTTAAATGATAAATAGTATATGAGCTCAAATATTACATAGAATGTAGACCAATACCAAAATTAAGAAGGTACATGGGTTTTATCCCATTCTTAAAAATAATATGGTTCACTAGATGTAGCCCAACCATGAATATATGATGGTAAATGGTTTTTCACCAATGCCTCAAAATAAGTTGCTGCATGGGTTGTATCCCAAGCCCAAATGTGAGGGTGTACATGTGTTTTAGGAAATTACAAAAAATAGGATACCCATGTTGTTAGCCCAATCCCAAAGCCGGTATATTGGTGATTATCCAAACACATAAATTTATTGAAGGTCTTCGTAGGTATCCATAACATACAACTTTTTAAGATTTTTTACAAGCCAAAAATTCCATGTATTTTTCCTTTGTTAATCTTTCAGGTCTTATGCTCCTTGTTCTGTAATTATTAGTATCTTGGGAACTAATAATATTTATTCAATGATTCATGTTTATGATCTTTTAGATGAAGAGTATTATCTTCTAATGTTGTGATCATGCTATCATAACCCTATATTCATGTTCATGCTTACATATATCTATTTCCTACCATTACTGAGCATATGAGATCAACGCTTTTCATGTTTCCTTTCCCTATGTTATGAAGAATGGTTTTATGTATAAGTACTAAAGGGGGAGATATGTTTGGGAAAAATTGAATATATTTCTCTATGTTAAAATATTTTATTCTATGTTTTTAAAGACACTAAACCAATAAAGTCTTCAAGAATTTACTTCATTAATGTGTTGTTTATTAATATAAATTTATGTTATATAGATGTATGTTATTACTTGGTTATTATAGATGGTATAAAAGTAAACAATTATCAATATTTTTGAAACTAGGATGATAAAAATTTAGTAAAAAACCTCTGGATATCACTAAGGAGATGACAAGGGGTGTCTCTAATGACGAGTTAATGTTTTGGAAAATTTCATGTAATTTTGGTAAATGATAAACTATGTGGTTTCCTATAAATAATTAGTTATTTGGATTCTATAAGTTAACATTGTTTTGGAAAAAAATCACCGACAAGTAACAACTCTGACAAGGTGCATTGTGTCTAACTCGAGCATAACCTGGTACATGGATATGTGTCTTACTATGCACCTGGTTTGGCCCTCATGGGAGGATATGATTTGGGAATTCATAGAATCTTTATGGAAAATCATAAAGGATTTAAATAGAGGATAACTATCAATTAAGTATTAAATACCAAAGGTTCTATATATTAAATAATTGTGTGTTGTCATTTAGATATTCTATTAGTTAATTTTCATGATTTTGATGTTTTCTGCTATGATAATTGTTTTTCACATTATGATTTATAAGGTTATTTAATATTTGTAAATAGGAGGAACTATGTTAACATTTAATGTTTCATATGTGGAAATTATAATAATTATAATAATTATAATAATTATAAAAATTAATGTCCTATGCGGTGATCCCATGATTAGAATCGGGAAGGAGGTACGAGTATTAGTTATACTTAAGATAAAGAGATAAAAAATGACATATGAATGGTATGGTATGTTCTTATAGTAAAATATACATTTAAAATAAGAAACATGATTGAATTAAGGTTTAAGAACCTTAAGACATGATTTATATTTCATATTCTATGAAATGAGTATTAAGGGATAAGATGATGAATCTTGATCAATGGTTTAAGAATAATGTTGAATAATGGTAGTGTATAAGTTTTTTGAATTCAAATATTGTTTTACACGAATCATGAAATAAATAAGTATTTTTATAATAATTTTATCATTAATGAATTGAAATCATATATTGAATGGTGCTGGTGAAATATAAATGTGATTTCATGGGATTTGAATATTTTTATTAAGGTATGATAACCCATAATATGTTCCTAGTATTGAGGTACTGATGTTTGGATAAAGATGTATTTGACATGAATAAGTAAATTAGATAGAAATTTATCACTCATAACTGATAACTGATTTGTTGACAGAGCGGTATCTATCATCATAGATAATGATTACATCATCTTTTATTTGCAGAATATATCAAATAATATTTGAAATAAGGAAGAATCTATGTTTTCCAAAATGATTTTTGGTAATTTAGGTTATTACTATGTTTCAAAAGTATACATGAGGAATTTATTCACAATTTTAGTGTGTAACTAATAATAACTACTTTATGATTTATGAGGGGGAATGTAAAACGGATTTTGTGACCTTCTTTCTAGTTTGTTGGATTTCCATATTTTAGTGGGGTTATATGGTAAACGATATTATGAAGTTTTATGTTAATCATTGGAAGATGTTTGTGATATTAATGTATTATCTCACCACATGAGGATTTATGCTTATTGGATAACCTTTTCTAATAAATTTTTGTTAATGGAATCTTATGATATATGTGATGTATTATCATGGATCTCATGATCTGATAGTGCTGTAGGAATGAAAAATTTTCCTTCATTACCTCGTGTAAAATATGATATGGGAATTGATAAAGGCACAACAAAAGGGTGACATTGTTATTATTAAATGGAATAAAATTAATTAAGTATATATTCATGTGAATGTTGATAAATATTAGGAAAAAGGAACTTAAATCCAAAAAAATCAGAATACCTTCATTTCATATGAATAAAATGGACCCTTAGATCATCATAGATTATGGACTGTGTGATCAACATATTTCTCTTGACTTTGTTCTCTATCACTCTCCGTCAGAACAAGATTGTTAGATTTCTATTCCATGTCAATGTCTTCACTTCCCTCATATTTTCTCTTATGTGGAAACATAGTTATGTGTTACATTGAAAATTCCTTATGTTTTCAACATTCCATTTTTAAAAGATGTTTTAGTATTCAATTTTATGTCCTGGCATTCTAAGAAAGGAACTTTCAAGTATCAAACCTTGGATAACCTAAAATAATTTTGAGAAACAAAATTATTTTATGGGTTCTAGAATGTAACAACCAAATATTTTCTAAGATATTAATTTTTGAAATTAATTTAAACTTTTTTATAATTTTTATTTCCAACAAAAATTAATATATATATATATATATATATATTAAATCACAAATTTTACCTTATTATCACTATATATATAAATCCTTGATTAGATAACGGCACATAAAACACTATTTTTTGATTATGCTACACATAATGTTGAGTTCCTTAGATCGATTGGGTAACATGAAAGGCCGAGTTTTTACCATACTACAATATACTATTAATAATATTATTAAAATTTTATTTTAGATAAGACCTATGAGTTGGAATGAATGTTAAAAATATTATTAATTAAATAGTGAAAATAATATTTAGAAATTTATATATAATTAATCAATTGGTTATCAATTAGTACAATTAAATGTATGATCTATTTTAAAATAATGCAATTTATTATCTAAGAAAATCATTTTTCTATGTTTAAAGACAATATTTTCTGAATAAATTAAACATATAAATTTTGATAAAAGTGTTAAATAAAATTGATATATAATATAACCAATGATATTTCTTATACTAATTTAGTAGATTTGATATGTATAAGATAATAATAAACCCAATTTGATGAATAAAAGGTTATATTACTCTAAAAAATAATTTTACCACCTTTTAATAGAAACCCTATTTAAAATCCCATTTTTGGAACATTTTTTATTATCAAAATAAACATCATATTAAAATAAGAACATAAAATCAAGCTTATAGTTATTTTTTTTATTTTTCTGGGAATATTCTTTTTTTATGAACAGTTAAAAATACTGGATTTTAATCCAAAACAAGGCTTTCATTGAATTTAACTACAAGGATAAATTATATTTTTCATTTTTATGTTTAATTATATAAATTCTCATAAATTGATACATTTTAGGTTACTAAAATCAATTTCACATTGAAATTAGATTAAATAAATACCAGACTTTTGAACATTTTTACTTTAAAAAATTGTTTTGTCATCCTACATAAGAGATTAAATTTGAAATAAATTCTATCACATATGTGATTAAAATTTAGAAAAATTGTTTAATTATTTTAATTATCATAAAATATAATTTCAATTAGTGTTAACATAGTTTCTAATTAATAGATTAGTGAAAATAATTAAAATTAATTTCAAAGATTAAGTAAAAAATTAAATTAACAATGGACTAAAACGAACACTTAAGTTCCAAAATGAATAATAAACATATAAAAAATAAACTTTGTGTATATATATATATATTATATTCCCCCTTTTACTTAATTTGGTCCATGATTGGATCCCCTTTTCATAGGAAAAACGATGGTGTAATTCCCATTTCAAGAATTTACAAGATTGTCAGTCCTCCTCGACGATAAAAAGGAACTCACCCCTACCAATAATTAACACCTCTCAAGACCATTTATTATCCAAAAATACAATATAATAATATACCAAAATCTATTCTTTACTCTTCTATATCTCCTTTTATACATAAATCAATCAAAGAAGCCCTCTGGTCCAAACCAAGATGAGTTACCCAATGAGTAAGTAACATCTTTCCTCAAGCTCTATTATTTTATTTTAATTCCCCACACCAAGAAATATTATTGTTACATACATATATAATAACCTAAGTATAATAAATATAATTATTTATAAATTATATGTTTTCAAACTACACATACACACACTTCCGTATAATTTGTAACGAATTTACCATTCTTATGTATGAAAAATTATCGCCTCACGATACGATCATGTTAATTATTCCATTACCTCCTCTTGTGATAGGTAATTATGATGTAAAATATATTATTTTATGATATATATGATATTTATTATGTATTTATGCTTCTATAATTTTTTTATAAAAAATACCTTCATGATTTCAATATTTTGGATATCTAATATCTTCATTTGTAGAACTGTGGACTACAGCCTCATCAAAGCGATGTTATTCGTTCACACCTCACATGGAATGTTTTATAGGTGAATTTAGTGAAAACTTATGTTTTATATGAAATAATAATTTTAATATAATTGTAATATACATATACATATATTTCATTTACCTTCATTCGTTCAATAAGAAAATAAAATGGAAACAACATTCCCACTTACGTACAACCAACCATCTCCATGAATATTGTCTTCCATTTCATCCTTCCATATTATATAGATTATTATAAATAAATATATAATGAATTTATATGATATTGAAAATTTTATTACATTATATTATTAATTACATATTAATCTTAGTAAGAGGATCTTTAATAACAAGTCAAAACATATACAAAAAATAAAGAGGATATTTCCCAAAACGTAACATTAATATAGAGTTGTTAATAAACAAGTTTTATAAAGTCATAACCTAATCATATATGGTATTAAATATAATAATGTGGTTATGTGGTATATTTATAATAAATATATATTTATTATACATGTGGTTTGATTGTATACCATGAAATTCAATACTACATATAATAGATATTTCATCTCACTTTTATATTCATGAGTTACCTTCCATATTCATTACTCACTTATTTTGTGTGGTCTATATACATAGATATGGAATTTCATATCAGTATTATTCCTTATTTAATGATATCAAATTATTGAAATTATGTTATTCTCTTACGTAGATCACAATTATAAACTCGATCAAGTGGTATGGGGTTTCCCATCTCACTTTTATTCCTATGATACTTACATCTTGTTCACAGCACACAAATTTTTTGTGGTATATATAAATCACAAATATATTCTATGATTCCTATACATAAATTTACAGTTATTAATATACCCATTTTATGATATTTCTTTCATATGGATTATGGTTCAAAAGTTATAAAATCATTTACATAATTTTTTTTCTCAATTTTCTTTCTCTGAGATAAATGTCATGTTATGCACCTATATTTTCCTACGAGGGGTATATACTAACTTTGAGAGGATATATAATTAATATCATTATTTTAACTATATTTTGAGATTAATTTAACTTTATTATTTCCATTTTATTATGATTTAATTTTACCATAGTCATAATGGTTTGTTGTTATAATCTCATTGTTTATCGATATTGTTCATGAATAAGATTCCATTGATGAAATATTACGATGCATATCTCAATAAATATATTGTATTATCTTACTCTATAGTTATTCATGTTATATCTAATCAATGGTACTATTTTATTACTCATTGGCACTTAATATAATTAATAATTATTTTGATAAATTATTACACTATTTTTCATTTCAGTCGTAAATATGTTTTCTTTCAAATATGTTTTTTCTATGAACAAAATTGAAAATGTTTTTATACTATAATTATTAAAGGAAAAATTTACCCACGTTTTACCATTTTAAAAAAATTATATTTAAAAGGATGATTCTTTTCATTTTCTGTTCAATATAGTTTTCTGAGATTTTATTGTTTAAAATGAATGCTCGGCATGTACGTAGTTACCCGTCATCATGACTGTAATTTCCATGAATATTCCATTATATATTTACAAGATTATTTTTAAATAAGTTTGTTTCATAATATTTGGGAAATTTATTGAATTTAATTTTTTTCAATGAAAACTATTTTTAATATGTTTTGAATGTTATTATAAGTTTTGAAGAATTTTTTTAACAATGTTTCCAATATATTTTTATAAATTTTCAAGGAAAATGGTTTTCAAAATGTTTCCAAGATTATTTTATTGTTTTTCAAGAAATTATTTATTCTAAAGTATATATGTTTTAAAAATATTTTTTCAAAGAATAAATGATAATTTCATCATGATATGTTTTAAAAAAATATTTCCTTATTATTTCCCTCCTAACATAACATCTTTTGTTGTTATTTATGAAATTACAAGGAAATTATTCAAATGTTACATTCATATTATTTCTCTGAATTTTTTATGTATTGATGAAATAATATTTATGAAACTCATTTCTCTTTCTTTAGATATATGTTAATGAGACCCTCTTTAATTCATGGGTTAGTATCTGATGAAAAGATTATGAATGTAATGCCATTTCCATGGGTTATGATATGATTATAGATATAGTATTTTCATTATTTTTAATGTGTTTATAAATGATTTAATCCCTAAACATTAATAATATTGATATTATTTTCATCATTTTATGATTATTGTTGAGTTTTGATATTAAGTGTCAAAATTGGTTAATTTTTTACATTTTTCATTTTATGTTGCCTTAGTATTTCGAGCATAACTCATACAATTTTGATTGAATTTATGTAAATAGTTTTTGCACTATTTATATTTGCATGGTATGAATTTTATTCTTCTAGAACAATATCCAACGAGAACCCCCACACTCCCAAATAAATATGACATCGAGAACACATAATCTGGTCACCAGAATGGACCATACCTCATTCAATGAGAAATATCTCATGATAACGACATTCAAATGGGATGGATCCTATTGGGTTTGAAATATTTCTCTAATGGAGAGATTAAAATAAAATATAATGAATAAAGGATTTCATTAATCCCTCCCTTGAACCAGATAAAGTGGGGTCTCTAGAATAGTGATTGATGGACTTAAAAACTCAGGTCTAGTAATTCAGCCATAACACATTCAACACTGATCCAAATTATATGAAATTTCAAGGGTATATGGAAGAATCTATTCTACCCATATTATAAGAAGGTACCTTATCATTATTTTATAATATGTGGGAATAACCAAATCCATCTTAAGGAAGAAGGATTTTAAAGGATTGGTTTTCCGTTATTTCTTTTCTGTTATTTATTCTTCTTAGTTTTCTAAAGCCTTATTCTTACCGCTTATTTTAAATTAACCAAAACATGGTGGGATAAATAATTTTAATTGATGGATAAGGTTAGTTTTTATCATTTATAATGTTTGATATCATTTATTTTATTGTATAAAAACTCTCTATATTCTGCGATGTTGGTTTCAAATTCAAAAAAATGGTTTTTATTATCTTTTGTGATAGTCTTTGATTTTAGAATATTTTTATTTTATTATTTTGATAAATGATAATTATCTCTCTCCAATAGGTTACGATTTATATATGATGGAATGTATTTGGGATTAGTATTGAATTACTTGGTAACTGTTAGTGCATGAGGAATGTGTATTGAATATTATTAATTGTTTGGGATATAGAAGACCATATTGGGAATTTTCAAATTCAATTGAGGGTATTCACTACTTATGTTTCTCAAATAGGAAGGAGAGTAGATAGATCTGAGATATTGGTAATGTTTACTCTCACCATCACTATTTTACCAAGCGAGTAATAGGAAAAAATCGTGAAATATCAGTTAAAATGACTTAGAAAAAGAGAAATGAATAGAAGTATAACTATGATAACATTTCCATTGAAAAAACCCATCCTGATAACCCAATTACTAACACTATTTTTAATGAAATTATTTTTCAATTTATTTAAAATATTTTACATTATTTTTTTCATTTGTTTCATCTCTTTTTTTAAAAACCATTCCAATTTTTAAAGAAACCTCCACTTCCTTCACAAATTTAAAGTGAAAAACATGATTGTTCTAAGTACCTATCGAGGGAAAAAAAATGTTAACAAATATAATATATTTTCACATAGTATAAAATTGTTTTTTTCATACCCCATGAAAGTCAGAAGTCACAATATGATGCCCTTTTTTTTCAAGGTAGTTCTATAATCTAATTATAAATATTTTAGTTTTCAAAGAGGAAATTAAATATATATTTTTTCATGATGTTTTGAAATGATCATTTCATTAATTCATGGAATAATTATCCATGACATCAAGAAACAATTAATATATCACTCTTTTCCATCGGTGATGGTGTTTTTGTTATCATATGATAGGTGAGGTTATTTTTTAATTCAAATAATTGGGACCATGCATTAAAAGAATTCATAAGTGGCCTGAGGGAGGACATGAACCGGGAAATTTTTAATAAAATTGCTCAGGATATATCTCAGTTCTCCCATTAAATTACAGAATTACATTATGTGCCCAATATTCTTGAATACTCTGCCTTAGTCTTACCTTATTTTTTTAAGGAGATACAATAATTAGAGGAGTCTGACTACCTCCCTCAATCTAATATTACTCAATGTCAAGAGGATCATTCCTTTAAAGAAGCAATTGAATCTGATGAAACTCCAGGGGATGATATTATATTAAACTCATGATCCTATAATTTTATTGAATATGAATTAAGTATCACCTCCCATTATTTTAAATTTCTATATTCATACAACATTTATATTTAAATGGAGGACCAGAAAGTAAAATATGATGCACCTAATGAGGAACATATGGAGCTCCCTAGACTTGTTGAACACTTCTTGGATAGAGATCAAGAGGATACCAAAGTGGAATTTCATGATAAAAACGATACATAATCATCATAATTTTAAATGGAATAATTTGATATTGATTCATGATGTTTTAATTTTATTCAAATAGAATTAAACATTGATTCTCCGATTGGATATTCTTTTGATGCATCATACCTTGAGCGACCGCTTGAGAGTGATGAAGATGTTATGAATTTGAAAACCAAAAAGAGGATGAATCAATCTTTTTACTACCCCCGCAAAGAAAGTATTATATAATTATTATGGGGTTAATTTTTTTTACAATATCTATGCAGTCTATAGCATAAAAGGAATGAATTCATGATGGAAGGATGAAATTATGCTAGTTTATATTAAAACAAGTCCACCCACCATCTGTTTGGAGATAACAAACTGAAACTAACCATCTGGAAGCTGTCAAAACCTAGGACCCACTTTTGGGATTAAACCAAGATCTAAAATTTTTCTCACTTTATTTATATATTTTTTCGTCTAATAAATGTCGGATGTTATTTTCTCTACTTTTGGTTGTAAGATTTCATGTGTATAGCACTTAAGACCTTAACTCAACGATGCACTGCTAATAAGTCATGTTGTACCTCTCCTTATCAATTTCTTTATTTATATGATTAAATTTCAAATATTCATTCAAGTTAAATAAATTTTAATTCATTGCGGACACTATATAATTTATGTGTGGTGGAGGGAACCTTTTCAGTTTAGTAATTTCAATGTTTTTTACTGATTTTCAAAAACAATGTTTTTTTCAAAATTATTTTTAGTTTCTAAAACATTTAGGCTAAAATGATTATAATTTCCATTTTTAAATTCATATAAATGAGTGAAAAAATTAATCCCAGGAAATTGATTTTAAATGAATACCGAATATGACTTTGATTCAAGATCAAATATTAAAAATTTCATGAACAAGTACTCTGATTTTTTAATCGCATTCCACATCTCACTATTTGTTTCATTGAAATCACATTCTCATGACACTTCTAAACTTAATTTTCAAATTATTTTCATTCACCTCACTTCTTGAGAGAACTAAATAATTCTTGATTTAATTAGAATTTGATTTATTTATTTCAAAACATGATTATTTGGGGTTCTTGTGTTTTAAATTATCATAGAATTTCATTGGGATTAAAGCCCATATTTTAAAAAAATTCTTTTTATAATGGCCTAAATTGAACATTTAATCCTTTTATCCCATAGAATCCACAAAAAACCTCTTAGGTTAGCAATATTACAAGTCGATGTTCCCTATCCAACCTCATCTTGAAGCAATATTTCATAATCTTGTAGAACTGATATGGGGAGGAAGCTATCATGTGTTGTGATACCACATTTGGTGATAAATTAGGTGAAACATTAAATTATGATGAAATGTTTTTCTTACCGAAAATTATCATTATATTGGAATATGTGAATTTTTTGGAGCTTTCATGATAATTGAAGCTATGTCTTTCTAGAGATTCTAATATAGATTGAAATTTGATCCTATTTGGAGCTTTTAAGGAAATTATGTTTTATAAGATTAACATTTTTAGCCAAAATAATGAATGATTTTCACATTACTTTATTTTTCATAATGATTGATTGAGATTGATACTAAGGGGTGTGTAGAGGATACCTTACATGAGTTAAAATTATAATATTGCAATTTTACTTCAAAAAGAGTCAATCTCTCATTATCTAGCCTCAGAATGTTTAACATGAAAATCCTACCAACCAAAATAAATAGAAAAAACCTGAAATTTCATCATGATAATCAAATATACTTGACTCCAATCAGGTGTAGATATAGTAATTTATCAATAATATGGTTACCCTTATTTTAGTTTGTATGAGAATAATAATGTGGAAAAATTTGCATTTGTGTGGTAAGTGAAAATACAAGTGAGGTAAGTGTTTTGTCTGCATGGGAGAATAAAAAAAGTGTAAATATAATGAATTATATTAATGTAGAACTTATAATAATGGTTCTTGATGAGGAATTATATCTTTTGTTCCATGGTGTGAAATTGGTGGATCTCATGGACATATTTTTTAAAATTTGTTTGATTTAATTTTGATGTTTACTTGCCCAAGAGTCTTTGTGCTATGTGTGGGGTAATTGAAAGATATGATCTTTTAATTATTATTCATATGTTTTTTAAATTATGTTTTCTGTGAAAATTAATCAATTTGATATTATTTTCTTCATTTAATGATTTTTGGTGAGCTTTTATCTTAAGTGTCAAAATTAGTCAATCCTGGTCATTTAGCAGTTATCAGTTGCCTCTGTATTTTGAGCATAAATCCTACAATTTTAATCCATTAAATGTGATTCCATTTTTTAAGTATTTATATTGTCTTGATATATAAAATATTATTATAGATGAAGGACCAATGAGAAATTTCACAAGCCTAAATAATAAGGTCATTGTGAACACTTAGTTTGGTTTGAAGAATGGACCCTACCTCATTCAATGAAAAATATATCAGGCTACCGACATCCAAATTGTATTGTTCTATATTTATTTTAAATATTACTATAATGTAAATATTCTAATTAAATTTAATGAATTGTTTCTTTCATTAAGTTTATCCTTGAACCGGTCAAAGTGGGTTTTGTGTAATAGTGATCGACGGCCAAAAAACATTAGTTCTAGTAATTCAGCCATAACTCATTCAACATGACTCCATGAACTTTTAAATTTCTAGGGTATATGGAAAAATCCAATCCTAAAATACTATATGTAGTAACCTCAGCATAATTCAACCGTTTGTGGGAAGAACCTAATCCAACATATTGTAGACAGATTCTGGAGGACTATTTTTATATTCTTTATTTTCATTATTTTGATCCTGTTTGTTCCATAATACATTATTCTTCTCCCATATTCACAATTACCCTTAAAATTATGGTCTATTTTTTTATATTCATTTGGTAAGGTTAGGTTTTATGTTTTTTAACGTTCGAGTGCTGATATTTGATTGAATAAAAACACTCCCTCTTCTGTGACGTTGGTTTCATATTCTAAAAAATCTGGTTTTATTATCTAGTTTGAATGTATTTGATTTGAGAATATGATTATATTATTTCATTTTTAAATGATAATTATCGATATATACTAGGTTCTGGTCTATATACGATGAAATATATCATGGATTAGTGGTGAATTACTCTCAATCTTTAGTATGTGTGGTTGGAAAATTGAATATTCTTAACTGTTTGGCTTAAAAAACACCTGATTGGGAATTGCCTAACTCAATTAAGGGTATTGTATACATTTATTTCAGACATATGAAGGATTTTCGACCAATATGAGTTATTGTTAAGGTTTACTGTCACCATCTCCATTTACCAAGGGAGTGATAGAATGCTATCATGAATTATCACTCAAACCAACTTAGCAGAAGAGAATTGAATATAATTGCAACTATGATAACATTGAAATAGAATAATGAACACCAACATGATCAAAAAATTATTACCCATATTTTTAATAAGATTAATTTTCAATTGGTTTTAAATATTTTACATTATTTCTTTTTTTTATCGCATTGTTTTCAAAACCAATCTAATTTAAAAAAACTTCTACTTATTTCACAAATTTAAAGTGAAAAACACGGTTTTTGTGAACTACTATCTAGAGAAAACCTAAGTTAACCACTATACTATATATTAACATAGAAAATAATTTTTTTCCACACCCCATGAAAGGAACATGTCAATACATAGCGCAGTTTCTCGGGAGGTAGGGCCACAATATAATTATAAATATGTCACGTTTCAAAAGAAAGTTAATTTTTTTTCATGATGTTTTGAAATAACCATTTCTTTAATTCATGGAATTTTTATCCACAAGTTGATAAACAATTTAATATATCACCCTTGTCAATATAGGTTGGTTTTTTTGTTATTGTAAGATAGGTGATGTAATTTTTTAATTCAAATAATGGTGAGAAGGAATTCATAGAATTCATAGCTGGCCTGAGGGAGGACATAAACCAATGAATTTTTAAAGCAATAGCCCAGGAGCTAACTGAGTTCTCCCATTAAATTCCAAAATTTTATAAAGTGGCCAATAATGAAGAATATTTTCTTTGACTATTCCCTATCCATTATAAGGAGATCCACCAATTGGAGGAGTCAGGCTGCCTCCTTCAATATAAAATTACTCAACATCAAGATAAACTTTCCATCAAAGAAGCTATTGGATCCGACTAGACTCAAGGGGATAACCTTTTCTTAAACTCATTATATTCTAATTTTATTGAATCTGAAATGATTATCACCTACACTCATTTAAAATATTTATATTTGGACAAAAAATTTATTTACTTTGTGGAAGAGGAAGTAAAATAAGATGAACCTATAACGCCCCAACCCCAGTTACCCAGAGTTGGTGCATTATGACATAACATTGGAAAGATTACAAGGAATCAAGTCCTAAAAGACCGATCAGTTTAGTTGTCTTATATGATACATAACATACCTAGACATTACATTAAAAATTAGAAAATAAAACACAACATCAATGATCCTTTCAGAACACCATTAATCCCTTATCTTAACCCTACTTATCAATCATAATACACTTTTGAAATCCTGGGAAAATAAAACATAAAAAGGGGTGATCTTATATGCTCAGTAAGGATAACAATATAGCAGAAACTTTAAAAAATAAGCATAAAAAATTATGGGAATGTATAAAACTAAAATAAAAGACTTTTAAACTTAAACATCAGAATAATAAGTAAAAGATAAAATAAAATAATGTCATTTAATTATTCATAAGGATATTCTACTAGTTTATTAATCAAATTTAAAGTCAATATCTACTTTCATAATGTTGGAATGCATAATTCCAGACTTCATAACCACATAGTCAAGTCCATGTGACAAGACAAAAAATAATATTTTTTCATGGCGTTGGGACAAGAAACTAGTTTGTCTTATGGGACCTAACGATGCATTGAGGAGCTATAGTTGGTACCATCTATAACTTACTATGTCCAATGCATTACAAATATGAAAAGTTTTAAACATAACATAAACATTTTTATTAAAACATGCATATGAAATGTCAATACTATCTATAAACCATGAATGGCATGAAAATAACACATCCATAGTCAAACATATCGAAAAAATTTCAATACAATATGGAAGAATTGTATCATAATAAATCAACTTCAAACAAGTTTAAAATCCATCAAAGGATGTTGACAAAGATGAAAATGATTTATAAAACACATTCATAGAAATATACCTTTTTCATGAAAGTATTTAAAAGTCACATAATTTATAAATGAAGACATTTAAAGACTTTTTTGAATCAAAGTGTCCCATACCAATTTTAAACTATTGAAAGTAATTAACATTTTAAAAACATTCTTGTCCATGTAGATAAATCCTTAAAACCATTTTAAAAACATGGACATTAATGAGAATGATTTAGAAAATAAATATTTAAAACAGTTAAAATGATGCTTTAATAAACAGGTCCATTAAAATAATCCCTTTAAAAACACTTTTATGAAACATGGATATGGATAATAAATATGTATCAGTAGATACATAAGTAAAAACAATCTCAGTTAATAAAGATATTTTGAAATTAACCCTTACCATGTACTTTCCTTTAGTCGTGAGTACGTTTAACCTCCTGTGTAATGACCATAGTATGTTATTAAAATATACCCAAACCATATTCATATTTACTAAATCATAAATGATTCATTTATGTCTTTATACTACCCATTTAATAAGGGTTTCCCTGCTAAATTAACACTTTGGTTAATAATCGCTTTCTTTATCGTATGCATTTAAACTTGTAATTCGTGATTGTATCATTTAGAAAATTATTTAAATAATTCAATAATATAAACCTTGATTTATATATCATATATATTTAGAATATAAATATTTATAATAGATTTATATACAAAATGGAAAGCACCATTTATAGAGACGATAGGTCATACATACGCATAAACGTTGTTTCTGTTTTCAAATCATATTTAATGGAAGTAAGTTAATAAGTTATATGTAAGTACATACATATATATATCCATTATAATTACTATGTCATTTATTAAATACTTATTAATAATATGTATTTTTATAATCATCATTGAATGGTGAACGTGGGAACGAATCACATCGCTTCTTGGATATGGTAATCCATATGTACACACGAGGGACAATATCATTATATTGATGGTGAAATAGTATTTAATTAGATGGTATATAATATAAAAACAATCATTAACATGTTATATTTTTTATTTATATACATATTCCTCATCATTATATCTATTTAAATAACATAGTGTTGAATAACAAATTACACCACGACGTAGAGACGGAAAGCCGTACGTACACACGCATGGTGACATTATCATTAATAGGATGGATATAAAAATTAATATGATTGTATAAAATTTATAATGAAATCAAAGTTTTTATAGGGTACTGGAGTTATTATTTAGGTTTGGAAATAACAAAGAAATAGAAAGTGGAAGAACAAAAGAACGCGAAAGAGGGTGGGAAAATTATTACCTCCTCTTTGAGTTTTTCCTTTGGAGTTGATCAAAAAATATCCATAAATTGGATTTATGATCAATGTAAGGACTCTAGGTTGAATTGGGGGAAGTTTGGAGGATATTTGGGTAGGTTTTCTAAGCCAAATGGCTTTGGGGGTGTGATATTGAGAGATGGGGAAGTGCCCTTTTATAAGAGAGATAAGGTCCACTTTAGGAAAATCTTGAAAAATTATTTTATAATAAAATACTTTTCAGTTTTTAATGTCTAAAAAATGATTTATTTCGAGTCTATAGTGGTTATGGGCCTAAATAATCTCAACCAATATGTTTTAGACAAGTTTAGGTTACTGTTTTAACCTTATCTTGTAGATTTAACTCTTAGTTAAATTGTTCATCTTTTACCTTGTCTTCTTATATTCTTACAGTATATGGTTAATAAACATACAATAAACAACCAAGAGACCCTAAAGTGGTTCATTAATGACATATATAATATTATTTATTCCCTTTTTCCAAACCTCAAATTTTTAGGAATATTATATCCTCAAATAATATAGTATTTTTTTTTTAAAATTTAATTTATGTCAATTTGGTCACTATTTGGTATTTGGTTTTTGTGAAAGTCATCACAACTTGATTACTTAGGAACAGATACATTGAATCAACGATACCATGTCATATTCACCTTGAAAATTTGTGTATGTCATAAAAACTTCGAAATTATATTTATTTTAATATTTATAATACCATTTATTTGTTTCTTTCATTAATAAGGTAATTACTACATCATCGTTGTGTCATAAATAAATTAAACTATTTAATGTATAAAAATTATAAATAAACAACCATGATTTAGGAAGTTTTTTCATCTTTCTAATTAATATTTATAGTATAATTTAGCAAAGGTATAACCTTATATTGAAAATGGTTTAGTTATTAAACTTTGAATTTAACTCTTTTAACACTTATTTAAATAAAATAATAATAAATTTCCTAGTCTTATCCAAGTGGACCAAATGGGGTCATATATTATTCCTAAGGTTTTTTTGGTCAAATTATACTTATCTAATAGATTTAAAACATGTGTTAGGGTAATTATAATATCATTTTTACCCTTAATTATCCTATTTACATTTAAACGTGGTAAATAAAAGTCAAAAGTTACGATTCACCAAAAATTATTCTCATCTCATTGAACAAAAATTTTCTTAATAATGTCAACCATGAATCTTGGATTTTTTAAATTTAACTTAATGAAGCAGTTAAATTTTGTTTTATGAAAATTTGTAAATGCTCCTAGAAGGTGGATAAAAGACTGTAAAATGTTTAATAAAATTTTATATATCTAAACTTAAAATAAAATGAATCAAATGAATTATGTTTAAAATATATTGGTATTATATATATATGTTTTGAACTAAAATAAATTTAAATAAAATAACTAATTATTCAAATAAAAAGTCAGTTTTTAATAATAACATAGTGTTTTTAACTATTCATAAAAAACTGAAAGTTTTCAGAAAAATACCAAAAATTTATCCTAAGATAATTTTAATATTCCAAATTCAAAAATGAAGGATAATTTTCCAAATTAAAAACATATATGTTTCATTTGTTAATTTAAAATTTATTCCCATTGTCAATACCTAAAGGTGTGTTTTCAAAAAGTAAAAACTATCAAAAGATTGACTTGAGTTTATGTGAAATTTAAATGTAAATTTACTTATAATGACCTAAATTGTATTAAATTATAAAAATATATTCAATTTAAACTTCCAAACCATTAAAATTCATAATTTATCAATATAAATTATTTCGATTAAAAAATTTGTTCTCAATTAAAATATAGTATTTTTCACTATTCATCAAAATATGAAAGTTATCAGAATAACACTAAAAATTTATCCTAACTAAATTTCTATGTACCGATTCTAAAGGTGAATTTAATTTCATAAAATTGAATATATAAAAGTTTCAAATATTGGTTTTAAAAAAGTTTCTCCATTAAAATGCGATTAAATTGTATTTTTTTAAAAAATTAATCTTTTATCTGAAAAATGATTTTGTTCATATATTATGTCTAAGAAATAAAGTACTATGAATTTTTACACCTACCGCTCGAACTTGGTGCTTCTTTCAATTTAATTCATTGAATTACTTGGAAGAAATAACGTACTATGAAATATTAGGGTGTTACATTCTCCCCTACTTCAATAAAATGTGTCCTCACAATTTGAAATTGTTCTTCGAAAATAAATGGTTAAAAACTGAAAAATATGTTTGTGGAAACCCCACATCGTAAATTGGTTTAATAAAATTTGGTCTTAATAAGAGGGAAAGTGGAATGAAAAATTCACCACCAAATTATGATCTCAATTATGAGAACATTGGTTGAAATTAGAGATACATAATTAGAGGAAAAACATAAATATTTAAAGGGAGATATTGAGGTCATTAATCCCAAACAAGTGTAAAATTCAGGGCCTAAAATCCATCAATCTATAATGATGTAAAATATCATCGGTTCAACAAAACATAAGGTGTTAGGATAATTTTTTTTGGTTTTATGATCCATTCCCGAATTTTTAAGAATTAATTTATACATAAAATAAGAGGGAAAAATATACTTGACAAGTAGAGTTTCACCCTTCTACTAATTATACCATAAACTCATCTTTCACTCCAAAAGATAATATAATTCAAAAGTATACTATATATCCTAATTGTATATAGTTCCAAAAAATAATGAATTTATAATTCATTTGTCAGAATATTTTAAAAAATACATTATACATGATTGGACATCACGTAAGCTAGTGGTAGGTGATGCACCCTTGTCACCATTTGGTTGTAGGATCAAGTCTCGTGGCCTTACCTGACACGAAGGGTTGTCACCCGACCTATGAGTTATTTTTTTTTATGAAAATCTAAAAATAATCTCAAGAAATGATTTAACCTTAATAATAGTATGCAATGTCAAAATTAATCGATTCCAACCATTAGACTTATCCAAAATACTTCTGTCCAAACTCATAGTCCAAAATTTATAAGGAAGGTAAACATAATGAAGATATTTTTTTCCACATAATAACATTTGAATTCCTTCATCATGTATTCTTTTAAAACACTTTATCACCATAAATTACAATAAAACCTTACTAATTACATTAATGATACATTATTCCTTATAGAATACTGGATATACTCTTTCTATCCAAAAATGTTGTAAACTGCAACAATGATGGAATATAAGAATCATTAATCAGTTTCAAGGTATTCAATAATATCCAATATAATTTCTCCAAACCAATCATATATTATTCCAAAATCACTACCTCACTATTAAAACCATATTATGGTTTATCTTTCACTCAACCATATATTTTCGAAAAAAATGTAACCTTCTATTGAGTCACTTTTATTGGTTTTACAAAATCTCAATTCCTTAATGAAATAATACTGCATTATAATCCTTATATACTCTATAATTCTTATAACATGTACATCATTAATACAATACTCAAATGGAACAATACATTAATAACAACCTAATAACTCTTAATAATTCCCCTTCATCTTCGGTAGTATCATAACTTGATTATTATCCAATAGCATCATTTGGGGTATACTCTGATGATTTGGACATTGATTCACGTAGTGTCCTAACTCTTTGAAGATAAAGATTTATACTTTTGGAACCATTTTCCTACCCTTGAAGTCAAGTACTTTGTGTATTTTTTCTCCATGCTTACAAAAAACTCCCATTCCCTTAAATCATTTACTATGGTGATTATTTCCATAGTTATCACACATGGGAAAATCCTTCATTACCCTCATCCCTTTATCCAACATTCTCTTTTCCATCATTTTCTTCTATTTCTTCCCATCAATGCCATATGACTCAAAGAATTATTTAATTATCTTATTAACACATGATACTATTTATTCATATGATGAGAATACGTGGGAAACAATTTCAATTTTAAATGTGGGATTAATTCAATGAAATATAAGATCCTTCTAAATCTTTCGATCTTGCATATTGCTAGAATTGTCATTCCTTATACTAGGAGACATTTCTAAACAATGGCATACACTAGGTTAGTTTATGAATCGAAATGCATAATTCCAAACATGTAAAATACATAACATAAATTGAAAAGATTGTGAATATAATATATAATCATAAAATTTGTTCTTTGAGGATGTATTTATTCTTAAATACTTCATACTATATTGTAATGAAAATGTGAATTATTCTAAGCAAATCCCCTGGGAGTGTCGTAACAAAGAGTGCAGCATGGTCCATTGTCGTGCACCAGTTCTCGTTCGAGTCTAGATCAAACCAGTGTTTTTCGGTTTTAAACCTAGTTACATCTGTGCTAGAGCCACCTCTACCTGCTCGTATCCAGACATAGATATATTTCTTAGAAAATTCACAAAATCTCTTTGTTACCAAAATTCTAGGAAGTTATTCTTTACTAATCCCCAAAGACTATCTCAGGGTAATGTTCTCTAATCAGAGTTTTTCTAAATATAGTTTCCAATGTTATTTCTAATATTTCCCTTATTCCAACTGTAATTCCCGGACCCCAGTTACCCCATGTCTGTGCATTATTACATAATATTGGAATGATTATAATGAATCAAGTCCCAGAAGACAGATCAATTTTGCAGTCTTGGAAAATATATTACATACGTGAACGTTACATTAAACATTTCAAAATAAAACAAAACATAAATGATCCTTTGAGAATTCCATTAGTAAACTATCTTGATCCTTCTTATCATTCATAATACACATCTTACAATCTTGGGAAAATAAAACATAGAATGGGGTGATATCAGATGCTCAGTAAGGAAACCAATATATCAGAAACATTCATAAATAAGCATAAACATTTAAGGCAATGTATAAGACTAAAACAAAATTCTTTTAAACGTAAAATTAAGCATAATATGAAAATGATACAATCAAATAATTTCATTTACTTATTCACATGGATATTTTACTAGTCAAATAATCACATTAAATATCTATCTCCACATTCATAATTATGGAATGCAAAATTCCAGACTTCATAACCACATAGTAAAGGCCTTGTGCTAAGAATCAAAATTAGATTTTGTCTAGGACTTATGCTAGTACACTAGTTTGTCTCATAATATCTACCGATGCATCAGGGAGTTATAGTAGGATCCACCTGTTACTTTCTAAGTCCAATGCATTCCTCATATGAAATGGCTTAAACATAACATAATCATTCAAATTAAAACTATCATATGAAATGGCAATACATTATCCATAAATCATGAATGGTATAAAAATAACACATCCACAGTCAAACATATCACAAAATCTTCAATATAATATGTATGATTTTTATCATAATAAATCAGCTTCAAACACGTTTAAAAATCCATCAAAGGATGTAGACATAAATGAAAATGATTTGTAAAACTCGTTGACAGAAATATCCATTTTTTAGTAAATCATTTAAATGTTACACAATTTAGAAAGTAATAAAATTAAATTCGTTTCTGAATCAATGTGTCCCATACCAATTTGAACCATTTTAAAGGAATTAACATTTTAATAACATTCATTTCCATATAAATATATCCTTAAAACCCATTTTTAAAACATGAACATTAATGAGAATGATTTAGAAGAATAAATATTTAAAACATTTAAAATGACGATTTAGTAAAAAAGTCCCTTAAAATAATCCCTTTTATAACTATTTTATGAAACATGTACATGGATAATAAATATGTCTTAGTAGATACTTACGTAAAAACAACCTCAGATAATAAAGAGATTGTGAAATTAACCCTTACCTTGTACATTATTTTAATTGAGGTATGTTTAATCTCCTGTATAATGACCTTAGTTTGTTATTAAATAATACCTAAACCATATTAATATATATTATATCATACATTATTCATTTATGAAATTATACTACCCATTTAACAATAATTTCCATGTTAAATTAATATTTTGGGTAATAATAAATTTCTTTATCGTACTAGTTTTAACTTGTTATTCTTGATCATATCATTTAGATCATGATTTAAATACATATAGAATATAAACCCTGATTATATATCATATATATTTATAATATTATTATTTATAATAGATAGATATACGAAATGGAAGGCACCGTTTATGGAGATGGTAGATCGTACATACGCATAAACGTTTTTTCCGTTTTCATATCATATTTAACGGAAGAGAGTGAATATTATATATTTAAGTAAATATATATATATATATATGTATATTTCTTCAGTAGATTTATTATTTCATATATTACATACTTAGTAATAATACATATTTTTATAATCATCGTTGAATGGGGAACATGGAAATGAATCTAATTGCGTCATGGAGACGGTAATCCATACGTACGCACGAGTGACAATATCATTATATTGATGGTGAAATATTATGTAATAGGATGGTATATCATATAAACAGAATCATTTCATGTCATATTTATTATTTATATACATATTACTCATCATTACATCCATCCAAATAACATAGTTTTGAATAATAAATTACACCACGACGTGGAGACTGTAAGTTGTACGTACGCACACATGGTGACATTTCCATTAATAGGATGGATAGAATAATGAATATGGTTGTACCATATTTATAATAACATCATATGATGTATAAGGTACTAGGGTTATTATTTTGGTATGGAAATAACAAAGAAAGAGAATGTGGAAAGCAAAAGAACTTGAAATAGGGTGGTGAATTTATTACCTCTTCTTCTGTTGTTTCATATGGAGTTGATCAAAAGGGATACATAGGATGAATTTATGATCAAATTAAGGACTCTAGGTTGAAATGATGGATTTTTTCAGTATATTTGGGTAGCGTTTAGCCGAGCCAAATTGCATTGGAGGTGTGATTTTGAGAGAAGGGGAAGTTCCCTTTTATAAGAGAGGTGAGGGTCACTTTAGGAAAAAACTGAAATATTATTCTATAATAAAATCATTTTCGGTTTCTAATGGCTTAAAAATAATTTATTTCGAGTATAAGGTGGTTATGTGTCACAATACTCTCAAAAAATTGGTTTTATACTAGTTTAGGTTACCATTTTAACATTATCATTTAGATTTAACTCTTAGTTAAATAGATTAACTTTTACCGTTTCTTCTTGTATTCTTACACTATATTTTTAATAAACTTACTCTAAACATCCAAGAGAACCTAAAGTGGTTCATTAATTACATATATAATTTTATTTATGTTCTTTCGATAAAACTTATATTTTTTGAAATATTATATCAACCATTAATATAGAATTTGTTTTAAAATATAATTTATCTCAATTTTGACACTATTTGGTATTTGGTTTTTTTGAAAGTCATCACTACTTGATTACTTCAAAAAATATACATTGAATCAACCCCAACATGTCATATTAACTTATAAAATTCGTGGATGTCATAAATACATTGAAATTATTTTTATTTTAATATTTATAATACCATTTATTATATTCTTTCATAAATAAAGTAATTAATGCATCATTGTTGTGTCATATATAAATTTAATTATTTAATGTCTAAAAATTATAAATAAACTACCATGATGTAGGAAATATTTTTATATTTCTAATGAATATTAATAGTCGAATGAATATTAGGAATAACCTTATATTATAAATCATTTAGTTATTAAACATTGAATTTAACTCTATTAACTCTTCTTTAAATAAAATAATAATAAATGTCCTCATCTTATCCAAGTGGACCATATAGGGTACTATTTCATTCATAAGGTTGTTTTTGGTCTAATTGTACTTACCCTATAGAATTAGGTCATGTGTTAGGGTAATTATAATTGTATTTTACCCTTAATTACCCTATTTACTTTTAACCATGGTAAATAAATGTCAAAAGTTACTATTCACCAAAAATTATTTTCATATTATTGAACCAAATTTTACTTCCTGATGTCATCTATGTCTCTCGGTGTTTTTAAATTCAACTCACAAAAGCGGTAATATTATGTTTTACGCAAATTTGTAAATGCTCATTGAAGGTTGGTAAAAGACACCAATTAATTACGTTAAAATTATATTGGTATCATGTTTCTTTTTTGACATAAAATAAGTTAAAAAAAATAACTAATTATTTATATAAAAATTCGGGTTTAAATAATAACGCAGTGTTTTTCACTATTCATCAAAAATTGAATGTTTTCAGAAAAATACCAAAAATTTACCCTAAGCTAATTTTGATATTCCAAATTCAAAAATTAATTCTATTTATACAAATTCAAAAAATTGAAGTTGCATTTGTTAATTTAAAATTAAATCTTGTTGTCAAAACAAAAAAGCAGGTTTTAAAAAATTTAAAACTATCAAAAGATTGACATGGGTTTATGTCAAATCTAAATGTGAAATTACATATAATGACCTACATTGTATTAAATGGTAAAAATATAATCTAATTATACGTCAAAAAAATTCAAATGAATAATTTTTCTCTATAAATTATTTCGATTAAAAAAGTTGTTTTCAATTAAAATATAGTATATTTCACTATTCATCAAAATATGAAAGTTATCAGAAAAGTACCAAAAAATTATCCAGACTAGATTTTTATGCCCCTCTTCTAAATATGAATTTAATTTCATTAAATTTAATATATAAAAGTTTCAAATATTGATTTTAAAAATCATTCTCCATTAAAAGGTGAAAAAATTTCATTATTTGAAAAATACTTCTTCTATATGATAAAATGAATATGTTCTTATATTATGTCTACAAAAACACATAATATGGATTTTAATAGTATATAGAGTACATAACATTCAAAATACAGTTAATATTATTCATAACCGCTTTTTCGAACAACTAGTTTGGTAAGTTGTGGTGCGCTCGAACTCGGTGTTGCGTGTAACGCAAGTTATTGAATGAATATGAATAAATAATGTACTATGAAATCTTGGGGTGTTACAGCACTTGTGGAGGAACATACAGAGTTCCCTAAACTTATTAAAAAATTATTGGATGGAGTTAATGAGGAGACCAATGTGTAATTTCTTATGAAAAAAGATACAAAATCATGTTAATTTGAAAATGAAGAATTTGATATTGATTCATACCTTTGTACTTTTCTTCAAATAGAATTATGCTCTGATTCTCCCATGGGCTATTCTTTGGATGCAGAATACCAAGAGAAACTGTTGGAGCACAATGGAGAATTTTTGAAAGTGGGAACCAAGAATGAGGAGTAATCATTATTGTTCCAACTCCCACTAAGAAAGTTTTATATAATTTTTATATGAGGAGATTTTTTCTACTATATCAATGATGTAATTAATAAAAAGAGAGTCATTAATGATGGAAAGAAGAAGTTTGGGTGTTTCTTATTAAAGAAACTCAACCCGCCATATGATTGGGGATAACCAACTAAAACTTCCCATCTTGAGGCAGTTGAAACCTATGGCTCACCTGGGGGATTAAACCAAAATATTTCATTATTTTATAGCATTATTTATATTTTAATTTTCATTTAATAAATGTCCTATTTTATTTTCTCTACTATTAGTTGTTGGTTTTCATGTGTGTAGCACTTAAGAGCTTAACTCAACACTACACTACTAATAAGTCAGGTAGTACATCTCCTTCTCATTTTCATGATTTCGATGATTAAATTTAAAATATTTTATCATGTTAAAGCAATTTTATTGCATAAAAAACATTTAATAATTTATGTGTGGGTGAGGGAACCTTTGTAGTTTAGTAATTTCAATATATTTTTTACTATTTTTCCAAAAAATGTTTGTTTTTTAAATTTTTGTGTGTTTCTAAAAAAATTTAGCTGAAATGATTATCATTTCCATTTATGATATCCTTATAAATTATTGAAACAATTTTTCCCATGAAACTCAACTAAAATGAATTCTAAAAATTAATCTGATTCAAGTTCAAATCATTATAAATTTCATGAACATGTACTCTGATTTTTAAATATTATTCCACATATCACAATCATTATCATTTAAATCACATTCCTATGATGCTTATAAACATAATTTTCTTATTCTTCTCATTCACCTCAATTTTTTGGGAGAACCATATCTTGATTGATTTAAAAATAATTTGACTTATATCTGTCAAAACATAAGGGTTTGAGGTACTTGTGTTTTAAATTATTTTGGGATTTCACTGATATTAAAGACCTTATTTTATACATATCATTTTTATAATATGAAAACTTTAACATTTAATCACTATAACACTTATAATCCATTAATAACCTCTTACGTTTTCCACATTACAAGCCAATTTTCCCCATCCAATCTACTATTGATGTGAAATTTCATAATATAGTTGTATTTATGTGTGGTGGATATTTCCTTATGTTATGATACCACAAATGGGGAAACTTTTTGTGGAAAATAAAATTCTAATGATATGTGTTTACTACTAAAAAAATCATTATGGTGAATGTTGTGCCTTTTCTTTAGCTTTCCTGATATGTGAATCTAGGCTTTTCTTGATATTATCATAGTGGAAAAATGGTGTTTCTATTTAGAGATTTAAAGAAAATAATGTTTTAGAAGATTAAAATTTTTTCTACCTAAATAGTGAATGGTTTGAACATTCTTTGATTTTTTATGATGATTGAGTTGGATTGATACTTAGGTGAGTGAGGAGGATACCATAACTGGGTGAAAATTAGAATATTACAATTTTTCTTCAAAAAGAATAAAGCTCTCCTTATTCAACCTCATAATTATTAACATCAAAATTCTAAGAAACTAAAGCCATTGAATATCCCAAAAAAGTACTAATTATAATCATGTTTCTTTGAATCACATTGGCTAGAGTTATAGGAATTTATCAAACCAATGGTGATCGTTAGATAAGTTTTTATGAGAAATACATTGCTGAAAAATGGACATTTGTGTGATACGAGAAAATGAAAGTGAGGTAAGTGTTTAGTGTGAATGAGATGATAAAATAAGTGTATATATAATGAATTATATTAATGGTGAACTTATAATAATAATTCTCAATGTTTCAGGATATCTTTTGTTTCTTTCTTTTAAATGGGTGGATCTCATGGACATGTGTTTTAAAAATTTCATTAATTTGATTTTGATGTTTACTTGTCCATAATCAGAAGTGTTATGTGTGTGTGAATTGATAGATATAATATTTTCATTATTATTCATATATTTTTAAATTATTTAACCCTTAACATTAATCAATTTGAGCTTATTTTCATCATTTTATGATTTTTTTGAGTTTTGAGCTTAAATGTCAAAATTGGGTAATTCTGAACATTTAGCAGTTTACTGTTGCATTTGTATTTTGATCCTAACTCTAGTAACAGTGCTAAAATTTTTGTGATTCATTTTTTAGTATTTCTATGTTCGTGGGATATAAATATTTCTCCAAGAATAAGATCCAATGAGAAATCCCACATGCCCAAATAATTAAGTCAATGTGAACACTTATTCTAGTCATTAGAATGAACCATACCTCATCAAATGAGGAATATCTCAAGATATAGACTACTAAATGGGATGGTTCTAGTAGGATTAGAAAGATGAATCTAAGGGGAATATTATAATTAAATTTAATGAAGATATACTTTCATTAAGGATACCATTGAACCAATCAGTGTTGGGTTGGTGGAATAGGGATTGATGGCCTAAAAAAGGAAGGGTTAGTAAATAATCCATGACTCAATAAACCCAACTTCAAATTCGCTAAAATGTCTATGGTAGATGGAAAAATCCAGTGCACACATCTTAAAATAAGTTACATTGGCATGATTCTACCATATATGGGTAGAACCGAAGACAACATCTAGAAGATAAATTCAAGAGGATTGTTTTTTTTGTTATTTATTTTCATTATTTTGTTCTTCTTAGTTTTTAAATGCCTTATTATTTTTCCTGATTCTAAATTACCCTTACCATGGTTAGTTAAATATTCTGATTGATTAGTGAAGTTTTGGTTTTATCTTTTTTAATGATTGAGTTCTTCTATTTGATTGAATAAAAACTCTCTCTCTTCTATGATGTTAGTTTCAAATTTGAAAAAAATGGTTTTTATTATCTTGTGCAATTGAATTTGATTTTAGATTCTATTTACTATTATTGCTTTGTTAAATGATAATTATACCTCCACTAGGTTCTAGTCTATATACGATGAATAGTTCTAGGCTATGTAGTGATGTACTCAGTGATCGTTAGTAAGTGTGACAGGGGTATTAAATATTCTTAATTTTTTTGGATAAAAAAATACCCAATTATAAATTTCCATCAAAAATTTAGGGTATTCTCAAGATTGAGCATAGATATTGGTAAGGTTTACTATCACTATAACCATTTACCAAGGGATTGATATGAATTGATTGTGAAATATCTCTTCTACCGACTTAGTAGATGATGATTGAAGAAAATTATAACTATGATAACATTGTAATTAAAAATCCAACACCAACCTGATCACTATTTCCAATAAAATTATTTTCTATTTGTTTTAAATATTTTACATTACTTATTTCTTTTGTTTCATCACATTGTTTTCAAAACCAAACCAATTCAAAAAAACCCTCCACTTCATTCTAAAATTTAATGTGAAAAACATGATTGTTGTGCCCTACTCTTTGGAGAAAACCTAGGTTAACCACTATACAATATTTTTACTTAGTTAATCATAATTTTTGACACACCCCATGATCGGCATGTTTCATAGGATACCTTGTTTATGACAGTCATTTCATTTCATGGGTTACGATATGATTTTTTATGATCCTATGGAACATGTATATATTAATTAATTATGAGATCAATGAGACACATATCTCCCACCAATATGCTGATAAATGGTAAATTTTATATGATCTCAAAGGGTACACTTGTTTTTTTTCAAGCATTAAAAAAGAAGGTATATGTGTTGTAGTCCAAACCTGAATAACGAAGTACATGGGTTGTAGGCCAAGCCTGAAAGTAAAAAAGGTAAATGGGTTTTATCCCAAGCATAAAAAATAAGTAGCTACTTTGGTTATAACCCAAGAATAAATGTAATAGAGTATATAGATTGTATCACAAGATCAAAAATAATAGGTTACGTACTTTGTTAGCCCAATCACAAATTCGTTAAATGGGTTATTAACCCATGACTAACATGTTATGAAGATCTTTGTATGTATCCATGGAATAATATTTTATATGATTATCTGTAGTACACAAATTCCATGTATTATTCATATTCTTTGATTTTATGGATTATGCTCTTGATTATCTTATGATTCATTTCTTATTAACTACCAATCTTTATTCCATTATTCAAATTTATGATCTTTGATATGTCGGGTATGGTAGTATAATGTTATGATCACAATCTCATGCCCCTATGTTCGTTTATATCCGTACATATCTATCTATTTTTCTCTTATTGAGCATATGAACTCGCCTCAACTTATGTTTCCTTTACTCAGGTTATGAAGACATGTTTTACATAGAATTACCAAAGGGGAAGATCATTTTGGAAAACATTGAAAAATAATTCACTATGTAAGATGATTTTGTTCCATGTTTCAAAATACAATAAACTATTATGGTCCTAGGGTGTGTACTTTATTAATTTGCTGAATATTCATATAAATTGATGTAATATTGACGTATGTTAAGGTTGGACCATTTTACGGGATAAACATTGGAAATATATACTCAATTGTCCCATGTTGACTAGATGATTAAAACATTGAGAACTTATCCTTTTGCTATTCGACATCGGGTTCATTATATAGAAGGGAACTGGACGATTTACTATCCACCCATTCAACCCCTAGATAATTTCCCTTGGATGTGATTTTCCAGACAAGGATATTCTATCAGTGGATCATGCTATTCCATATTGGTATATTCATATTGATGGTACCTACTAGAGCCCAAGGGATTGAAGGTTCAATGAACCCAATCTCAACAGAGTAGGAATGGGGATCTTCATTATCAGTCTATCATTGGTTTTCTTACTATATTCATTTCATCAATTAGAAGGCTTCTTATATAATAAGAATGAGTATCACGATCTCGTTACTAGTCTCAATTTTTATGTTGAGGTTTCCAACCCGTGTATGTATTTGAAGGAAGACTGTGAATTAGACATCAAACATATTAATGGTGAATACATTGTCAAAAATATATACCATGTGACCATACTAAAATGATCTCATCAGAAAATAGATCAGTTTACTACCCATTAATAAGTGAAGCACATCCCAGATCACAAAATCATAGATCAAATTCCTTGGCTAATTTTACCAGGTCCCTTACAAAACCCAACCCGGATAACATGATCAATCATGCGGCCAATCATAGGTTTATCATTTTCATCATTTCAGATTATGTGGATTGGAAATAGGTGAACCAAATGGATGCAACTAATTTTGTATGACGAACCTCCATTTACCAAGTAGTAAATAACTAATTAAAAAAATACCATTTTTTAGTACCTCTAGCATGGTATTTTTTCATTAAACCTAGGTAGGCGTGAGTGGATCCATTACTTCATAGTGCAATTCACAATCCATAATGGGACTAAAATTGAGAAGAATATCTACAGATGTGGGATTAATGTAATTCTCCTCCATTGTATCCAAGGAGTTGATATTCCGTATGTTATGCAGGAATTATATGCTAGGTCATGTGGTTCCCATAATGCTGGAATGAAGAACTATAAAAAAATACAGAGGCTTGGATACATTTTCCCACTATCATCCATGACTACATTATGTATTTCAAGTGGTTTCATGCATTCCATATTCATTCCAACATTGTGCATCATCCATAATAACTCCTCCAAACCACCCAATATTGTAGTCCCTTTAATGTATGGGGATTTGATGTTGTGGGACTTTATCCTCCAATGAATTATTTCTATTGTAGAATCATTTAAACAATGATAAATTTCTTCTATAAGTGGGAAAAATTGATGCCACTCATAGATGTCAAGGACAGATTCATGATCATGTTTTTGATCTCCTAAATCATCCATCCGTTTTGAGTTACACATACAATTCTTGCTAACAACAACACCAATTTATGTGCTACTAAAATGAAAATAGTGTATCCCATGTACATCATCCTATCAAAACACACTTCCTACAACTATGAATAAGAAAATGTATAGATTAAAAAATTTAGAAAGACCCTCTCTATCATTTTGTATATGATGGTGGGTTGAAATAGTTATGGATTTTTAGAAAATTTTCCCAATGCCATCTAGTCCTATCAGAATAAAACAAATAATTCCAACTGACTGACCATATACTCCCTAGTATATATTATTGAGACATTCCTACCCATAGAGGTTTAGTTTTTGTCACTCCATATAGTTTTATATGACTTGAAGATGTCATAAAAATAGAAGAAATATATCTATAAGAGTCATAATTATTCAAGGAGAATATAATCCATGCATTGAAAAATATAGAGAGGAAACTGAATCAGATAAAGAAATACTTCAAAAACAAGGTCATTTTCTTATACATCCTCCAGGGAGACATGGTACTAGATCTTATAGCACCAACGATACTCAAAAATAAGGTTCCAATGTTAGAACCCATGTGGGAGGGACCTTACATCATTCCTAAGAACTATTATAATGGGGTATACTCTTGGATCACCATTGGTGGATGGCATATCACACCTCCAACCAACACCATGTTTCTCAAGAAGTGATTTGTGTGAGGAGAACTCTTGGTATAAATTATTTATACATAAAATAGGACTCCATGACTACGAATTATGACATAAAACTACCTTTGTGTTTTCTCAAGAATTTTTTGTATCGAGTTGGGCCTCCTTGGACCTCAATTCAAATATGGTTATCAATCCTGCACACTACACACATCTGTTTGGGATACTCACCACTGGGTCAAAACTCTATAACCTTAAACTAAGACCCCATTCACATTTTTTTAAATACCGTATGCTATTAGCCACCATATGTTCTATGAAACATGAAATTAATCTATTTTTAATGGGTATAACCAGTATGACCATAAATTTTTTCTAACCTTTATAGTCTTAGTTCTATCACATAAAAATAAAAAGTCTAGAATCCATAAAGAAAGATGTTAAACATAAATTGGTCTCAGTATGGAACCTTGTTTCCTCTTAAATCTAAAATATGATATGATATTTATCCCTATAAAAACATTAATTCCTTGTAGGATAAGTATGGGAATAAACATTACCACATTCCCAGAACATGGGATTCCACATGAAAACTGTCGGATTCCTATATTCCATTCTCATAGAGGATTTCCCCCATTGTTGTTGGTCTTCTACTGCACCATGTTCCATAACTACATTTGGATTTATTTCCACCCTCATGGGATATGAAGTTATTCCTAGAAAATCTATCTCTTGGCCCAACCACAAAATTCATCAACCATTTAGCCCCTTGATCCTATTTACAATACAAGCATTACAACCATTGTTGACACTCATTTTCTTCACAGAGTCTAAAGATTGGAAAATGGAAATACCTTAGTCCAAATTGATTCATCCTTTGAAGAAACATTAAAAAATCGACAGAGGGATGAACGAAGAGAACATTGCCCATAGGTCGCGCAAGTTCCCTCATGGTCACGCAGGTATACTTGCGCGCTGCCTAGTGGTCACACAAGTGACTTGCAGGACCTAAGGATAACTGCCCGGGTCATCTTCAGCCTATAAATAGACCCTGTGGGCCCCCCATTTATAGGAGGAAGTTTTTCCCAGAAACTCAGATTTGAGCTCCCGGTGCCCTAGTCTCTTCTCAAAGCTTCTGAAACACTTCTAAGGTAATTTATTACCTAGAACAGAAGATCTAAAGAGGGGGAGAAAGGGCTAAGTGTTGAAACTCATCAACACTTGCACGCCTGAGTGGCCAACCCTTAAGGGAAATGGAAACATTTGCGCGCCGCCTAACTCCTTCAATAGATCCTGCACACCACTATTCTGCAAGAACCTCAAGATGATTCTAAAGGCTTTAACCAAGAGTCATGCAAGTATTACCCTACTGGTTAACCATCACGCAAGTGCCCATCTGTCACACAGGTATACCTACACGACCGGGACTTGCGCATCCACACAGTACCTGCGCGCCTGCTAGGACTTGAGCGCCCTTGCCTTTTTGGGTGCCCTTCTTGCCCATTTCACCCCTCTTAAGCCATTCCACCTCTCCTATTCAAGATTCAATCTTCAAGACACTCTTCAAAGCCATTCATGGTGTGATTTCTTGATTTTACTTCCTTATCTAAAAGGAATTTTGTGGAATATCTCTCAAAACCTGGTGATTTACACATCTTTATGTCACTAAAGATTGAGATTTTATTCATTCAACCTAATCCTTTATGATGAGATAACTCATTAACATGGGCCTCCATTTCAGGAGTAAGCCCCAGTCCCCTAATATGGGAATCCTCCTTAGGAGTAAGACCCAACCATAATTCTCTTAACCTTGGCCTCCTTTTCAGGAGTATGCCCCAGTCCCCTAATATGGGCATCCTCCTTAGGAGTAAGCCCCAACCATAATTCTCTTAAACTGGGCCTCCTTTTCAGGAGTAAGCCCCAGTCCCCTAATATGGGCATCCTCCTTAGGAGTAATCCCCAACCATAATTCTCTTAACATGGGACTCCTTTTCAAGAGTAATCCCCAGTCCCTTAATATGGGAATCCTCCTTAGGAGTAAGCCCCAACCATAATTCTCTTAACTTGTGCCTCCTTTTCAAGAGTAAGCCCTAGTCCCCTAATATGGGCATCCTCTCTAGGAGTAATCCCCAAAAATAATTATCTTAACCTGGGCCTCCTTTTTAGGAGTAAGCCCCAGTCCCCTAATATGGGCATCCTCCTTGGGAGTAAGCCCCAACCATAATTCTCTTAACATGGGCCTCCTTTTCATAAGTAAGCCCCAGTCCCCTAATATGGGCATCCTCCTCAGGAGTAAGCCCCAAACCTTAATTCCTTTACCCTGGGCCTCTTTTTCAAAAGTAAGCCACAGTCCAAGTCCTCATTAATATGGGAATCCTCTTCATAAGTAAGCCCCAAGTCCCTTAATTTCTTAATTCCTTTAACCTGGGCCTCTTTTTCAGGAGTAAGCACCAGTCTTAATTTCTCTTAACCAGGACTAATTTACCTTTGATCTGGGATTAATTCTCAGGAATAAAACCCAATTATATGTCCTATCCTAATTTGGGCCTCCTTTTCAAGAGTAAGCCCCAAGTTAGAGTATTCAAATATCCATGAAGCACATATACCTTTATGGACCTTGTTCCTGGATTTCTTCCCTGAATTAAATCCTAATCTTCATTTATCTGGGCAGTCATACATATATAAGTCCCACATTATTTCTTATGATTTCTTCTTTCATGGAACAGTTGTCTAATTTTTACCAATACTTCTTGTTTCTCACATCGAGCATGACTCACGTGATCTTAGAGTGTAAAAGTAATTATGACATCCTTCTTTGAGCCATCAATCATAAACATCATACTCCCTTACTCGAACTACGCGGGTTCTGATTCCTTTTCTAATTAAAGGATACGTAGGAAGCCCATCTTCTGGTTCGATTTCAACTCTGAAATAATCCATGTCCTTCTGAATGAAAATAAACATAAAGTGCCCCACTGAGTTGTTTTAAAACCAGCCTGGTCATCATAATGACCAAGAGACTTCTATATAAATGTTTCGAAGGATACCATTGACCAAGAATCTCTAAATAAATACAGATGATTCTATATTGATAAAGAACCTCGAATACATATAAAATATTCTCTAAATTTCCTAAATATTTAATCATTTATTTTCAAATCTGAAGGAAATCTCATTTTATACTTGGTAATGTAATAAGGATTCACGAACATAACATAAATCTATAAAGAGAGTCCTGGAGTAGAAAATATTTTCCCTCAAAAAGGTGTGATGAGTCCGACCTCCCATCCTATCGACCAATGAAAATTCCTAAGCCTCATCAGTCCACAAACTAATGAGCACCTACCTTTAGAAAGTAGGTCCAAATGGATGTGGAATCATTGGATGTTTCCGGTTCTACGAACAAACCTGTTAGAAACCGATCAGAATGTTTGAACCTACCATCAAGGAGGTCATCCCAGAATTCTGAGGGAAACATAAAATGGTTAACCCGACGTGAATCCTTAACCAGGTTAAATTGATGTTTTACCTATTTGTTAGGCCACTATTTAAAACTCAATGAGAGGGCCAAAAGAAACAATCATTGAAATATGTGCTCATCCAAAATATGTAGTGGCTTAATTTATCTTGATTACGTCTATTATATCAAACATGCACTCTTTTCCAAGATCTATTTCATTTCTAGAATGGCTGCTCTCAAATTCACACCTGTGAATACCGTTGCTGCCAATGCCACTACTGCTACTCCTGATGGATCATCGTCCGCTCTGAGGATGACATCACCTACTCAGCGTCTTCAACACTGGGTATCAAATGCACTTTTTAAGGATTACCATCAATAAGGAACCATCCCAACTCTGGAGGCTACCCGACAAGCCCTCCAAGTGACAACTCACACCGGTCATCCAGAGAATGACGACTAGTGATCAAGAAGCAGGTGGTGCTGACTGCCGTCTCCAACCGTTTTGGGTCGTTATCCTTGGAATGCAATCACCATTCACTCCCTTATTCTGAGGAGGTGAATGAGCAGGTCCCTCAGGGCCTTAATTCAAGTAGACATGAGTCCTTCTCGAGGGATCCCACCAACAATCGTCGCCAGACTCGTGCGGCAGTGTGCCCTCAACATGATGAGGGTACCGACTCCAGGAGTTCGGCTCAGGTTCCTTGAACCCGAGCAGGAAAGACGAACCACCAGAGGCGGAATTCGGTCAACAGTGAGCAGGTTCTCATCTCTTCCATATCCAGAGATGTCCACCAACCTAACTTGGTGGAAAGTAATGAGCGGACACATACACATGCCCGTTTTAATTCCGCTGTCCAGCTGACTCGTCTGGAAGCATCACGCTAATCCCGCCAGGTAATTCCGGCGGAGTACTATAGGCAGGAACATACACCTGTTTATACATCATCAGCTAGTCAGCAGGCTCATTTGACTACATCTGATGGAGCTCATCAACCACATTTGGCGAAGTGTAATCAGCAGACACATACACCTGCTAGTATTAATCAAGCCTACCAACAGTCTCACTTGGTAGAATTTGGAGAAGTCAGTCAGAAAGATCCGGCGACAGATAGTAGGCATACTCAACTCTCTGCCCTCACACTTGAGTACTGTTAGGATTCACTGACAGGAAAAGGAGGAAAGGAGAAGGCACATACACCTACTCCAAGTACGGAATGGACGTATATCCCCATTCTGGCAGCTGAAGTCACCAAGCATATTCTATCAATGGTGAAAGAGCAGAAGAAAATCCCTACTCATATTCTGGATGCTTACCAGAATATTATAATAGCTTTAGCAACATCTCATGGAAAGACACATAAATCTATCCCTACCAATGGAGTGACACATCAACAACTCACTCTGGAATAGATACACACATCTGTTCCAGTCCAAGAGGGTTTTGGGGCATACTCCCCCATATCATACGGACAACCAAGTGAGGCACATACACATGATTTGAGTGGAGATCGTCAGCCTAACCTGGCCATATTTCCTGATCAGGCACATACACCTGCTCAGAGCAGCCACTTTCGTCAACAAGTGGTTTCCAAGGCGAGTAAGAAGGCGTCTAAGAAAAAGACCCACCCATCACAATCCGGAGATAAAGATCCAATCTGTAATAAGGCCTTGCTCGATGCTGGAGTTCTTGAAGCCCTCAGATAGTTATCTTTTGGAATTCAAGATTCCACTCCCTTAGTTCCCAATAATAAGGACATTAATTCTGAAGGTCTTCAATAGAAACTTCCTCATGAAGGCTTGCATCATGACAATTCGGTTGATCTCGATGTTTCATATTCATATGAGACCCACATGAACCCTCTGTGTGGTCAGAAGACCAAGGAGCAAGAGATTTCATCTTTTGTTGTAACCCATTATGGTGGTCCTCCCCATGATGATGAATTTTGCTGTGAAAGTCCTCTCCGTAGTAGTGATGCACATTGCGCGGAAAATGCTCCAGTGGATAATGTAGTTCCGAGAAAGCCCTCTTATCTTAAGGCACTTGAAAATGGGAAACTAGTTATGTATGATGCTTCATCGCTAGGAGGTGAAATACTTTCTCAATCAGAAGATAGCCCAGGGTGTAGGTCATTCTCCAAGCCACCCCTAAGTCATGCATCTTCTAGTTTGATCTTTGATTTCCCTACCAATCTTGTTGAATTTGATGAAGAAACAAGGAAACACCAACTATGGTCAAATCAGGTAGAATAATCATCATTAAATGATAAAGAGGAAATGATGAACATGAGAAAACAACTGGAGAAATGTGAAGTGCCATTCATGTTTTGGCCTCTGGCTGACTCTCAGTATGACATTCCATAAATTTTGACAGAAGATGGAATTCATGATATTCGTCTCAACATATGGAAAACTCTTTGCCAGTTGAAGAAGAATGTATTATCTTATGATGAATATGAAAATCATATTAAGATAATAGAAGGGTTACAACGTCAAATTAATTTGGCATCTCTATCAGTCTCTCGATATCCGAAGGCTGAAAAGCAACAAAGAGCCCTTCAACATTCATGCCTTGGTGCACTAAGAAGATTGCTTCAGTTAATTTCCAATGCCCCATATGGTATTCATGTGAGAGGATTAGGTGTTCATGGAGCACTACATTTCACTGTGCTCTCTAGTTAGCAAAGCCTGCCGAAAATGGTCTCATGCAATGTTATTGCCCATGGCCGGCCATAGTCAATGGGATTTTTTTGTAATGATAATCTTTCCCAAGAACAGGCTTCAACTAGTTCCTCTCAAAATCAAGTATACAGAGAACAAGTTGTTGAATTACTACTGCATCAAGCAAATGAGAATATTGAAAAAGCTTCTCGTATGGAGCAAGCACATCATCAAGTGACATAAGTGTCAGAAATTATCCAACGGTCTTTTGAACCAGGTGATAAAAGTGGATACAGATTAATGCATCTAGCTAATTTCCAGACTAAGGTTCACAAGATCAGGAGAGTTTTTAAGAAAGTCTTAGACATAGCATGTCAATATCCATCCCAGCTTTCCAGACTGGGGACTCTTTTAAACCAACCCTCGGAATCCACAAATAGGATTTGAGGAGTTGAGCGGGAACAGAAGGAACAGCCCCAGTCCACCGGACTGGGGATTTTTTCAAATCATCAATCCTATCCTCAGAGAAAGTAGGTCTTTTATCGATTGGGGAAGAAGCCTTAAGAGGAACGAAGAGAAAAATTATCAGGAGATTCTTTCCAAATTACGGTTCGTCAAGAAGTTCCTGAGGGATCGAATCAACAAAAGGCAATATCTCATCAAAGACATGGAAGAAGAAAATATCACAGAAATGCTGATAGAAGGGATGCGATGCGTTATGCATCAATCAATGTCATCAATGCCATTGTTGCTGATCCACCAAATAAGGTTCACTCAGGGGACTCAGATGAAGAGATTCCTGCTCAAGAAGATGTACGCACTGACACAAATGAAGAAGGTATGTGTACATGAAATCAAAGGATTACTCAGAACCTAGGTAATCCTTCGATTAACCCACTTCCTCCTCTCCGAAAAGGATCCAACAAAGGGAGGGGAAAGAATCAGTTTACATATCCTTCCTCTGGAGAAGGCCAATCGCTCTCACTAGAGCAAAGGTTTTCACAAGAGGAGGAAGAAATAAAGGAATTAATAAGGTTGAATGCAGAACTACTTCAGGGTAGTCTTCATAGTGAGCGTTCTGGAGTTAGTCAGCCAAGGTAATTTGTTGCAGCTACTAAGATGGATCCGGAATATCCTCCTCTATCATTACACCCTCACAGGTCTAATCCAACGGGTCAAGTGCAACAACAGTTGTAAGTGCTACCATCAGTTGCAGCACCAACCACCAAATCTGTCCAAGCTCCAGTCATTGCACCTACCTAAGTCCAAGTTTAACTAGATGTTTCTCAAAAAGTTAATAACTACTATTAAGTCATTAACATCTCGGTTAGAAACTATGGAAGGTAAATGTGCACAGGTTCAACCATAAAAGAATGTTTACCCTGAATGGGTAGATTCAATCTCTCCTCCATCCAGTTTTGAAAACCCTGTATTCCCTATTTTCAATGGATCAGGCGACCCTGAACAGCATTTGATGCATTATGTGTCTTGTTGTGATCCTATGATGGGAACTCCGGAGCAGCAAGAAGCAGTAAAACTTAGATGCTTCATATGGACCGTGCAAGGACCAGCCTTTGTCTAGTATACAAGCTTGCAATCCCGGTCAATTACCGAATGATAGGATCTTTGCCAAAAATTCCTTCTTCAGTTCAGCTCAACTTTTCCAAAGACAACAATTTTTGATCTTACAAACTGTAAGCAAAGAGAGAATTAAAGGGTCTCAAATTTCATTGCTCGTTGGAAGAGATTAACATATTTCCTAAGCTAGGCACTTCCTCAAGAGGAATTGTTGCCAATTTGTGTGGAAAATATGCGTGATGAATTACGCACACCGTTAATCCCTATGAAATACAGAGGAGGGTTTCGAGACCTTACTTCAATCGTTCAGCAGATTGAAGATTCCCTTATACAGGCTAAGGCTAAATCACGTGTAATTCCATTAGCTCCAAGAAGGAGAATGGGTCGAGAAAAAACTGCTACAGTTATGCTTAAACAAGCACATGTACCTATTTTTACTTAAAAAACATCATCTTCTCGAAGGGCTCCGCCTCCTGAGCGCCAACAACAAAGACCGTTTCGTCCAGATGATCAAAGAGATCAAAGACAAAAAAAATTTGAGGATTTGAAGATCAAAACATACTCTTTCCGAAATGAACAAGTTTCTGGCTACTTTATTTCGGCCCTAGAGAATAATTTGGTTCAGCTGCCAAATCCCAAGAGGCCAAACAAGGAAGGAGTTGAAGACCATCACAATTATTTCCCCTTTCATCAAATGTTGGGGAATCCCATCCAGGAGTGTCTTGTCTTCAAAGACCTCCTGCAAAAGATGGTCGACTGGGGACAAGTTAAACTGAAAGGTTCTTCAGCCCAGGTAGCATGCGTCACTGCTATAGTTCCAGAAGAGGAATGTGAATGGAAAGAAGTCAAAATAAAAAATGCACAGAAGTATGATGATTGGATGGTCAGAAAGACAATCAAATGAACTCATGCTATTTTGCGAACACAATTAAAGAAACCGATTGTGTATTTTTCCATGAATGTTGCGGCAAAACCCTCTTCATCAAAGGGAAAGTCCTTAAAGAAACGACATGATTCAAAGAAAGAAAAAGAATTATAAGAATATGAGTATGTGTCAAAGCCTAATATGTCTTTGAATCTGGCCGACTTCATGCAATCTACTTTAAAGCCACGGGCACCACCCCACCAAACGGAACAGCCTAAACATACTAATCAGGTAGAGTCTTTATCAGACGAAGAGTTAATCTTTAGTTCTATTAATATGATTCAATTAACAGATCCATATGCCAGCCAGAGTTTCAATTTCGATGAGCCTTAATTCCCTGTATCAAATAAGGGAATCAGAGGAAGTTCCAGAGGCTCAAGATACAGGAGAAGACATGGATCTTTCAGAAGCCACTACTCCAATTCTACCCCTGCTAGAACTGTGTACGTAGCAGAAACTCGTGGTAAAGCCCTTCAGCGAGCTCAGTAGGAACAAGCAAGTTATTCTACAAATAGAAAAGTCAGCCCTAGCACAGTTATTTTGGAAGACCGGTTGAAGGTTCCATCCTCTTCCTCTCAGCAAGTAAATGGATATAATCAGTCTAATCTTCCAAAACCAGAGATATTTCCAACTCCTATCCCGATATAAGATGCATCAAATTCCAAAGCATCTGCTTCCAAGGTACCTACTAAACAACATATTCCTGTTGGGAAGAACATACCTATGATCAAAATTATGATGTATTGAAACACTCTGCCCAAGTACCATCCAAGTTATCAATTCTGGATGCTCTAAATCTGTCAAAAGATCTTCGAGAGGCACTCATCGAGGCTTTGTGAAGTCCTCAGGAGTTTGAAACTGAAATTGCTGCAGTTGAAGTCTATCACATAGAGACTAATCCTATAGAATTACATGCAATAATATCTTTTACTAATGAAGATGAAGATGATGTTGTGTATGGTCATATTATACCTTTGTACTTATCTGGAAGAGTCAATGGTGTAGATGTTCGAAGAGCTTTCATTGACAATGGTTCAGGAGTCAACCTCATTTCCATTCGTACACTTCGTCGATTGGGCCTCACGTAATCTGATTTATCTCCCTCTACCATGATGTTACAAGGATATGATAAAAATGAACAAGAACCACTGGGTGAAGTTACACTCAGAACTTAGTTTGGAGATCTTTTATCCAATTCATATTTCATGGTTGTTGATCAAGACTCAGCTATCAACATCTTGCTTGGAAGACCCTGGCTACATCAGCATGCCACTATCCCTTCATCATACAATCAATATCTCAAATATTATTTTGATGGTCAAGTTGGGACATTCTATGGTGATAAGGCCCCGTTCAAGACATGTGAGTCTCAATACATTGAGGTGGAATTCTATCACATGAAGGGAAGTGAGAAATACATAACAAAGGAGATTACCAAAGTTAATGCTCCATATGGTTTGGAGAAGATTCCAGTAAATCCATTTACACATGTGAGTACAGATTATGTGTTTCCTATCATTCAAATTGAAAAGATAGTCCCAAATAAAAAAACTCTTATGGAAAGATACATAATTTCAATTATGGCAATCGAGCTAGACAACATGGGAGAAATTGGTAACCCACCAAGCAGTGATGAAAGCACAAATGGCGATGTCTTCATTTCATCTATTGAAATCCAACAAGTCTATACTTCACCAATTAGACTAGAAGAAGTTATAGAAACATCATAGGTGAACAATGATGTCTATTTTCAATCCATCATCTCCTCTTTAATACCCAAAGAAGACCCTTCACCACCAATCAGATCGAAAATGGAAGCTTCTTCTTCAAGATGTGAAAATTGTGACATCTCTTCTGATCATGAAAATTCTGCTTTATCACCTACTATGCCAGTAGAAACGGAAGAAATAAAACATGATGAAGAAGAAGAAGAAGATCTCGGAGATGCTCCTCCAGCATTTTAAGAGGGTATCTCTACCACTGTGGATTAACTTAGAGAAATAAATCTGGGTACAAAAGAAGATCCACGCCCCACTTTAATCAGTGCGGCCAAGACTCTTGAAGAGCAAGAGATGTATATTTCTTTTCTAAAGAAAAATAGAGATGTATTTTCTTGGAACTATACATAAATTCCCGGGCTTGATCCTGATGTTGCTACTCATCATTTGGGTTTACCAGAAGAACATTGAGGATTTAAGCAAGCCGCGAGAAGAACACACCCAACTTATGCTTCCAAAATTGAGGCTGAAGTGGATAACATTATCAAATCTAACTTCATTAGAGAAGTTTAATATCCCAAGTGGTTGGCTAATATTGTCCATGTAAAGAAGAAGGATGGACAAATTAGAGTTTGCATCGATTTCAGAGATCTTAATCGGCATTGTCCTAAGGATGATTTCCCAGTTCCGATTACAGAACTTCTAATTGATGCAACAGCTCGATATGACACACTTTCCTTCATGGATGGATATTCTGGATATAATCAGATTCGAATGGCCCCAGAAGATGAGGAATCCAAAGCCTTCAGAGCCCCTCAGGGTGTGTTTTGCTACCGGGTAATGCCTTTTGGCTTAAAGAATGCAGGTGCAACGTATCAACGTGCCATGTATCGTATCTTCAAACCCTTCTTATGGATGTTTGTTGAATGCTATGTAGAAGATTTGGTGGTTAAATAAAAACAACTTTCTAATCACTTGGGTTATTTGGAAGTCATATTCCGCAAGCTTCGACAATATAATTTGAAGATGAACCCCTTAAAATGTGCTTTTGGGGTAACCTCAGGAAAATTTCTCGGCTTTGTTGTATGTCATCATGGTATTGAAGTCGATCCCGAGAAGACCAAGTCAATCCTTGGTATGTCACCTCCTCTAAATTTGAAAGAATTAAGAGGACTTCAAGGACACTTAGCCTATATTCGGCATTTCATCTCCAATTTTGAGGGAAAAAGTTTACCCTTCACCAAATTGATGAAGAAGGGAGTCACTTACCAGTGGACTGAAGAATGTCAAGAAGCATTCGGTATTCTCAAGAAATACCTCTTGAGTCCACCATTACTCATACCACCTATTGATGGAAGACCACTTATCCTCTACGTGACAGCTCTAGAGCGATCATTGGGTGCCTTTCTTGCTCAAAAGAATGATGCTGGGAATGAAAACAGCCTATACTATCTCAGTCAAACTATGTTTGAAGCAGAAACCTGATATTAAAGTATTGAGAAGTGTTTCCTGGCATTAATCATTACTGTTCAGAAGTTGAGACACTACCTGCAACATCACGAGGTCCAATTGGTATCTCGCAATAACCCTCTCAAATTCATCTTTAGTCGTCCAATGCTTACAGGACGTCGGGCAAGGTGGGCAGTTATTTTTCAGCAATTTGACATACAGTATGTGTCTCAATAGGCGATAAAGGGCCAAGCTCTGGCTGATTTCCTGGTTGAACAACCTTCATTGGAAGACACATCTTCATATATTGAACTCCCTAACAAGGAAGGCTTTTCTATTCAAGAAAGTCCTCAGGCATGGGAAATGTATTTTGATGGTGCTTCTAGAAGTCCAATAGGAAGGAAAATGGAAAATCCCAAATTCAACAAAGTTGGCTTAGGAATTGTGCTCATTTCTAAAAAAAGGCGGTGTTACCTTATTCCTTATTAATGTGGGAAGGTGGTACCAATAATGAAGCCAAATACCAAGCTCTCATCGCAGGTTTGGAATTAGCTCTTCAAGAACAAGTGAATCACTTAAAAGTGAAAGGTGATTCAGACCTGGTAATCAATCAAGTCAATGGGGATTATGCCATCAAAAAAGAAGAACTAAACCCTTTGTATGATTATGTCAAAGAGTTAATGGAGGAATTCCCTTTGGAAATGACCTTTTCTTATGTCCTGAGATCACAAAATGCTCAAGATGATGCACTGGCTAATATAGCCATAGCTCTGGCAGATCCAAATCGGGATGTGACAACCATCAGTATTGCCCACCGTCGTGAAATTTCACCTTATGTTCGAATCTGAACAGAGGAAATTAATGAAATTAGTCCCATTACTGAACCGTATGGTCATACTACAGGATGAATTTCACCTATCAGGGAATACATTCAAAATGGAACACTTCCACCTGATAGAGCCGAGAAAGAACAAATCTGGCGACATGTGGTCAATTTTACTCTTTATGATAGCCCAGATCACGTAGAGAAAATTCTCTAAAAACGTGGTTTTGATGGAGTTCTCTTCAGATGCATTGATGGTGAAGAGACAATGGCTGTCATGAAAGAAGTGCACGTAGGAGTCTGTGGTGCCCACCAGTTTGGACATAGACTGTCTGATCAGATTTGAAGGCTTGGATACTTTTGGTCTTCAATGATACAAGATTGTGTCGATTTCACAAAGAAGTGTCATTCATTCCAAGTACAAGAAAAATTCATTAATAAAACTCCAGAGTTTCATCATACAGCTAAATACTCATGGCCATTTGCCACATGGGGAATGGATGTGGTGGGACCTTATCCTTCGGCTACGACCAAGCAGTTTAAGTACATTCTTACTACTACTGACTTCTTTTCCAAATGGGCAGAGTCAATACCTCTCAAGGAAGTCAGTTCTAAATGCGTTGTTAGCTTCATCAAGTCTAACATCATTACCAGATTTGGGGTCCCTCATACCATATTGATAGAAAATGGCACCAACTTCTGTTCATCCGAGGCGAAGAAGTTGTATCAAGAATGCAACATCAAATCCAACCATTCATCTCGGTATCATGCAGCGGCCAATGACCAGATAGAATCCTTTAACAAAACTCTTTCAAATATACTGAAAAATATGGTGGATAAATATAAGAGGTTATGGCCTGATAAACTCTTTCATGCTTTATGGGCTTATGGGACTACCACCCGCACTGCAACTCGGTCTACTCCATATTCACTGGTATATGGAACGAAAGCCATCTTTTCCATTGAAGTTCAATTGCCTTCGCTCAGAGTAGCCATTTGTGATCAGTCATCTACAGATGAACAATATCAAAAGCTATTGAATGAATTGGAATAGTTAGATGAGAAAAGATTGTGCACTTTGCACCACTTGGAAGTCTATCAGAATCGAATAGCATGAGATTTTAACAAAAATGTTCATCATCGTTCATTCACTCAGGGAGAATTGGTATTTGTTCTCATAACTCCAATGATACCAGGAAAGAAACCTCCCAAGATTGATCCAAAATGGGAGGGACCTTACTCAATACATAGGGTCTACTCCAATGAAGCATATTCATTAATCACGATGGATGGAGAACTCACCACTACTCCAAACAATGCCAAATTTTTGAAGAAGTATTTTGTATAAACACAAAATACATCACAACTAGGTCCGGTATGAACTTAAACTGCACCACTGTCCAGAAATAAGTTAAACTGGATCATCAAAGGTCTATGCATATGACCCTAAACTATTTTCACATACGTCCAACATGACGTTAAACCGTGTCCCCTTCACCGTCCAGCAAGACGTTAAACTGCATCATCAACGGTCCATACATATGACCTTAAAATATTTGTACTTTCGTCCCACATGAAGTTAAACTGTGAAAAAGTTCATTAAATGGTCCGCTATGACCTTAAACTGCAACTAGGTCCTGTATGACCTTAAACTGCATCATCAACAGTCCATGCATATGACCCTAAACTATTTGCAAGTCCCTTACGTCCAGCAAGGTGTTAAACTGTGACGTCCTAACTACATGACGCTAAACAGTATAAAAGTCCCTTACGTCCGGAAAGACGTTAAACTACATAATCATCAAATGTTAGGTATGACCTTAAACTGCACCACTGTCCAACAAGACATTAAACTGCATCATCAACGGTCCATGCATATGACCTTAAACTATTTTCACATACGTCCAACATGACATTAAACCGTGTCCCCTTCACAGTCCAACAAGACGTTAAACTTCATCATCAACGGTCCATACATATGACCTTAAACTATTTTTACATTCATCCCACATGACGTTAAACTGTGAAAAAGTTCCTTAAATGGTCCGGTATGACCTTAAACTGCAACTAGGTCCTGTATGACCTTAAACTGCATCATCAACGGTCCGTGCATATGAACCTAAACTATTTTCAAGTCCCTTACATCCAGCAAGACGTTAAACTGTGATGTCCTAACTACATGATGCTAAACTGTATAAAAGTCCCTTACGTCCGAAAAGATTTTAAACTACATAATCATCAATGGTCCTGTATGACCTTAAAATACACCACCGTCCAACATGACAATAAATTACACCATCCACGGTCCATGCATATGACCTTAAACTATTCACACTTTTGTCCAACATGATGCTAAACTATATCATCCTTTTTTTCATCCAATATGATGTTAATCTATGGGAAAAAAGTCCCCAATTCATCCAACATGACGTTAAATGGTGTATGCTTTTGTCCTCACTGCATGACATTAAACTGCACAGTCCCCCTTTCGTCCAACATGACGTTAAACTATATTGTCATCATCGTCCTAACTACATGACGCTAAACTGTACAGAATGTCCTTGATGCATCTTACATGACATTAAACTGTACCTTGTCCCTGCTATATGACATTAAACTGTGCAGCACCAATAGTCCTAACTGCAAGACTTTAAACTTCATAGTCCCTTCATATGTCCTACATGATGTTAAACTGTGTATCGTTAAGGTTATTTCTACCTCTTGTTTCTCACACCGAGTATGAATCACGTGAGCTTAGAGAAAGCCTCAACCATAACACTCTCTCTGGGCCACTAACCATGTGTAAGTCCCAACATCATTTTTTAGGTTACTGTCCCCAAGAACAACTTGATCATTAATTCATTCTTTAATTGAACTACGTGGACTTTGATCCTTACCTTCCAGGCTGGGTATGTAGGCAAACACCCAAGGTTCAAGCCCAAAATCAATCTCTTCACATTGGTTCAGCTTCATCTCATACGATGTTGATTCGTGAAACCACCCCTAGAATAAATATCTTTACATTGGTTCACTTTCATCCTTTTTATACGACGTTAAATTATACAACACTTTTTTCCAGTATGAAAATAAACTACAATATTCTTTGATACCCTCACTTGAGAGGGAATCATTATTTACATTGATTTTCAATCATGTTTAATTTCAAAGACTACGTGCATACATGGCAATGACCAAACCTTTTATCTTGGGTTAAACCATCACTGTACTAAAGTCCCCTTTCACCCTTCACATGTACGAACCAAATTTGTACAGAGGGTATTTCTAGAACTACGTAGGCTTGATTCCCATCCTTATAGGGATACGTAGGAACGCTCGGGTGTCCCTCGAATCCAGCCCCAAGTCTTTGTTCCTAACCCCAAATTCCACTTTTAGTCCCTTGGCTGAAAAGTCCCCATGAAAACACACACTGTGTATTTCTTATAACGGTCCATGCTCTATGACCCTAAACTAAGATCTCTAATCCTTTTGTCCCACACGATGTCAAACTGTAGTTTAAGAACTACATATGGCTTGATTGTCATCCTTATGCGATACGTAGTGAAGTCCAACATTTCAATTCAGGACCCAGCCACAACATGATTATGGTTAGCATTGATATGTGTATCTCTGTATAAATTGGAAAATACCCATCTTTATGTGTCGTAATCCTAACCTTAAATATTTTCAGATCTTCATAACCCTTTTCATGACTTCTAGTCACAAAAATGTCAAACTTCTAAGAGTTCTTTTGCCTGACTATGCAGCACATTCCCATAGACGACCTTGCATAAACAGTCTACATAACAGATTTTTCAGCCAAAAGATACTATTATTTGACTATGCAGCCAATGCCCTTAGGTGGCCCTGCATAATTCAACCCCCTAAAGGGTTTATTGGATAGTGGTAACTTCATTCTTGGGAAGAATGCCTCTTTTGTCCTTATTTTTCTTAAATGATAGTATGTAGGGATCCGCAAAAATAGCTATCCTTAACATATTTGTCCCATAACCTTTTTCATGATCTGAAAAGTATTCAAGTCTGTGCTTTATATTCTCCTTCCCGACATTTGGGTCAGACCTTCGTAGGAGTGATATCTTTTAAGTTCTTCGATAATCTTGTTTGGAAACATCTTCTCCATATTAAAGTACCTCTTTCTATATAGAAAACTCTATAATTTGGAAAATTTGAATCTCCATAACCTTTCACTGGCTTTTGGCTCTAGGAAAGTAAATTTCTGAGAGTACTTTTTCCTGACTATGCAGCACGTGCCCATAGGCGGCCTTGCATAAATAGTCTACATAACAAACTTGTTACCCAAAAGATACTATTTATTTAACTATGCAGCCAATGCCCTTAGGTGGCCCTGCATAATTAAACCCCCTAACAGGTTTTTTAAATAATGGTAAACTTCATTCTTGGGAACTACTTCATCTCATGCCTTTTAGCTCTTTTTCATATCATTCCTCAGATTCAAATATTCTTAAGTCATAGTTTACATATTTTTCCATCATACTTGAGTATAGTACTATGTTTTCAGATGAATTGTCAAGGAATTGAGTCAATTCTAATTCATTAGGTCAAAGATATTTCGACCTTAAACATTAGCCTTTTTATGTCCGACGTGCATAAATTTAAACTGCCCACAAAATACAAAGGAACTCTGAATAAAAGTCAAGTTCCAAGCTCACTAAACATACATTTTGTATGATTTAGGAAATATTGATCAGTTAAAAGGTTCGAAGTTTGTAGGGTTATTTACATTAATCCTAGTAAAAATCAAACTATGCTTACTAGGCCCATTGGATTAGGTAAAATCCAAACCATGTGGCAAAAGAGAATGCAGGTACAAATGATTGATGAAGAATGTGTTTTTCATTGATACATAGGAGATAGAAGGGAATCCATAGACTAGAGTCTCTTCTCTTTTTCACGAATTACAAGAGGCTTTCAACATAACTCTCTCGAAGGTTAGAAATTCGGAAATCCGGATGCATTGTACGGAAGTGAGGCCCTCTATTTATAGACGCGGCCAGAACCCTATGCGTCGTACCCTGGGTGACTAAAGTTTGTACCCCTGCGCGCAAGACCCTACGTTCCCGAAGCTCATTTGCGCATTGCCTTTCCTTTGGTTTTCTTCTTTTCCTCAGAGTCAAATCCTCTTTTCTCTCCGGATCCAACTCTGAGGGGGGGGGGGGGGACTTTTGTTGACACTCCTTTTCATCACAGAGTCTAAAGATTGGAAAAGAAAAATACCTTAGTCCAAATTGATTCATCCTATGAAGAAACATCAAAAAATCGACAAAGGGATGAACAAAGAGAACATTTCCCATAAGTCACGCAAGTTAACTCATGGTCGCGCAGGTATACTTGCGTGCCGCCTATTGGTCATGCAAGTGACTTGCGCGACCTAAGGATAACCGCCCTGGTCTTCTTCAGCCTATAAATTGACCCTGTGGGCCCCCCATTTGGGGGAGGGATTTTTTTCCAGAAACTCAGATTTAAGCTCCCGGCGCTCTAGTCTCTTCTCAAAGCTTCCGAAACAATTATAAGGTAATTTCTTACCTAGAACGGAAGATCTAAAGAGGGGGATAAAGGCCTTAGTGTTGAAACTCATCAACACTTGCGCGCCTGAGGGGCCAACCCTTAAGGGAAATGGCCACATTTGCGCGCCGCCTAACTCCTTCAATAGAACTTGCACACCACTATTCTGGAAGAACCTCAAGATGATTCTAAAGGCTTTAACCAAGAGTCCTGCAAGTATTACCCTACTGGTTAACCATCGCGCAAGTACCCATGTGTTGCGCCGGTATACATGCGCGAACGGGACTTGCACGCCCATGCAGTACCTACACACCTGCTAGGACTTGCGCGCCCTTGGCTTTTTGGGTTCCCTTCGTGCCCATTCCACCCCTCTTAAGCCATTACACCTCTCCTATTCAAGATTTAGTCTTCAAGAAACTATTCAAATCCATTCATGGCGTGATTTCTTGATTTGACTTCCTTATTTGAAAGTAATTATGTGGAATATCTCTCAAAACCTGGTGATTTACACATATTTATGTCACTAAAGATTGAAATTTCATTCATTCAACCTCTTCCTTTACGATGAGAGGACTCATTAACATGGGCCTCCTTTTTAGGAGTATGCCCCAGTCCCCTAATATGGGCATCCTCCATAGGAGTAAGCCCCAACCAAAATTCTCTTAACCTGGGCCTCCTTTTCAGGAGTAAGCCCCAGTACCCTAATATGGGCATCCTCTTTAGGAGTAAGCCCCAACCATAATTCCCATAACCTAGGCCTCCTTTTCAGGAGTAATCCCTAGTCCCCTAATATGGGAATCCTCTTTAGAAGTAAGCCCCAACCATAATTATCTTAACCTGGGCCTCCTTTTCACGAGTAAGCCTCAGTCCCCTAATATGGGAATCCTCCTTAGGAGTAAGCCCCATCCATAATTCTCTTTACCTAGGCCTCCTTGTCAGGAGTAATCCCCAGTCCCCTAATATGGGCATCCTCTTTATGAGTAAGCCCCAACCATAATTCTCTTAACCTGGGCCTCCTTTTCAAGAGTATGCCCCGGTCCCCTAATATGGGAATCCTCCTTAGGAGTATGCCCCAACCATAATTCTCTTAACCTGGGCCTCCTTTTCAGGAGTAAGCCCCAGTCCCTTAATATGGGCATCCTCCTCAGGTGTAAGCCCCAAACCTTAATTCCTTTAACCTGGGCCTCTTTTTCACGAGTAAGCCCTAGTCCAATTTCTCATTAATTTGGGAATCCTCTTCAGGAGTAATCCCCAAGTCCCTTAATTTCTTAATTCCTTTAACCTGGGCCTCTTTTTCAGGAGTAAGCCCCAGTCTTAATTTCTCTTAACCAGTCCTCATTTACCTTTGATCTGGGATTCCTTCTCACGAATAAAACCCAATCATAAGTCCTATCCTAATTTGGGCCTCCTTTTCAGGAGTAAGCCCCAATTTAGAGTATTCAAATCTCCACAAAGCACATATACCTTTATGGACCCTGTTCATGGATTTCTTCCCTGAAGTAAATACTAATCTTCATTTATCTGGGCAGTAATACATACATAAGTCCCACATTATTTCTTATGATTGCATCTTTCATGGAGCAATTATCTAATTTTTACCAATACCTCTTGTTTCTCACACCGAGCATGACTCACGTGAGCTTAGAGTGTAAAAGTAATTATGACAACCTTCTTTGAGCCATCAATCATAATCATCATACTCCCTTACTCGAACTACGTGGGTTCTGATTCCTTTTCTAAACAAAGGATACGTAGGTATCCCATCTGCGGGTTCGATCCCAACTCTGAAATAATCCATGTCCTTCGGAATGACAATAAACTTCAAGTGCCCCACTGAGTGGTTTTAAAACCAGCCTGGTCATTATAATGACCAGGAGACATCTATATAAATGTTTTAAATGATACCATTGACCAAGAATCTCTAAATAAATATAGATGATTCTCTATTTATGAAGAACCTCAAATACATATAAAAGATTCTCTAAATTTCCTACATATTTAATCATTGATTGTCAAATCTGAAAGAAAGATCATTTTATACCCAGTAATGTAATAAGGATTCACGAACATAACTTAAATCTATAAAGAGAGTCCTGGAGTAGAAAATAATTCCCCTAAAAAAGGTGTGATGAGTCCGACCTCCCATCCTCTAGACCAATGAAAATTCCTAAGACTCATCAGTCCACAAACTATTGAGCACCTACCTTTGGAAAGTATGTCCAAATGGATGTGGAATCATTATATGTTTCCAGTTCTACGAACAAACCCGTTAGAAACCAATCAGAATGTTTGAACCTCCCATCAAGGCGGTCATCCCCGAATTCCGAGGGAAACAACCATATACTATGTGATTTTTTTCATCTTATTATTTGAAGGGTGTATGAGCATCCTTTGGTTCATTTCATGCTGGGGTTTACCTATTTCATCCATAAATGTGTTATCAAAACAAGAACATTCCTAGTCCAAGAATCATGACATTAAACTAATTTCCCATATTTTATGAATCACGAATCTAATCTATTCTCCATGGTCCAATCCCTATATCCCAAAATTGTGTTCATTTACTACTCATCTTCATGGTATGCTTCATTTAATAAGACAATTCAACCACCTTACAAAACTAATTCTTTCTTGATTCTCATCATTATGAGATACATTATGATGATTAGACATACTATCTCTAGTTCCAACAATAGATTCACCAAAAACCCTCCATTTCTTGTGGTTTTATCCTCTAAAAATTCCCTTATGATATTATATTCAAGGTATAATACCAATTAATTTAGTTTGACCCACCAGCGAGCAACGATTTTTTAATATCCAGATATGTGGAAGAGTATAATGGGTATATTAATACAATAGATAGGACTGTGACCTTATATCATGAAACTAGACTATGATTTTTCACCGGATAAGTTTGAGATGCCTCAAATATTTATATGAGATGATTTAATGTCCTATTTTCCAAGGGTATCCCGATTATAGTGTCATTCTTCAACCATGACATGTTTTATAACAACATTTTTCTTGATTTTCATCCTCATAAGATAAGTAGTTAAACCTATATATTTTATCTTAGGTGCATCCACCTCATTGACATATTTTGAGTTCATGAATGTCATTCCATCTTCATGATGTCGACCCAAGGTATGGTTTATCATGGTTTTATGTTGTAAAATTTATATTTGGTTCTCCATTCAATTCGGTTTATCACTTTTCCATGTCACTTGAACCATCTGTGTCACCCATACCCCATGGGCAAAGACATGTGACCTTAAACTATAAACCATCCTGATAGTCCAAGCTTTATCGCTATAAACTAGTATTTTCCCTAGTTCAAGTTGTATGCCTTTGTGTTTCCAACATGATTGTCCTTAGTACACAATGTTAAACTATACCCCTACCATGTATAAAAAACATAATATTCTTCATATTATATGTATGGGATGGTTCTTTACCCCGCTTGAAAGCATTTTTCCTCATATGAAATGTATTATAAGAATCACACATTACCCCATGTAAAAATATGATGCCTTCTAATCTTAGAAGATATTTTACTCTCTCTACAGAGGGTCAAATTATCAAAATCAGTCTCTGACCATGTTGTGTCATAAAACTATGTTTATCTTTATTCCCATCCTCATGGGATATATGGTGATGCCCAAATATTCTATCCTAATCTCATCCATTACGTCAGCTTATTTTTGGGACATTCCCCACTTCTGCTTCTATGATTAGTGCCCACATCAATTTGGATTACCATTATCCTATCAATCTAAATAGAATCCCTAATGAAAGTGGTTTTTGGACACATTATCTCACCTACCATATTTGAATTATTCCTCAATTGATACTCAGTGGAAGGCAGTAGATCATATTTATTCTACCTTGATTAATAGTCTATATTATATTTTATCACCACATATTTTACCACCACATGTATGAACATGTGTTTTGATCATGGTAATCTATTGTTCTCCATCTGTTGGTTATTCCCCTATTTTCTTATCCAGCTACAATAATTCACAATCTCCCTTATTGGATTTTTCATCCACTTCCTCCCACATTGTATTCTCCCTCAAATGTGGTAAGAACTCAATAATGATCTTTTTTTCTCACATTGATCATGGATAACGTGGGATCAAGAGTCAATAGGGGGTTTTACTTAAGAATGTTTGAGACATGTGATCTACCACTTGGTCCAAACACTATGACCGTAACTAAGAGTTTGTTTCCATGATTCATGATTCAAGACATTAGTTAAAGTATCCTCTATGATGTGTTCCATGTTGTTGGTATTCCTTGTCCCTTAGTTCACATAACATTTTTCACTCCAATTCACTAAAAATATCAATTTGAAAATCCCCAAATAGTCCATGAATCATGGAACTATAATTTGTTCGAATTGTCTCAAGGGTTTTTTTTTCAGCATCGGGTGGCCACCTAGGACCCTTTATTCATTCCATTTTACTTTCCTTTAATGTTTTCCTAGGTTCCTTTGATGCATGGACACAAACTATCAAAGAATTATTACAATAAATAATATACCCTTCGTCCAAACTTCATGAAATTAAACTCATAACCCTTTTAAAAATAACAGGAATAAAAAATTTGTGAAACTCATCCTAGGAATATGTTTCATTATGTTTGGAATCCTTGGACCACAAGTTATATTACGGTTTCACCCATCTGTGTTGTACATTTCCATCAAGGGTACCCACTGATGGTATAAGATTTATGACCAAAAACTAAAATCTATTGTCCAAAATATATGAACTTGTACTGAGTTCCATGGTTCTAATATCATGACCTTAATCATTCTGTAACCTATCCTCTATGATTAATAAGTAATTCAGGCCTATCTTGGCCCTCTTTAATGTCAGGTTACTACCCATTCATTCCATGTGAAAAAATTTAGGGTACTAATGGGTTTGAAATCATTGACCTTAAACTCGCGGTCAATCCCATTTTCAAGAGTCATAGCTTTAAGTTACATGAAGGATTTCCCAATGAATGTGTTGTAAAGTGTCGATCTTCACCTAGGCCCCTCCATTCAGGTTGATGTTTTTTACTCTGTAATGCTACATATATCCATTTAGGGCACACATCCTTTAGTCTGAGCATCATGATCATAAAAAATATTTTAATCACCCTAGATTTACATATCTGTTCTGGTTCTTCTTTGTTTCACTTGCCTTATAGTACATTCTAAGGAACACTCCCATCTTGATACCTTCCTATTCCCTTTTCCATTATTGTATAACGATTATTCTTCAAATCAGTTCATTATGTCCTGATTAAATGATGGTAAAATGTGATAAATGTCTCAATCAAATGATGTTAAATTATGCGATACATCTCAATAACAAAATGTTAAACTTTGAGATATGACCGGATTACAAGATGTTAAACAATGGAACACAACATAATTATCATATGACATTAATGTTTGTGTCCAAATTCTTTTTTATATGATTTTAAACTGTGTGTTATTCAACCCATTGCATGAAAAAAATAGAAATACATATTTTTCCATTTTTCAAGAATCCCTTTCCTCCAGTTTCATCCAGCTACCGTTACATTCATTTCCGTAGAATATTGCTCTGTATCCGATATGATTATCCCCAAAAGGCGAGTTTAACATTCATTCATATTGACAAAACCATCCCAATGTTCTCAAAATTAGGGTGGTGTAATTCAAGGAATGGTGGAATCCATTTTAACATTCCATCACATTATTTATTTTCTTTTTATACACATTATTTTTATACATATCCACTAATACATCTAAAAAGTTCAGCAAACATTAGTGGTATCTAGATAAAATGGATCACCTACCATCCTAGTCCAACTCTCTAATGGCATTTGGATGAAATTATAATATAGGCCCCTTGTTTTGAACTTTACTAGTAGTCAACCCTCATTTTTCTATCCACATTCTCAATTAAGAGGTATGGATGTTGTGTTTTGATCATGTTCATAAATTATACTCCATCATCACACCACTCCCACTTGTGTTCCAGATTTTGGGGAATCATTATTCACACAGCCAATTCCCTTTGTTTGGGAAGTGTTAAACTCCCTAGACATTACATAAATTGTGAACTAGCACACAATGGAGATACAAGTTGGCTATTTAGAGATCCCCTATCTCCATCAATCACTCATATCATCACATAACTCCCATGGTTGTTATTTTGAAAAAATACACCCCCATGTGTTCAGTGATTATCTGAAAAAATCAAATGAATGGGAAATAATATGGTCATCCTTTGTTTCAATGATAAAGCATGAAACACATGAGATTAGGTATTGGTTTTTGATTTTTTCAAAAATATGATTAAAAAAATGTAATTTTATGTGATAGATGAAATATTACAATTTATTAAAGAAATTTTAAAAAAAGATATTTTGGTTCTAGGAGGAGTTAATCTACATACTTCAACCACTCATATGTCTGGGTCAACATTTTCCCTACGTCTCCCCCCTAGTGATCGAGAACACAAGTTTTTCTCACCTCCGATGTATGGTTTCAAGGACCTATTTCAGATTCATATGCTCTACATCATCCTTATATGAAGAATGAGAAATCAAATTACCCTAATATACACCTACTATCACACACCTTAGAGATTATATATCTGAGATATAAAATTATATTTCTAATACTTAGTCGCATCCATATGAACCCTTAGTCTGCTGATAATATCATCTCAAGATTTGAGAAAGATATCATGATAATTCTTTTTCTCCCCCACGCATCGAATATCTTGTTTTGCCTCTTGATGTTTCCTGGTGTTTTTAGACTTATTATGCCAGGATAATTGTAGATGTTATCATTACTCATGAACCATCTTGATAAGGAATTCATGAACCAGTGCATCCATAGTGTGTGCATCAACCCCTATAGTGCCCTGGTTGCATGAAAAATGAAATAGGTACTCCATATGGTACACCAGGTGTAGTTCCCTAGTTATTGTAATGAGACTCCATATGATACTACATGCCTTTATAAACACTATTTTTTTATCTTATGTAATATCAAAACTCTAGTATTTTAGCTATTTGATTGTAAAAATATCATTTTCAAGAAAAGTTGTAAGTATAACAATATTAGTAACCTCCTTAAGGATCCCCTCATCTAAGTCATCTCCAAATAAAGAGGTTGGTTTTATTCCTCTAACCCTCCATTGGATGTTTCCCCCCATCCTTGAGTTTCTAGCCACCATTTGCATCATCAGTGACCATATAAGACATTTCAATTGAGTACATGGATAGTTTTGATTGTACGACGAGCCCATAAATGGATAACACGACCATTGATAATGGTTACACAGAACCTCCAGCAACAGCCCCTTGCTAGGCATGAAATCATTCAAGCACTGGTTGAAATAAAATAAAATTGGTTGATTTATTCAATAATTATAAGTAGAAAAATCATGGATCATGTGTGAGAGAGTATAATAAACTACACTTTTCTAACATTAACATTACATATATTTTACAGAAAAAAACATTACACAAACTGACATAATTAGACTATACTTGTCTAGTGCCTCTATAAACATGTAATTCATAAACACTAATACATATGTGAGGTAAAATATCTCCCACTAGGTTCTTCTTGACAAGAACCCTTCTTAGACACCTCAAACATAACACATATCTTCACAACATTGAGAAGGAAACATAAAAAGTAGTGATCTCAAATTATTAGTAAAGGTAAATAAGGGAGACATGTAAGCATAAACATAAGAATATGGGTATGAGAATTTGATCATGAAAATAGAAGATCAAACGATGCATATCAGATATAACATAAATGAATAATGGCATAAATATTGGACGTTCATAAGACTTGAATAAAAAGGTAGTAAAGGGAATAATCAATGAATGAATAACATAAGAGTAAGACATTGAATTTTGGAAAACACTTAATCATATAATGACTTCCACAGTAGACAAGGCATTACATTCAATACCATATTAGTAGTATTGGTTCACTCCCCATACCGTCATAGTATTCATGGTTCACTCCCATGGCCATCATAGTTACATGAGTTCAATCCTCATACAATCTTAGTAGTGTGGTTCACTACCATTGCCATCATAGTAGTCGGGGTTCACTCCATATACAATCTTAGCTTATCTCATTAGATATAAAAATTTACCCAATGCATTGGAGGGAGATATAGATCCCACCTGTCACTTGATGAAATCATACATACATGTTCAAAATTAATATAAAAGAATCCTAACACATGAAATGAAATGGGTGTCAGAAACATGTAAAAAAATCATAATCTATGAAACGTTATAGGTTTCATATTCATTTCATCATAAACACAACCTGTTAAAAGAAGTTGGTTTAAAAATCATATAACCTGTGAAACAGAAACAGATTTCATAACATCATCGCACATAAACAAAATCAATTCATAGAAATAATATGAATGGAAACATTGAATATTTTCCACATCAATTCATGAGTAAAAAAAATATGTAATATAAAATGGGAAATAATTTTTAAATACCTTTTAGAATCACATCATCAAAAAATGTAATTTTTGCTTTGAAAAAATTCTTTTTATTACATAAAACTCTTTGAAAACCATTTTCATTGAAAATAAATTTAAAAAAAATATACATAAAAATTTGAAAATATAATTTTTTTAAAAATACTCTTTCCTTGAAAATTATCTTAAAGGATCTTTTGAAAATATATTTTTTATACTTTTTTGAATACATGGTTTTTTTAATACAATAGATTTCTGACCGAAGAGAGAGATAGTAATATTTTACTAAAAACATTATCCTACGTAACAAAGAGTGGAAAATGGTACTAAAAAATGGTGATATCTTTAATAAACATAAGATATGAAAACTCATGAATATTCTTTGGATATATAACATAATATTTCATCAAAGTAAGCATAATTATAAATAATCAGGAAAAGCGATGAGATTGTCTCAATAAAATATTCTAACTTGGTATCTTAGGAACATACTCCCAATGTATGAAAATGAAATTAAATTATGATTAATATATCATGAAAATAAATATTTTCATGATATAACATGTATAATTTAGGTATATTCACATCGAAAAAGAGTTTAGGTGCATGAAACAAATTGTTCCCAAAGAAGATAAATTGAGAAAAACTAGTTTTACTAATTTGGTAACTTTAGAAAGTTATACCCTATGAAAGAAGAATTATAGAATGGATATGTGAATATCCATAAATTTTGGTAAAATATACATATAATATAATCATGGGATGTACATACACCATACAAAAGGAAGGAGTGGTGAACATATATAGTATAAAAAGGAAATTAAAACTGAGATGAAATCCCCTTACCTTGTGTCTTGACTCTCTCTGTACTCATACACGATACATATATAATAAATAAAAGTTCATCATACATATTTTATATAAGAATATTCTTATATATAATACCATATACAGTTTTATTGTGACCTTATATTACTCACTTTTTAATGAACCTATGATAAGGTTTCACTTCGGGTAAAATTCACTTTGTTCTTTGCATGTATCTCAATTTGTTACATCATTAGTACTTAAAGTTATATAATTATTACAGAATTAAAACATGATATAAATATAATGTTTATATATATTATATTTTTATTATAATAATATATATAATATAGAAGTACGACATGGAATGCACCATTCACGGAGATGGTAAGTTGTACGTACACATGAAAACTATTCATGTTTTAATGTCGTATTGAAAAACATTTGTAAATGACATATATATGTATATATATATATATCATTATTAAAATATCATTACTAAATCATATATATCATATAATTTCCCTAAAACCATCCTTAATACATTCCATGTGTTGTGTGAACGAATCACATCACTTTGAGGGGGCGATACTCCACAATTCCTCAAATAAGATTATCGTATTAAAAAAATTGATAGTTAATAGATGTAAGTTTTAAAAAGAATATATAAAATTAAAATACATATTAAATATAATATATGGAATAAATAAATATTTTTTCCATCATAATGGCTTCCATTATTGGTGGTAAAGGAGAAATAATCAATCATCATTTCGTGAGGAAGTAGTTCATCATACATAGAAACAGTATGTTGAACATCCATTAGATGGAGATTTGTGTAAGTGTAGGTAACAAAAATTTCATAAAAACACATTATTATAATTATTATATAGGTTATGTCATACAATAATGTAATAAAGATCGTTTAGGGGTGGATAAAGAAAATAAAGGAAAGTTTCTTGATAGAAGATGTTACCTCTTAATTGGGTAACTCAGTTTCATTGATGCCAGAAGAATCCAATGAGAATATTTATTCCAAAGGGAGATACTTTGGAATATAATGGTTGACATTAAATGTTTTTAGATGTTTGAGGAATGGGTATAGGTGGTGGAATTTTATAGGGATGGAAAATGAATCAATTGGAAATTTTAGAAACTGGTTAGGTGTGCACATGTTCTTACCTAACAAAAGTTATACCACACCAAATAAAATCATAAATGGAAGGATTATGGACGCAATTTGGACATTAAATGGGTGTTGGATAAGTGTATTGGTCATTTGGGACCTTAAATTTAAGGCATTAGTCTCTAATTATTCTTAATTTTTCATTAACTACTATGATTAATTTTTATCACTTTGATGAATCAATTTGGTCAAATATAAACATGGTATTTTTAGAATATAAAATTCATATTGAATTCAATGTATAGTGTTTAATTTCTAAAATTCAATTAATAGAATCAGATAAATGAATATTACTGTTAATCCACATATATGACGAAACAATTGGGTTTTAATATAGGAAAAAGTTTAAAAGATTGTTAAGATTTTATATGTAGTTTAAATGTGAAATTGATTATGAGGAATAATATTTTATTATTTGATGTAATATTTTTCTAATTTTACCTTAAAAAAATTTATAATATCATTGAACATTAATAAATAATCAAAAATTGTCACGATTTAACTAAAATGTACTATTTTTCACTATTCATCAAAAATAATGTTTCGTAGAAAAATCCAAACAATTCACCCAAGGCTACATTCAACATTTTAAATTCAAAAATTAGGTCTATTTTTTATAATTAAATTTAGAAATGTATCTAAAATTAATTTCTTTATTATAATCAGTTTATTCGAGAAAATGATGTTTTTAAATAAAGAACGTCATTACCAAAAATCATATCTTCTATTATAAGTGTACATTATTTATATATAAAAATTATAGAAAATATTAAAATTTATAGAAATATTTATAATATCCAGGTTATAGTTATCTAATTTATATTATGAAAATAAATATATATGTTTTCTAGAAACTAAGTGTTGCGTGTATCGTATGTGAAGATGGTTTTGCATGTAATGTATTCGAAGTCGGCATTGCACATAACATACACCATGTTAGACTTGCATGAAAAATGAATCATTGACATAGTATATTGTAAGACATAGACGCATATTTAAATTTATACATGAAAATAGGTCTATAAAAACTCTGTGTGTTACATTCTACACCCCTTAAAATGAATTTCACCATAGAAATTTGTCACTCGGGTAAAAAAAATTAGGTTACTTTTGCTTAATTATATCCTCAAGATCACACATAACCTCCTGAAACTGGTGTTTTCTATACCAAATATTGACCATGTGAGTCATATTATTTCATATAACATTCAATGATCGACCCAGAATTTCAACAGGGTTCTCCTTGTAAGAAAGATATTGCTTCAGCAATATGACCTCCAAGTTCAGTACATGTGAAGGTGTAGTTATGTACTTCTCCAAGATAGATATATGAACGCATCATGGACATGAAATGGATTTGGATGAAGTTCCATGTGATAGGATAATTTCATGATATAATAAATAATTTCATAGGGTTCGATATACCTAGGGCTTAGTTTCTCTTTCTTCCTGAAACTCATAAAATTATTCCATGGTGATATTATCAGAAATATCTTTTCACCAACTTCAAATTATAGATCACACCGATGTTTATCCGCATAAATTTTCTACAGATTTGGGCTTCCATGATATGGTGCTGAATAGATCTATCCTTCTTGACCATTTCTTCAGTGATCTCAGGTCCTGATAGCATTCTTTATCCAACCCCATCCTTGCATGTTGGAGATCTAAATTTCTTCACATAGAGGGCTTCATAAGGTTCCATCTTAAATATTTATTGAAATAAATTATTATATGAAAACTCAACTATAGGATGGTGTTGATCCCAACCTCCTTTAAGATCCAATGAATATGATCTCAACATATCTTCTAGGTTTTCAATGGTTCTTTAATATTTTTAATTTATTTAAGGATGATAAGAAGTATTGAAACTCAATTCGGTATCAAGTGATTTTGAGGACTTCTCCAGAACATTGAGATAAACGATAGATCCCGATCAGATATAATAGACTGTTTTACTCCATGAAACCTTACCACTTCCTTAACGTATATTACTGAAATGTGATCAAGATAAAAATTTTATCTAAGGTAAATGTTATTTGATGACATAGTAAGGTAATAAACTACCACCCATGTATAATTAATCCCTTTAATGGTTTTTGGTAGTCTAATGAAAAAATCCATAGTGATGTTCTCCTATTTCCATTACGGTATGGGAAATGGATGAAACATCCATTTACACTTTTGTCTTTATGCCTTAACTTGAAGGCATAAGAAACACATAGATACAAACTTCACGATATCTCTCTCATGACATCCCACTTGAAGTATTTTATTAACTCACTATACATATTCATACATACAGGATCAATAGATAATAAAGAACTATAAGCTTCTTCTAATAGCTCATTCATCATATCTGGAAAGTAAGGAACACATACATGGTTCCCAAACCATATCATTACATCGTAATCTAGGTTATGATCATGATAATTCCTATCTTTTGTTTGTACTTACTAATCTACCTTATGTTTCTCATTAATATTCACATGGATAGAGGGTTGAACAATCATCATAGAAATATAATATGTTTCCCTTCCTTTGGGATTTATTGATCCATCCTTTAAAAATATAAAAATATTTGATCTTTTTTTGTCCTCATCTTAGATAACATGGCATGATCATTTCTACTCAAAGCATCAACCACATTGTTTGCTTTCCCATGGTGCTAATGTATTGAGGAATCATAATCCTTTTTCAAACCTAAACATCTTTTAAGGGAATGTTTGACTCTTTCTATGTAAATTTATATTTGATACTTTTATGATCATAATAAATACCACACTTTTCCCTATAAAGATAATGCATCCATATCGTTAATGCAAAAAATACAGCTTCTAACTCCAAATCATTTGTTGGATATTGTTTCTCATGAATCATAAACTATCATGAGGAATAGGCAATAACCATGCTATTTTACATTAGAACACATCAAAATACCTTCTTGGATGCCTCAATATAAATTACAAACCCTTCTACACTATAGGGTAATGTAATCACGGATGCACTGACCATCCTTCTTTTTAGGTCATGGAAATTTTCCTAACATTAATCTATCCAAAAGAACATAACACCCTTCTGAGTTTACATGGTAAAAGGATTAGGTGGTCATGAAAAAGTTTCCAATAAATGTTGATAATATTCAGATAAATAGATAATTCTTTATATCTTAGTCATTATGGTTGGTCTAGTCCAGCTTTCAATAGCCTTTATCTTTGATAGATCTACTTCTATACCATATCTTGAGATTTTGTGACCCATAAATGAAACGTTTTGCATCCAAAATTTAATCTTTGAAACATTTTCATATAACTTCCTCTTCATTAGGGTCTTCAGTACATTTCTCAAGTGATCATTATTCCCTTCTTTATTTTTTAATTGATAATAATACACTCTATAAAGATTACCAAAAAATGGTCAAGGTAATATATAAATAATCTATTCATTAAATCCATGAAGAGGATATGTGTTTTTTATTGTGATCTTATATAACTCTCAATATTCAATGTAGATTCGCATTGATCCATATTTATTTTTCACAAAAAGAACTAGTGATCCCCATGTGACACACTTGACTGAATGAATCCCTTATAAATGTTTCTATAGAGTTTCTTCTAGAATTCCCACAACTTGACAAGGTCCATTCTATCAGATTCATTGAAATTGGTTTGGAACCTTGTATAAGTTATATTGAGAACTCAACATCACATTTTGGTGGAATACTAAGAAAATATTCCAAAAAGACATCCACAAAATCACAAAAAATAGAAATATTATCGATGTCGATCATCTCCCCAACCATATGATATAAAAAACCATTTTTAATGGGAATTATGACACATACATTGGATGTATTCTCCATAGTATGTTTAGACTTATCGTCACTTTGATTGATGCTCATAGGACGGTTAGAAATATAAAACACAACTTCCCTTTCATAACAACTAATATGGGTTTTATGTGGAGAAAGCCATTACATTCATAAGATGATATAAAATTTGACCAAAGTAAGAATGAAATGATTATTAGGAAGCACATTATAACAAAATTCAGTTGGAGAGGAATTATAGACATGATATGAAATTATTATACCATTTAGAGTTTTCACTTATATTTCCATTCTAATAGTTTTGGAGGAATCCTAACAAACTTATAAAATTCTTTAGATATGAAAGAGTGGGTTGATCCAAAATCAAATTAGACATTATCAATTCTAGAGTGGATGGAATTTGTACATTTCATCAATTTTTTATTGACACCCTCAAAATATATAGCGATTACATGATATTTTCAATTTTCCATTCGATTAAGAGGTTGATGGAAGTGATCAAAATAACCATCCCTTGAGTTTGGGAAGTAGATTGAATAGTTCCCATTCTCCTTATAATTGAAGCACTGAATAATGTGAGGTTCATTTTATGTGGCACTTTATCCATTAGCATTTTAAGCCAACATCATCCCATCACCTCATCATTCAATTTCTCGATGTATTTCCTTTCCTAAAATAAAAAATTTACTAGTCCCACTATGGAAATTTCCTCCATGATTCTTCCCACACATAGGCCATAATGGAAAGTTCACCTTATTTTCTCCAGGGTTTTTAGAGTATCCATTAATCTTTTTCTTCATCTTCTTCTAAAATCAAGAATATTTATATGTTTCTCCAACCTCCATTTTGAACTTGATTTCACAATTTAGAATCTCTTTGTAGCTAAAAAATTCTATAATGGACAATTCACTTATAATACTTGGATTTAATCCACCAAAGAACCTATCAACATTACTTTCTAGTCTGATGATAATTCATTAATAGTACGTTGAATATTTGGAGAAATTATTCTCATAGGTACCAACATACTCATCATCACATTGCTTCAACTCAGGGATCTCTTTCTCTTTTTTGGTATAAAGAATTTGAGGAAATAACTTATTGAAAAATAACTTCTAGTACTCATCCAAAACCATGGATTTGATCTCATCATGCTGCCACATATTCTTAATTAGATTCCCACCGCTACTCAACTTTTCCTTCTAACCGATAAATAAACTAAATGGATTTATAATGCTCCGAATACTGATGAACAGAAAATATATTTTCAGTGGTACTAATACATTGTTCAACAACAATTGGATCATGAGACACTCTTATAGAATGTGGGTGTTGCCTCATGAAATACTCAACAATATTTTGTTCCCTATTTTTCTCATTTTTCTGTCCACTGTGATTCATAGCTTCAGAAAGCCGTGCGAGCATAAAAATGAGGTTTTTCATTCTATCTTCCATAATATTAAGTTGTTTAGGAGGACAATAGTTACATTTTCCATTTAAATATATATTAAAGTTGTCCCTTTGGGTTCCATTTATTGACTAAAACCAAAATCATAGAGTAAGAAATAATTATCATAATGATGAACCACATAATCATGAAAGATAACTTTTAAGATGTCTATCTTATGAAACCTTCATTAATATATGACACCATAGGTTTACCCTTGGTGTGTTAAAGCCAATATATATTTAAATCCTTCATAATGGTTCATAAACAGTTTGTGAATTCCCAAAGAATATCCCCCCAGGACTGTCAAACTAGGTCTGTATCAAGGCTCATTATCATGAACCAATTTAACCCATGTATATATAAGAACATCTTTTTGATGTTTTTACCTCTAGGTATATCTGTACCAAAGCCACATACACTTGTAGTATCTTTACAGGGATTCATTTCAATGAAGTCAATAACTCTATCCGTCACAAAAATTATAGGACATTTGCTTATAATTTGGCTCAAACCTATAATTATCCTCAGACATGTCCATATGTTTCTCACCAAGGTTATATCATCATAGTTTCCAAAGGGTAGCTAAATTTTCCTCTCATTCCAGCTATAGTGACCTATTCTTCAAAAAATTAAAATTACATATCTTTGGTGGAAAACACATACCATTATATAAATAGACACAAGAAAACCGTACTAGTATAGTGCCTTTGGAAACATGGAATACACAAACATTGATATATATGTGAGCTAAAATATCTCCAAATAGGTTTACTAGAACCCTTCTTAGACACCTCAAACATAATACATATCATCACAACCTGGGAAAGAAATATAAAAAGGGGTGAGCTCAAATGCACAGTAAGGGTAAACGCTGGAGAAATGTAAGCCTAAAAATAAGCATAAGGTTATGACAATGTGATCATGAAAATAGAAGTTCATACCTTTTATATAAAATATAATATAAATTAATCCTATAATAAAGCATATATATTCATAAGACATGAATAAAAAGTATGTAAAGGACATAAGACATGAAACAATAACACAAGAGTAAGACATGTAATTGTGAAAAAAACATAACCATATGATTATTTTCATAGTTTCCAAGGAATTTAAATAGAGGCCATCTTAGTAGTATGGGTTCACTCCCCATACCATCATAGTAGTCGTGGTTCACTCCCATGGCCACCATTGTAATATAGGATCACTCCTCATACCATATTAGTAGTCATGGTTCACTACCATGTCCATTATAGTAGTAATGTATCACACCCAAGACCATCATAGTTTATCTCATGAGATATAAAATATTACCCAATGAATTAACGGGAGATATAGGTCCCACCAGTTACATAATTATATCATTCATACATATGCCACAAGATCATAAATAAGAAAATCATAACCAATTAAATGATGTCATTATCATAAACATGTAAACATATCATAGAATGTGTAATGATATAGTTTTCATAATCATTTAATAATAAACATAAGTCATGGAAAGAAGTGGGATTCAGAAGCATATAACCCATGAAAGAGAAACATGTTTCATAAAATCATTCGATAAAAACAAAATCTATTCACTAAAATAATATGATTAGAAAAATTGAATAATTTTCCCATAAAGGCATCAGTAACACATATGGATGTTATCTTATATGGGAAATAATTTTGAAAAATCATTCAGAGACATTTCTAGATTAAAACATACTTTCTTCTTTGATTTTTTTTGTATTAGATAAAACTCATTGAAATCATTTTTCATTGAATATTTATTTCAAAATTTATACATAAAGCATTAATTTACATTTTACATTAAAATTATCTTTAATTATCTTTTGAAAACATTTTTCAAATTTTTTTTGAAATCATTTTGAAAACATGATTTTTTTGTAAAATAGATTTCTAGCCGAATAAAGAGACACTCAAATTTTACTAAAAACATTATCCTAGGTACCAATGAGTGGAAACTTCTAATAAAAAACGAGGATATATTGAATAAATATAGGATAATGAAACTAGTTAATTTTATTAATAGATATACTGTAAGATTTTATTAAATAAAGCATAATCATAAACATTCTCGAAAATTGATGATATAGTCTCAATAAAATCATATCACTTTGTAACACAGAATCATACTCTCCATGCAAGAAAAGGAAATTAAATGAAAATTAATATATCATAAAAATAATTATATTAATGATATAACAAGTATAATTTATGTATGTACACCTTAAAAAAGAGTTTAGGTTCATAACAAGACATGAGTCTCAAGGAAAGAAAATTGAGACCAAAATGTTTTACTGATTTGGGGCTTTTGAATGTTAAACCACATGAAAGAATGATCATAGAATGGATATGTTAATACCCATAAATTTAATTAAAAAATACATATAATACAATCATGGAAATTACATACACCACACAAATGTAAAGAGTGGCGAACCCATCATGTATCTAATGGAAATTAAAAGTGAGATTAAATCCCCTTACCATGTGTCTTGACTCTCTCAATACATATACAAGATTAATATATAAAAATATAAGTTTATTATAAATAGTTTAAAAATGTATATTCTTATACATAATAATATATATGGTTTTATTATGACCTTATATTACCCACTTGTTAGTGATCCTATGTTAAAGATTCACTTCAGGTCAAATTCTCTTTGTTCTTCGCATGTGTCTTAATTTGATATATATTTGGTCCTTATATTTATATAATGATTAAATAATTTATGGAATGATATAAATATTAGGTATATAAATAATATATGTATTATAATAATCTATATAATATTGTAGTATGAAACAGAATACACCATTCATGGGGACGGTAAGCTGTATGTATGCATGAACGTTGTTTCTATCCTTATTGTTATATTGAAAGAAAGTATGAAAATGAAATATGTATATATATATATATAATTGTATATATATGTAATTATTACATTTGTATTACTATATCATATATATCATCTAATTTCACTAAACCCATCCTTAATACATTTCATGTGGTGTGTGAAGGAATCACATCTCTTTGACGGGGAGATAGTCCACACTTCCTCAAATTAGATAATCATATTAACACCAAATGGAATGTGAATATATGCGTGTTTTAAAATTAATAAATAATCATAAATAAATATTAAATATAATATATTATATATATAAATATAGGTTTTATCATAATTTCCACCATTATTGATGGTGAAGTAGAAACGAACAATCATCGTTTCATAAGGTCGTTTTCATTGTACACAGAAATAGTATGTTCGGCATCCATTAGATGGATGTGTATGTAAGTGTTGGTCATAAGATTTGCATAATAACATTATTTTATATGGAGGATACTTATATTTCCTAAAATAATGTAATAAAGGGATTTTAGGGGGTGGATAAAGAAAATAAAGTAAAAGAGCTTGAGAGGAGATGTTACCTCTTAATTGTGTAACTTCTTTGGGTTTATACTAAAAGGATTCCATGAGATATTTTATTCCTAAAGAGAGGATTCATGGTTTAAGGGAGTATTTTTGGGAAGACACTTGAGAAGAACATGGAGGAACATAAAAGGTTTTAGAGGCGTGAGGAATGGGTAGAGTTGGTGGCCTTTTATAGGGAATGAAAATGACTCACTTATAATTTTTAGAATCACATTATGTGTGCAGATTTTATTACCTCAAAAATACGTAAAAAGACAACAAAACTCAATAATAAATGTTTTATGGACTACCTATAGACAAAAAATGGGTTTGTGAAAATTGTCATGGTCATTTGGGACCTTAATTTTAAAGTTTAGTTCCAAATTAAGCTTAATTTGGACTTAACTACTGTGATTAATTTTAATATATTTTACAAAATATTTTGGTCAAAATTAACATTGTATTATTATAATAAAAATATTAAACATGAAAAAATGGTGTATGCTAGATTTTTTAAATTTAATCCACAGTAGCGTTAATATTATGATTAGTGTTAATCCCACAGATGGGATGAAATAATTGGGTTTTAAATAATGTAAATGTTAAATTGTTTCTTAAGGTTATATATTTAGTTTCAAATGAAAATTTATTTTAATTAATTATATTTAATAAGTATATGTAATATTTATCTAATGTTACCTAAAAAAATTTTATATTATCAACTAATTTTAAAAATTAATTAAAGAAAAAGGAAGTTTTTAACTAAAAAGGAGTATTTTAATTATTCATAAAAAAACGATGTTTCTCAGAAAATTCCACACAATTACCCTAAGATAATTTTGATATTCTGAATTAGAAACTGAATTTATAATTTTTCAAATGAAATTTATAAATGTGTCTAAAATTATGTTCATTATATGAAGTGGTTCATTCGAGAAAATGATGTATTCAAAAATAGAAGTACTTTTCCTTAAATCAAATCTTTAATAATGAATATGTTTTATTTATATAAACAAATTATATAAAATATTAATAATAATATTACTATCTTTAATAGATTTTTTTATAATTATCTCATTTAAATTATAATAACTAAATAGATGTTTGGTAGAAACTCAGTGTTGAATGAATCATATGAGAATTCGATTTTCTGTGTAATGTACACCATGTCGAAGTTGCATATAAAATGAATAATTAAATTAGTTTATTTCAAGGAATAAAAGAAAATTTAAATTTATTCTAAAAAAGTAGGTCCATGAAAAACTCGGGGTGTTATAGCGAGAAACTTCAAAAGTCTGAGTATCTCAAGTCTTAGTCTGTGCATCTTAGTAGGGAGTTTCACCGTAAGAGACCCCTTGACTCTATTTAGTACCTCAAAATCTGAAATTGTTTCTCCTATAGTTGGTTCGGAAGGTCCTACATGAGGAAAAACAAATGTGTTTATGGAAAATCTACATGAAGATTCTGAAAAGGACTAAAATTATTGAAATTTGGTCATACATTTGGGTAGATTGATTTCAATGATCAGCATCCCCAGGTGCATCACTTCACCAGAAGTGGACATCTCCAATAGAATTCAAGGGGGTGGTCTCTCATAAAAGACAAGATGGCCTAAGGATCTAAGGTGGTCAAATTTACCTCTTCTAAGAGCCAATTACTTTCTTCGGCTTCTGGTACAGGCCCTGGAGCATGCTCTTTGGCACCAAGTGGAGTACCTTTACCCCCTCCCATAGGTTCCCCTTTCCCATTTTTAAATATATACTATATAATATATGATTTAGTTAAAAATTATGAACAAAATAAAGGGTATGGTTTTTAATAGGAAAGTGAGTTAGGAATAATTCAACATGGTAGTTGAAAAGGTAAAAGTCAACTAATGCATCAATCACGCCACTCTCTTGGGGACATCCCCACCCAACTCCTAAGCCCCTAGGATTATACATTATTAGTTCCCTATGATCCGTCATCATTCGATGCCTCCTCACTTTTATCATTTGGATTTGGTATCTCCTCACAATTTGGATCACCACTAAACATAACCCACATTGGGGTGGAAGGGAGATCGGGTTCCCCTAGATGGCATCAACAGGCTTCCATGGTCACTAGGTACATATTCATTTCATGGAAGCCCGCCATATTTGGGATCTGAGTGAGACCGAACTCTGGTAGCTTGAATACATCTCAGATAATCATATTCCATAGTTTATTCATTTTCATGGTCATCCATATTGTCCTCCAAGCCATCCAGATTGTGGGGAATGTGGAGTAAACTGTTTCAAGCATCACGTACTTCATCTTATTACCAAGACCCTACCTGGATCATCCTATCCCATCTTGATAGCCTCATAATCTCTCAAAATACTACTTTTGGGGTATCTCCTCTCCATGATTCTAGGGTATAACATCACCTTGTGTGTCCTACTCCATGTATCCAGCTTGAGAAACATCTGATTCCTCAAATTCTCAACGAAGAGTATCATGCTAAATCCTTACTAAAATGGAACATCTATATTTATTATATTCTTCTGCAAGATCTATCCCTAGGTATACTACCACACAATTGTTTTATAATCATGATATATTCCAATATTCAAGGGGATGATAGAATTCTGAAACTTGTAGCCTCTAATGTGTGATGAGATCCAAACATGACTAAACTATAATGGACAACAGATTTCCCTATTAATGTATTCCCTCACATAAAGCCTTAGATAATTTTAAGGATGAGGTATAATAAGAACAACAATGTTCACCCCATTTCCATCTTCAATGACTACAACCATCAGTAGTGTCCCTGGGAACCAACCCATGTGAGTGTAACTGAATGAAAGAAACTAGATTATAAAGAATTTAGCGATTAATCTGGTATAGTTCATTGGTTTTATTCCAGTCCTCAACCATATTGAATCCCCAAAGTTCATACTCTCCCTCCAAAATCAACCAATATGATTCCAGCATCTTCCTATGTGGTTCCTCAAGAAACATATTTTTCCATAAAAAAATATTCACATTTGGATCCTTCTGGATAAACATAACCAGAAATTTCATGAAGGAGATATCTATTTAGAAGGGTGGATCATGAATTAGAACTATGGTTAATGCATCCATAATGTGATACAAAATTAAAAGATATTGTTTCCTCTGTAACCAAACTTTTGGTTCCAGAAGAAACTCTTATTATTAGAATACATATAGTGGGAGGCCACATATCCAATGTATATACCACAAGATGATTACCACCTCCCCATGGTTAAGGTGTAAAATATTAGTATCAGGACACCAATGGATGAAGGAATCTGGAAACAACTCATTTTTATTGTAGGTGTGGAATGGGGATATCCACACTACCTCGCACAAGCTAGTGTGGCACAACTCAATTCCATATTATATGAAGGTGTAACATATGCAGTATGCCCAGGCCTACTCACCTCTAATGTTTCTTCATTACTATAAGTTCCATCCCTTTTACTATCCATTTTAATTGTTTCGAATGATGATTTGGATGATGATGGAATATTAGGATGATAATTATTCAGCCTCAAGTTACTCCCCCCATAAATATCCTTAACTATCCACTCAGTATATGGATTATTATATCCCCATGTTCCAAAGTAGGGTGACCATGGAATGTGATGTTATATGGTTTAATATCACTCTCAAACATGATATAAGAGAAAATTTGTTGACTTCCATTCTTGGGATGTTCACTTTTTCGATCATTACAAAAATCCACAGTGGGAGGGGTGTTGGATCGGATTATATCAAATACTCACAAGAGGGGGGGGGGGTGAATTCTGTATTATCAAAAATCGTTGCGATATTGTGTTCTGCCTTTGAACATTAATCAGATTAATTAATGAAAAAGAAATTTAAATAGCAGAGACACAAGATATATAGTGGTTCAGGGAACAGAAGGACCCTAGTCCACTCCACCAATGCTCTACTCCACGAGCTTTGTGATTTTCACTATCTGGTCCTAATTTCAACATACCTTACAACTACTGAGTACTGGTAGTTGACACCTTTACAATCTAAGGAAAAAAAAATCCTTCTGGTTCACTCACAAGACCTACACAGCTTAGTACAAGAATTCGGTCACTCAAGAATAGAAAAGATATATTTCTTTATTCTGAAAATACTTTCTAGATGTTCTTCACAATTGCAACAGCATGCAATTGACAGTAGATGAATCGTCACCTTCAGAAATAATGATATTCACAAAAGAGTCATTTTGAGTTGATCTCATTGCAGTAAATATAGAAATATAACTCCCAAATTTAGCAGTAGCAAATTCACAAATGATATTTGATGTAGAACAGATGAATATTCTGTCGTGATTTTTCTTCTTTAGAAAACCAAGCTTTGTTACTCTCTTGAATCAGTAGATCTAAATTCTTGATAGTCTCTGTTTTTCTTTTATTTTCTCAGAATTATTGAGAGATCACATAACATCGTTTGATACTGTTCAAAAAATCTCAACAATATATAAAATAGTGATAAGAAGTTCTTCTGTAAATTTAGATCCACAAAAGTCACCATTTGAATCACGATATTCAAACATTTGAATTTACAGAGTAGTCAAAACTTCCCGGAAGACTCAGCATAAAGAGCTTATTTTAATTCTATCTTTAAACAATTAATAAAATGGATTTTAATTAGTCAATGTCACATTTTAAAATCTTATTTAAATCTGGCTTGAAATCTGCATAATAAACAGCTTGCTGAACGTTGCATAAAAATATCGACTTTAAATTCTCTGACGCCAAACGTAATGTTGAGTCGTAATGTATGCATCCTCTAAACGTAAGGTTAATGACATAGTCCTCAAATGTGTGGTTGGTCACAGATGTAAGGTTCATGTCACTTTCTTCAAACGTAAGGTTGATCATAAACGTAGGGTTGGTCAACCATACTTTTCTCATTAATCATTCAAATGTATGGTAAAAGATTTATACTTTTACATGATCTATACATTTCCAAGAATGTAAGGTTGTTTACAAAAGTAAGGTTAAAGAACCATACTTTTGAGAAACAAACGTAACATTTAGTACTTATGTATATTTCTCCTTTTATTCTTTTCTAATATCCCAAACGTAGGGTTCCTTCCAAACGTACGGTTCTTTCCTAACGTAGGGTTCTTTTTTATACTTTGCCTATAACGTATGGTTGATTAACCATACTTTTCTCTTATCTCATAAAGTAAACTCTGCATTTTATCCTTACACTACATTTCTCCACGTATGGTATGAACAGTGTTTCCAAAACGCGCTAAAAGCAGATCCTGAATATGTAGCTCATGAACAGTGTTTCCAGAACGCACTTAATTGCAAATACCTTAGAAATTAATTATCGTTGTTCATGAATTTTAATATTTTATCAAAAATAAAATAAAATATAATGAATAATAATTTCCTGCAATATTCTTAAAAATAAAATCATTAGAAAATAATTAAGGGTATTTGTTTGCATCAAAATCATCATAAAGATATAGAGTATTGTTCTCAAAAAAACTCCCCATTTAAATAAAAAAATTATGTATTGTTGAAAGCAACAATTGGTCCTCAATCTACACCTTTTTTATGATCACAAAACCCATAAAATTATTAATGAAATTAACTTAAACAAAAATTAATTAATTACATATAGTTTTGAATAAAAAAACTTAATTTCTCCCCCAATAAAATGAATTACTCCCCTAATGAAACAAGAAAAATGTTGTGTTTATCAAAATTTCTCCTCATTTTTGTGATATAAAAAAGAATGATAGAAGATGGAATATAACACATTTAAAGTAGCACTGAACTTAAGTAATTTCTATGTAACTGGTTCTTAGTAATAAAATCCGGATTACTGGAATATCTAAACAAAGTCAGTAAAACAAAATAAACATAAACGGTGATAAATATAAAAATCAAAAAGTTTTATTGAAATTATGGAATAGATAAAACTATTATGAACATAGGAATCAATGTTTGGTCAGGGTATGAAATAGGTTTTATATCCACTGAACTGCAGACTTTATCTCTGTCAACTGTCCTCTAAGTCTTCACATCATCCCATCACCAAGCTTAATAATAAGATCTCTGAATTCATGAGTCATATGAATGTATTCAATGATAATAACTCTAAAAAACTCGTGAAGTCTCTCTTCCTTCTCCATAAAAAAAGAAAACTTCTCTATGAAGTTATTAAAGACAGATCTGATTCCTGATTCAGTGTATGTCAAATGATCAATCAAAAATTTATGATTGTCTAAGAGGACTGATAAAGGAGCAGTGTTTCATTGAAGATCATCTAGTCTTTCACTCATATTTCTCATTGTAGATGTGATAGCCTGAAATATTCTGAGTAAATCAGGTGAAGTACTTGACCCACTAGTAGCACTAATTCTAACAAATGCAAATTGTGTCTCCGTAAATAATTTGAGATCCAAAAAAAAACTGACTTCATAACCATTTCAGATTTTAAATTTGCAACATCACTCAGCATATCCTTCTTAAAAATTTCAACTTCTTTCCTTGAAACTGTAATATCCTTAAGTCTCTGAAATTTGAACTATTCTGATTCTAAAGTTCTCTTAAGAGTATCATTTTCATATTCCAACTAAGATACCTTTCTATACAGCTCTTCAATTTCCTTATTCCCTGAATCGTAGACACCATGTGCTTGATTCTCATTCTTAGTGTAAGTGTGATGTAGCAGTACTAAAGGTAGGGAATCTGCTTCAGACTTGTCCTTTTCCTTTTCTTGAGCAGCTGGTTCCATATATTTTCCCTCAGAGTCTCTTCCAGACTATTCGACAGAAAAATCTTCTTGAAGTACTTTGGTTTGAGCTTTAGAAAAATGCTAATCATGAACCTCAGTAATTTGTTCTTCCAATTGATTTTCTAAGATAATATCTTCTAGATTATACTGAGGCATGACCACATCCTCACCAGGCTCTGAATCCTTTTCTTGTTGAAGTGTAACTTCAATATCATCTACAACTTGTAGTGCTGATCTTTCAACTTCAATTATATCAGGATCATGTTCTGTAACAGCCAAATCCTATTACTAAGATTGTTTAACAAACTTTTCTCTGACAAAGCTGTAAGAGAGTAAATCTATTATAGTCTATATAGGGGAAACAAGTTCCTCATTCATAGTTCTTTTCCTCTGAGTGTGAAGTCCCTCTTGACTTCTTTCTTACTCAGATTCTTCCATGTCAAATCTTAGTCTCCTTGCTGCAGTTCTTATTCTTGATTCATCTTGTCCCTCCTGAGACTTAGCAGGCTGAGCCTAAGCATTCTTTATTTCTTCATCTGCTTCTACTAGCAATATTTTTCCTTTTAAATTACTACAAAAATAACCAATATTTCTTAAAGTGAAAACATTAAACACATTACTGTGTTGACATCGTACTCCGGCCTCCACCAGTCTTACTATATCCTTCTTAAATTACAGTTTTGAAATAAATCTTCCAAAAGGATAGAATTTCATTCTGGCTTCACTGTAAAAGCAGTAATTCAGATACCACACCATGTATCCAGGAAAATTTAGTTTTATATCACTGAGAAAAAGATACATTATATACATGTCAGTATATAATATCTTCTCCATCTCAGACATCCATGGTACAATCCCTGTTTGCACAAACTTTACAAAAATTTTTTGATCAGGCTCTAAGTCCTTGATAAACATCTTCTTTATGGACATAATACCAAAAAGAAAAGACATAATGTCATCTGATTCATGTACAGAATCTTCTATATTTTTCAAATCAAAATGAAATACTCCCTCATGAGGGTATTTCAAAATCTGACCAAATTAAACAGAAGATATTGAAAAATCAATACCTTCTATCTTATCCATCGTAGTGCCCTCATTGTCTCCTAGACTAAACTATACATATTTGAAGAAATGTTGAAGTTCAACCTAAATTTTTCTCCTATTCTCAGTATTTAATGTTTGCTCAAGATTTTGAAACCAAAATGCTTGTTTCAACATGAGATTGGTCTGAAATAGCCATTTGAGATCAATTACCTTGCCCTATAAGATTTTCCTTCCTTCTGAACATTGTCTCTTAACATTGCTAGTCTCGGCCTCATCATCTCTCTTAGTCTTATCCATCTCTGCGAGACTTTCTAATGGTGTAAAGTATAGGGTTTCATAGATTTGAAAAATTAGGGTTTGATGAGCAGTGGTGCGGTTTCTCGGGTCGAAAGGTTTTGGTAGAAATGAAACAGTTTAGAAGTCTATAGGGTTTCTGACAGCCTTTATTACCATGTTTTGAGTAATCATTTCATATATTTAAAAATAAATAAAAATAATTACAGGGGGAAAAGAAAATTATTCTTTTTGAAAAATAAATAGAAAAATTATTTTAAACAGAATTAAAATAAAGAAATATCATATTTAAAATAAAACATTATTTAAAATTAAATAATCCTAGCTCCCCCTTAATAAAATATAACCTTGCAGTGGGAAGTGGATTAGTAAAAATATCCGCTAGTTGAATTTCAGTACTTACAAATTCAAAAGATATATCCTTTTTAAGAACATGATCTCTTAAGAAATGATGTCTGATATCAATATTCTTAGTTAGAGAATGATTAATTAGATTTTTTGAAATATTTATATCACTAGTGTTATCAAATAATATATGTGTATTATTAAAATTTAGTCCAAAGTCCATAAGAGTGTTTTTCATCAACAACACTTGTGTACAGAAACTGCCAGCAGAAACATACACTGTCTCGACTGTTGACAGGGAAACAGAATGTTGTTTTTTACTTGACAATGACATTGAAGATTACCCAAAAAAGTGACAAGTTCCTGAAGTGCTTTTCCTATCTAATTTACAACTCCCAAAGTATTTATCTGAATATGAAATCAAATTAAAATCAGAAGTTTTGGGATAAATAAGAGATTGAAAAACAGTTCCCTTTAAATATCTAAAACATCTTTTAATTGCAGTTAAATGATATTCTTTAGGATTTTATTGAAATATTGCACAAAGACATACTGAATACATTATATCTGGCCTGCTAGTAGTAAGATAAAATAAACTACCAATCATACCTCTATATAACTTATTGTCAACTGACTTTCCAGTTTCATCCAAATCATGTTTTATATTAGTACAAACATGAGTTGTATTTGTATTGCTATTTTCAAGTCAAACTTCATTAATAAATCAGTAATGTATTTTCTTTGATTCAAAATATTTCCAAAATCATTTTTGTAAATTTGAAGACCTAAAAATAAATTTAGTTCTCCCATTATACTCATTTAAAATTATTTTTTCATTAACTTTGAAAACTCATGACAAAGGGTTTTATTAGTTGATCCAAAAATTAAATCTTCAACATAAATTTGAACTAATAGAAAATTAGAATTTATAGTTTTCTTAAAAAGTGTTTGATCTTCCATTCCAATAGTAAAATAATTTTTCAATAGAAAAGAGCTTACCATCTCATACAATGCTCTGGGTGCTTATTTAAGGCCATTAAGAGTTTTACTAAGTTTAAAAATAGAATCCAGTTTTTGAGAATTTTCAAAACCAGGAGGTTTCTCAACATAAAATTTCTCCATTAGATAACCATTTAAAAAGGAAGAGTTAACATACATCTAAAATAACTTAAAGTTACCACAAGATTCATAGGCTTAAAGGATTTTAATGGCTTCTAATCCAGCTACAGGTGGAATGGTCTCATCATAATCAATACCTTCTTCTTGATTATATCCTTTAGCTACAATTCTAGATTTATTTATAGTTATTATTCCTTGATCATCTTGCTTATTTCTAAAGACCCATTTGGTTCCTCTCACTGGATAGTTCTGTGGTCTTTCAACTAATTCCCAAACTTCTTTTCTTTTAAACTGGTTAAATTATTCTTACATTTCTATCATCTAGCTTTAATCATCTAAAGCTTCTTCAATAGACTTGGGTTCTAATTGGGATAGAAAGGAATATAATTATACAAGATTCCATATATTTCATCTAGTTTTTATTCTCGTGTCTAAGTCACCTATTATAGTCTCTAAGAGGTGATTTTTTAGAGTTCTAGTCTATATAGGTAACACACTAATAGGTTCTTCAATATCATGTTCTTCTAAACTGGACTGAATTTTTTATATATCTTTTTCAAAATCCATTTTCAAGTTCTCAAGTATCATGTTATCATTAGAGTTAGATTTATCAATTTGATCTGTCTTTTTCTTAAAGGGATCAGATTCATCAAATTTTACATGAACTGATTCTTCAACAATCCTTGACTTCTTATTATAGACTCTATAGGCTTTGAAGGTAGCTGAATATCCTAAGAAAATTACTTCAATGGATTTTGGATCTAACTTACCAAGATTTTCCTAGGCGTTCAAGATGTAAACCTTACATCCAAAAACATTAAATTAATTTACTTTTGGTTTTTTGTTATTTCAAAGTTCATAGGGTGCCTTTCTTAAAATTGGTTTAATTAAAACTCTATTCATTATATAGCAGGTTGTGATTACAACTTCTGCCCAAAAATAGGCAGGAAGAGTTTATTCATTTAGAATAGTCCAAGCCATTTCTTGAATAGTCATATTTTATCTTTCAACAATTCTATTTTATTGAGGTGTTCTTGGTGCAGAGAAGGTGTGTTTAATACCCATATTTGAGCAAAAGGAATTCAATTCCTGATTCACAAATTCTCCACCATGATCACTTCTTAATGAAATTATTTTAAAACCTTTTTCATTTTGAACAACTTTACAAAAACTTTCAAATAATGTAAATGATTCAATTTTAAATTTTATGAAGAAAATCCATGTAAATCTAGAATAGTCATAAACTAAAACATATACATATGATATACCACCCAAACTTGTTACTCTTGATGTTCCAAACAAATACATATGGATATGTTCAAGAGGTTTAGAAGAAGCAATTATGTTAACATATTTGAGGGATTATTTGTGTTGCTTTCCAAGTTGACATGCATCACAGATTCTGTCACTTTCAAATTTGAGACTAGGAAAATTAGAAACAAAATGTTTTTTAGATAAATTATGTAAAACATATACATTACAATGTCCAAGTCTCCTATTCCAGATCCAAGATTCATTCACTTTAGCAGTTAAGCAATTTACTTGTTGTTTACACGAGGAATTTAAATCCATGGTATATACATTGTCAGTTCTAGGTGCTCTGAATTTATGAAATTTATTTTTTAAAGAAGAACATCAATTGTTAGAAAAATCAACAGCATAACCATCATCACATAGTTGAGAGATACTTATCAGATTGTGTTTCAATCCTTGTACATAATGTACTTTGTTAATTGAGACAGCTTCTGGATCTCCAAATGTTCCAATACCAATGATTTTTCCTTTGGCATTGTCACCAAAAGTGACAAGTCCACCATCTTTTTTAGTGAGTGTTGATAAGTTAGATGAGTTCCCACTCATATGCCTTGAGAAACCACTGTCCATGTACCATATATCCTTTCTGCTTTTGTGACATTCTCCATGCAGAGGCATTTACCCAATTTTCTTTGGTACCCATATTTTGTTGGGTCATGGGGTGTTAGCTAGCAAGGATCTGGGAATCCAGACTTGCTTAGTTTTTCTATTTTCAAAGAGCCAAATAAATCATTTGATATAAAGGCCTTCTTAATAACCCTGATTTCAGGTTGTCTTTGGAAACAGTTTTTTGAAATATGCCCCCTTATTCCACAGTTATTACAATCAAGTCATTTTGCACTTAGAATAAAATAAATTTTGTACAGATTGGGTTTTTCACCTTTACATCCAATTCTAAATCTTTTCTTTTTAATTACATTTTTTACAAGAATTTCATTTAAAGTATTTTCTCCTTTATTAAAAACAAGGGTTGCATTTTTATAAGTTTCCACTAAATTTTTAGTGATTTTATCTTTGAATCATAATCTGTATTGTTGGTGTTAATTGAGTCAAATTTTTTAGTTATCTCTCTCTTTAATCAGAAATAGCCTTATGAATGTTCTTCAAAGATTTACATTTCTTAAATAGAGAATCATATTTTTCTTCAAGCATATTGCAGTAGGCTGCATGTTTTTCATTAGAGTAACTAGATTCAGAACTAGATTAAGAAGAGTAGTAAGATTGTACCTCAACTGTTTCTTCCATAAAAAACATGTTGGCGTTCATATTTGCTTCTTCCTTCTTCTAGTTTGATTCAGAAGTTCTATTAGAGTCTTCAGATATAATCCTTTTAGCCTTCATGGATTTATTGTCCTTATGATCATAATATTTTCTTTTGAAGAATTTCTATTTCTTGTCTTCTTTTAGCTGAGGACAGTCAGGTCTGATATGCCCCATTTTCATGCATTCATAACATCTGACTTCCTTTTCATCCTTTTTGAAGGATTTTTTGAAGAAATTCTTATTTATATAGAATTTAGTGAATCTTCGGGCTAGCTGATCCAATTCCACATCAGAATTTGATAAATTAGATCTTTCTGATTTTTCTTTAACACTTTTCGTCATCTTTTTATTTTTTCTCTGTGATGATATTTTCAAGGAAGTTTCATCTCTTTTGATAATCAATTTATGTTAATTTTCTTTATCTTCCATCTCATCTTTATACATCATTAATGTTCCAATCAGTTCTCTCATGGTTAAATCATTGACAGGTGTTGACTGTCTGATTTCTGCAGAGATTCCATTCCATTTTTAGGTAGTACTCTTAGTACTTTTAAATCTTGATCAACTTGTTTAATGGGATCTCCCAAGGCAGTTATGTTATTGAAAATATCATTCAATCTTCCATTCATTTGAGTAATACTCTCACCATCAACCATTCTAAAAGTATCTAATTTAAGCTTAGCAGTTGCATATCTCATTTCTCTGATATTGTTAGTTCCTTAATAAAAAATAGTACTAGTTTGCCACATTTCATATGATGTCGAGAATTGAGATACTCTATTGAATTAATCATGTCCTAGACCACATATAATTTCATTCATTTCCTTTGAGTTCATGTCATAATCTTCTTCAGTAGATGCACTCCATGTTTCAGGTTATTCTGGTATTTCATATGGAGTGAGAATCTTAGAATATACTCTGTATCCATTATTTTTTAGATAGATAACCATTCGTGACTTCCATCATCCATAATTTTTCTCCATTGAAGTACAATGCTCTGACCATAGACATTACCTTCCTTGTATCAGTCATCTTGCTCTATGTATAATCACTTTCATCTTGTTAAGGATTTATCATAAAGCTCAACCTCTGATACCAATTGTTGGATCTGATTATATAAAATATACCTAGGGGTGAATTGTGTATTGTTGAAAATATTTGTGATATTGTGTTCTAACTTGGAACTTTAATCAGATGAATTGATACAGGGGAAATTTAAATACCAGAGAAACAAGATATATAGTGGTTCAGGGAACATAAGGCCCCTAGTCCACTCCACCAGTGCTCTACTCCACGAGGTTGGTGATTTTCACTATCTGGTCCTCGTTTCAATAGACCACACAACAACTGAGTACATGCATTTGACACCTTTACAATCTAAGGAAAAACAAAGCCTTTTTGTTCACTCATAGAACCTACACACCTTAGTACGAGAATCCGGTCACTCAAGAATAGAAAAGAAAATTTTTGTATTCTAAATATACTTTCCAGATGTTTTTGAGAATTGCAACAACATGCAATTGACAGTAGATTAATCGTCACCTTCAGAAATAATTCTCTTCACAAAAGAGTCGTTTTGAGTTAATCCGGTTTCTATAAATAGATAAATATAACTCAAAACTTTAACAGTAGTAGATTCACAAATGATCTTCTATGTAGAACAAATGAATCTTCTATCATGATTTTTCTTCTTCAAAAAATAGGGCATTGTTACTCTATTGAATAAGTAGATCTAAATTATTAATAGTCTCTAATTTTCTTTTATTTTCTCAGAATGATTGAGATATCACATAAGATCGTTAAATATTGTTCAAAAAATATCAATAAATATAAAATATTTATATGCACTTATCCTATAAATTTAGATCCACAAAAGTCGCCTTTTGAATCGCGATATTCAAATAATTGAATTTACAGAGTAGTCGACACATCCCTGAAGACTTGGCATAAAAACATACTTTTAATTCAATATTTAAACCATTAATAAAACAGATTTGAATCAGTAAAAGTCACATTTTAAAATCATCTTTAAATCCAGCTTGAAATCCACATAATAAATAGCTTGCTGAACGTTACATTAAAATATTTACATTAAATTCTCTTATGCCAAACGTAAGTTTGCGTTGTACTGTATGCATCCTCTAAACGTAGGTTTGATGATGTAGTCCTCAAATGTAGGTTTCACAATGTAGGTTTGGTCACAGACGTACGGTTCATGTCACTTTCTTCAAACGTAAGGTTGATCATAAATGTAGGTTTGGTCATCCATACTTTTCTCTTCAATATTTCAAACGTATGGTAAAAGATGTATACTTTTACTTTATCCATACATTTCCAAGAAAGTATGGTTTTTTTATAAAATTAAGATTAATGAACCATACTTTTGAGAAACAAACGTAATGTTTAATACTTATGTATGGTTCTCTGTCCATACTTTTCTAATATCCCAAACATAGGGATCCTTCCTAATGTAGGGTTCTTTCCTAAAGTAGGTTTCTTTTTCATACTTTGCCGATAACATATGGTTGATTAACCATACTTTTCTCATATCTCATAAAGTAAACGCTGCAATTTATCCTTACACTACGTTTGTCCACGTAGGGTATGAACAATGTTTTCAGAACGCGCTAAAAGCATATCCGGAATATGTAGGCCACGAACAGTGTTTCCAGAATGCGATATAGTGAAAATACCTTAGAAATTAATTTTTTATGTTCAAAAATTTAAATATTTCTTCAAAAATAAAATAAAATATAATGAATAATAATTTCCTACAATATTATTAAAAAGAAAATCATTAGAAAATAATTAAGGGTATTTGTGAGCATCAAAATTATCATAAAGAGATAGAGTATTGTTCTCAACAAAACTCCCCCTTTAAATAAAAACATTATGTATTGTTGAAAAAAAAAACTTGCTCAACAATGTGGTCTCTCAATGGGTAGTTTCTTTGGGATTCAACAATATTTCCATGAAAAGCCTATTTTTTAGAGATGATTCACCATAAGTGAAGAACATATGTATTTCCTGCCACTTTGGACCTCTATATAGTAAAAACATATTTGATATCAGCTTGGCTCGGTGGACTAGACATCATGTATGATTCTAGGAGTATCAAGGAAGGTTCACACAAATGTTTATTCTTATTTTGAAAAGGGAGAGTCGAGGTGAAAATATATATTTTTGTGTGAAAATGGGAGGGATGATCATAGAAAATGTTGTGTGAATATATGGCCTTGCATGAAAAATGTGTTCAAAGGCATTCACTTTCACAAAGAAAATGAGGTAGGTGCATGAGACTGATGGCTTGTTGCAATAGAAGTCTATGTACTATAAAAGGGGACCCCTAATCCTATTTATTGGTGATGCACACTAATTCAACATAGTTTTAAACCCAATTTACATGCCATAATCCAAATGTTTAACATGAGAATAGGAAAGATCCACCCTCTTCAGTGTTACCCTCAGAACCTGACCATCTGCTCCCCAATTAGGTCATATTCTGGGTGGATGGGTGGGATTTTTTGGCATTTAAGTTTCATCAAAGGCCTCAAACATCTATTTTTCTGTAAACCAATCATGCACCTGGCCCTAAATTTCTATTTGGGGAAAGATGAGCAAGTTGGAAACAAGTATCAGTGAGTGTGCGCAAAGATGGACTATGTGTGCAAAAAAAAATTCATTCCAAATGAGACATACAGTTATGAGGTTCCTCCACATCATGATAGAACACCTACGTCCACCTAAACAAATAAATCATTTTTGCATATAAGAAGAAAATATTACGGGCCACACTAACCCATAATAAAATAGGTGTGTTCTAAATAGGATGTTAATCTGGAGATTTTGTGCATCCATGCCCCAATGGATAAGGATGGAGATTCATTCAACCTAGGTAACATGACTAATGAGTTAAATAATGAGAGAAATATATTTAGGATGTAAATAGAAGCTCTCCCCATCACTCCAAGAAGTTTTTTGGAATAAAAAGGGAAACTCTATTGTTTGATACTTATTTTATTCTAAGACACCATTCAAACCCAACGATTATGGTCTCTCACAGGTAGATAATTTTAATGATAGGCCTTTTGTGGGACCAAAAATGACTTGGCATGCTATAGGGTGATCCTCCAAAAACAGACCCTAAGGATAGTCAAGTGCACACAAAGGGAAGCCTCATATGAGTAACCCTGACCTATGTGAAACTCCCCAATTTGAGCACAACTATACCTCATGACTTCATCAGCTTCCATTGTGATGGAGAACCCTACATGCACAACTATTTCACACAACCTAACCTAATTGTGTACAAATATATCTTGATCCTTTATTTGACATCCCATATGACCTAGTATATATATTAACATAAATATTTATTCTCATAATATGTATTATAACCCATATTTCATCTAATAATGTGGACTCTAATTTCTATCTCAGGATTGACCACTCCTCTATGACATTTCTCACCCAAAGGGGCATAATCAGTGGCCACATATGCCCTTGGGGTGGAATTTTATAGGCTAACTGTGAACCTTTTTTGGTGGAGATATTTAAATTTGTATCTTCCTCTCACCTTGACCCACTCCACCTCAATGAGTGATCTCGACAACATCCAAACTTCATGATGTAAAACTACCAAGTTATATGTCTTAGCCATACAATGTAAGAATAGACCAGAAATTCCTCACCAAATTTAACACCTAGAGTTTCTATATAACATTTAATTCAAATAAATTAAAATTATCATTTTTATCTTTCAATGCACTATGTTAAGCATTCCATTCAAAATAAACTGACTTTTCGTATGTAATGAACAACACCAAGTTAATATACGATACACGAAACAATATGTATAGATATTGTTCAATGTCTAAAGTAAATAATTTTTTTATTATTTTATATGAATCTTTAATGTAATCTATCAATATATGAAACACTTAATTGGCTTGCGTTATATACAACAATTTACTTCCTTGATATCCTAACTTGTATGCATTACCATGTTTCACTATACAACAATATATTATTAAAATATTACTTTTTAATGAGATACAAACTAGCCGTTATGAATCGTATTATCCAAATTTTAAATTTTAAACAACATTAACATTCATATTTTTTTTTCATGACATTATATAAGAACAAATTCAATTTTTTCAAATAAAAGAGTTACTTTTCAAAAATATACAGTTTTGATGCCTTTTGATGGTGTACCCATTTAAAATATCGTTTTTAACACTTTTATATATTATATTTGACAAAATAAACATCTTATTTATAATATGGACATCAAAATTAACTTTTTGATGAATTTGAGGTATTTCTCTAATAAAATTCACATTTTAATGAATAGTGGAAAATACAGTATTTTAATTCAAAACTGAATTTTCATGAAATTTATTCATATAGTTAGATAATATATTTAATTGGTGTTAAAGTATAATTGGTTTATTTATTTATCATTTAATCCAATTATGTTCATTTTATGTAATTTCATAATTAAATTGGACACAAACACATTCCAATCTTTTGATAGTTTCTACATCTAAAAAACCCAATTTCTGGTTTTGACGATGGGAATTAAATTTAATTTAATTTCTTCCAATTAAGTGTTTTGAATTTAGAAAAATGAAATCCATATTTGGTATCATACGGTCCAAATTATGTAAATATTAGCCTTTTATTTTTTTACAGTTTGAATAGTAACTTTAGTAATTATTTTTATTTACCATTGTTAAAGGGCAAATCATGTAAATAAGGGTAAAAAATTATATTATAATAATATAAAACTACCATAACTTGTGTCCTAATCATATTTGATGAATCATGGAGGAAAAAACCTAGGGCCTAAATTGTGGCATTTGATAACCACTTCGGTGTGAAAATGACATTTTATAATGATTAATTTAATATGAAGGGAAACATAACATAAACATGTATATTTTTATTAAGAATTTTAAGTTTAGGTTATATAATTGATCCTTTTAACTATAAATATTAATTATAATGATTAAAATTTTTCTTAAATCGTGGCATTTTATTTATAATTTTTGGACATTAAATAAATACAATTATTTATGCCACAATGATAAGGCAGTGATTACCGTATTAATGAAATATTCAAATAAATTATATTTTAAATATTAAAATTAATGTAATTAGAACATTTTGATACCATAAAAGATGTTTTGGATTACCTTTACATGTTAGGGATGAGTTAAGTCCGTTGGTTCGAAGAAATCATGTTGTTTTAACTTAAAAAATTCAATTACTAAATACTATCAAAATTGACATAACAAGTTTTTGAAAAACAAATACATTTTTATTATATGATATAATAGTTCTGAAAATCTAATATTAGGCCAAAATACTTATAATATTTTTATAATGTCATTAATGATCTATTTGGGTTTCTCTTCAATTTTTATAGTAACTATAGTAACCATATATTGTTAAAATACAAGAAGACATGGTAAAAGGTATTGTTTTTAACTAAGGGTTAAAGCTAAATGACAAGGTTACATTTGTGACCTAAACATGACTAAAAAGTATTGGTTGAATGGATTTCAACCCATCATCATATTGGCCTTACTAATCTCACTTTGGAACTATTATAATTCAAAAATCAATTTATAATAAAATAATATTCTAATACTTTCCTATAGTTCCCATCCTCCCTCTTATAAATGGACACCATATCTACCCACTTTGTCACAACTTTCAAGCCCGTTGAATTATATAAATTGAAATAAAATAATAAATAAACAACTCTCACTTATTCATAGAGTCCACACTTTAGGAAGAAAACTGTCCGAAAGATAATTTTTCTACAAATCAAAATAAGATACTTGAAAAATAGGAGTTTTAAACACATATGAAAGAAATCAGACCTATGGTAAGGTTTAATTTTTCAATCGCATTACTATCAATAATTTTTAATTAATAAGTATTTACTATGGTATATTTATAATTCATGTCCATGTTTCCTAAATATATAATATTGTTTCGATTATTCTATTATTTTTTAAAGTTAATTTTACCCATTGGTGAATTTTTTATTAAATGGTATGGAAGGAATCTTTCTTTAATTTTCTATATGAGGTAAATTTTGAATTTTCTAGAAAGAGTATGAGAAGAATGTTTATTTAACTTATATAGCATGAACTAATTTTTTCATCTTCATAATGGATTATTTCCACGAAGCTTCCTCTACATGATTTCATGTTTGTTATCAACTAAATACTTTTCATTTAAAATTATTTGTCATTTTGGGAAAAGAAATCATTTTTGAAGAAGAAAGTATATTTTTCTGAAGAATTAAGTTCAAGTGTTTCATCAAAATTATTTTCCATCTAATAGGACATAGGGTTATGTTTCTATCCCTATTATTACATTGATTTTATTGTGTTTATGATGGAATTATTTTTATAAAATCCATTTATTTTATATGGATTGTGATGAAATCGTATTTAAGAATCCCATTTTATTTAATGGGTTATGCTACGATGAAAGATTTATATTTTTGTGGAACATGTAAAAATGATTTCACTATGAGATGGGTGGGATATATATCTCCCTCACATGCATTGGGTAAATATTTATATTTCATGACATAGACATGACTGGAATGAAAAGAATATCTGGTTCAATAATACTGGGATGGAACGACAAGTAAATCTGGTTCAGTGATACAGGGCTAGATCGACAAGTAAACTAGTTTCAGTAATACTTGATTGGAATGTCAAGTAAACCCACATTAGTAATGGGCATTTTCCACAATGATGTTCTTGAAAGAAATGCCTTTTCTAATTTAAATATCATATTATTTGATTATTTGTTTTCCACAATTCCATGAATTATGAAAATTCTATTTAATCATTTTTAATGTTCCATTATGATATATTCCTTACGTACTACTACAATTTATTTCATGACTAATGATTTTTATATTTAATCTTTATGTTCATATTTTTAAATTCTTATATTTATGGTTTGTTTTATGTTCACAATGTTTAACCTTACTGAGAATTTGTTCTCTCTCTTTTTAGGTTTTCTTTTCCCCATGATATAAAGAAATGTTTTATGTAAGAAAACATTTGAAGATCTTTATGGGAGATGCTGAAGATCGTCCACCAAGTAAGAAGGTTATGTTCCAAGATAACATATACACTAAATTAATACAGAATTTGGATGTCTATTTGTTTAATGTATTATGTATTCCCCCAAATAAATTCAATGTCTATGTAAACCAATCTTGGGTCGTTACAGTTGGTATTAGAGTGATGGTTTAGTTAAATATGGAACCTATAATGAGGAATATTTAGTGAGATCCCTAGAGATATTTATAAAAATATTTATAGGGATATCCCAAGGATAATTAATGTATAGGTTACAATCCTAGAGTTGTTGAGATAATCATGAGTCACCAATGATTAAACTGAAGATATCATATATTAAAATATTATAGGTATATTTCCTTACTTATCTTATTTTAATATTTGATATGCATTTCTTACACTTTTCTTTTCTGGTCTTAGTCAACAGGCTGAACTATATAGAACATTATTAACCATTGATTTTTTTGATGTGGAAATTATTGGAATAATGAAAATAGATATCCTAAGTGGTAATACCGTGAATATAATCATGAATATGGTACAACTGTTGGTCATACGGATAAGGATATAGAGATTGTAAATGACATGTGAAAGGTTTGTGATGTTTTTCTAGTATTATTTTATTTAAACCTTATAAGCTTGATGCTGAGAAACATTAAGAAATGATTCATACTTTAGGAAAGATGATGATTATGGATCTTGAGTATTGGTTTATGAACACAGTTGGATGATTGAGGTGTATATGTTTTGAATTTCAAAGATTATGTTATATCAATCGAGAAAATACATAAGTGTTTTCCATATAGGTTTTTAACTAAGGATTGGAAAGGATATTTTAATTGTTCTAATGAGATATAAATGTTATTTAAGGGTTTGGTGATATAATTGGAGAACACATTATTAAAGGAAAATATAACCCTTAATATGCACCTTATGTTAAGATAATGATTATTGGCTAAAAATTTGATGGATTTGAAATAGTAAATTGAATGAGGGTAGTTTCTGGGGATCTAATTATGGTGTTATTGAAAATAGGGATATGCTATCATGGATGAAGTATACATCTTTTTAGAAATTAAGTAATATATCCAATATGTTTTGAAATAATGAATCATGAATTTTTTCAATAAGGATATATGATTTTTCATGTTGTTACTGTTACTGAATAGAGTATATGATAAAGGTGTTCACGTTTTTAGAATGTGATAAACTAGATATATCTTCTGATATATGGGGGATAAATGTTAAGTCGATTTTGGGAACATTTTTCTATGGTTTTTTATTTTAATATTTTAGAAGGATTGTATGGTTATCAAATTTTAGGAAAGATTAAGCATCAGATGAAGTTTTTTAGAATAATGTTTTGTATCACCATATATGGACTAATGAATGTTTGATAACTTGGGATGAATTTTTTTTGATAATGTCAGGTGGAATGGCTTTTCCTTCAATTAGTGGATCTCATGATCTCCTAAAACATTAGGAATGAAAAATTCAACTTCATTTCTTTGAATAAGAGATGAAGTGGAAATTGTTCAAGGCACGACCTATAATGAGATTGAACTGAAATCATGTAATTATTCTATCTCATGCCCTTTATCATTAGGAAAATCATCTTGAAAACCAGAAATGTCATCCTAGTACCTTCTAATATGATGAATAAGATATTCTATTAAAACCACATAGATTTATGGATTTTTGGGTGTAAACATTCTCTATACATTGTTCTCTACTATTATCCATCAGAATTTGATGGTTATATTTTTTATCCATATCAATGTTTTCACAACCCACATATATTCTCCAATTTGGAAACCCGATGATGATTTACTATGTAAATTCATTATGTTTCTAACTTACCTTTTTAAAAAGAGGTTTTAGTTATCCTTTTTACAGTGTGAGTTTCTATGAATGAAGATTTAAAGTTATAAACCTTTTAATACTACAAAGAATTTAGAGGGAGAAATTAATTCTAAGGGGGGTAGAGTTTAACAACCCATGTTTTTATGGACATTTTTATTGAATAAATTTAAACATTAATTTATAGCTTGCAATGCTCTAAGTTAATAATTCCATTAACCCAAAACCAACTTGTCATATATTACATACAACTCTGAGTTGTTGTACAATACACACAACACTATTTATAAAGGAACTATGTTTGGATTATTTTATACACAACACCAAAGTAATATTTAACTTCATATAACACTGACTTGGCTTGTGTTACATGGGAGAGAGACCTTCCTCGATAGCTTGTGTTGTATCCAATGCCGAGTTTCACTAAATAATGATTTATTATTGAAATATTATTATTTAATGAGACATAAACTATCTATTATTAATAACATTAACCGAATTTTTAATTTTATAAAACATTAACATTCATATTATTTATTTTTTTGAAATTATATAATAAAAAATTCATTTTTAGGATAAAAGAAAGTATTTTTCAAAAAAATTACAGTTTTGTTGCCTTTTGATGGCTCACCCATTTAAAATCAGTTTTTCATAGTTTTACATATTATATTTGAAACAATAAACTTCTTCTTTGGATTTGGGACATAAAATTTTACATTGGGTTAATTTTTGGTATTTTTATGATAAAATTCATATTTAAATGAATAGTGAAAAATAATGTATTTTAAAATAAAACAACCAATTCAATCAATTTATTTATATATTTATATTATATTTTAAAATAGTTTTGAAGTGTAATTGGAATATATTTTTATCATTTAATCCAATTTTGGTAATTGTATGTAATTTCACATATCATTTGGATTTAAACACATGTTAATCATTTCATAGTTTTTACATCTTCAAAACTAGTTTTCTTGTTTTGATAACGAGAATTAATTTTCATTTAATATTTTCCACTACTATGAATTGAATGCAGAAAATGAATTCCAGATTTGTAATTAGAAGGTTCAAATTATGTAAATAGGCCAAATTTATTTTTGGACATTATTAATAGTAACATTAGTAATTATGTTTATTTACACTGATTAAAGGGTAAATCAGGTAAATAAGGGTAGAAAAATAATATTACTGTAATGTAAAACTACCATAATAGGTGTCCTAATCCTACTGGATGACTCATGGGAGACCAACACAATCCTTAGTCTAATATTTTGTAATTTTAGAACCACTTGGGTGTGAAAATGAAATGTTATAATAATTAATTTAATGTAAAGAGAAATATAACATAAACATGTATATTTTTACTAAAACAATTTTAAGGTTGGGTTATAAAATTGATCGTTTTGACTATAAATAGTCATTATAAATATTAAATGATTTTCCACTTCATGGTAGTTTATTTATAAGTTTTAGACATTAAATAAATACATTTATGTATGAAACAATGATGATGCAATGATTACCTTATTATTGGAATATTCAAATATATTATATATATATTAAAATAAATGTAATTTGAACATTTTGATTTTATAAATGATTTTTTGGATAAAATTTACATGTGAGAGATGATTTATTTCATTTTTTTCAAAGTAAGCATGTTTTTATGACTTTAAAAAAATCAATTACTAAATTGTGTAAAAATTGACATAATTGAGTTAAAAAAATACTATTTTATAAAATAATATAATAGTCCTAAAAAACAATGATTCAAAAAACTATGATATATAATGTTAAAATTATCATTAATTATCTAATGGTGGTTCAATTGGATTTTTTTTGTAATTATAGTAACTAAATATTATGAAAACACACTAAGACATGGTAATAGTTAATGTTTTTAAATAAGGGTAATAGCTAAATGATAAGGTTACTTTTTTGTCCTAAAAATTTCTAAAACCTATTAGTTGAGTGGAATTCAACCCATAATCATCTAATCCTCTAAATATAACACTTTTTAACAATTATAATTTGAAAATAAATTTATAAAAAATAATATTTCAAAACCATGTTAAAGTTCTCCACCTCCCTCTTATAAATGGAAACCACCTCTACCCACTTTCTAAAATATTTCAATCCCCTTGGATCATAAAAATTGTGCTCAAATAAGCTCCAAACATCTATCAGTTCGTCATAGATGCCAAAATTTGGGTAGAAATCCATCCTAAAGAGATCTTTTGTGCAAATAAAAAGGAGATACTCAAAAAAGGGGATTATCAGACACATATAAAAGAAATCGAACCTATGGTAAATGATAATTTTACAATCTCATTACTATCTGAGATTGTTTATTTGTATGTATTTATTGGGGTATATTTATCATTCACATCCAGTTTTCCTAAATACATATTTTTATTTATATTTTGCTTCTATTTTTTAATGTCAATTATACTTATCGGTGAATATTTTATTAAATGGTATGAAATGAATATTTCTTTCATTTTCCATAAGATGTATTTTTTACATTCCAGGAAAAAGTATGAGAATTATTTTTAACTTATTTGGAATGAATGGAGTTTTACATCTTCATTATTATTTATTACCATGTAGATAACTTTAAATTATTTCATGTTTATTTTCAACAAAAGAATTTTCTATTAAAAATGCATGGCATTTTGTGAAAATACATCGATTTTAAGAAGAACGGAAATTTTCCTCAAGATTTCAGTTCGAGTGTTTTATCAAAATTATTTACCATACAAGTTGAAATAGGGAAATGTTTCTATCCATAACTATACATTGATTTTATTTCGATTATAATGGAATTATTTTTATGATATCAAATTATTTTATATGGGTTATGATGGAATGATATTTAAGAAACCCATTTTATTTCATGGGCAATTCTATGATGAATGATTTATAAATTTTTGGCACATGTTACAATTATTCACTATGATATGGGTGGGACCAGTATATCCCTCCAATTAAATGAGTAATGATTTATATTTCATGAGATAGACATGACTGGAATGGGATGAAATTTTTGATTAGTAATATAAGGTTGGAATGGAATCTAAATTTTGTTCAGTAATATATGGATGGAATGACATTTAAATATAGTTCAGCAATACATGGATGAAAGGACATGTAAACCCAGTTCATTAATGTAATTTTTCCACTGTGATAGTCTTGCAAGAAATTCCTTAGCTGCTACGGAAATCATATTATGTGCGTTTTTGTTTTATAAAATTCTATTTTTATGCTAATGATATTTTTTCATGGTTAATGCTCGTTTAGGATTTATTCCTTATGTACTACTAAGATTTATTTCCAGACTCAAGATTATGAAATTTAAAATTTATGGTCATGTTTTTAAATTCTTATGTTTATGGTTAGTTTTAGGTTCAAAAGTCATACCCTTACTGAGAATTTGAGCTGACCCTTTTTAGGTTTTATTTTCCCCATAATATAATGAACTTTTTTAGGTAGGAAAAAAGGGGAAGATATTTATTAGAGATGTTTAACATCATCCACCATGTTAAAAGATTATGATCTAGGTTTCCAAAGACACTAAACTAATACGGCCTCCGTTAGGCTGTTTTTTGTATTGTATTATGTATTCCTCAAAAGAAATGAAATTTCCATGTACGTTATGAGTTGGTTGTTAGACCACATGACATAGATCGGAAGTCATACTCAGTGTATTGAACATATAATTCCTCATGTATGACTTACATGGGATGAAAAAAAACCTCATACCCTTTTTTATAATCCAGATTCCTTTTTTATGGATAACATGGGATGGAATATTCATCCCTATTATTGGAGGAACATTTATTATGGGAAGTATCCACGTGTATTCCCCACACCATCCCCCATGGGAAATTCACTTATCATAGGAAAGTTCTACATGTGATACCCACACCATTCCTCATCAATGATCTTTTTGAAACATGAGCATTCTTTCCACATGAATTCAAACTCTATGGATCATTCATTCAACATGACCTTCAACTGTAGCCTCAAACTACATGGGATCTGATACCTGACAACTAGATTTGCGTATTTAGGAGGCCTCTCTGTGGTTCAATCCAAAAGTGGTAAACTCAAGTGTGAAACATTATTTCATAGGGACACATCACCTTTATTCACATCACAATTAATTATATCAACATCAATAAAAAAATAATGATGTTCTCTCTTAGGGTAACACCTCTTGAATCTATCTCAAAAGGCATTCAATCCAAATCAGAAAAATATGGAGTGACATCATCCTTCCCAAGGATTCACATCATGGATCCAGAATTTAAGCCATGTAAGGAACATTAGTAAACTATCCAAGTGTTCCCTCATAGGGACACACCTATCAGATCCGCATCACATAGCATTTTATCCAAATTGGTAATCTTGGGTGTGAAATCTTCCTCCCTAGGGACACCCCTAGCTATTATATCTCACAAGGTGTTTCATCCACATTGATATACAATCCATGTGTTCCCCCCTAGGGTCCCTCCTCTTGGATCTGACTCACAAGGTGTTGATATACATTGGAAAAATCAAGTGTGACATCATCTCTCTTTGGGACACACCTCCTAGATCCACCATAAAAGGCGTTTGACCAACATCAATTTATTATATATGTGTTCTATCCTAGGGACAAACCTCCTAGATCCACCTCACAAGGTGTTGAATCCAAACTGGCATAGACAAGCATGATATATTACCTCCTATGGATATTACTTATTGATCCGACTCATATGGAATTAAATTAGATCCAACAATCATATAATTCACCTCACATGTAATTAGTTCAACATTGATAAACCAGATTATTCCCTCCTAGTGGTTAAACTTATGGATCCACCTCATATAGTTTTCAATCCAAGATAGAGTACTTGGATCCACCCCATTAGGTGTTTGATCCACATTGCTATACTAAGGTGTTCCCTTTAAGGGATGAAATTCAGCGATCTGCCACTATAGGGAATTTTATCCATCTATACAATATGTTATAATTGTTCCCCCATACCATTCAACCAGACTTTCCAATCCATCTTTTCATGACGTAAGACTTGTGACCTGGCCTAGAAAACCTACCCACTATAATAAACAAGGCGATTCCTAAGGTAAAAACTCAAAATAATTACCCACTTATAACTAATTACATCATGTTCTACATGTGATGACCTGGGTTCCACACCAAAGATGAATCATATGAGATATCCCCCACCCTAGAGGAATATTCATTGATGAACAATGTTCCTAATGTCTAAACATTAACATATATTCACAACATGACAAATGTTATTACTAAATGTTTACCCCCTTTCAATATATAAGTAGTGTAATTAACCGATTCCACACTGATATGGTACCCGGAATGAGTTCCATGAAGATTACTTATATTAACGAGGGAGACCCGGACTAGGAAACAAGCTCGAAAGAGGAATCCAAGGAACGAATAACCGACATCCCATCATCCCGTTTCGACCAAGGAACAGACATCACCAGTGAATGTGATGAAATCCACCAATGTTTTGAATGTGTTAATGTTGGGTAATGAAAATGTGCACCACACATGCCCCCAATGAAATACTCAGAGACAATGATTAGGAATTCATTTAGGTGTCAACTAGGATGGGGTGTCGTTATCTGTGGAAGTACGGGAAGTCAGTTACATTATTTATAGAACCATTTAAAAACACATATCTTAGTAAAGTATTTTACTACTTAATATACCATCATCCATAATATCTAGTTATATAAGACGGATTACGTGTATCTAAAATTCGGAGTTACGAGCCTAATCCTAAACATGCGATCAAATGTAATGATGTAGAGTTGGAAACATATGGATTGTTTTCATAGTTCCAAGTGAGAATTATACACTAGAGCGATAAACTATTGGTGGGGAAGATATTACTAATTGTTTCGGTTTTATAGTATCATTAAAGTATCCAATAGGTTACATGGGACAAAAATATGATATTTGGTATTAATAACTCATGTTTTTAGAAAGAATTAAAGTAGAACTTCTCAAGAACGAGAAATCATTATAGGGAGAGATTTGTAACATCCAAAAATTTTGGGGCATGGTTTAAATTATCATATTCTGTATTGTATTCATTTTAAATCTTAAGAAGATCATATGAGGTTTCGGTGACCAGAAATCAAGATCCAAGAAGAAGGTCTTTGAACCAACGACTTTGAAACCAAAAAAGTTCAATCAACTAGTCGATGTAGCACCACCGAATAGTTAGTTGCTAGTCCAGGTTCCCTAAAATTTTGAAAATCCCACCAAATAGCTAAGGGATAGTTTATCGCCTATTAGTTCATCTTATAAAAAATAGTTAGACAGACTACCTCTACTAGCTATCCATGTAATCTCATACCCATTGGTCAATAATAGAATCCTAGAAATATCCCATTAACAAGTCTTTTTGACATCTACCTCACCCAGATTAACCCACACTCTACTATAATGAATATTGGATATCAATTTTGATATATAAGGATCTAAACATCCCTTTAACTTTGGTATTCCAAGCATGGATTGATTTTTTAACTCCCAAATGGAATGTTTTATCAATTATATCTCAGGTATACTTATTTTTATTCAATAAACCATAAATGATAGATATGTTTGATAGATCTATTAATTCCATCTTGATATAAATAAATATTCATAGTTCATTGATAGATATTCACCAAATATGGGGAGTTATTAAGCTTTCCTTGGATCATATCAAGATTATTCGTTGAGAGAAATTTCTTTTAAGCAATTTGAATTGATTCTATTACTACGTCTCTATCTCCTTAATCTCATTCTGGAACCAATTTTTGATGAATTAGGATGTGTTTTATGGATTCATATTGTTCATTCTTGATCTAGTTGGTGCAAAGCTTGTTTTGGGTATCCAGATTTTAGAAATCTTTTTATTTTTCATTAACATTCTTTATGTAAGAAGTAACATGTTATATAGGTTCTTTTTATGAGTTATTTCATTGAATTGATTGAATTATTATGTAGACTATGACACCATTGTTGACGCTCCTTTCGTCACAGAATCTAAAAATCGGAAAAGGGGAATATCTGAGCTCAAAGTGATTCAACCTTTGAAGAAAATATCAAAAATCGACAAAGGCATGAACAAAGGATCAAAAGCAACTGCACCGCGCAAGTTATATCACTCTCGCGCAAGTCCACTTGCGCGACCTATGTGATAACCGCCCGGTAACCACCTGGGGTCTTCTCCTGCCTATAAATAGACCATGTGGGCCCCCCATTTGAGAGGATCTTTTTCCAGAAACTCGGATTGAAGCTCCCGACGCCCAAGTCTCTTCACAAAGCTTCCGGAACACTTCTAAGGTAATTTCTTACCTAGAACGGAAGATCTAAAGAGAGTGAGGAAGGCCTAACTGTTGAAACTCATCAACACTTGCGCGCCTGAGTGGCCAGCCTTTAAGGGAAGTGGTCCCACTTGCGCGCCGCCTTATTCATTCGATAGAACTTGCGCGCCCCTTTTTTTGGAAGAACCTCAAGAGGATTCTAAAGGGATTAATAAAGAGTCGCTCAAGTATGCTAATGCTGGTTGAAAATCGCACAAGTACCCCACATGTCGCACAGGTATACTTGCGCGACCAATACTTGCGCGCCCACGTAAGACTTGCACGCCTTTCAAGACTTGTGAGCCCCTACCTTTTTGGGTGCCCATCTTGCCCATTTTACCCCTCTTAAGCCATTTTCACCTTTCCTATTCAAGATTCAGTCTTCAAGATACTCTTAAAAGCCATTTATGGCATGATTTCTTGATTTGACTTCCTTATTTGAAAGGAATTTTGTGGAATATCTCTCAAAACATAGTGATTTATACATTTTTATGTCACCAAAGATTGAGAGTTCATTCATTCAACCTCATCCTTTAAGATGAGAGAATCCTTAACCTGGGTCTCCTTTTCAGGAATAAGTCCCAGTCATAATTTTGGGCATCCTTCTTAGGAGTAAGCCCCAAGTCCTCCAATTTTGGGAATCCTTCTTAGGAGTAAGCCCCAAGTCCCTTATTATGGGCATCCTCCTCAGGAGTAAGCCCCAATCTCAAATATGGGCATCCTCCTCAGGAGTAAGCCCCAATCTCAAATATGGGCATCCTCCTCAGAAGTAAGCCCCAAATCGTAATCCTTAACCTGAGTCTCCTTTTCAGGAATAAGTCCCAGTCATAATTTTTGGCATCCTTCTTAGGAGTAATCCCCAAGTCCTCTAATTTTGGGCATCCTTCTTAGGAGTAAGCCCCAAGTCCTCTATTTTGGGCATCCTTCTTAAGAGTAAGCCCCAAGTCCCTTAATATGGGCATCCTCCTCAGGAGTAAGCCCCAAACCTTAATCCTTAACTTGGGCTTCCTTTTCAGGAATAAGTCCCAGTCATAAATCTTAGGCTTCTTTTTCAGGAGTAAGCCCCAAGTCCCTTAAATTATCCTTAACCAATCCTAATTTACATTTAATATGGGATTCCTTCTCAGGAGTAAAACCCAATTATCAATCCTCTCCTAATTTGGGTTTCCTTTTCAGGAATAAAGTCCCAAGTTAGAGTGTTCAAATATCCATAAAGCACATATACCTTTATGGACCCTGTTCCTGGATTTTCTCCTTAAAGTAAATCCTAAAATTCATTCATCTGGGTAGTAATACATACATAAGCCCCAAACCATTTCTTATGATTGCATCTTGCATGGCACAATTGTCTAATTTTTACCAATACCTCTTGTTTCTCACACCGAGCATGACTCACGTGAGATTAGAGTGTAAAAGTAATTGTGACATCCTTCTTTGAGCCATCAATCATAAATATCATACCCTTACTCGAACTACGTGGGTTCTGATTCCTTTTCCAAAACAAAGGATACATAGGTAGCCCATCTATGGGTTCGATCCCAACTCTGAAATAATTCATTGTCCTTCTGAATGACAATAAACTTCAAGTGCCCCACTGAGGGGCTTTAAAACCATCCTGGTCATCATAATGACCAAGAGACTTTTATATGAATGTTTTGAAGGTTATCATTGACCAAGAATCTCTAAATAGATATAGATGATTCTATATTGGTGAAGAACCTCAAATACATATAAAATATTTTCTAAATTTCTTACATATTTAATCATTGATTGTCAAAACAAAAGGAAATCTCATTTTATACTTGGTAATGTAATAGGGATTCACGAACATAACTTAAATCTATAAAGAGAGTCCCGGAGTAGACAATAATTCCCCTCAAAAAGGTGTGATGAGTCCGACCTCCCATCCTCTCGACCAATGCAAATTCCCAAGCCTCATTAGTCCACAAGCTAATGAGCACCTAACTTTGGAAAGTAGGTCCAAACGGATGTGGAATCATTGGATGTTTCCGGTTCTACGAACAAACCTTCTAGAAACCGATCAGAACGTTTGAATCTCCCATCCATGAGGTCATCCCCGAATTCTGAGGGAAACAAAAAATGGTGAACCCGACGTGAATCCTTAACCAAGTTAAAATGATGTTTTACCTATTTGTTAAGCCCCTATTTAAAACTCAATAAGAGGGATAACAAAAACAATCATTGACATATGTGATCATCCAAAGGATGAAGTAGCTGAGTTTATCTTGATTACATCTGCTATATCAAACAGGCACTCTTTTTCAAGATTTTCGGTATTTTCATAATGGCTGCTCTCAAATTCACATCTGTGAATACTGCTGCTGCAAATACCACTGTTGCTATTCCTACTGGATCGTCATCCGCTCTGAGGATGACATCACCTACTCAGCGTCTTTAACGCTGGGTATCAAATGCACTGGTTAAGGAGTACCGTCAACACGGTACCATCCCAACTCTGGAGGCTGCCCGACAGGCCCTCCAAGTAAATAACTCACACAGGTCGTCCGGACAATGACGAACAGTGATTAAGAAGCAGGCGGTGCTGACTACCGTCTCCAACCATTTCGGGTCGTTATCCCCGGAACGCAATTTCCATTCACTCCATTACTTTGAGGAAGTGAATGAGAAGGTCCCGCAGGGCCTTAATTCAAAAAGTCAGGAGTCCTTCCCGAGAGATCCCATCAACAATCGCCGCCAGACTCGTGCGGTAGTGCACCCTCAACATGATGAGGGTACCAAATCCTGGCTTTCAACTTAGGTTCCTCGAACCCGAGCATGAAAGACGAACCGCCAGAGACGGAATCCGGTTGACAATGGGCAGGTTTTCATCCCTTCCATCTCCGGATAAGTCCACCAACCTAACTTGGTGGCAAATAACGAGCAGGCACACACACCTGTCCGTTTTAATTCCGTTGTCCAGCAGACTCATCTGGCAGCATCACGCCAATCCCACCAGGGAATTCCGTTGGAGTACTATAGGCAGGAACATACACCTGCTTATACATCACCAGTTAGTCAGCAGGCTCATCTGACTACATATGATGGATATCGTCAACCGCGTTTGGCGAAGTGTAATCAGCAGGCATATACACCTGCTAATACTAATCAAGCCTACCAACAGTCTCGTTTGGTAGCACACGGAGAAGTCAGTCGGAAAGCCCTGACGACAAACAGGAGGCAGACTCAACTCTCTGCCTCCACACTTGAGTACTGTCAGGATTCACTGACAGGAAAAGGAGGATAGGAGCAGGCACAAACACCTACTCCAAGCCCGGAATGGACGTATATCCCCGTTCCGGCGGCTGAAGTCACCAAGCATATTTTGTCAATGGTGAAAGAGCAGAAGCAAATTCCTGCTCATATTCTGGATGCTTGCCAGGATATCATAACAGCTTCAGCATCATCTCAGGGATAGACACATAAATCTATTCCCAGCAGTGGAGTGACACATCAAAAATTCACTCCATAACATACACACACATCTGTTCCAGTCCAAGAGGGTCATGGGGCATACTCCCCCATATCATACGGACAACCAAGTCAGGCACATACACCTGATTTGAGTGGAGATCGTTAGCCTAACCTGACCATCTTTCCTGATCAGGCACATACACCTGCTCAGAGTAACCACTTTCGTCAACAAGTGGTTTCCAAAGCGAGTAAGAAGGCATCTAAGAAAAAGATCTGCCCAGCACAGTCAGGATATCAAAGGCCAATCTGCAACAAGGCTTTGCTCGATGCTGGAGTTCTTGAATCCCTCAGACATTTATCTGTTGGAATTAAAGATTCTACTCCCTCAGTTCCCAATAACGGGAACATTAATTCCAAAAGTCTTCAACAGAAACTTTCTCATGAAGGCTTGCTTCGTGATAATTCGGTCAATCTTGAAGTTTCATCTTCAGATGAGATCCACAGGAACCCTCTGTGTGGTCAGAAGACCAAGGAGCAAGAGATCTCATCTTTTGCTGTAACCCATTATGGTGGTCCTCCCCATGATGATGAACTTCACTGCGAAAGTCCTCTCTGCAGTAGTGATTCACATTGCCTAGAAAATACTCCAGTGGACAATGTAGTGCCGAGAAAGCCCTCTTATCTTGAGACACTTGCAAATGCGAAACCAGTCATGTATAATGCTTTATCGCTAGCAAGTGAAATAATTTATCAATCAAAAGATATCCCAGGGTGTAGGTCATTATCCGAACCACCCCTAAGTCATGCATCTTCTAGTTTGATCAATGATGTCTCTACCAATCTTGTTGAATCTGATGAAGCAACAAGGAAACACCAACTCTGGTCAAAACAAGTAGAAGAATCTTCATTTAATGATAAAGAGGAAATGCTGAACATGAGGAAGAAACTAGAAAAAGGTGAGGTACTAGTCATGTTTTGGCCTTTGGCTGACTCCTAGTACGACATTCCAAAGATGTTGACGGATGATGGAATCCATGATATTCGTCTCAACATATGGAAAACTCTTTGTCAATTAAAGAAGAAGGTATTATCTTATGATGAATATGAACATCATCTTAAGATAATAGAAGGGCTACAACATCAGATTGATTTGGAATCTCTATCAGTCTCTCGGTATCCGAAGGCTGAAAAGCAACAGAGAACCCTTCAACGTTCATGCCTTGACGCACTAAGAAAATTGCGTCAGTTAATTGACAATGCTCCATCTGATGTTCATATCAGAGGATGGGGTGTTCACGGAGCACTACATTTCACAGTGCTTTCCAGTCAGCAAAGCCCGCCGAAAATGGTCTCATGCAATGTTATTGCCCATGGCCGGCCACAGTCAATGGGCTTTGTTCATAATCAAAAGCTTGTTCAAGTACATGCTTCAACTTGTACCTCTCAAAATCAATCATATAGAGAACAAGTTGTTGAATTTCTCCTACATCAAGAAGGAAATAATATTGCACAAGCCTCTCGTATGGAGCAAACAAATCAGCAAATGACAAAAGTCTCGGAAATCATCCAACGGTCTGTTGAACCAGGTGATAAAATTGGATACAAGCTAATGCATCCAGCTAATTTCCGAACTAAAATTCGCAAGATCAAGAGATCTTTTAAGAAGATCTCAGACGTAGCATGTCAAGAGGCACCCCAGCTTGTCAGACTGGGGACTCCTTTAACCCAACCCTCAGAGTCAACAAATGGGATTCGAGGAGTTGAGCAGAATCAGCAGGAACATCCCCAGTTCACGAGACTGGGGACTCTTACAAATCATCAATCCCCTTCTCAGAGAATATCGGTCTTTTCTCGATTGGGGAAGAATCCCCAAGAGGAACGAACATCCAAATTATCAGGAGATTCCCTCCAAATTATATCTCGTCAAGAAGTTCCTAAAGGATTGAATCAACAAAAGGAAATGTCTCATCAAAGATATGAAAGTAGACAATATAACAGAAATGTTGATAGAAGGGATGCGATGCATTATGCATCAATCAATGTCATCAATGCCGTTGTTGCTAATCCACTAGAGGAGACTCACTCAGGGGACTCAGATGAAGAGCGTCCTGCTCAAGAAAAAGTACGCACCAATACAAATGAAGAAGGTGTGCGTACACAAAGTCAAAGGATTACTCAGGACTTAGGTAATCCACTTCCTTCTCTCTAAAAAGTATCCAACAAAGGGAGGGGAAAGAATCATGTTACATATCCTTCCTCTGGGGAAGGTCAATCGCTCTCATTAGAGCAAAGGTTTGCCAAACAATAGGATGAAATGAAAGAATTAAGAAGAATGAATGCAGAACTACTTCAGAGTAGTCTTCTTCTTAAGAATGCTGAAGTTCAACAGCTGAAGGAATTTGTTGCAGTTACTGATATGGATCAAAAATATCCTCCTTTATCAGTACACCCTCAGAGGTCTAATCCTGTGGGTCAAGCGCAACAACGGTTGGCAGTGCTACCATCAGTTGCAGCACCAACCACCACGTCTGTCCAAGCTCTATTCATTGCACCTACTCAAGACCAGATTCAACCGGATGTTTCTCAAAAGTTAATAACTACTATTGAGTCATTAACAGCTCGGTTAGAAACTATGGAAGGGAAATGAGTGCATGTTCAACCAGAAAGGAAAGTTTACCCTGAATGGGTAGATTCAATTTCTCCTCCATCTAGTTTTGGAAACCCAATTTTCCCTACTTTCAATGGATCATGCGACCCTGAACAACATTTGACGCATTGCGTGTCTTGTTGTGATCCTATGATGGTAACTCTAGAGCAGCAAGAAGTAGTGAAACTCAGATGCTTCGTGCGAACCTTTCAAGGACCAGCTTTTGTCTGGTATACAATCTTGTAATCCCGTTCAATCATCGGATGGGAAGATCTTTGTCAAAAATTCCGTCTTCAATTCAGCTCAACTTTGCCAAAAACGACAGTTTTCGATCTTACAAACTGCAAGCAAAGGGATAATGAAAGAGTCTCTGATTTCATTGGTCGCTGGAAGGGATTAACGTATTCCCTGAGTTTAGCACTCCCTCAGGAAGATCTGTAGCCAATCTGTGTGGAAAATTTGCGTGACAAATTACGCACGCCATTGATCCATGTGAAATACACAGGAGGGTTTCGAGACCTTACTTCAATCGCTCAGCAGATTGAAGATTCCCTTATACAGGCTAAGGTTAAATCTCGTGTAATTCCATCAGCTCTAGGAAGGAGAATGGGTAAAGCCGAAACTACTACAGTTATGCTTAAACAAGCACCTGTACCTATTTATACTTCAAAACCTTCATCTTCTCGAAGGGCTCCACCTCCTGAACCCCAACAACAAAGGCCGTTTCGTCCAAATGATCAAAGAGATCAACGACGAACGCAATTTGAGGATTTGAAGAGTAAAACATACTCTTTCCTAAGTGATCAAGTTCCTGGTTACTTCATTTCAGCTCTGGAAAATAATTTGGTTCAATTACCAGTGCCCAAGAGGCCAAACAAGGAAGGAGATGAAGACCATCCCAATTATTTTCCCTTTCATCAAATGTAGAGACCCGTATCTTGACGTACATGGACATTACATTACTTTTTCGGAATACTTAGTACATAACAAAAACACACACACAAGGATCGTAATAGTTTAGTGTCTTTGGAAACTCGGAACGTAATATTCTAATCCTGGTGAAAGATCTTCAATATCTCCCATAAAGATATTCCCTTTTTTTTCTTACCTAAAACCTTTCTTTATATCCTGGGGAAAAGAAAACATAAAAGAGTGAGCTCAAATGCTCAGTAATGGTAAACAAAAGAAAAATCAATCACTTCATATTCATAAGAACATAACCTTTGGAAATCATAACCTGCAAAAGAGATCATAATTTCATAACATGGGATAACTCATGGAAGTGAAATGTATTCACAATAATCATAACTTAAAACATTAAACTTTGTGGCATACACACATAATCATAGAGAATCATTTCTTGTTAGTCAAGACTCATTGCCAAGACTATCTTAGTGGACAAAGTCCATTTCTGAATCGAGTGACCCTCGTTTCAGTCCTGTTTCACTGAACCGGTATAACCTACCATTCCAGCCATGTCTATCTCATGAGATATAAAATCTTTACCCAATGAATTGGAGGGAGATATAGGTCCCACCCATCTCATAATGATACCATTCTTATGTGTGCCACAAAATCATAAATCATACATCATTTCATAACCCATGTAATAAAAATGGAATTCTTAAACAACATAACATCATAAAACAATTCATATAAGATAAAGGAATTCATAAAAATATTTCCATCACAACATAATCAAATCCATGTAATAATAGGGATAGAAACATAACCCTTTATTATCTTAGATGGAAAATAATTTTGATAAAACACTTGAAATCCATTCTTGAGGAAAATATCTTTTCTACTTCAAAAACATTTTCCTTTCTTAACATGTCTTACAATTTAAAACTAAAAGAAGTTGATTAAAAGTAAACTTGAAAACTTGTAAAGGAAGCTTCTTGGAAATAATTTTTTAAAAATCCATTCATGCCGTATAAGTTAAAAAAAACATTCTTTTCGTACTTTTGTCGGAAAAGTCAAAAAAGTACCTCGTACGAAAACGACAAAAGATTCCTTTCATATCTTTTACTAAAAACTCACCGAATGGTAAAATTGGATTTAAACAATTGTAGGTGGATGGAAATAATATTACATATTGAGGAAATATGGATGTGGATGATAAAATAGACCCCAGTAAATACTAAAGTATAAACAATCTCGGATAAAAATGAGATTGTGATATTTCCCTTACCTTAGGTCCGATTTGCTTCGTATGTGTCCGATACTCCTGTATAATGATTTAAATAATGTCATTGACTTATTACAGAATAATATTCATTGTTATTATATCATATATGGCTCACTTATGACATTATATTACCCGTTCTTTTGTAAATTCCATGTTAAAGAAGCATTTTGGGTAAAATCGTCTCATTTGTCGTTCGTGTTTTTAACTTGTAATTATTAATATGATTACTTGGATCATGATTAATTATATCCAGAATTTAAAACATGATTTATATATAATATATATTCAGAATATATATATATATATTATATATCGATAAATGGAATGAAATACACCGTTAATGGAGACGGTAGTCCGTACGTACGCATGAACGCTGTTTTCGTTTCCTTATTGAATTGAATGGAATTAAGTAGATGACATACATATAAATTTACATAAATCCAGTATCATTATTATGTCATATATTTCATTAGTACTTATTATATATACTTTATAATCATTCATGAATGGTTAGTCATTGAGAATGAATCTCATCGCGTCGTGGAGACGGTAGACCGTATGTACGCACGAGCGATGATATCGTTCCCATGGTCGTGGAATTGTGTTGAAGTGTATGTAGACTATTTCAGTATCAATATAACTTTATAATAATCATATATAGTTACTCATTACACCATTATACCCATCCTATTAAGGTGGTGGTGGAAAATAGATTACACCACGGCGTGGAGACGGTATTCCGTACGTACACACGCGCGGTGATTTCATTTTTCCGTAGGATGGATAGAAGGTGAATTATGGTTGTTTCATATTTATAATAACATATCAGTATGTAAGTAATACTGATGTTATTACTTTATCATGAAACAACTAAAGAAGAATATGTTGAAGAAGAAAGAAATTGAAAAGATCGGTAATGGATATTACCTCTTCTTTGGAACGCTTCTTTGAATCCTCCAGTTAGGGAGCTACGATTGGTCTTTGAAGAATACCAGGACCTCTAGGATTATTCTATGGAAGTGGAGAGGAGAAAATGGCAGGGGTTGGCCGAGCTTGAGTGCTCAATTTGGTGTGAGGAGGAGGGGGAGGAGGTGCCCTTTTATAAGGGAGGAGAGGGGCACCTTAGGAATATCTCAAAATATTATTTTATATTAAAGTCAAAATCGGTTTATAATAGTTCCAAAGGGTCTTATTTCGAAGCTAAAGTGGGGATGGGTCGAAATCCTATCAACCAATAGGATTTAGACAAGTTTAGGGTATTATGTTAACCTTATCAATTAGATTTAACTCTAAGTTAAATAATTTAACTTTTACCGTGTCTTTTTGTTTTCTTACACTATATGGTTAATACACTTACCATAACATGCCAAACGAACCCCAAAATGTTTATTATTAATATATATATCTTTATATAAGTCATTTGGCCGAACCTTAGATTTTTAGAAATAAAATAACAATTAATAATATAATATTTGATTTAAAAACTATTTTGTGTCAATTTTGACACTATTTGATATATGATTTTTGTGAAAGTCATAACAGAATTATATGTTCTAACCAAGTTGATTAAATCAACACTAATATATCATAGTAACCTAGAAAATTAGTGGAATTCATAAAAAGTCTCAAATTACATTTATTTTGGTTTTTATAACATCAATTATGTCAATATTTTATTAATAAGATAATTACTGCATCATCATTGTGTCATAAATAAATTAAATTATGTAATGTCTAAAAATTATAAATAAAATACTATTATGTAGGAAATCTTTTTAGCTTTCTAATGAATATTTATAGTCGAATTTATCTTATGTATAACCCCATATTAAAAATGTTTTAGTTATTAAACTTTGATTTTAACTATTTTAACTATTCATTAAATAAAATAATATTAAATGTCATAATCTAATCCAAGTGGACCTAAATGGTCATATTATATTCATAAGGTTGTTTTTGGTCTAATTACACTTATCCAATAGAATTAGGACATGTGTTAGGGTAATAGTAATATCATATTTACCCTTAATTACCCTATTTACTATTAATCGCGGTAAAAAAAGTAAAAAGTTACTATTCACCAAAAAATTATTTTTATCTCATTGAACCACATTTTACTTACTGATATCAACCATGTCTGTCGGATTTTTGAAATTCCATTCATAGAAGAGGTAAAATTAAGTTTTATGCAAAATTCAGTTTTTAACCTACCACTTAGTGGTTTCACTATTTTATCAAAAATTGAAAGTTTTCAGAAAAATACCAAAATTTCACCCTAGGATAATTTTGGTATTCCGAATCCAAAAATGAAGTCCATTTTGAAAGATAAAATTTATAAAATTTCAAAAAGTGGTTATTACTATTCATAACGGCTAGTTTTAATAATATTTTAATAGCATATCGTTGTTTAGTGAAACTCGGTATTGCGTACTACACACCCTATCGAGGAAGGTCGCGATTGCGTGTAATGCAAGGCAAGTCAAGGATGCGTGTTGTGCAAGCTCCTTTTGGTGTAGCGTACAACACAAGACATTAGTGAAAAAAAATATTTTTCATAAAATCTCGGACTATTACATTCTACCCCCCTTAAAATGAATTTCGCCCTCGAAATTCCTCGGGGTTATAAATGGTTTACTATTAGAAAGTTTCTTTAATAGAAACCCACATCGTAAAAAGGAATACCAAAACTTGGCTTTAAAAACTAAAGTATGAAATGTAACGATTACCCAAATAAACTAATCACTGGGTTTCCACATATGTGAAAATATGGATATGGAAGAGAAATCTAACCATCATGTTCTGATGGAGAGTGGTAGAGAACATGGCTATGGAAAATCCAGTAATCACAAATCCATAAATTTGTGACGATCTAAGGTACCATCTGATTCATCAGGTATAAGATCACTAGGACAACATTTTTGGTTTTCAAGATCATTTCCCTAAAGTTGAAAATTTGAATTAGAATAAATACTTTCTTTATTTTGGTACAATCTCACTGTTGTTCATGCCTTGAACAATTTCCACTTCATCTCTTAAATAAATGAAGTTGAATTTGTTATTCGTGAAGTGTTAGCAGATCATGTGATAGAATGACGGGTCATTCCATCTGTCTCAAACAAAATGTTAGCAAAAAATTATATACATAAGTCTATCTATAGTGAGATTAATCACATATGGTTCCTAAAATGGACTTATACTTCATATATCATACTGCTTAATATAATAAAACTAGTTTCTACTAAACAGGGACTTCCTGTAGGCCAGTGGTAGGCAATAAAGGCCAGTCGCACTTCGGTTGTGGGTTCGATTCCCACAGCCTTGTCCGAAGCGATGGGCTGTCGCCCGTCCTGTAGGTTGTCCTTTTTCTAAAACTACATCACTATAACATCCCATCAATAATATCGAAAAAACCTTCTATCCTTAAACAATACTCACTTATTTCCAACATAATCCATTCCAATCTTTAGGATTATCCCTAATACTGCAGTCCACTCTCATAACATAGTGAAAACGATTACCAGAGATTTAATACCATCGTTGATCCCCATATATCATAAGATATGTTTTGTTGGTCACATTCCAAACATTCAAAGTCCTTAATAATGTATTATCTTGAATACCCATTGAACCATAGTGAATACTTGAATGCAGTTAAAAGTTAACACTTTTCACATACCAAAATCCTCAAAATTCTATATACTCAAACCATGATATCACTTAGTCCTTATATCAATCATGAGCTCATGAATACTATTAAACATTTCATTTTCTCGTTTTCCCTTCATTATGCGCATATCATCTTATTTCCAAAAAATATGTCAATCACTTTGAATACCACATCAATAAATATTACAATACTCAATGATACAACATTATTTTGGAATCCCATTACATAAACACTTAATCATTCCACCACATCGTTGTCATATTCAACATTGCCAATAGTGATCGCATGTGACTTCCCTTTGTCCTTTGCCTTCAGTGGTTGCTCATGTTGATCATCACTAACCCTTGGATTAGGGCATTTATTAGCATAATGCCCCATTTCCTTACACTTGAAGCATTGAAGTGTTGGTGGTGCGTTCTCTGCAGTGTTCGCTTTATTCACATCATTAGAAACCCTTTTTCCATTACTTCGACACTCAGCTTCTCGATGACCTTCTTTTCCACACTTAAAACATTTTCTAGTCCCTTTAAGACAATCTCCACCATGCTTTATTCCACACTTTGTGCATAAGGAAACATTCATCTTCTTTTCACCGTTATTCTGAGATTTCTCCTTAAACTCCATATTTCATTTTTTGTCAAAACCATGAGATGGATATGTAACACCAACTTCCATTTATACCTTGATAGCACAACGCACAATTTCTTCATAGCTACTGAAGTCTCTTATAGCTAATGCCCTTCGAAGACTTGGTTTTAAGCCACTGAAAAATCGATCAACTTTACTTTCAGGTTGGATGATAATGCCAGATGCATACCTTGCAAGTCTTGTAAAATTCTCTTCGTATATACCAACAGATTCATCATCCTTTTTCTTTATTTCAAGAAACTCCTTCTCCATCTTTGTTCGAAGAATATGAGGGAAGTACTTATTGAAAAATAAGTTCTTGAACTCGTCCCATTCCATGGACTCAATTTCATCTCTTTGACTTGTATTCTTGATAAGACTCCACCATTGATCAGCTTCACCTTCCAAACGATATACTGCTAAGATGACTTTATCATGTTCAGAACATTGAAGAACTGAAAATATCTTTTCAGTGGTACTGATCCATTGTTCAGCAACAAGTGGATCAGAAGACCCACTGAAAGAAGGTGGACGTTGCCTCATGAAGGACTCAATAGAATATTGTTCCTTTCTTTGCTCATTTGGAAGTCCAGAATGATTCATAGCTTGTGTAAGTATAGCAATATGATTTTTCACTCCATCTCCCATAACATTTGTTTGTTCAGGAGGACAATCATTGCATTGTCTATTTCATTGATCAACACGGTTCCTTCGGGTTCCAGCCATCGTCTAAAACCCAAAAAGAATAGTGTGAGAGGCAAAAATCATGCTAGGGAAAACAACATAATAAAGGGGGAGTACCTTCAATATCTAACATCTTAGGTTTAATTCTATGATCGTTAGCGTAGTTCTAGTACTATAACCTATACGTATACTTAACCTTAGGGACATCCCTAGACATACCGTAGAAATATCTCTAGGGATCTCACTAACGTTTTCGCATCCTAGTTTCCAAAGGTTGAGTAAACCTTTCCTCTGATACCAACTGTAGAGACCCGTATCTTGACGTACATGGACATTACATTACTTTTGCGGAATACTTAGTACATAACAAAAACACACACATAAGGATCGTAATAGTTTAGTGTCTTTGGAAACTCCGAACGTAATCTTCTAGTCCTGGTGAAAGATCTTCAATATCTCCCATAAAGATCTTCCATTTTTTTTATTACCTAAAACCTTTCTTTATATCCTGGGGAAAAGAAAACATAAAATAGTGAGCTCAAATTCTCAGTAAGGGTAAACAAAAGAAAAATCAATCACTTCATATTCATAAGAACATAACTTTTGGAAATCTTAACCTGCAAAAGAGATCATAATTTCATAACATGGGAAAACTCATGGCAGTGAAATGTATTCACAATAATCATAACTTAAAACATTAAACATTGTAGCATACACACATAATCATAGAGAATCATTTCTTGTTAGACAAGACTCATTGCCAAGACTATCTTAGTGGACAAAGTCCATTTCTGAATCGAGTGAACCTCGTTTCAGTCCTGTTTCACTGAACCGGTATAACCTACCATTCCAGCCATGTCTATCTCATGAGATATAAAATCATTACCCAATGCCTTGGAGGGAGATATAGGTCCCACCCATCTCATAATGATACCATTCTTATGTGTGCCACAAAATCATAAATCATACATCATTTCATAACCCATCTAATAAAAATGGGATTCTTAAACAACATGACATCATAAAACAATTCATATAAGATAAAGGAATTCATAAAAATATTTCCATCACAACATAATCAAATCCATGTAATAATAGGGATAGAAACATAACCCTTTATTATCTTAGATGGAAAATAATTTTGATAAAACACTTGAAATCCATTCTTGAGGAAAATATCTTTTCTACTTCAAAAACATTTTCCTTTCTTAACATGTCTTACAATTTAAAACTAAAAGAAGTTGATTAAAAATAAACTTGAAAACTTGTAAAGGAAGCTTTTTGGAAATAATGTTTTAAAAATCCATTCATGCCGTATAAGTTAAAAAAACATTCTTTTCGTACTTTTGTCGGAAAAGTCAAAAAAGTACCTCGTACGAAAATGACAAAAGATTCCTTTCATATCTTTTACTAAAAACTCACTGAAGGGTAAAATTGGATTTAAAAAATTGTAGGTGGATGGAAATAATATTACATATTTAGGAAATATGGATGTGGATGATAAAATAGACCCCAGTAAATACTAAAGTATAAACAATCTCCGATAAAAATGAGATTGTGATATTTCCCTTACCTTAGGTCCGATTTGCTTCGTATGTGTCTGAAACTCCTGTATAATGATTTAAATAATGTAATTGAATTATTACAGAATAATATTCATTGTTATGATATCATATATGGTTCACTTATGACATTATATTACCCGTTCTTTTGTAAATTCCATGTTAAAGAAGCGTTTTGGGTAAAATCGTCTCATTTGTCGTTCGTGTTTTTAACTTGTAATTATTAATATGATTACTTGGATCATGATTAATTATATTCAGAATGTAAAACATGATTTATATATAATATATATTCAGAATATATATATATATATATAATATCGATAAATGGAATGAAATACACCGTTCATGGAGACGGTAGTCCGTACGTACGCATGAATGCTGTTTTCGTTTCCTTATTGAATTGAATGGAATTAAATAGATGACATACATATAAATTTACATAAATCCAGTATCATTATTATGTCATATATTTCATTAGTACTTATTATATATACTTTATAATCATTCATGAATGGTTAGTCATTGAGAATGAATCTCATCGCGTCGTGGAGACGGTAGTCCGTACGTACGCACGAGCGATGATATCGTTCCCATGGTCGTGGAATTGTGTTGAAGTGTATGTATACTATTTCAGTATCAATATAACTTAATAATAATCATATATAGTTACTCATTACACCATTATACCCATCATATTAAGGTGGTGGTGGAAAATAGATTACACCACGGCGTGGAGACGGTATTCCGTATGTACGCAAGCGTGGTGATTTCATTTTTCCGTAGGATGGATAGAAGGTGAATTAGGGTTGTTTCATATTTATAATAACATATAAGTATGTAAGTAATACTGATGTTATTACTTTATCATGAAACAACTAAATAAGAAGAAGTTGAAGAAGAAAGAAATTGAAAAGATCGGTAATGGATATTACCTCTTCTTTGGAACGCTTCTTTGAATCCTCCACTTAGGGAACTACGATTGGTCTTTGAAGAAGACCAGGACCTCTAGGATTATTCTAGGGAAGTGGAGAGGAGAAAATGGCAGGTTTTGTCCGAGCTTGAGTTCTCAATTTGGTGTGAGGAGGAGGGGGAGGAGGTGCCCTTTTATAAGGGAGGAGAGGGGCACCTTAGGAATATCTCAAAATATTATTTTATATTAAAGTCAAAATCGGTTTATAATGGTTCCAAAGGGTCTTATTTCGAAGCTAAAGTGGGGATGGGTCGAAATAATATCAACCAATATGATTTAGACAAGTTTAGGGTATTATTTTAACCTTATCAATTAGATTTAACTCTAAGTTAAATAATTTAACTTTTACCGTGTCTTTTTGTTTTCTTACACTATATGGTTAATACACTTACCATAACATGCCAAAAGAACCCCAAATTGTTTATTATTAATATATATATCCTTATATAAGTCATTTGGCCGAACATTAGATTTTTAGGAATAAAATAACAATTAATAATATAATATTTGATTTAAAAACTATTTTGTGTCAATTTTGACACTATTTTATATATGATTTTTGTGAAAGTCATAACAGAATTATATGTTCGAACCAAGTTGATTAAATCAACACTAATATATCATAGTAACCTAGAAAATTAGTGGAATTCATAAAAAGTCTCAAATTACATTTATTTTGGTGTTTATAACATCAATTATGTCAATATTTTATTAATAAGATAATTACTGCATCATCATTGTGTCATAAATAAATTAAATTATTTAATGTCTAAAAATTATAAATAAAATACCATTATGTAGTAAAGATTTTTATCTTTCTAATGAATATTTATAGTCGAATTTATCTTATGTATAACCCCATATTAAAAATGTTTTAGTTATTAAACATTGATTTTAACTATTTTAACTATTCATTAAATAAAATAATATTAAATGTCATAATCTAATCCAAGTGGACCTAAATGGTCATATTATATTCATAAGTTTGTTTTTGGTCGAATTAAACTTATCCAATAGAATTAGGACATGTGTTAGGGTAACAGTAATATCATATTTACCCTTAATTACCCTATTTACAATTAACCGCGGTAAAAAAAGAAAAAAGTTACTATTCACCAAAAAATTATTTTTATCTCATTGAACCACATTTTACTTACTGATATCCACCGTGTCTGTCGGATTTTCGAAATTCCATTCACAGAAGCGGTAAAATTAAGTTTTATGCAAAATTCAGTTTTTAACCTACCACTTAGTGGTTTCACTATTCATCAAAAATTGAAAGTTTTCAAAAAAAATACCAAAATTTCACCCTAGGCTAATTTCGGTATTCCGAATCCAAAAATGAAGTCCATTTTGAAAGATAAAATTTATAAAATTTCAAAATGTGGTTATTACTATTCATAACGGCTAGTTTTAATAATATTTTAATAGCATATCGTTGTTTAGTGAAACTCGGTATTGCGTACTACACACGCTATCGAGGAAGGTCGCGATTGCGTGTAATGCAAGGAAAGTCAAGGATGCGTGTTGTGCAAGCTCCTTTTGGTGTAGCGTACAACACAAGACATTAGTGAAATAAAAAAAATATTTTTCATAAAATCTCGGGCTGTTACATCAAATGTTGGGGCATCCCATCCAGAAGTGTTTTGTCTTTAAAGACCTCCTGCAAAAGATGGTCGACTTGGGACAAGTCAAATTGAAGGGTTCTTCAGCTCATATAGCGTGTGTTACCACTATAGATCCAGAGGAAGGAGGTGAGTGGCAGGAAGTCAAAAGCAAAACTGCGCAAAAGATGATGATTGGATGGTCAGAAAGACAATCAATCGAACCCATTCAATTTTACGAACACAATTGAAGAAGCCAATTGTGTCTCCTACAAAAGCTGCAGTGAAGCCTCCATCAAAAGACAAATCCTCAAAAGGGAAGCGCAATTCCAAGAAAAAAGAAGAATCAGAAGAAGATGAGTATGTATCGAGGCCTAAGTTGTCTTTGACTCTGGCAGATTTCATGCCATCTACTTCTAAGCCACGGGCACCACCCCATCAAACAGCACAGCCTAAACAGGCTAGTCAGGCAGGGTCTTTATCAGACGAAGAGTTAATCTTCGGTTCTGTTAATATGATTCAATTAACAGATCCATATTCCAGTCTTGATGAGCCTGAATTCCCTGTATCAAATAAGGGAATCCGAGGAAGTTCTAGAGGTTCAGGATACAGGGGAAGACGTGGATCTTTCCGAAGACACTACACCAATTCTACCCCTGCTAGCACTGTGTATGCAGCAGAAACTTGTGGTAGATCCCTTCAGCGAGCTCAAAATGAACAAGCAAGTTCTTCTGCCAATGGCCAACTCAGTTTTGGCATAGTTATTTTGGAAGATCGATTAAAGGTTCCATCTTCTTTATCTCAGCAAGTAAATGGATCTAATCAGTCTAATCTCCCAAAACCAAGGATATTGCCAACTTCTATCCCAATACAAGATGCATCAGCTTCCAAAGCATCAGCTTCCAAGGTACCTGCTAAACCTCATATTCCTATTGGGAAACGCAGACCTCTAGATCAAAAGTATGATATATTGAAACACTTGGCCCAAGTACCAGCCAAGTTATCAATTTTGGATGCTTTGAATCTGTCAAAAGATCTTCGGGAATCACTCATCGATGCTTTGTCATGTCCTCATGAGTTTGAAGCTGAAATTGCTACAGCTGAAGTCTATCACATAGAGAATAATCCTACAGAATGCCATGCAGTGATAACTTTTACTGATAAAGATGAAGATGATTTTGTGCATGGGCACATAAAAATTTTGTACTTATCTGGAAAATTCAATGGTGTAGATATCAGAAAATCTTTCATTGACAATGGTTCAGGAGTCAACCTCATGCCCATTCGTACACTTCGTCGATTGGGCCTCACAGAATCTGATTTATCTCCTTCTACCATGATGTTACAAGGATATGATAAAAATGAACAAGAACCACTGGGCGAAGTTACACTCAGAACCCAGTTTGGAGATCTTGTATCCAATTCAGATTTCATGATTGTTGATCAAGACTCAGCTTTCAACATCTTTTTTGGAAGACCCTGGCTACATCATCATGAAACTATTCCTTCATCATACCATAAATGTCTCAAATACTGTTTCAATGGTCAATTTGGAACATTGTATGGTGATAAGGCCCCGTTCAAGACATGTGAGTCTCAATACATTGGGGCAGAATTTTATCACATGAAGGGAAGAGAAAAATCTACAATGAAGGAAATTACCAAAATTAATGCTCCATATGGTTTGGAAAAAATTCCAATAAATCCATTTACACATGTGAGTACAGATTATGTGTTACCTATCAGTAAAATTGAAAAAATAGGCCCAAATCAAAATACTCTTATGGAAAGATCCATAATGTCAATTATGGAAATTGAGCCAGACAACATGGGAGAAATTGGTAACCTACCAAACAGTGATGAAGGCATAAGTGGTGACGTTTTCATTTCATCTTCTGAAGTCCTACAAGTCTATACTTCACCAATCAGGCCAGAAGAAGTTGTAGCAACACCAGAGGTAAATAATGATGTCGATTCTCAATCCATAATCTCCCCTTTATTTCCCAAAGAATGCCCTTTATCATCAATAGGGTCGGAAATGGAAGCTTCTTCTTCAAAATGTGAAAATTTTGACATCTCTTATGATAATGAGAATTTCGTTTTGTCATCTAATATGAATGTAGAAACGGAAGAAATAGCACATAATGAAGAGGAAGAGGAAAGTCTTAGAGATGCTCCTCCAGCATTTGAAGATGGTATCTCTACCACTGTGGATGAACTCAGAGAAATAAATCTGGGTACAGAGAAAGATCCACGCCCCACTTTAATTAGTGCGTCCATGACCCTTGAAGAACAAGAGATGTATATTTCTTTTCTAAAGAAAAATAAAGATATTTTTGCTTGGAACTATACAGAAATGCCTGGGCTTGATCCTGATGTTGCTACTCATCATTTGGGTTTACCAAAAGAACATCGAGGATTTAAGCAAGCCGCCAGAAGAACACACCCAACTTATGCTTCCAAAATTGAAGCCGAAGTGGATAAACTGATCAAAGCTAACTTCGTCAGAGAAGTTCAGTATCCCAAGTGGTTGGCTAATATTGTCCCTGTAAAGAAAAAGAACGGACAAATTAGGGTTTGCATCAATTTCAGAGATATTAATCGGTATTGTCCTAAAGATGATTTCCTAGTTCCGATTACAGAACTCTTAATTGATGCGACCACTAGCTATGAAGTACTTTCCTTCATGGATGGATATTCCAGATATAATCAGATCCGAATGGCCCCAGAAGATGGGGAATCTACAGCTTTCAGAGCTCCTCAAGGTGTGTTTTGTTACCAGGTGATGCCCTTTGGTTTAAAGAATGCAGGTGAAACATATCAACGCGCCATGCATCGTATTTTAAAACCTTTCTTAGGGAAGTTTGTTGAATGCTATGTGGATGATTTGGTGGTTAAATCCAAACAACATTCTAATCACTTGACTGATTTGGAAGTCATATTCCACAAACTTCGACAATATAATTTGAAGATGAACCCCTTAAAATGTGCTTTTGGGGTAACCTCTGGAAAATTCCTCGGCTTTGTTGTACGCCATCGTGGTATTGACGTCGATCCTGAGAAGACCAAATCAATCCTTGGTATATCACCTCCTCAGAATTTGAAAGAATTAAGAGGACTTCAAGGACACTTAGCCTATATTCGGCGTTTCATCGCCAATTTGGAAGGAAAAAGTTTACCCTTTACCAAATTATTGAAAAAAGGAGTCACTTACCAGTGGACTGAAGAATGTCAAGAAGCATTTGATGTTTTCAAGAAATACCTCTTGATTCCACCAGTACTCATGCCACCTGTTGAAGGTAGACCACTTATCCTCTATGTGACAGCTCTAGAGCGATCATTGGGTGCATTTCTCGCTCAAAAGAATGATTCTGGAATTGAAAATAGCCTCTACTATCTCAGTAGAACTATGCTTGAAGCAGAAACTCGGTATTCAAGTATTGAGAAGTGCTGCCTAGCATTAATCTTTGCAGTTCAGAAACTGAGACACTACCTGCAACATCACGAGGTCCAATTGGTATCTCGCAATAATCTGCTCAAATTCATCCTTAGTCGTCCAATGCTTACAGGACGTCTAGCAAGGTGGGCAGTTATTTTGCAGTAGTTCGACATTCAGTATGTATCTCAAAAGGCAATAAAGGGACAAGCTCTGGCTGATTTTTTGGCTGAACATCCTTCAGTGGAAGACACGTCTTCAGATATTGAACTCCCGGATGAGGAATTTTTCTCTATTCAAGAGAGTCCTCAAACATGGGAAATGTATTTTGATGGTGCTTCCATAAGTCCAACATGGAAGAAAATGGAAAATCCTAAATTCAAAAAAGTTGGTTTAGGAATTGTACTCATTTCTCCAGATAAAGCATTGTTACCTTATTCCTTTTTATTGTGGGAAGGCAGTACCAATAATGAAGCCGAATACTAAGCTCTTATTACAGGCTTGTAGTTAGCGCTCCAAGAACAAGTGAATCCCTTAAAGGTGAAATGTGATTCAGACCTGGTAATCAAACAAGTCAATGGGGATTATGCCATCAGAAAAGAAGAATTAATCCCTTTGTATGATTACGTCATAGAGTTAATGGCGGAATTTCCTTCAGAACCGAAATTTTCTTATGTCCCAAGATCACAAAATGCTCAAGCTGATGCACTGGCTAATATAGCCACAACTCTAGAAGATCCAAATTGGGACGAGACAACCATCATTATTGCCCACCGTCGTGCAATTTCTCCTTATGTTCAAGCCAAAACAGAGGAAATTAATGAAATTAGTTCCATTCCTGAACCATATGGTCATACTATAGGATGGATGTCACCTATCAGGGAATACCTTCAAAATGGAACACTTCCACCTGATAGAGCCGAGAAAGAACAAATCTGGCGACATGTGGTCAATTTTACCCTTTATGATAGCCCAAACCACCTAGAGAAAATTCTCTACAAACGTGGTTTTGATGGAGTTCTCATCAGATGCATTGATGGTGAAGAGACAATGGATGTCATGAAAGAAGTGCATGTAGGAGTCTGTGGTGCCCACCAGTCTGGACATAGATTGTCTGATCAAATTCGAAGGCTTGGATACTTTTGTCCTTCAATGATACAAGATTGTGTTGATTTCACAAAGAAGTGTCATTCATGTCAAGTACATGCCAACTTCATTCATCAACCTCCAGAGTTGCTTCATACAGCTAAATACTCATGGACATTTGCCACATGGGGAATGGATGTGGTGGGACCTTACCCTTCAGCTACGGCCAAGCAGTTTAAGTACATTCTTACTGCTACTGATTTCTTTTCCAAAGGGGCAGAGGTAGTACCTCTCAAAGAAGTCAGTTCTAAATGTATTGTTAGCTTCATCAAGTCTAACATCATTACTAGATTTGGTGTCCCTCATACCATATTGATGGACAACGGTACCAACTTCTGTTCTTCTGAGGTGAAGAAATTGTATCAAGAATACAACATTAAATCCAACCATTCATCTCGGTATCATGCAGCGGCCAATGGCCAAATAGAAGCCTTTAACAAGACTCTTTCAAATATACTGCAAAAGATGGTGGATAAAGATAAGAGTTCATGGCCTGAAAACTCTTTCATGCTTTATGGGCTTATCGGACTATCACCCGCAATGCAACGCGGTCAACTCCATATTCATTGGTATATGGAACAGAAGCAGTCTTGCCAATTGAAGTTCAATTTCCCTCAATCAGAGTAGCCATTTGTGATCAGTTATCTACAGATGAGAAATCCCAAAAGCGATTGAATGAATTGGAACAGTTAGATGAGAAAAGATTGTGCACTTTGCACCACTTGGAAATCTATCAGAATCAAATAGAACGAGCTTTTAACAAAAAAGTTCATCTTCGTTCATTCATTCAGGGAGAATTGGTATTGGTTCTCAAAACACCATTGATACCAGGAAAGAAGCCTCCCAAGCTTGAACCAAAATGGGAAGGACCTTATTCAATACATAAGGTCTACTCCAATGGAGCTTATTCATTAATATCAATGGATGGAGAACTCATCACGACTCCAACCAATGCCAGATTTCTGAAGAAATATTTTGTATAAACTCAAAATATGATCCCCAGAACCAAGATTCTTACAATTGGTTCATACAACAATGGTCTAGTATGACCTTAAACTGCAACTTCGTCCAACATGACGTTAAACTGTAGGAAATTCCCTTACGTCCGGAAAGACGTTAAACTACATAAGCACTTAAAAGTCTAGTTTGACTTTAAACTGCATCATCAATGGTCTAGTATGACCTTAAACTGCAACTTCGTCCAACATGATGTTAAACTATAGAAAAAAGAACTTGTCCCCGCAACATGACACTAAACTGTGCAGCGCCATTTTGTCCTTGCTATATGACGTTAAACTATACATCAATAGTCCAGTATGACGTTAAACTGTAATTTCGTCCAACATGACGTTAAACTGTAGAAAAAAGAACTTGTCCCCGCAACATGACACTAAACTTGGAAGCACCATTTCATCCTTGCTATATGACGTTAAACTATACAGCAATGGTCCAGTATGACCTTAAACTGCAACATCGTCCCACACGACGTTAAACCGTGAAAAAGTTCCCTAAATGGTCCAGTATGACCTTAAACTGCAACTTCGTCCAACATGACGTTAAACTGTAGGAAAGTCCCTTACGTCCGGAAAGACGTTAAACTACATAAGCACTTAAAAGTCCAGTATGACTTTAAACCGCATCATAAATGGTCCAGTATGACCTTAAACTGCAACTTTGTCAAACATGATGTTAAACTGTAGAAAAAAGAACTTTTCCCCGCAACATGACACTAAACTGTGCAGCACCATTTCTTCCTTGCTATATGACGTTAAACTATACAGCAATGGTCCAGTATGACCTTAAACTGCAACTTCGTCCAACATGACGTTAAACTGTAGGAAATTCCCTTACGTCCGGAAAGACGTTAAACTACATAAGCACTTAAAAGTCCAGTATGACATTAAACTGCATCATCAATGGTCCAGTATGACCTTAAACTACAACTTCGTCCAACATGACGTTAAACTGTAGAAAAAAGAACTTGTCCCCGCAACATTACACTAAACTGTGCAGCACCATTTCGTCCTTGCTATATGACGTTAAACTATACAGCAATGGTCCAGTATGACCTTAAACTGCAACTTCGTCCCACATGACGTTAAACCGTGAAAAAGTTCCCTAAACCGTCCAGCATGACCTTAAACTGCATCATCCCTGGTCCATGCATATGACCATAAACTATTTGAAAATCCCTTATGTCCAGCAAGACGTTAAACTGTGACGTCCTAACTACATGACGCTAAACTGTATAAAAGTCCCTTACGTCCGGAAAGACGTTAAACTATATAATCATCAAAGGTCCAGCATGACATTAAACTGCACCATCTACGGTCCATGCATATGACCTTAAACTATTCGCACTTTCGTCCAACATGACATTAAACTGAAAAACAAATCCCCAATGCGTCCAACATGATGTAAATGGTGTGTTATTTTTTCTTTACTGCATGACATTAAAATGCGCAGTCCCCCTTTCGTCCAACATGACGTTAAACTCTATTGTCCCCATCGTCCTAACTACATGACGCTAAACTGTACAGAAAATTCATGATACGTCCTACAAGACATTAAACTGTATTTTGTCCCTGCTACAGGACACTAAACTGCATAGCACCAATAGTCCTAACTGCAAGACTTTAAACTGCATAGTCCCTTTATATGTCCTACATGACATTAAACTATGCATCGTTAAGGTTGTTGTTACCTCTTGTTTCTCACACCGAGTATGACTCACGTGAGCTTAGAGAAAACCTCAACCATAACACTCTCTTTGGGCCGCTAACCATGTATAATTCCCAACAACATTTTTTTTATTATTAGATCGTTGTCCCCAAGAACAACTTGATCATTAATTCATTCTTTAATTGAACTACACGGACTTTGATCCTTGCCCTCCAGGCTGGGTATGTAGGCAAACTCCCAGGGTTCAAGCCCAAAAACAATATCTTCACATCAGTTCAACACCATCTCATATGATGTTGATTCGTGAAACCTCCCCTAGAATCAATATCTTTACATTGATTCACTTTCGTCCTTGTTATATGACGTTAAACTATGCAACACTTTTGTCCGGTACGACAATAAACTACAACACTCTTTGATTTCCTCATTTGAGAGAGAACTATTATTGACATTGATTTTTTTCAATCATGTTTCATTTCAAAAGACTACGTGCATACATGGCAATGCCTAAACTTTTTATCTTGGGTTAAACCATCATTGTACTAAAGTCCCCTTTCACCCTTCACATGTACGAACCAAATTTGTACAAAGGGTAGATCTAGAACAATGTGGGCTTGATTCCCATCCTTATGGGATACATAGGAACGTTCGAGTATCCCTCGAATCCAGCCCTAAGTCTCTTGGGCCTAACCCAAAATTTCACTTTCAGTCCCTTGGCTGAAAAGTCCTCATGAAAACACACACTGTGTATTCATTATTATGGTCCGAATTCTATGACCATAAACTAAGATCTCTAATACTTTCGTCCTGCATGACGTTAAACTGCATTTCAATAACTACGTATGGCTTGATTCTCATTCTTATGAGATACGTAGTGAAGTCTAAAATTTCAATTCAGGACCCAACCACAACATGATTATGGTTATCATTGACCCATGTATCTCTATATATATTGGAAAATACCCATATTTATGTGTTATAATCCTAACCTTAAATATTTTCAGATCTTCATAACCCTTTTCATGACTTCTAGTCACAAAAAATGTCAAACTTCTGAGAATTCTTTTGATTGACTATGCAGCACGTGCCCATAGGTGGCCTTGCATAAACAGTCCACATAACCGACTTGTCAGCCAAAAGATGCTATTTATTTGACAATGCAGCCAATGCCCTTAGGTGGCCCTGCATATTTCAACCCCCTAACGGGTTTGTTAAATAATGGTAACTTCATTCTTGGGAAGAATGCCTCTTTTTTCCTTATTTGTCTTAAACGACAGTATGTAGGGATCCGAAAAAAATAGCCATCCTTAACATATTTGTCCCATATCCTTTTTCATGATCTGAAAGTATTCATGTCTATGGTTTATTCTTCTTCCCTACGTTTGGGTCAGACCTTCGTAGGAGTGATATTCATCCAGTTCTTCGATAATCTTGTCTGAAAATATCTTCTCCATATTCAAGTACATCTTTCCATACAACAAACTCTATACTTTAGAAAATTTGAATCTCAATAAACTTTCACTGGCTTTTAGCACTAGGAAACTAAATTTTTGAGAGTTCTTTCGCCTGACTATGCAGCACGGTCTCATAGGTGGCCTTGCATAAACAGTCCACATAACAGACTTGTCAGCCGAAAGATACTATTTATTTGACCATGCAGCCAATGCCCTTAGGTGGACTTGCATATTTCAACCCCCCTAACGGGTTTTTTTTAAATAATAGTAACTTCATTCAAGGAAACTACTTATTCTAATGCCTTTTAGCTCTTTTTCATATCATTCCTCAGATTCAAATATTCTTAAGCCATAGTTTACATATTTTCTCTCATACTTGAGTATGGTAATATGTTTTCATATAAATTGTCAAGGAATTGAATCAATTTTAATCCATTTTGGTCAAAGCTATTTCGACCTTAAACATTATCCCCTTTATGTCCGGAATGCATGACTTTAAACTGCCCACAAAAGACAAAGGAACTCTTAATAAAAGTCAAGTTCCAGCTCACTAAATATACATTTTTGTATGATTTAGGTAATATTGAGCAATTAAAATATTTAAAGTTTGTAGGGTTATTTGTAATAATCCTAGTAAAAATCAAACTATGCTTACTAGGCCCATTGGCTTAAGTAAATTTAAAGAAGGTAATGAAAGAATTCAGGTACAAATGATTGAAGACGAAAGTGTTTTTCATTGATACACAGGAGATAGAAAGACATCCACAGACTGGAGTCTCTTCTCTTTTTTCAAGAATTACAGAAGATTGTCAACATAAGTCTTCATTTGATGTATAGCATCCTGAGCCTTATCAGAAGTTACTTGAAGCTCGTGCACTTGACCAGCTTCACTATTTTCAGCTTGCTGAAGTGCCCTCTTAGCATCTGAGATGGATTTCATGCCATTTATATGAGTTTCATCCAATGATTTATTAAGCTAATCAAGTTCCCCAATAACAACATCTAACTGTTGCTGGAGTTGCACCTGCTGGACGACCTTTTCTTTGATTTTTTTCTTCAGATCCTTCATCTTTGCAGCATAATCAACTTCAGCTTGGGATACCGCAGCCTCAAATCCGCCTATGTTGACTGACAATTTCACTCTGGTCAAATCTTCGCAACTTATCTGCGCTTTCTCCCTCCTGAAAATGATCTGTTTCACCGCGGCATGGATCTTTTCATACCCAAAACCACCAAGTCCCAGTATAACAAATTGGGATGACAATCGAGGAATTTTCAATGGAAGCTCTTCTAAAGGCGCCCCAGATATAATGTTCCATATGTTGTTCCATGCCTTACATCGTGAAAAGCTGAACACTTTAAGAATCTCTGGATCTCATTCAATATCATCGTCAGAGGGGGGTATGTAATCTAGAATTAGTGCACATAAAGAAGTGCCCTATCCTACTTTTCCCCCCTGATTTGTGCTTCTTCACTTTCAATTCCTGTTGGGGAAGAGGATGAGGCCTCACCTCTGGATCTAGTCATTGCAGTTGATGGTCCTGCATGATTAATTGAAAGATTTATTCAGCTTCAAAGGATAAAAAAAGAATAGATTGTCTTGCGAATAAAGTACAATCACAAATATTGTTATCCCTTACCCAAGGATGGTTCATAAACCTGAGAAGACTTCTCCCCATCTTTCCCGGTCTCAACAGGATTTTCAAGATGGGTATCAGGCGGGTTTATTGGGTTTAGCTCTACTTGAGATAATGTTTCTGCAATGGTAGGGTTGACATCAATGTCCACACCCTCTTCAGGCATTGGCAGTTCAACAGCTTCTACAGAAGAAACTGCATATTGTTTTCAGTCATGGTTAGAAGTGTAAATTTTTCAAAAAATTGGGCGAAGGGTAGCACTCATGCCCAAGATATTCTAAATCACATGACAACTTAGCATGATCATAAAATTCTTCGAAAGTCATTCCTTGATTCACCATTTCATCCAATGATATTTCAGAATCTTGGTTAGTCTCACCAGTGGGAGCATTTGCTACATCTTCCTGCAGACTTATGTCCTACAACCCCTGACCCTGGACAACATCTTCAGCAGTAGGAGGGATACTGGGAATAGATGCTAGCTCTTCTCCAGGAGCAACCAAGTCAGCTTGGGTCTGTGATTGTTCTACAACACCCTCCAAGGCCTTTGAAGGAGGATCAGTCCCTTCCCTCAAGGGGGAAATTGAAGAATCCCCTACAATCCTCAGAAATATGAGTAACCATATGATTATGGGTATAAGCTCATGATTGTTCGAATGACTTACCGCTGCTAATGAAACGTTTAGCTATGGATTTCCTCCTTCGTTGCCTTTTATTCTTTTGTTTTTTTGGAGTATCAGTGGTCTCCCTTATAGGAACTTGGATTGGCGAATGGAAGGCTATGTCCAGCGCCTCATTCATGGCCTGCTGGCCTGGAGATATCTCGCCTGGTTCGTGAGGAGAATCAGCAGCAGCCCCGATAGCAGTACCACCAGGGCTATACTGTGGCGAAGGAACCCCAGTTCCTTTCTTTGCAAGCTACAAGATGAAGAAAATAACTTCCTTAAGTAACAAAGCTTCAACTGAAATCAAGTTGCAAAGAAAATAAGGAAAGAAAACTTACATCTTCAGGAGCCATGTACTCTTGCCATTCCTCATCTCCAGAACCACCATCCCCCTTAGTGGCTCCACGATCAATCATTTCCTTCACCCGCCTGGTGATAGGAACCGAGTCATCAGTGGCATATATGAGCATTTCTAGCTCTCTGATGTAAGCTCGCACTTCATTGGGGTTATCTCCGTATTGAAGATTTTTAGAAACTATAAGATTTCTTATTCCAGGAAGTTGTAGGCCCTCACACAAATCCTGCCAGGCGGTCTCAGTACCACAGTATAAGCTCTACCATAGCTGAACAACCTCTGGTCTTAGATATAAAAGCTGTGAGGAAGGTCCTACAATTTTTGATTTTAATTTCTTCCCAGCTCCTGCAGCTACAGATAGAGAATAAGAAAATAAGACTTATTACTTTATAAAGTAGCAGTGATTGAAATTACTACAATGAAATAACTCACCAGGAGTTGATGGAGTGGGTCTTTTAATTCCGGTCGGAGGATTATATCGGGAACGAAACCGCTTTGCTGCCGGTTGTGTCTCATCATCCCCATCATGATAATCTGATGAATCAGTTCTAGAAGAGGAGTCTGTTGAATCTATTTCATGTGGGGAAGCTTCACCTTTATGAGGAAGGGTTTCTTTCTCTACAGTCCTCTTCCTCTTTTCCACTTGATATAATGGGTGATTCAATATCCCTTTGGGGTATGATGCTATCCAGTGTTCAGCATAAAATGTAGTCAAATTATGTGCCGCTTTTTCAACTGGTAGATCAAATACTGCCCAAGTCTTCTCTCTTGATGTCAGCAGCCATAGTTGTCGAGCAACCATCGGATGCTGCTCTAACCTGACATGTACCGGAGGGGATACAACAATCTGTTGCAAAAATTTGAATTGGCGTGCAAATCTATATGGAGCATAGGCCTCACATATGATTTCTCCATCAATCCTGGCTACTAACACGCCATCCCTGCAAGCTAGCATGTATGCCCTCAAATCCAAATGGGCTGTCCCATCATCAACAAACCGCCCGGATGACGGACTTCCATAGGGAAAGAAGTTGAATTCCTTAAACATTCCCAGCCTTACTTTCATGTCATAACCATTAACATCTAATGGAGCAATTCCAGAGAATGCTTGCACTGACGGTCTGAAAGAGCTTCCAGGAATTTGTAATCCATTCTGTACATTGTAAGTCCGGAAGTGAGTGGCGATCCATCCCCACAAAACCTTGAATGGTCCCACTATTCTTAAAGGAGATTTACCCAGGAAGACATGAAGTAAACTCTTGTGAATCTTTTCTAAAATGGGAGTAGCTAACCCAACCATTTTACCCTCAGCCAACTTTGCCGCAATGACGAAGGTCCCTGGCCTAATGCCTCCCTTCGAATCCCTGACCGGCAAGAGATAAACACTGAGCCACATTGCCAAGAAACCCTCCAGACGATTTTTCTTTGGAATTCTTTGATTCAATTCATATCCCCACTTTTCAGACTCTCCTACTTGTAGAGTTGGCCAGAATGTGCCAGGAGCTCCTCTCTTCTCAGGTTTTGGACAGGTGGTAGGACGTCTGGGCCTGGTTTCCTTGGATTTCTTTTTCTTGGATCCTTTTTCCTTTGGCTCCATCGCTTTATTCTCAGTAAGAAACACATTCATCCATTCTTCCGGATGAATATATTTTCTAAAATGAGTTAATGAGGTCTCTGAACTCTTGAGCATGTGGAAGATCTTAAATAATTCTCGAGCTAAAGCATGAGTCTTCTCTGAATAATTCTAAGTCACCTTGGGAGGAATGAATTCATCATATATATCGCCCAAAATTGGAGCCCCTGAGATCTTGTAGACATCCAACAAACTGATACCTAATTCTCCATGAGTCAAATGGAAAGAATTAGATGCTGGGCTCCAGTGGCTGAGTATCTCTGGCACAAAGTTATCATGTCTGTAAACATATGTTTTTCCAACCCAGACATCCTCATATATTGCAGCTCTCTTCAGGTCCTCGATAAACTCTGTGCAAGTCTGTCGCACCCAGTATGCCCACATCCAAGTTGGCTTCACACCTCCCCCAGGACGGAAATCCCAAATTTTCTTCCAGCCTTTGGATTGATCCATCTGAGCATTTCAGAAGATTGAAGGATGACAATGTGGTTGAAGCTCAGGTGTATGATTTTTCAGATCTAGTGTGCAAGGGCTATGATGCATCACATAAGCCTTCTCCACTGTTCCAGCAGTTAGAAATACTCCTCCACCTGAGATATTTGCTGAAGCAAAGTTGGTATAATTCTGAAACCACGAAAATGGAAGATAATTCTTTATTTCTGGAATAATGACTTCTTGTAGATGACCATAGCCATAAAAAGGTAGATAAGTTATTTGAGGAAAGTTGCGATGATATTTCTTCAGATACATAGCCAAATCTGGAAGAGTACTATTTTTGACAATATAGTAATCATGGCCAATGATGTTCATCATATCATCTATCAGCTTTCTAGCCAGTTCATCAATTAATCCAAGTCTAAGAGCCATTAATTCTACACACAGAGTTGAATAAGTTAATTTATAAATGAATTAATTTTTCACAAACTTTGTGAAAGAATTCAAAAAAATGGCTAAGGCATTAAGGCGCACAAGTATGGAGATGTCGCGCAAGTGTTACATGTGCCGCGCAAGTTTTTGTCGCGCATGTATCACCGCACAAGACCTATTACCTTGAGAGTAGCGCGGCAGCAAGGAAACAGTGGAAAAAGTGACTTGCGCGGCGAGGAAGACTTGCGCGGTAAGAGCTCGAGAAATTCAGAACCAGATGTTATACACGGCCAAAAGCTATGTATTTATAGGCCAAGAGGCCTATCTGCGCGCCGTACCCAGTGCGCTTATGTCCTGCGTGGAGAGAACTTGTGCACCACCCTCTGTGCCCTGAAGACTTGCACGCCCCCTTTTCCTTTGGCTGGAGTCGATTTCCTCAGAGTCAAATCCTCATTTCTCTCCGGATCCAACTCTGAGGGGGGACTTTTGTTGATGCTCCTTTCGTCACAGAATCTAAAAATCGGAAAAGGGGAATATCTGAGCTCAAAGTGATTCAACATTAGAAGAAAATATCAAAAATCAACAAAGGCATGAACAAAGGATCAAAAGAAACTGCACCGCGCAAGTTATATCACTGTCGCACAAGTCCACTTGTGCGACGCCCTTGGTCGCGCAAGTGACTTGTGCGACCTAAGTGATAACCGCCCAGTAACCACCCGGGGTCTTCTCTTGCCTATAAATAGACCCTGTGGGCCCCCCATTTGAGAGGATCTTTTTCCAGAAACTCGTATTGAAGCTCCCAATGCCCAAGTCTCTTCCCAAAGCTTCCGGAACACTTCTAAGGTAATTTCTTACCTAGAACGGAAGATCTAAAGAGAGGGAGGAAGGCCTAAGTGTTGAAACTCATCAACACTTGCGCGCCTGAGTGGTCATCCCTTAAGGGAAGTGGTCCCACTTGCACGCCGCCTTATTCCTTCGATAGAACTTGCGCGTCCCTTTTTTTTGAAGAACCTCAAGAGGATTCTAAAGGGATTAATAAGGAGTCGTTCAAGTATGCTAATGCTGGTTGAAAATCGTGCAAGTACCCCACATGTCGTGCAGGTATACTTGCGCGACCAATACTTGCGCGCCCACGTAAGACTTGCGCGCCTTTCAAGACTTGCGCGCCCCTACCTTTTTGGGTGCCCATCATGCCCATTTTACCCCTCTTAAGCCATTTTCACCTTTCCTATTCAAGATTCAGTCTTCAAGATACTCTTCAAAGCCATTTATGGCATGATTTCTTGATTTTACTTCCTTATTTGAAAGGAATTCTGTGGAATATCTCTCAAAACATAGTGATTTATACATTTTTAGGCCACCATAGATTGAGAGTTCATTCATTCAACCTCATACTTTAAGATGAGAGAATCCTTAACCTGGGTCTCCTTTTCAGGAATAAGTCCCAGTCATAATTTTGGGCATCCTTCTTTTGAGTAAGCCCCAAGTCCTCTAATTTTGGGCATCCTTCTTAGGAGTAAGCCCCAAGTCCCTTATTATGGGCATCCTCCTCAGGAGTAATCCCCAATCTCAAATATGGGAATCCTCCTCAGGAGTAATCCCCAAACCTTAATCCTTAACCCGGGTCTTTTTTTCAGGAATAAGACCCAGTCATAATTTTGGGCATCCTTCTTAGGAGTAAGCCCCAAGTCCTCTAATTTTGGGCATCCTTCTTAGGAGTAAGCCCCAAGTCCTCTATTTTGGGCATCCTTCTTAGGAGTAATCCCCAAGTCCCTTAATATGGGCATCCTCCTCCGGAGTAAGCCCCAATCTCAAATATGGGCATCCTCCTCAGGTGTAAGCCCCAAACCATAATCCTTAACCTGGGATTCCTTTTCAGGAATAAGTCCCAGTCATAAATCATAGGCTTCCTTTTTAGGAGTAGGCCCCAAGTCCCTTAAATTCTCCTTAACCAATCCTCATTTACATTTAATATGGGATTCCTTCTCAGGAGTAAAACCCAATTATCAATCCTCTCCTAATTTGGGTTTCCTTTTCAGGAATAAAGTCCCATGTTAGAGTGTTCAAATCTCCATAAATAACATATACCTTTATGGACCCTGTTCCTGGATTTTCTCCTTGAAGTAAATCCTAAACTTCATTCATCTGGGAAGTCATACATACATAAGCCCCAAACCATTTCTTATGATTGCATCTTTCATGGTACAATTGTCTAATTTTTACCAATACCTCTTGTTTCTCACACCGTGCATGACTCATGTGAGCTTAGAGTGTAAAAGTAATTGTGACATCCTACTTTGAGCCATCAATCATAAATATCATACCCTTACTCGAACTACGTGGGTTCTGATTCCTTTTCCAAAACAAAGGATACGTAGGTAGCCCATCTATGGGTTTGATCCCAACTCTGAAATAATTCATTGTCCTTCTGAATGACAATAAACTTCAAGTGCCCCACTGAGTGGCTTTAAAACCAGCCTGGTCATCATAATGACCAAGATACTTTTATATGAATGTTTTGAAGGTTACCATTGACCAAGAATCTCTAAATAGATATAGATGATTCTCTATTGATGAAGAACCTCGAATACATATAAAAGATTCTATAAATTTCTTACATATTTAATCATTGATTGTAAAAACTAAAGGAAAGCTCATTTTATACTTGGTAATGTAATAAGGATTCATGAACATAACTTAAATCTATAAAGAGAGTCCCGGAGTAGACAATAATTCCCCTCAAAAAGGTGTGATGAGTCCGACCTCCCATCCTCTCGACCAATGCAAATTACCAAGCCTCATTAGTCCACAAGCTAATGAGCGCCTACCATTGGAAAGTAGGTCCAAACGGATGTGGAATCATTGGATGTTTCCGGTTCTACGAACAAACCTGCTAGAAACCAATCGGAACCTTTGAATCTCCCATCCAGGAGGTCATCCCCTAATTCCGAGGGAAACAACCATTCATTATTATAATAGTATTAATTTGTGTTTTTGGTTCTTGAGACTAATTCTTAACTTGATATGTTGTGCCTATGTGTGTTATTCCCTATTATATGTGAATTTATGCCCAGTACGAGTATTCTTATATAGAAAATTACAAGTGGACCATTGGGGCTAGGTTAACACTAAGATGGGGGATATGAGGAATAAAATGATAATGGAAATGGACTATATCATAGGTCATGGGTGAGACTAAATTTTTTCATAATATAATTAAGTTGGGGATAAAAATTCTTTCGATAACAACATGAGGTAGTGGAATCTAATGATGGGCTTGTATCTTTGCCCATTGTAGAGAGAGGGTATGACAGCCTTGTGGTATGAACCATGACTGAGATGAGACATGATGACCTTGCAGCCTAAAATGAGGCTCCATGGTCATGTGAATACTTAAATATTTGTTGTGGCTTCATGGAAGAAATATTATAATTACTTATTATGAAATTTATTTTAGAATAGATCCAATGTAGGTATGGTCTAGGATTATGGTGTCTTTGTTAGTTCATGATCACTATTTAAATGAATGATATTTACTTTCCATTGAATTTATTTATTATCATGGAAGAGATGCCTTATAAATCTTAACTTATGCAAATGATGAATTGTTGGTTTCTTGTTGTATTTAAACACATACTCTAAAATGGAATCTTGATACCTAGGAAAAAATCATTATCAGGGATCCATGAAAGGTAAAGGGATCTATGGTAGAGAGTTGATGAGACGAAGAATGGTGTTCGAAGGTGGTATCATGATGAACTCTAAAGTGATATATCCCTCACCCATAATTTCAAAACAATACATAACTTTGATATATACCTCACCTATAATTATCCTCATTCAAATATAACAACACCCCGTTTTCTCTTTCAATAGATTTGGGTCTCAACTTCCCTTGTCTTTGGTGTTTCATGTATGGATCAACATGTTGACTCGTAAATGACAAGTTTCAACTATTATGGGAATATATCCTTCTTATTTAGTATATTACCATATTTCTAAGCTATGTTGGCTAGATCTATGGATTACATCATTTTATAAAGAAGTATTCATTATTCGTTAATAGATTTAAACTGAATGTGGTGAGCTGTAGAAATTATCTTAGATCAGAAATAGATCTATCACTAACAATGATTTTAATTGTGTATGTTGAATTGATTTTAAGCATATGTTTCAATATCCTTATTGAATATTATTATAGAACCCATTTCTGATAAATTGGTATCGGTTCAAGGGATAGTTTTTGTATGTTCTTGATCTAATTGGCGTGTGGGTATTATTAGGGGACTATATTTTAGAAATAATGGTCTTTAATATTAATAAACTTGATGTACGATGTTTATTACTATATAGTTTCCTTTTATGATATTATTCATTTATTTAATTACATATTTTTGTGTATGTTTATCATGAAACTATCCACAATTATGATCACATGTGTCTATGTTTATAACTATTAAGACTCATTATTAACATGTGATATTGTTCATATCTTTTTTATTCCATGTTGTGTGTGATTGTATATCATATGGGTGTTTTTTTCAGGTATAAATTGAGAGGTGGGACATCATGGGTTGGTTTTCCATTAGATGGGGAACATATTTAGCAATTAATGATGATAAAAAAGGAAAACATAGGGTAGGGTTATGATGACCATGTAGTTTGACCTAAGCTAGTGTAGGGATATGATAACCTTATATCCCTTCCTAAGTAATTGAAGGGTGTTGGTGACATTGCGTCCTAAACCGAGGTAGAGAAAGAGTGAAATTTTTATTTTAGTCCTTGACTATTGTTAAAACTGGACAAGATGACCTTGTGATCCAACCCAAGGCTCACTATCTATTTGGATACTTAGAGATTTGTGGTGTCCTTTTGGATGACATAATATCATCGTTAAAATTATTAACATCCTTACAACATGAATCCAAATAAGGTACAACCAATGTTCAAGGGGCTTGGCCGGTGAATTATTTCTTGGAAAATTATTGACAGCTAAATTATGTTAAATTTATTTATTATAATGTTATGCAAATACAATTCATGTTCACTAATGTAATGGAATAATTTTTGGTGACCTACTTTGTTTGTACACACACCTTTCAGGGGAATATCAATGAAAATGTAGAATTCATGAATACAGATCTAGGATAGGGAATGTGTTGAATAGTTGATAGTTGAGGATTTGTAGCACAGTTTTCAGAGGTGGTAAAGTGATGAACTCCAAAGTGATTTTGAAAATTAATTAATTATTTTCATATTTATTTCTTATACTCTTTTTCGAACTACCACGTTAGGGATCATTAGTGTACAAAAATGTATAAACCTATGATACATTACATGCAATCTTTTATAGAATTTTCTATATTTTATTTCATTTGATCCCACTCATGTTATTATTCTTTTATTTATATGATTCGAATGTATGGTCTCTGATAGTAAGGGAACAATCTCCCAATTTCACCATTCGAACCCTCTGTGATATTAAACAATCTCTTCCAGATGGGGAGTAATTCATATCTTCAACTAGCTCACATACCAAGAATTAGAGATTCATGTCGGGCGTTACAGAAGAAAATAAAAGGGGGTAATTTTATCACGTTATATATTTGGGTACCCATGTGTTTTCTCAATATTATGAGTTCTCGATTAAACATTAACCATGTCTGCTGTCTTGTTCTAGGAATTAATATTTACGAAATTATTCTCATAAGATTTATCATGATTAATATATATATGCTATGACATTAATACATGTGATTGATTAGGTATGTCTGTCATCAAAAGTCATGTGTGGAATACATCATTCCCTTGGGAGAACATCGATGGAAGTTCTACATTATAAACTATATTACTAAAATGACCCATAATCTTAGACGTTTCAAAGTATATAGGGGTTATATTTCAGTTTTTTATTAATATCATAAACTTATTTCATTCTTATAATCAAATAACTGTTTTCCCTAACTTTGATCTCCAGATCTCATCAATGATTATCAATGAAATTGTTCTATTGACATCGATATATTTTAACATGATGCTGAATGATTTGATCTATTGTAGTTGGTTCCCTAGAACCAACACCCTTTTACACTATGATAACATGTATTCATTGTTTTTAATATTAATGAACTACTTATAAAATCATGACTATTTTCTGCATGACATTGTATGTGATAATGTCTTAAGAGTAGATGTCCCTCTAAAAGGTCATAATAGTTCCTTGATATGAATAGAACCTAAATGTACTACAACACTATTCTGTAATATATGTTCTATAGTCGTATGGTTTAATATACGAGACACAAGTGATATAGGATATCAGGGGTGGAGACTCATAGTAATTTGAGGCACCTTCACATTGTGTACGCCCTTGGAAATTTACTATAGGATATTATGAGAATGAAACCCACAAGTAGGTAACATACTTTTCTATTTTTCATTAGATATTACTATCTATATATGTGTGTATTTTTCATTAGAATATAATAATATTATTAATTATTATTATGAGGTTTATAATTAGATGTATTGACAAAAATCATGAAGAAATATGTTAATGGTGAAGTTGGATACTTTGGGTGCATCATGAGTAATATTGCATTAATGAATAATGGGAGAAATGATTTCTCCTTTATTTATTAATGTATGTTGATATCTTAGACCCTTCTATCGATATGATATAGTCTACATAAATCCATGATCATGGTGTTTGATAGAAAATTTCATTTTTAGGAAATCAATAAAGGAGACATAAAGCACTTTGGTTGATGGCACCATCATGCAACCATCTTGATTGGAGATATCATGATAAAGGGATTATATTATGCAGTAAGCATCTGTATGAGGTAACATGTAATTATGGAATTAACACATTTCTCTATGTGTGCCTTGACATGTTTCAATATGTTGACCTTGAAAATTTTTCTATTTAGCTTAATGCCACTAAAAAAGAGGCCTAGAGGGTCACACACTATGTGTATCTTGAATATCAGTTAATTAATATAAAATTATTTATGATTTATGATTTTTTATAAATATTATTATCAATCACGGTTTGATAATTATTCATGATTTCTATATCATAAAAATTATTTTCACTAGTTATTCAATAGATTATAATGTGATTTTAATATTTAATACATATTTATTTTGTAAATAAATATTGATTGTTCATGGACTGAAAAATATTATTGCGGGAAAGGAGGATTGGGTGTAAATTCATTAGTGATAAAATAATAAATATTAAATATTATTTGATTAAATAATATTTAATTTTTATTTGAAAGTTAAGTGAATGTCATGAAATACTAATTTTATTATTTCTATTTGACATGGAGTTTTTGTTTGGATTAAATAAATTATTATGGTCCCTTGAGAAATTTTTTTATTTTAATCCTAGAGATATTTAAAACAAATTACATTATTTTCCCATAAGTAAACGTCATTTGTTTTGGTTTGTGTAAAATGTAATTTGATAATTCAATCAATCCCTTGAGATCTCTCTTCTCTGAGATCGCTGCAAAAAATACAGAGAAATCATTTTCTACTAGATCAATGGGAATGATTTGGAAGAAATTATGATCGTGACAAAATGAAGATGGATCAAGTGTAAGGATCTATCATGATAGAACCCCAGAGACTCTTTCAGTGGCATCATGAGATTCATGGAATATGCATGGATCACCTTTAGAGGGAATGTACATATCGATTACTTGATCCTTCAACGAAGAAAAAATTCCAATAATGTAATTAAATAATTATTTATATTAATTGTCACTAGTATGTGATGATCCTCTCTCAAGTTCTAATGTTCTATCCCTTATCTATTTTCTTTGATTAAATTCCACAAATCAATGCATTTATCATTGTGTAAATCTCATATTGATCATCGATAATGAAAAAAATGATATGATGGGAACTTCCCATCACACAATTCCACAGTTCTAGGAACATAAAAGTGGTATCGAAGCAATGAAATAATTATTTATAATTATTTAAATACCATTATTGATTTATTCATTTTTAATTTAGTTTTTCAATTCATGTTTAATCATTTTTTCCAAATTTCAAGATCAGCTTCTTCCAACATTGTTTCCCGTAGATCTAATCACGAAAATTATTGTTCTTATTAAAATAAATTGCAAGATCTCATCCAGAGGTTCCAGTGATTCTATCTGGAAAACACAGTAGTAAATTCATTGTAATATGAGTCACATGCTCTGTAGTTGTGTTCGATGGAATAGGAATTAATTCTGTAATTAATTCAGATAATGTAAATTTTTGACACACTATGTATTTAATTATCTCACACTAACATGACTATAATTGGGTGGAACCTAGTCAACTAGAGTATGAACCATGTAACCCTTGTACCAGACATTTAGTTTAATTGAGTCAAATATGGGTCACTCATGTCAATACATGGCCTACATGACTGATGACTGTGTAATTTGGAGATCACACAACATGTATCACATTGGAAATAATGTGTACTCCATGTTTTTGGGGGTACGATCTACATGTTGAGTCCCTAGGCCTATACCTTATATATATTTTGAGATATTTAAATGTTGTTTATGGAATCCATCTTATTTATCAAATAACATTATATTACATTTTACAAATAGATTATCTTATAAAGTTTACTGGCATGGAAATAAGGTACATAATACATAAAAATGTATAAAATTATTCTATTATACGTGAAAGGATTCATCAAGGTTCATCCTAATTAAATTTATTTCATCTCATAACCTAGTTATATACATCAAAGTAAAAGGTGATAAGATGGTCCCGTATGGGAAAACAAGTGAAACAATTTACATGTAAACTTGAGTAATATCTATTAAAACATGATAAATTTCATAAAGGCATAAGAAATTTGGATATAATAACAAAAATAACTTGACAGATAACATGAAAATGTGACTAAAAAAATTTAATCCTGACATTCATAAGCATGTCACCAAGGTCCATCCCCAAGATGTCAAAAAAATTACAATGGTTATTCACCACAGTATTGTAAAACTAGTCATTACTAGAGATTAATTTATTTACCCAATAAATTAGAGTACTATTAGGGAGAACCCTTATTATGTAATTATTTTAATGTAATATACATAGATCATAATAAAAAACACCACAAATATTCCATAGAGAATATAATAAATGGGTTTCATATCAAAATCATAGCATTTTAAAAGTCCCTAAAAACATGATCATTATGTTATTTATAACCCATGGAAAGGGAATGATGGTTTAATGTATGTCAATTATAGAATAAAATAAATCACATTTATTTCTTGATAAATAAATCTGGAAATTAAAGTGGTTTGGTTATTCACAGAATGAAAATAAAAGAATTTCTTGAGAAAAAGATAGAGGTTTTGAGACAAATATTCTGTAGCATAATGTGTATGAAACAATGATTAATAAAAAATTAAGAAGATAGGGGAAGGGTTCAAACAAAAACAAAAGACTCATAATATAGTATAGGGATATAGTAAAATGTAAATAATAACATGGTATTGAAATATTAATGACATACCACATAAAAGAGAACCTGAAAGGAAAATGGAAGTTGAGAATTCCCTTACCATGAAGAGTAACTACTAAAACTCAAATATTTGGACCACAGGGGATGATGGTAACATTGTAATGAAGCCTCGGTAAGTAATACTATCATAAATTCATGGATAATGATTTTTTAATGAATGTAAATGAAGGAATCAGTGGGTATTTGTTGTAGAAGAGGGAGTTTTTTATTGATTTCAAAGGACACCTCATTAGTGGTATTTGCAAAACTATGGGCTTGACCATGGTATTTTCAAATGGTATTGGCCACATGGGACACATAATATAATATTTTATTACTTAAGAGTATACCAAAATTATTACATCATGTTTACTTCATTAATTATGACATTATACTTACTGAAAACTCATAACTGTATTTTTACTATTCACTGGAAAACAAAACATTTTATAGAAATATCAAAAGTATATCATAACCTAATATCAACACTATGAATTCAAAAATGACATTTATTTTACCTTAATAAATTTCTACATATGATAAATTTTATTTTTAACTATAAAAATACTTGATTATGAAAAATATTAGATGATAGAAAATGCATAGTTACATGCATATTGATGTCTTGAACACTTGAAAGAAACATAAAATTATTTTATCATTTATAATTATAAATTTGTGTTTTTATAACACTATTTCATTATAATAATCATTATTAATAAATCCTTATTTTAATAAGAAAATTTCATATCTTTTTGAAAAGAAATATTTTTACCTGAAAAATCAATTTATCAAATTCAATCCCTATTTTTTACCAAAATTATTTTTGAAATAGAAATTATGAAATTAAAATATTATTAATTATATAGTATTACATTTTATGTAACTAGGGACTTAACACATAACCGATTAAAACACCTTCATATGACCTAGGGGTAAGATGATGAATGGTGGTGGACTCTTGGGGTGGCTCAAATAACATCGTATGAGTGGTAATCTCCACTAACTTTAACCTATCCTATATGTGATTTAGTTCATGCTTAAAATGTTTGACCTATGCTTCTTCTTGGTCTAGTGAAAATCCTAGTGACGTTACCATCATCCTACGCTCCACCAAATGGGCATCAAATATCTCGGGTCTACTAGATGAGGCCATCAAATATTCTTTCTTTATTAATTATCCACTATCATTTATCTGTATAAAAAAAATTATAACATTTATTATTGATTCCAATGGTCATATTAACCCAAAGTAATATTAACCTGTGGTCGTATAATAGTCAAAACACGATGGTCACATTTCATTTATAATTATATATTTTTATTGATTATGACATATTATGAGATACACTTCCTTGAAAAAAATATTATTCAAAGGTTTGGGTCGTTAAATTATTCCCCCTTAATAAATTTCATCCCTGAAATTTCAACTTATACCCTCATAAGATAAAATGTGTATGTACTTCTTTTTCATTGTATCCTATGGTTTTAATGTGGCTTATTCATGTTTTTGGTTCCTCCACAACACATTTACATGGTGGGTAGCCTTTTTTCATACATCCTTTAATCTACGATCTATGATCTCCACCAGCTACTCCTCACAAGAGAGGTTGTGTTCCAGATTTACCACCTTTGGATTTAGTACATGGGAAGAATTGGATATGTACTTACTCAAGAGGGATACATGGATTGCATCATGAACATGAGCTATATTTGGAGGAAGTGAAAGATGATAGGCCACATATCCTACACAGTCAAGAATTGCATAGGGGTAAATTTACATGGGGTTCATCATCCCTTTCTTTCTAAACTACATGACTCTCTCCCATGGAGAAATTATAAGGAAGAAATTTTAAAAAAAATAGAACTCCTTGTCCCTTAAATGATATTCGGCATAACTGTTATGGAAACTATGATAAATATTAATGTGTTGTTGGATGGCACGAACCATTTCTATCATCTGTTGCACAAGATCTAGCCTAAGAAGATTTCCCTCACAAACTTCATCCCAAAAAGTTGGAGTTATACATTACTTCCCATATAGAGCTTTATAGGGTTCCGTTTGAATGATATATTAGAAGTCATTATTGTATGATAACTCATCTAATTGTGGATTTTTATCCCATCCATATTTAAATTCTATTGATAATGTACTAAGAATTTCCTTGAGTTTCCAAATTGACCGTTCAGATTTTCCATCAGTTTCAGAGTGATAGGCCTTAATGAAATTCAATTCGGTACACAGAGCATGTCGTAGACATCTCCATAATATTGAAGTGAACATTAGATTATGATCAGATATGATAGAATGTGGATCTCTAAGAATCCTTACCCCTTCCTTTATATAAATCATGGAAAGTTTATCAAAAGTAAAATATTCCCTTATAGTTATAAAATTTGATGTCTTGGTGAGATGGTACACATTAACCCATATTTAATTATTTCCTTTATATATCACGGTTCAATTTATTTATTACTTATAATATGATTATTTATTCTATATATTTCTTATTTGTTTCTATTTTTTCTCTAAAATGAGTTTTTACTCTCATCATGGTAATCTTTTAGTCCCTTTCACATAGTTGGATGCCTTTACCATACAAGTTGGCATTCATGGTGTCTTTATATCACTCTATATATGTTAATGATGAGTGTTCTAAGTCTGAGACATTAAAAAATTGCATCACACCATCTTTTTTTCTTTTTCAATCTATTTTGGGGTATGGTATAATGAGAATAATTAAATTTTAGATCTTGTGTTGGATTTTAGATCGGAAAGCCACAAAGAACCTTTTCCTTGGGAACTATTGGTTTTAGGGAAATGGGGTTCTTTTTCTTGGTTTTCACTACAATGATTGATATATGTATAAAAGTATGATACATGTTTTTTAGATTCATATTTATGGTTTTTGATCATGATCCACCATGGAAAGAGGCATGTGTGCGTGCAACATATTTATAATATAGTATTCACTTGATATATATATATTCTTTTGTGTGAATATTATCACCAATGACCAGAGGATCAGTTGATTAATGTGTAAATAAAATATATAGTGGTTTACCATATAACATGTTTTTGTCATCTTTATTAGATGAACTGTGATATTATATTTAATGATATTTTATTTATATCCAATGTGAAATTCTCCAATAGGTTGAATTTACATCCCCTTCATAAAAAGGTATTTATAGTAACCCACAGGGGGTTGGTACATGCCTTGGATTATTTATTGTTGGTTCCAAAAAATAAATTGGTTTAGTTATATAGGGTGTCAACTACAACCTATATAGTTTTTTCAATATAGATTTTTGGTTTCATTATACATTACTGAATGATATGAATATGGTTTTAGTCAATATGAATGATCATATGATGATTTTTTTATATGATTATGGATGTCACATATACCTCAAGGGGTTTTCTCCTATAAAGATTATCAATGATAATGATATCTTAATGGTGGGTGGTAAAATCAATATATAATCCATTATATATACATATGCGTGTGTGTGTGTCTGTGTGTGTGTGTGAAACAAGAGATGGGTGTTTTGGGGATGTGAGATTCACTGAGGATATGGATTCCCTTATTAGGGTACTTAAAAGAATATGTGATGCCTTATTATTTTCTAATGTAAACTAAATAGAGTGATTATGGCATCCAAAATGTGTTTTTAGGAAGGATTAGTGGGATTCCTAGATCATATGATTTTGGGTTTAGTTCCTGATGAGAATATTGATCGTGATCATAAAGGGATAGATCTATGATGCGTAGAGCATGGGAAGATGATTATGGTTTGGAGAAGATGTCGTGGGTGTTGGGTGATCATGTTAAATTTAAAGAAAAGATGGAGGTGATAAGACAGTTGTAAAGAATGAATTGAGGTTCATCTATCTAGATGATATTGACACGTGATAGAATCATCTTTTTTTGTTTAGTTATGTGATTCAAGGTTTGGTGATGTGAAAATCAAGGGATTGTGAGTCAAATTGTTGGATCAAGTAGCATTAGAGATTTAACATGAAGTCCATTGATAAGACCGAGATATATGGTGGATAATATCCCATGATAGGCTTCCATAGAGGATCACTCTACCTCAGGAGATGAGAGTGATGGTAAAAATGGATTTTCATGAATCAACTCGATGTATAATGGTACCTATGTATTGTGTAAGAATGGTTCCCATTTATGTTTGGGATCTATGGGGGGCATGTTTGGGATAAGGAATGATAGATTCAGTGAGATGATTGTAGGAATGGAGGCCCTATGATCCTATAATATAATGGTATTGTCCTTATAATAGATGGTATAATTGTGGATTCATTGTATTACCATTTATTGGTCGATCTAACATAGTATCATTATAAGGGTTGACAAGATGGGTGAGTGTGGCTTGGGAGGAGATACATACATTAGATAATTATGTAAGGGAATCCATATAGTGGAGAGTACATTTTTGGCCATTGGAGGGTATTTTTCTCATTATAGAAATAAATTTACTTGATAACAAGGAGGATCTTCCATTTTAGATGATATTAATTAGTGATCGGTGTTTCATTTTTTTGATGAGGAATGATCAATATGACAATTATCATCATTATGTTTGATAATAAAAAAAGTTTTGGCTATTGAGATCACTATTTAATTTAGTAGAGCCATGAATAGGATAACCCTAGGGTATATAGAATCTTGTCGAAAATGAAGGTATCAAAAAACAATTATAGGGTCATAGATGTTATGTGATCTTTCGATGTATGGTAGATGTTTTGAAAAATCCCTAATGTAATCCTCTCAGTGTTTTTGTGGGTGATTGTCTTTGTTGACAATGCCAGATGACTGAAAATTAGTATGGTTGGGATTTTATGAAGATGGTTTTTATAGTGTTGTAGTTTTCCAGTGTTTACCAAATTTTTGGGCCTCAAAATTGGGATTTTGTATTTGTAAAAGGAAGGATTTCTGTAGTGGAATTAAAAATACACAGACCGCGAAGCACAGTTCAATGATATCATATTAGGTACATTAAATAATGATCAAAATTGAGAAAGGGAAGATTTATTTATATAAACAGTATGTGGGCCGTGAAGTGTGGTATGTAGTCCACATAGGGGAAATGGATCACAAGACCAAAATGGTTTGTGAGAAGGCATATGGTTCACATAATGATCATAGTTCATGGAAGGCTAGAGGATAACATGATAGCTCGTTGTTCATAGATGTGAGGTAGAGGTTCATTTGTTGAATATATCAACCACCTCAAGGGATCAAGGCACTACACGGACTGTGTAGGGAAAACAGTTCATGGGATGATTGTGGTTCATGAGAGATGCACAATACGTGGTGAAGGTTATACCATATCAATGATTCGAGTAAAAAAGATTAATGATATTATAAGATATATTTTAAAATATTTGGACTAATAATTACATCATTAATTTGAGTGATTCAAATAAAAAACATCTCTTCTCTGAGAATAATTAGGTGTTGTTCATAAGATATTGTGAGAAATAATTCCATGAGGGAGAAGATATTCCTAAGGAGGATTCTGCAAAAAGAGAAGCACTCTAAAAAGAATGTTCGCAAAAATGTTTTTGCGGGGTATTGTATCGCACAAATAAAGAAGCTTACATGGAGGATAGTAGGTCTGTATAAGTAGATGAAGTCCATGGAAGAAAAGATAGTTTATGGAAGCAGACTTGGTTCATGGAGGAAGAGGTGTTGTATGAAGTGCTCACGCCACACATTGCAGTGCAGTTTGTAGAGGAATTATCATTGTCTAGGGAGGACAGAAGGTTATCTATAGAGGAATCACGATAGTCGTTATATGAATCAGTGTATTTCAAGGAGAAAAAATCATTTATATAATTTCTAAAAACTAATAGTATGAGGAAAAGTGTATTTCATCTACAAGTTAAGATAAGAATTCAAAAGAGCATTTATCTACTGTTGAAAATTCATGATTTCATGGAAATAAAGTGACCTATAATTCCATAGACTGTGAGTGTATCCCTTAGAAGAGTTGTCAGAGAATTAAGAAGAAGACGATGATCCTTTCAACTAGCATTGATCCATAGAAAGAGACATCGCGAGTGACCCTTGGAAATGTAGTGAAAGAACCTAAAGCATATAAAGGCAGTGAGTGTGGGCATAATAGTGATCTATCCCCAACCTTGTAATTTTGTAGCCAGTCTTACTATATTTGGTACATCGACACACAATCTTTATAAGCTACTTGGATGTATGCAAATGAGTGTGACCCAAGTAAAAATCATTGTGTATCATTCATGATTTTATTTATTTTAATATATTACTATGAGAATAAGGGAGAAGAGTGTTTTGTTTAACAACAAAGCAGTGTCTGAAGGGGTATCTGTTTTATATGTCATACCCTGACTCACACCCCCCTCTCAGGGTAGTTGACCTAATTGGGTTAACAATTGGTATTATATGGAATGTTTCAAATCGAGTGGTTTTATCTTAGTAGAATAAATGGAGGGTGTAAATCATAAATGTATTCTGATCATCGACAGAAACACTTTTAAATTATGGAAGAATCAGATGTGACACTACTTCTGATCATTAGGAATGGATGTCTTTATAAAATCTATGCCTGGAATATCAACCGATATCTATAGTGGTTCATTATCAGAAGTTGGTATAAGGGAATTGAATGTTGATGAAAAATGTATTAATTCATTATGGGGATCCCTATCCAATGAAATATATATGAAGGTTATGTCATGTAAAACATCACAATATATGTGGGAAATCATTTGAACACTTATGATGGAGACTCAAAAGTCTAGGATGAAATGCTGCATGTTCAATGGAACAACTATGTGGATCTCAAAATGAACCCTAATGAATTTTTTGATACATTCATTAATCCGGTTAAAGTTTTCATGGAAGATAATAATAGTCAAAAAGAAAATTATTGAAGATACAAATATTTTTAATAGAATCATGTGAAAACATCCACCTTGGTTTAATCAGATGGTTTTTATATTGGAATATAATGTTCTGATGGATCTAAAATTGAGTAACTTGCATAATACACTTGTTTCCTATGAAATTTTAAATGATTATAATGATGTTTTGGAAAGGGGGAAGTCCAAATAACTGGAATTCAAGTCCACGAAGAAGATATCCATTGAAGATGTTCCTGAGGAAGACAATTTGGATGATGTCATGTCATTTCTCTCTTCAAATATGGAAAGAGGAAGAGGAAATTTCAAAGGTAAAATTACACATTCATGCTTCCAATGTAGAATAATTGGAAATTTTTTTGAAAAGTGACATAATATGATTGAATATAAATATGATGAAAATGAAAAATTTCCTAGAAGAACTATTAAGCTAATGTGATAGGTAGAAGAGGTGTAAATAGAAATGTTTTCAAAAAGAAGACTCTGCTACCAAAATAAGATGAATGTTTAGAAGAATTTGATGTAAAAGAGTTGGAGGACTACACAGATCATAAAGAAGATGATATGGAGGAAGTTGATTGAATTGCACAATGAAATAATAAAAGAGATAGTGATGAGGGAGAATTTGAAGGAATAGATGACCTTTAGGCTGAATTTGAAGATGATCCGAAAGAGATAGATGTTTGGAGAGCCTACACAATGATATCCAACAATGTGGTTATTAATTCCAATATTTATATATAGCTTTATGAAGAATATAAGTCTAAACTAAATGAAAAAATTGAAAAATTGAAGTCCCCAGGTCCATAAATATCAGAAAATGTGGTTTAGTACACACTCAAAATTGGAGAATAAAATGGGTGATCGATAGTTTGAAAAATACTGGAAAAGATCGAATCAAACGTATCGATGTGCTTGAAGAAATTTTTTTTAGTAAGCGATGAAAAGTGAAATATTATAAAAAACTATTGATTATAAAAAATCAAGACACAAAGGTAACAGAAAAAGGAAATGTAGAATTTAGAGTCCTATTGAAGTAGGAAGACGAGTATTAAGAAAAGGAAAATTATTGATTCGTATGATACATCTGTTATAGTGCTTGATCGTAAAAATAGAGTAGTAATGGTTGATGTTCGACCACAAGCTCCCACTTTGAGGATGAATATTGATTTGGGTACGAATCAAATTTATATGACTCAGAGATACTAATGGAGAACCAATTGTGTTGTATTACCACACAAGAAGTCACCCCACATTAGATGCTATTGTTTTGTAAATATGGGGTACTCACAAAATTTTTGTTCCATAGAAAATTTGTATTAAGGGAACAAGACCAACAGAGGCACCAATACACGGATTAGTATTCTCGGATATCATTTCATGGTCACTGTTGTAGATGTTGAATATTCATTCACATGGGAAGATACATATCCTCGATAGTAATGATTAATGTGCTAAAGAAGAATGAATGTAGCCATATGCAGAAGATCAAGGTAACATCAAATGAGATGAAAATGAAAATTTTATTTTCATCTCTGCAAGATGAAGCTGATCCATCTTGCTTCAAGGTAGATCAAGATTAGTAATCAATACTAGTTATGAAGTCAAAAAAATTAATGGAAAAGGCAAAGATATTTGAATAATAAGTTGTTTCTCGTATTTATATTAAAGCATCAGATCACACTGAAATATAGATTATTGATAGTTAATTCACATCTTATATGAATGGTAATGAAGATATAGGGACCAAAATCAGGTATGATAAAGAAGGCATTGTATGATTTTATAATGACGAAGGTCTGCATATTGTTGGCTTGGGAAAAGCCATGTTTGGGGAAAAAATACATGAAACATGATGATTCCTTAGTTGTTGAAGGTATAAATAAAAACTTGCATAATGTCAGAAAATTGTGGGACTCAGTACATTTCACAAATTTATTAAATAAATTATGTGTCATCAAGGGAAAATATAGTGCAATTGTTTTGTAGGGAAAATTTTTGAAGGGAAATTTATATCCTGTGAATGGAGAAGAATATATGTGCTTCATTTCCAAGGAAGAGGAAAACAAGATATGGAATAATTGTCTTTCAAAAGTGATCCAAACATCATTGGAAGATCAGTTAAAATATTATGTTTCTCATGACCCCTCTAGGTTATCATGTGATCAGACTCATACATATGATGCTTTTCAACAAGGGAAGATCACTTGAAAGACATATAAGGAAATGTAGAAAAGGACAACAAGAGTTCTAGAGCGGGTCTATATTGATGTGTGTGGACCTATTACAACAAGATATATTGATGGTAGGAGATACTATGTTCTCTTCATTGATGATTTTAGTATAATGATGTTGGTATAAATTATCACCAATGAGTCTGAGGTGTTTTATTGCATTACATGATATCGATGGGAGTTGAAAAGATTATATATCAAAAAATCCATGTGATCAGAAAAGATAAAAAGACATAGATAATAAATAACCAAGTAAGTTATAATCTTGATAAACTTTGGATAAGGCCCCATGTTTCATCAGTAAGAACTCTACGGGTGTGTCTTCACTCCGAACTACTTAGGAACCTTCTCTTCTAGGGAATTTTTGTGACCCTCAGCTACCCAACCCCCATCAGTTGGATGGAATGATACCCTGTGGTGCAGGAGGATACCAAATATGTTTAACATACTTCTTTGGAAGATTTGAAACAATGCACTTCCCTCGGAGGACAATACCAAACGATTTGGCATCAACATTACCTCAAGGTTTTGTTGTTGTAAGAATCACTGAGAAGAGACAGTGGCTCACATATTTTTTGAGGGTGATTGGGAATGGGAGTTTTGCATGTATTTTGGTCCTTTTAATGCATTATAAAATTCATCTTTGTCCATGGCCACTTTCCTAGAGATATTGTTCAGCGGCTTGAGTGTCTCTAGCATGGAGAAGACATGCCACATTCTGGCATTCCACTCGGCCTTCTGGTGTCTCCGGTAGGCCAAGAATAAGCTGAAAATTGATGGGGTCCAATCTTATGGTAGATTTGTTATTGTTCATATTATGAATCTGCTTCTGGATATGGTCAAGATCTCTAATGAATGGTCGAAGGGTCCAACCATGTAGTGTCTGCTTCTCAATGTCCCAAAATCCCATATTCCCAGTAATTTCCTAAGTCCCCTCTTTGTGTTATGGACTCCTCCTACTAGTTGTTTGAAACATAAAACCGATGGTTCCTATCGCATTGGAACCATCCGTGGAGGTGTGGTTTTTTGGTACTCTGATGGTGTGGTGATTATGGACTTATCTACTTATCTGGGTAGTAGGTCTTCTATCCAGGAAGAAGACAAGGCCACTTTTACTGGCCTGACCCTTTTCTAATAGACCAATATCATTCTCTCTGAGGTTGATACAGACTCCCTAAATCTATATAATTCTCTTAAGGGTGTTTATAATGACCCATACATTACATAAAATGTTATTATTTTTGAAATGAAGTGAATTTTTTACAACATAAAACAAAACCATGATAGGATCGTATAGGTATAATGTCATCAGAAACTGGGAAACATGAACAAAAGGATCATAAAACATCTACATTGTCTCTTGTTTATTTCATCATAACTACACTCCTTTTTGTCATATAATATTTAATACCCTTCTTCCTGACCTTTTGAAAATAAATGTATAAAATGGTGAGATAAAATTCTCCGTAAGGGTATGCAAAGGAAATATCAATTATATCATATTAATAAGAACATATCATTTGAAAAACTTATCTTTCATAAGAGATCATAATATAATGTCATCGGATAAACCATTGATGTGAATTTTAATCCCAATAATCATAACATAAGACATGAAAATTCATGTAGTACACACATAATCATATAATATAATTTCATATTAGTCAAGGATCTTTTCCAAGACTATCATTCCATACAATGTCTATTACTGAACTATGTTATCTTTACGTTCGAACCCTGTATCACTGAACCGGATTTACTTTCCATTCCATACATGTCTATCTCATGAGATTTAAATATTTTCCCAATGAATTGGAGGGATATATAGGTCCCACCCAAATAATAATTCAATAAATTTATCATGTGCCACAAAAACATAAATTGTTCGTCATAACATAACCCATGAATGAAAATGGGATTCTTAAACATCATGTCATCATAACATAATCCATAAATGTACTTCATAAAAATAATTCCATCATAAACTTGATCTAAACAATGAAATAATAGAGATAGAAACATAACCATTTTTCATCGTTGAGAAAAATTAATTTTGACAAACACATGAAATCAGTTTTTGAGGAAAATATCCTTTCTTCATAAAAAATGTTTTATTTTCTCAAAATGGTGTGCAATTTTAAAAGAAATGAATTTAATTTAAATTAAACATTAAAACAAGTAAATTATGCTTTAGGGAAATAATTCATTATGAAAGCATAAAAAACTATTCTTGCGTATAAGTTAAAAAAACAATCTCCTCGTATAATTGCCGAAAAAGTCAGAAAAGTACCTCGTATGGTAATCAAAAGAATGAATCCTACAATATCATATGGTAAATGTTATAAATGGGTAAAAATGAAATTAAACATACATAGATGAATGGTATAAATTTTATAAAAATATTTTTTTTATAAAACATTGACATAGATGATGAATATATCCATAGAAAATACATACATATAAATAATCTCAAATAAAAATGAGATTGAACAATCATCCCTTACCTTAGGTCCGATATGCTTTGTATGTATCCAATACTTATGTATAATGATTTAAATAATGTTACTGATTTATTCTATAATCATAATCATTTTTATGATAACATTTGTGATAATATTTTCACCCGTTTGTTAGTAACATTTCATTGTTACTCGTTATTCAGGTATTAACTGATTAATGTTATTATGTATGTTTTCTCAGATAAGTTCTTGTTAAAATTTTTAGATTATATGTAACGACCCAAAATTTTGAATAAATATTGTTTCCTAATTTTGTGTGTTATTTTATTTTTTATACTCAACAAAAAAGTTTCATTTGATAACATGAGTAGAATTAAAATGAGACTGTTGGGTTTTGACTGTTATATGAGCATTGGTCAATATGACCGCTGGAAACTAAATGTTTCGATTATTGACTCTAAATACAAGTGATATTGGTTAATTAATATAGAAAAAATATTTTATGGCCTCACCTAGTAGTCTTCGACCGATCGAAGCCCATCTAACAGAACATGGGAAGGAGGTAGCACCACTGGGCTTTGCTCTAGACCAAACCCCAGCTGAACTTCATCGTGTGAAGCTAGAACGGAATCGCCTTCACGAGAAGTTCAAACTCATAGAAATTACTACTCGTGCGATGTTGGCTGAGCCTCCCTCAGATTCTCTCACCTTAGCACACCTTACACTTAGGTCCTATGCTGGTGTGATAAAGAGCTATGTAAGGAGACCGTAACTGCCTTGTGTAATCATTTGTTTTAAATAAAATTTTGATTTCTTCTTATAATGAATTTTATGAATTTTCAAATGTCCGGATAAATATAGTATGCATATTTTTGGTGAATTTTAGAGAAAGTATATTTAAAAAAAAATTATGTAAACCTTAAATAATTAAAAATGCGTAATGATTTTCAAAAAATGGTCTTCTATAATTATGTTCAGTACAAAATTTAGAGCCTAATAAGATCAACATAATTTTTGATGAATAGTAAATTATGAATAGTGATTTTTTGGTTAGGATTAGTAATGTGACCAAATGGATTAGTAATCTCACTTAAAGAAATTATTAATATAATATAGGCACCTTGATTAAGTAATGTGATTCAATAGAATGGTTAAATAACGGTTTCATAAATTATTTGTCAAGTATTAGTTTTTTTTGGGTGAATAGTGTTTTTAATTAAAAATTAAATTAACATTATTTAGAAAATTAATTTTATAAAATGGACTTTATTTTTGAATTCAGAACATCGAATTATGCTAAGGTAATATTTGGGGATTTTTTTGAAAAAATGAATTTTCAGTGAATAGTGTATTTATTTAAAAATTAAATTAAAAATATTTAGAAAATTATTTTTATAAAATAGAGTTCATTCTTGAAATCAGAGCATCGATATTTGGTTATGGTGAAATGTTGATATTTTTCTGAGAAAGTTGAATTTTCGATGAATAGTGAAAATACAGCTTTTAAGTTACGGGTGTTTAATGACATCATTAAATGATGTATTAAGTAAGTAATAAGTATGGTCGAATTATGAATAGTAATATAAGGTATGAGGTGTCCCAAGTGTCCAATACCATGGGAAAATACCGTGGAAAAGCCCATGGTTTTTCCAAAACCACCAATGAGGTGCCCCTTGGCCATTAATGCCTTGTCCCCTCAGTTTCCCTATAAATACCAAGCCATCCTCTCATCAATTCGACTCCCAAATCTCCACCAACGAAGCTCTGGTCTCATTACCTCCCAAGGAGTCCTTTAAAGGTGCCCCAAGCCCTCAAAGTCCCAACCTTTGAGTTTTAAGAGTTACATTTTAAGGTAAGGGATCCAAACTCTCTCTTTCTTTTCAAGTAATCTCTTTTATGTAATTTCTTTTATTATCCATGCTATTATATTGGAGGATGTTATTTTATATTCATATTACTTCTCGTTTCATGTTCATATGATGAGAGATCCACTTTTACTCTCATCATTTATTTTTATGAATGTTTAAGTGGCGCCGTTAGGCTGCCGAAATTATTGTAACGGATTCATTCACCCTTCTCGTTTTCAACTTCTATTTTCATGTCAAGTATTTCAAGTTCTTTTTTATTATCTTGGGGTATGATCTCTATATCTATAATACTGACCTTTTATGATCATATGATGAGATAACCTATTTGATCTCGTCAATTCATTTTTTTGAAGTTCAGGTGACGCCGTTAGGCTGCCGAATGTTTTAGGGATTCGTTCACCTTTCTCATTTTTGAAAGTTCTATTTTCATGTCAAGTCTTTCAAGTTCATTTTTATTATGTTGGGGAATGATCCCTATATCTATCATACTTAAATTTTATTTTCATATTATGAGAGACTCTATTTTATCTCATCAATTCATTTTTGTTGATGTTTAAGTGACGCCGTTAGGCTGCCAAATTTTCATAAGAGAAATCTAATTTTTGTCTTCCTTCCATGTTTTTCATTTCAAATGTCCTGTCCTTCAAATTTCATTACCATGTTTAGATATCCTTCATGTTCTGTACCTCTACTATTTTACGGCTCATTTATGAATGTTTTACCCATGTCCCCTCTCTTTTCAAAGTTTTCTAAAACCCCAAAACATAGCCGATATGCTGCAGAATTTCCTTCTCAAAATGTCTCTCTCTTTTTCTAAAGTCATTTTATTTTATTAATTGAATACTCAAAGATCTATCTTCTATAGGGGTATTCACATATGTAACATGTTTTTCTATTTTAAATACTTAGATTTACATACATGAGACCCGCTTTCCCTTTCCGTGGGTTTAATGTGACATAAAGATCATGTCTTTAAAGCAGTTTTTAAAACGTTATGATTATGAAATGAAACCCATTTCTTTTATGCTATATGGGTTGTTTATGAAATGCTTTATGATGATATATGTGGCTCACATGATAATAAAGGAAAATTTAAGGGTTTACCCTGATAGCACTCCAATGCATTGGGTAAAGACTTAATCTCTAGAGATGGCCATTTAGACTGATACCATGGTGAATAACCTTTGTAATTTTTAATGACACCTTGCGGACGGACCTTGGTGAAACGGAAATGATTGTCAATATTAAATGTTGTAGCCACATCTTAAAGTTATGAAATATTTTATTTTTATTATGATATGCCTCTTGATTTCTTTCCCATGCCTTAATGTTCTTTTTCATGACATTGTTGATGTATCTCAAGTTCACATGTTAAATGCTTCCCCTTGTTTCCCTTACTGGGCCTTCTTCTCAGCCTTTCTTTTGATATATGTTCCCAGGTTATGAGATACAGCAATTAACCTAGGATGAACATAAGTAGAATCCTTTTAAAGAATAATGTTTTATGTTTTCATGTTTTACGTTCCTGGTTTCCAAGACACTAAACTTTAAAGATCCTCGGTTTTGTAAAATTTAATGAAGGATTATGTGATAAAAAGGCATGATTCTATAGTTGGTATCAAAGGATGGTTTAGTTATTTGTGGAAATTAGGATATTTAAACTTTAGGAATAACCCTATAGAAAAGTTTAAATATAGGAAATCTTCCTGGTTTTTGGGTTACTATTGAGTAAGGGATTGCGAAGCAAATACATCCCTGTCTGGATACGAGCAGGTAGAGGTGGATCTGGCACAAATGTACATAGGGGTAAAACCCGATAACACCGCTTTGAGATAGACTCGAACGAGAACTGGTACATGACAACGGGACTTGTTGCACTCTTGGTTACGACACTCCTGGGGGATATGCTTTGGTAAATTCAAAAGCTTAGTATGAACCATTATCAAAGGAACAAAGATAAAATAAAATAAAGATTCAAATAAGAATATATGACCATGGATAACCTATATTTGGACCTAGGTGATCACAAGTTAGGTTATAATTTTCTTCTATAAGTTCATCCTTCTATTCTTTAAGTTTCCCTTTCATGATTATTGACTAAGTATTTAAGCCCCCTAATTATATGTTCTTTTCCTAGTTAATGGTGGGAAATTAAGGAGCATGTCCCAACAACCATTGTGATAAAAAATGTGACTATTTCCTTATTAATGTGACAAAGATGACGAAAGATCAAGTTTAACATATTGTGATTATGCCAAACCAGCTATCAAAAATCACAATTAATAATTGGTACCTAGTTGAATGCCCAAATTCATCAAGGAAGAAGAAGAAAATGTCTCAAGGATGTTCATCTGATAAAGTTGATAAGGGAAAGAAGACCCAATTTCTTTTTTGAAAAATGTGTGGGAAGAGTCACCAAGGAGAATGTCACAAAAGAACTGGGAGATGTTTTAAGTGTGGGAAGATAGGGCATAAAGTAGCCAATTGCTTTAAAAAATTGGATAATGTGATGAATGGAGATAAGGTTCGATCTAATGTACCTTATACATTTTGATGTAGTAAATGTGTAGAATTTAGACATTATCCAAGGCAATGATCTCTTGGAATGGATGAGAAGCATGATGAGAATCAACAATCTTCGAGGACAAGGGAACAATGTAATTCATATGCTGCGATGGATCATGATGACTCAAGTACATGTAACTTCTTCACAATAATTATCTATGTCATGTTGTATTTTAGATCATGCTCTATGAGCATATCTTTTATGTTTTCTAAGATCATCGAGTCACTACCTAAGATGATTTTATATCATTAAGGAAAACATTTATTGTTATGTACCACATGTTGATGTAGTGAAGCTGTTCTCCTTAAAAAATAAGAGGGTGATTAGGGGATTAAAAGGTGATTATTATTTTGGAAGACGTTCACTATTTTGGGAACCCTATTTGATAGGGGTAAATATATTACTACGGTATTTTCTTTGAGGAGTAAATGTTGACTAATATTTTGAAGAATCGATGAATTTAAGGCGGACTTATAGTAATTTATGTTACATAAGGAAATGATTAACCTATCTTGGGGAAAATATGTTTAGGTTAGCTACTTTTGTTATAAAATGTTAGGAGTGGTTGATGTTGTTTGGAGATGAATGATGAAGTTTATTTTGGAAGACTATATTATGAAATCCTTCTTTTATTTGGGTTTTAATCTTAGTTTGGTTTATTTTGAGGAATTTTAAGGACAATTATTTATGGAATGGTCTATGATGAACTTTGGGTAGTACCATGGAACTTTGAAGATTTAAAAGTAGTTTCCCTTCCTATGGGATTCTTTCTTTTTGAAGATTTGGTTTTATCTTACCCTTTCTGGTTTTTGGATAATGTTTAAAGATAGAAGAAATTGATAGTTAATCTTTTATGGATTACGTGACTCTCAAGAAGATGATTCTTGTGTTTTGATGAGACCAGGTGTTTTTGAATTCTCATCGTTTGGAGAAATGATTAGTTTTGGTAGAAAATTATTAAAGTATGATACTTTACTTGAAGGTAGGTATATTTCCTTATGTTTTCGTTCAATTTAGTAAATGAATTCCTCAAAATTATGAAAAGTAACTTAAAACAAAAACTTTGTTGGTTTATGTTTCCTATTAGGTAATCAAAGACCGTTTACACATATCATAAGTTTGGGATTTTCTTATGGTTAACTTTCTCCTAATCATGTTTTCTATCACTCTCCCTCAGAACTTGACCCTTTGTGTTCTCCTCCATGTTTTTTTCTACATGGAATCCTAGTGTGGGTTAACTCGGGTGACCTTTGTACTTCCCATTCTCTCTTTTAAAGTAATATTTTTACTGACTCCTTTTCCGGTGTGGGACATTCAATGAAATTTAAAAACCCAATTTTTAAAATTGTGAGGATGCAATTTCTTAAGGGGGAAGATTGTAATGACCCAAAATTTTGAATAAATTTTGTTTCATAATTTTTTGTGTTATTTTATTTTTTATACTCAACAAAACAGTTTCATTTGATAACATGAGTATAATTAAAATGAGACTGTTGGGTTTTGACTGTTATATGACCATTGGTCAATATGACCGCTGGAAACTAAAAGTTTCGATTATTGTCTCCAAATACAAGTGATCTTGGTTAATTAATAAAGAAATAAGATTCGATGGCCTCACCCAGTAGTCTTGGACCGATCGAAGCCCATCTAATAGAACTTGTGAAGGAGGTAGCACCACTGGGCTTTGCTCTGGACCAAACCCAAGCCAAAATTCATCGTGTGAAGATAGAAAGGAATCGCCTTCACGAGAAGTTCAAACTGATAGAAATTACTACTCGTGCGATGTTGGCTGAGCCTCCCTCGGATTCTATCACCTTAGCACACCTTACACTTAGGTCCTATGCTGGTGTGATAAGGGGCTATGTAGGGAGACCATAACTGCCTTGTGTAATCCTTTGTTTTAAATAAAAATTTTTATTTCTTTTTATAATGAAGTTTATGAATTTTCAAATGTCCGGATAAATATAGTATGCATATTTTTGGTTAATTTTAGAGAAAGGATACTTTAAAAAAAATGTTTATGTAAAACTTAAATAATTAAAAATGTCTAATGATTTTCAAAAAATGGTCTTCTACAATTATGTTCAGTACGAAATTTAGAGTCTAATAAGATCAAATTAATTTTTGATGAATAGTAAATTATGAATAGTGATTTTATGCTTAGGATTAGAAATGTGACCAAATGGATTATTAATCTCACTTAAAGAAATTATTAATATAATCTAGGCATCCTGATTAAGTAATGTGATTCAATAAAATGGTTAAATAACAGTTTCATAAATTATTAGTCAAGTATTAGTTTTTTTGGTTGAATAGTGTTTTTTAATTAAAAATTAAATTAAAATTTTGTAGATTTTTTTATAAAATGGACTTTATTTTTGAATTCAGAACATTGATATTATGCTAAGGTAATTTTTGGGGATTTTTCTGAAAAAAATGAATTTTCGGTGAAAAGTGTATTTATTTAAAAATTAAATTAAAAATATTTTGAAAATTATTTTTATAAAATGGAGTTCATTTCGGAAATCAGAGCATCAATATTTTCTTAAGGTGAAAGTTTGATATTTTTCTGAGAAAGTTGAATTTTCGATGAATAGTGAAAATATAGTTTTTAAGTTACGGGTGTTTAATGACATCATTAAATGATGTATTAAGTATGTAATCAATATGGTCGACTTATGAATAGTAAGATAAGGTATGAGGTGTTCCATGTGGCCAATACCATGGTCAAATACAAGGTCAAGCCCATGGTTTTGCCAAAACCACCAATGAGGTGTCCCTTGGCCATTAATGCCTTGTCCCCTCGGTTTTCCTATAAATACCAAGCCATCCTCTCATACATTCGACTCCCAACTCTCCCCCAACGAAGCTCTAGTCTTATTACCTCCCAAGGAGTCCTCCCAAGGTACCCCCAAGCCCTCATGGTGCCAACCTTTGATTTTTAAGAGTTACATTTTATGGTAATGGATCCAAACTCTCTCTTTCTTTTCAAGTAATCTCTTTTATGTCATTTCATTTATGATCCATGCTCTTATGTTGGAGGATGTTATTTTATATTACACTTACTTCCCTTTTCATGTTCATATGATTAGATATCCACTCTTACTCTCATCATTTTGTTTTATGAATGTTTAAGTGGCGCCGTTAGGCTGCCAAAATTTTTGTAACGGATTCTTTCACCCTTTTCGTTTTGAAGTTCTATTTTCATGTCAAGTATTTCAAGTTCCTTTTCATTTTGTTAGGGTATAGTATCTATATCTCTAATAATTATATCTTATGTTCATATTACGAGAGACCCTATTTGATCTCATTAATTCATTTTTGTTGAAGTTTAGGTGACGCCGTTAGGCTGCCGAATTGTTTAGGGATTCGTCCACCTTTCTCATTTTTCAAAGTTCTATTTTCATGTCAAGTATTTCAAGTTAATTTTAATTATGTTGGGATATGATATCTATATCTATCATACTGAGCTTTTATGTTCATATTATGAGAGAACCTATTTGATATTGTCAATTCATTTTTGTTGAAGTTTATGTGACGTCGTTATGCTGTCGAATTTTCATAAGAGAAATCTTATTTTTGTCTTCCTTCCATGTTTTTAATTTAAAATGGTATGTCCTTAAAATTTCATTACCATGTTCATATATCCTTAATGTTCTGTTCCTATACTGTTTTACGGGTCATTTATGAATGTTTGACCCATGTCCCCTCTCTTTTCAATGTTTTCTAAAACCCCGAAACATAGCCGTTATGCTGCAGAATTTCCGTCACAAAATGTCTCTCTATTTTTCTAAAGTTATTTTATTTTATTAAGTGAAAACTCAAAGATCTATATTCTATAGGGGTATTAAAATATTTAACAAGTTGTTCTATTTTAAATTCTGAGATTTACATACATGAGACCCTCTTTCCCTTTCCGTGGGTTTAATGTGACATAAAGATCCTGTCTTTAAAGAAATTTTTAAAACGTTATGATTATGAAATGAAACCCATTTCTTTTATGCTATATGGGTTGTTTATGAAACGTTTGATGATGATATATGTGGCTCACATGATAATAAAGGAATATTAATGGGTGCACCCTGATAGCGCTCCAATGCATTGGGTAAAGACTTAATCTCTAGAGATGACCATTTAAACTGATACCTTGGTGAATAACCTTGGTAATTTTTAATGACACCTTGGGGATGGACCTTGGTGAAACGGAAACGATTGTCAATATTAAATGTTCTAGCCACATCTTCAAGTTATGAAATGCGTTATTTTTATTATGATATGCCTCATGATTTCTTTCTCATGCCTTAAAGTTCTTTTTCATGACATTGTTGATGTATCTCAAGTTCACATGTTAAATGTTTCCCCTTGTTTCCCTTACTAGGCCATCTGCTCACCCTTTCTTTTGATGTATGTACCCAGGTTATGAGATGCAGTAATGAACCTAGGATGAACATAAGGAGAAGCCTTTCAAAGAAGAATGTTTTATGTTTTCATGTTTTAAGTTTCTGGTTTCCAAGACACTAAACCTTAAAGATCCTCGGTTTTGTAAAATGTAATGAAGGATTATGTGATACAAAGGCGGGATGCTATATTATTGATATATAATTTACTGACTAGTATTAGTATAATATATATCATATTTATTCATTGAATTTATTTATATAATCATGGTTTAATGAAGATCATGTCGAACGAATCCCATCACACCATGGAGACGGTAAGCCGTATGTACGCACAAGCGACGATATCATTCCAATCATTGTTGACTGGTGTTGAAGTGGATGGTGTATAGTATCTCAAAATTATTATAATGCTATATTATTCATATATAAGTTTTATGTACACAATTATACATATCCAGGTATGGTGGTGATGAAAAATAGATTACACCACGACGTGGAGACATTAAGCCGTACATATGCACATGTGGGGATTTCATTTTTTATAGGATGGATAGAAGATGAAATTGTGTTATTTAATATTTATAATAAAATATAATATTATGAGTGATAAATATGTTATTATTTTATAATGAAACAATTGTATAAGAGGATTTATAAGAAGAAAAAAACTTGAAATAATCCGTAGAAGAGATTAACTCTTCGTCGACGTGCTTCCTTTTAATTTCAACTTAGGTCACTAGAGTTGGTATTTTGAAAATAAAATCACATCTTGAATCTTATTTGGGAAGTTTATAAGAGTAATGGGCAATGGTTTTCCGATTTTGAAGGCTCAAAATGGAGTGAAGAAGAGAGGGAGAAGATTCCCTTTAATAAGATATGAGATGGGCACATTAGGACACTCTGAAAAATATTGATTTATAATAAAATAAAAACATACCCAAAAACATAAATAGTGTACCTAATTATATTATGAGAATATATAGGGTTTTAACATCAACAACCAATAAATTTTGGACAAATTATTTTGTCAATTTAAACCATATCGTTTTAATTGACCCTTAGTTATTCATTTAATGTTTAATTTTGGTAATAACATTCTAAATATTTAATGGAAATGAATATTTACTTATGTAGTGTTAATTGACCATAAATTGATAATTTATGATATTTTAGACCTTATAATTATCACTTTGAATATTTTAAATTTTTTTATGATTTTCAAATAATTTAATAAAATGTTTTGTTTATGAAATATTAATAGTGTCAATTTTGACACTATTCATTTATTTGAATTTAAATAAACATCACACAGAAGATAAATTAGAACAAAAATATTAAATACACTCCTAAGAAGTCATATGAACCAGGAAACTTCATGAATAACATTAATTAGTTCATATATTTTTTATTTTAACATTTTCAAAACCATTTATTTGATATTTCTATTAATAAAATAATTTCTACCTCACTATTATGTTATCAGTAATGGTAATTATTTAATCTCTAAAAAAATAAATAATTTTTAATGATGTGGGTAATTATTCGAGCTTTCTAGATACTATATATAGTCGATTTTATCTCATTTGTATCTATATATAAAAATTAATACACTTATATAAAAAGAGATTGTGACAATTTTTAAATTTCAGTAGTTTTTATTACATTCATGAAATTTTCATAGATAAGTGGAAATAAAGTGATTAAATTTCTAAAATTAGATGATAAAGGTCTAATTTACTCATCCAATAGGATTTTTATAGGTGTTAAGGTAATTTTATAATAATAATTTTACCCTTTATTACTCGATTCACCTTTTACCATGGTAATAAAAATAATTACCAAAATTACTATTCATAATGCCCAAAAAATAAAAGTATACTATTAACATAATTTGGACCTAATGATACCAAATATGGAATCCATTTTTCAAAATTTAAAACACATAATTTTGAGTAATTAATTTAAAATTATTCCCATTGTTGAGAAAATGGGTTTTAAAGGTTAAAACATTGTAAAAGATTGAAATGTTTTTACCTATTAATTCAATGTAAAATTAATGATAATGACATAAATTATATTAAATGGTAAAAATTTATACTATTTATACTATAAAACCATTAAATATTATAATTTATCCATATAAATTACTCAATGAAGAAAATTTATTTTAATTAAAAGTTATTTTGTTTTTATTGTTCATCAAAATATAAAAGATACGGTAAAAATATAAAAAAATTATCCAAAGTAAATTTTTACAGCCCAATTCAAAATAACATGTTTATATTGTAATATTAAAATCATTAATGTTTCAATGTCATAATTTAAAATGGGTTCACCATTCAATGGTGTAAAATTGACCATTAAAAAATACATCAAATAGGGTTTTATTCATAACCTATGACTAAAATATCAATTGTATTAATATCAAAAATATTTTATTAAGTAGATAACACATATATATATTATTAATTTCATTACCAAAAGTAATTAACCCTAAAATAAAAATATATAATTTAATTATATTTTTCAAAATGTTTTTTCATATGTTAGTTATAATTATTTGTACTCACCTAACGGATAGGCTATAACAGTAATGTTTTATTAATGGCATCTCATAGTTCATTTAAACTCACTATTTCATGAAAATATAGCTACTGAAGGATAAAAATTATTTAAAGAAGATATTTCATAAAACATCCTGTTGTTACATTCTACCCCCCTTAAACTGATTTTTTCCATCAAAATTAGTCAATTGGAAATAAACAAATGAAGATACATATCCCTCATCATATCCTTATGTTCCCATGTAGTTTCTTTTACTTGATGGTTACTACATAAAACATTAACCAAGTGAGTGGTATTATTCCATAGAACTTTTTTCGCTAAGATCCAGAATCTCTATTGGTTGTTTTTAACAAGAAAGATCTTTCTTAAGTGGTACGACTTCTGAGCTTATTACATGTGAAGGATCAAGTATGTACTTTATTAGGAAGAATACATGGAACACATCATGAACATGAGAGAGATTTTGTGGAAGCACCAATATGTATTCTACCTTCCCAACATGATCTGGAATTTCAAAATGACCAATATACCTATGGCTCACCTTTTCCTTCTTTTCAAATTGCACCACTCTCTTCCAGGGAGATATTCGTAAGAACACCTTTTCACCCATTCCAAACTGTATGTATTTTCATTGGTTTTCAGCATATATTTTTTGTCGACTCTGAGATTATCTTATATTTTGTTGAATAGAGCTGAAATTTTCTACCATTTCATCAACAAGATCAAGTCCTAATATCTTTCTTTCCTAAACTTCATCCCAGTAAGTTGGAGTTATGAATTTATTTCTACATAGGGATTCATAAGGAGCCATCTGAATACTGGAGTGAAATATATTATTGTAAGAAACTTCCACCAATGATAGGTGTCGATCCCAATAACCTTTTGAATCTATAGTGAAATCTCTCAACATGTCTTCCAAATTTTGAATTGTCCTCTTAGACTGACCGTCTGTCTGAGGATGATAAGAAGTGTTGAAACATAACTTTATATCTAGAGCATTCTGGAGAATTTTACAGAACATCATAGTAATCCTTGGATCCCGATTAGAGCTATTTAATCAAGAGATAAATACTCTATAATATCAATTAAGTGTGTCGACTTTGTAAGGCTATCAATAATATCCCAAATAACATTATTTCCTTTAGATGTTTCAGGTAGTCTAATGAAAAGGTACATAGTGATTTTTCCCACTTCCATTCTGGTACGGGTAATCATTGTAATATACCCTTAGAAATCTCTCTTTCAGCCTTAACTTCCTGAAAATCCAATCTTTAAGAGACATATTCAGCAACACCTCTTTTCATTCCATCCCACAATAAGTACTATTTCAGGTTCATGTGCATCTTCGTGCTTCTAGGGTAAATAAAGAATGAAGAACTATGAGCCTCATCCAATAGCTCCATCTGTAATTCTATTATGGGAGGAACACAACCCCAATTACTGAACCTTAATATTTCATCACAATCAAGGTTGAATTAAAGATCATTTCTCACCTTCTTTTGTAACTCGACATCTTTCTTATGTGCCTCTTTTGTCTTTACATGTCTAGATGGCTGAGCTTTCCTTTTAGAAAGATAATATTTCACCCCTTATATAATAATTTCAAGATCTATCCTTTTCAAATCCGTAAATATTTGATCTGTTGTGATCCTCATAATGGATAAGCTGGCATGGTCTTGTCGACTTAATGCATATGCCACCTTTTTTTATTTCCCAGGGTGGTAATGTATTGAGCAATTATATTCTTTAATCAACTCAATCCATCATCTTTGGTGCATACTCACCTCCTTTTGTGTGAAAATATACTTTAATCATTTAAGATTAGTATAAATATCACACCTTTCACCATAATGATAATGCCTCCATTTCTCTAATATTAGGATTACATCTTCTAACTCCATATCATGAGTTGGGTAATTTTCCTCCTGGTTTTTCAACTATAATGAGGCATAATATATCACCATATAATTTTTCATGAGAACACACCACATCCCCATCTTGGATGTGTCACTGTCTATCCCAAACCATTCTTTACTACAAGGCCTTGTGAGCATAGGTGCACTGGCTAACCTTCTTTTTATCTCTTTGAAATTCTCTTCATATTCCTCCATCAAAATGAACATAACTTCTTTCTAAGTCAACTTGGTTAATGGATTAGATAATCTTGAAATATCATTCACAAAATGTTGATAATATCCAGTAAAACCGAGAAAATTTTGGATCTCATTTGTTGTAGTTTTCCTTGACCGTATTTCAATAACCTTTTTTATAGATCTATAGATATCATCTCTCATGAGATTATGTGACCAAAAAATGATGAATTTTGTAGCCAAAATTCACACATGGTAAATTTGGCATAAAGATTGTACTTTCTCAGGGTTTATAGTACAATTATCAAGTGATATTCATGTTCTTCCTTTCTCCTTGAATATACATGAATATAATCTATAAATAATACCACAAACTGATCAATATAATATTAGAATACTCTATTAATTAGATCCATGAAGATAGAATGGGAATTAGTAAGATCAAAAGGCATCACTATAAATTCATAGTGTCCATACCTTGTACGGAATGTTGTCTTTGGTATGTCATCCTTTTTGACCCTTAATTGATGATACCCTGAATGCATATCGGTCTTGGAAAAGTATTGATCTCCACATAGTTGTTCAAATAAGTCATCTATATGAGGGAGATGATATCTATTCCAGATAGTGAGCTTGTTATGTTCTTGATAATTAAGGTAGAGTCTCATTTATCCATCTTTCTTATTAACAAATAGAATAGGTTCTCCCCAAGGGGACTCACTAGGGTGTATGAATACCTTATAAAGATTCGGTTTGAATTTCTTCTTCAATTCCTACAAATCAATTTGTTCCATTCTTTAAGGTGTCTTTGAAATAGGCATAACAACCGGTGTGAGTTCTATCAAAAACATAACTTCACAATTTCATGGAAGACCTTGAAATTCTATTGTAAATACATCATCGAACTCATGTAGAATAGGAATATTTTTAATCGTGAGTTTCTCCCCTTGAATGTTAGATAAATAACCATCATTTTTTTGGAATCAAGACCCATAAGATGGGAGAAATTTCCACTATAAGTTTATATTCATCCTTGCATTGATAGATGATCATAGATTGATCTGGAATCTAAAATGTGACTTCCCTTATTTGGAAATTGATATCATCTCTAAATAAAGAATTCCAAACCATGCCAATAATCACATCAATTTCCGCTATTAGAAGGATCACATGATTTGTAAGAAATACATTCCTACAAATTTCAATTAGAGAATATTTCTAAACCTTTGATGTGACTATTGTGCCACTATGAGTTGTCACAACATACTCAACATCTAATTATTGAGGTAATATGATGATAACCTTAGAAAATTAATCAAAAATAAAATAGTGGTTGGATCCAGAATAAAATAAAGCATTTTTTACTTTAGAGTGGATAGAAAGTGTACCTTTCATCAATTAATTATCGTACTCCACTCCACGAATAGTAATTTCAAGTGAAATTGCTTCGTATATGGTATTAAGAGTTTGTTGAAATAGATCATCGTCTATAGCCCTTGGATTAGGGAATTGATTGGAATAATGACCCATTTCCTTTCCCTTGTAACATTGAAGTGCATGAGGTGCATTCCGTGTAGCCTTTTCTTTTTTCGTATCCTAAGAAATATTTTTCCCATCATGTCGGCATTCAATCTCTAGATTACCTTCTTTTACACAAATAAAACATTTAATTTTTCCTTTAATACAATTCCCTCCATGTTTTTTTACACTTTGAGCATAAGGGAAAACTCAAATTCTTTTTAGTGTGGTCATTATATTTTCCTTTGAATTAGATTTTCCACTTCTTATCAAACCCATATGACTGATGGTTTACTCCAATATACATCTCAACCTTGATAGAACAAAGAATAATTTCCTCATATCTATTGAAGTTCTTTTTGGATAATTCTTTTCGAAGAATTGGTTTTAAGACACTAAAGAATTGACCGATCCTACTCTTAGGTTGGAATATAATTGCAGAAGCGTACCTTGCAAGTCATGTAAAATTTTCTCCATGGGTACCAAAGGATTCATCATCCTTTATCTTTAGTTCAATAAACTCCTTCTTTATCATGGTTCGTAGAATATGATGGAAGTAATTATTGAAAAATATGTTCTTGAACTCGTCCCATTCAATGGACTCAAGTTCATCAATTTTCCTTTTATTCATGATAGGATTCCACCATTGATAATATTCACCTTCCAAACAATGTACTGGTAAGATGAATAAATCATATTCATCATAATATAGGACTAAAAATATCTTTTCAGTTGTACTGATCCATTGTTCATCCACTAATAGATCAGAAGACCCACTGAATGAAGGTGGACAGTGCCTCATAAAGGATTCAACAGAATTTAGCTCCTTCCTTTACTTGTTTGGAAGTCATTCATGATTCATATCTTTATAAAGTTGTTTGATAATGGCTAAAATATTTTACATTCCAACTGCCATAACATTTGTTTGCTCAGGGGGACAATCATTGCACTGCCCATCACATTCAGGATTAATGCGATTTCATTGGGTTCCAGCCATTGACTAAAACCCAGAAGCATAATGTGAGCAACACTAATCATAATATGAAATCCACATAATCAGGAATAAAATTTCAATTTATCTCAGATTATGAATTATCATAGGTTATTCATGGCCATTTCTAAAACACAAGGATTGTATCTCATACTTAGACATATCATTATAGTTCTTACATGGGCTTTATCATCCTAGTTTCCAATGGTTAACTATACCTTTCCTCTGATACCAACTATAATGTCCCATAATTGACATACAATGTTATTACTTTATAATTGAAGTATATTTATTACAACATATAACAAAAACATTGTTAGACGGTATATGTATAGTGTCTTTAGAAAATGAGAAACAAAAACAACAAGTCCATAAAACAACTACATTGTCTCCCATTTATTTCATCATTACTAGAATCATTTATGGAATATAATGTTTAATACCCTTTTTCTGAGCTTGGGAACAAGACAAATACAAAAGGGTGAGCTCAAATTCTCAGTAATGGTAAACAAAGGGAATATCACTCATTTCATATTAATTTGAACATAACATTTTGAAATCATCTCATGTATAAGAGATCATAATATCATGTCATGGGATAAATCATAGAAGTGCAATATAATCCCAATAATCATAACAAAAGACATGAAACTTTGTGTTATACACACATAATCATATAAAATCATTTCATATTAGTCAAGGATCATTTCCAGGACCATAATAGTGGACAAAATTCATTACTTAACTGAGTTTTCTCCTCATTCCAGCCCTGTATAGATGAACAAAATTAACATTTCATTCCATCAGTGTTTATCTAATGATATATAAATCATTACCCAATTCATTGTATGGATATATTGGTCCCACCCATCTCATAATTAAATCATTCTTAAATTTTCCAAAAAAATATAAATCGTTCATCATCGCATACCCATGAAACAAAATGGGATTCTTATACATCATGTCATCATATAATAATCTACAAATGTAAATCATAAAAATAATTCCATTATAAGATAAATAAAAAAATGAAATAATCAGGATAGAAACAAAACAATATTTCATCTTGGATGGAAAAATAATTTTGATAAAACACTTGAAATCAGTTCTTATGTAAAAAATCCATTCTTCTTCAAAAACATTTTCTTTTCTCAAAATGTCGTGAAATTTTAAAATTTGATAAGTTAATTGAAAATAAATTTGAAAACATGTAAATTAATATTCATGGAAATAATTCATTATAAAAGAATAAAAATCCATTCATGTGGTATAATTTAAAAAACATTCGCCACATACTTTTTCCAAAAATAAAAAAAGTACGTCGTATGGTAATAAAAAAAGGATTCCTTCCATACCATGTGGTAAAAGTAAAAAAATGTGTAAAAATGACTTTAAACATACATAGAATAATGTTAAACATTTTAATAAAAGTTTTTAAAAAAACATGGACATGGTTGATGAATATATCCCTAGAAAATACTTACGTAAAAACAATCTCAGATAAAAATGAGATTGCAAAATTATCCCTTACCATACTTCCGATATTCTTTTAATGCATTCCGAAATCCTATATAATTATTTATAAAATGATACTGATTTATTCAAGAATAATAATAATTTTTATGTAACATTTATGGACATATATTCATCTGTTTGTTAGTAACATTTCATTATTACTCGTTATTTGGGTATTAACTGTTGTATGTTCTTAAGTATGTTTTGTTGGATAAGTTCTTTTTCCTATTTTTGGGTTATATTTATATTATTTAACACATGGTATTAATAAAATATATATCATATTTATTATGTAAATTCATTTATATAATCATGTTTTAATTAATATCATGTAGAATGAATCACGTTACATCATGGAGATGGTAAGCAGTATGTACGCATGAGCGATGATATAGTTCCCCTAATTGTTGAATGTTATATAAGTGGATGGTTTATAGTGTCTCATAAATAGTATAATTTTGTATAATTAATATATAGGTATTATTTACACAATTATACCGATCCAGGTAAAGTGGTGGTGAAAAAAACGATTACACCACAGCGTGGAGATGGTAAGTTGTACATACGCACGTGCAATGATTTCATTTTTTGTATGATGGATAGAAAATGGAATAGGGTTATTTCATATTTATAATAACATATATGTATAATAGTGATACTGATGTTATTATTTTATAAATAAACAACTAATTAAGAGGATGTAGAAGACAAAACAAACTCAACGAATCTGTAGAAGAGATTACCTATTCCTTGACGTGCCTCCATTGAGTTTCCCCTTAAGGCACTAGAGTTGGACATTTGAGAAGACCAACTCCTCTATAATGTTACTAGAAAAATTTAGAATAGTAATGGACTAGGGGGATAACATTTAAATCTCAAAATGGAGTTAAAGGGAGATGGAGGAGATCCACTTTTATAAGAGAGGAGAGGGGAACTTTAGGAGACTCGAAAATATTAATATATAATAAAATCAAACACTAAAAAAATGTCCCTATTTCAATGACTAGATAATATAGGGTTTTAATCTTGTCATCAAATAAATTTTGGACAACTTATATTGTAAATTTAAACCTTATCGTTTTAATTGACACTTATTTATCCTATTAATGTTTAATTTTGGTAATATCATTCTAAATATATAATGGTAATGAATATTTACATATATTGTGTTTATTGACCATAAATGGATAAGTTATGATATTTTAGACTGTATAATAATAACTTTTTAATTTTTAAACATTTTTATGATTTTTAAATAATTTAATAAAAAGTTATGTTTATAAAATATCAATAGTGTCAATTTGGATACTACTCATTCATTAGACTTTAAAAAAAATTCACACAAAAAATAAATTAGAACCAAAATATTAAATACACTCCTCACATTTCTTAGTCACCTAGAAAATTCATTTATAATATTAATTAGTTCATATGGTATTTATTTTAACATTTATAATACAATTTATTTGATATTTATGTTAATAAAATAATTTCTAAATCACAAATGTGTCATCATTAATTGTAATTATATAATTTATAAATATTATAAATAAATTTTTATGATGTGGTAAATTCATTTATATTTCTTGATACTATCTATAATCGATATTATCTTATATTTATCCATATATTATAATTAACACTCTGATATAAAAAGATATTATGACACATTGTCCATTTCATTAGTATTTGTTACATTCATGTAATTTTCGAAGGTAAGTGGCAATAAAGTTATTACATCTTGAAATATATATGATAAGGATCAAATTTAATCATCCAATTGAATTTTCATAGGTGTTATGGTAATTTTATAATATTATTTTTATCCTTAATTTCCTGATAAACCTTTAACCATGGTAATAAAAATAATTACCAAAGTTACTATTCATAATGCCCAAAAATAAAAGTATACTATTAACATAATTTAGACCTAATGATTCCCAATATTGAATCCATTTTTCAAAATTCAAGACATAGAAGATGCGGTAGTTAATTTAAAATTAATCCCATTATTGAGAGAACTGGTTTTAAAAGTTAAAACATTGCAAAAGATTGAAATGTTTTCACCTAAGAATTCAATGTAAAATTAATGATAATCACCTAAATTATATTAAATGGCTAATATATATTATATTTATACATTAAAACAATTTTATATTATAATTTAACCATATAAATTATCTGAATGAAAAAGTTGGTTTAATTAAAATTTAGCTTATTTTTACTGTTCAACGAAATATGAAAGTTATCAAAAAAATTTATCCAAACTAAAATTTTATACCCTGATTCAAAATAACAGCTTTATGTAGTCATATAAAAATCATTATGATTAAAAAGACTTATTTTAAAAATGGTTTTTTATTCAAAGGTGTAAAATTAACCTTTAAAAAAAATACAACAAAGATGGTTTTATTAATAACCAATGACTAAAATATCCATTGAATGAACATCAAAAATCACTTATTTTGTATATAAAACATATAAATCTTATTAATTTCTATACAAAATTTAATTCACTTTAAAATACAAATATCTAATGGATTTATATTTTTCATAGTGCATTTTCTTAAGTTAGTTATAATTATTCCCTCTAACCCAACGACTAGAATATAAAGGTAATTTTATATTAAGGGAAATTAAAAGTTTGTTTAGACTCACCCTTGTTTGAAAAACATGTTACTGAAGGATAAAAATTATTTAAATAAAATATTCCATAAAAACATCCAGGTGTTACAGTTTTGTTTCCATCCCATGGTCAATAACCTAAACTATTATAAAGTTCCTGAGTATGCTTCCCAAAAACAATATCAAATGCTTCACACGTGTCATGAAGGGAAAAAAGTGGAAGGAAACCTTTCCTCCTTGTATAAGCCCCACTCCAACATCTACTATGTCTCGAATCTGAAATTCTTGAAACTGGAGGGTGTGGATCTCATAAGGAGGGATGCCCTTGGGTTACATTACATCAGACCTCCTTAGGTTTGCTCCTAGTTTTGAATTGTCCATGGAGGTGTTTGTTCATTTCTATCCTTACCCATATATTATATATAAATAAATAAATGATGATTATGATAATAACACAACAGTATAAAGGATTAGTTGAGAGAAGAAATTGAATTATCAACACCATGGATAGAAAAATTATCATTTAGAAATATCTTCTAGATATGTTTTGGAAAGAAGAATTGATGCCATCATTCTATATATAAATACTACACTGTTATGTCCAAAATAAGAGAAGACTCAGTTTGAGCTATGGTATGGAAAGAGGCTATCATTTAATTCCTTTTGAGTCTTCATAAGTAACTATTACATTCTCAAAAAATAGAAACAAAAGTGGTTTGAATCTCATTGAGATTAAGGGATATTTCTTGGAAATAAATTGATAATAAAATCATATAAATGATTCAATAAGACTTTGTGTAAGGCAGCTAGATGTCATGATGTAACTATAGTTGAGAATATGAAAAATATTATGCAAATTCATGGTTATTATCAGGAGGATAGCGATGAAGCGACAAGTATACTGGGGGATGATCTTGTCTAAGAGGAAAATTTAGAAGAATATTAAGATTATGGAATGGATGAGAACAATATATTATCTTTAAAAAGATATAAGAGAAGAGATAAAATTGATAGATGTGTCATATTAGGTGATCACACAACTCAAGTATAGATAATATTGATTATGACTCTACATAAAGCATCATACATATCACATATAGAGCATAAATGTTTTGATGATGTAACTATAGATAAGTGTTGGTTTCATGCTATGAATGAAGATATTTAACAAATTGGGATGAATCCGACCAGGGAGATCATTTTAAGACCAAAAGATAAAATGATCATTTGTACTAAAGGGGTATTTTTCAACAAAATTAATAAATCTAGTGCGGGATTTCAAAAAAAGAATGACTAGTGTACAAAGTGTACTTATAGATAGAAGGTATCGAAGATGATGAAACATTTTTATCTATTTCAAGGATTGAGACAGTAAGATTAATATTTTCCATAATAGTGCAATGAATGTTCACATTTTTCAATATGGATGTCAATTTAGTATTTCTAAATGGGATTCTAGATGAAGAATTTTACATCAAGAATAATTATTATTTTATCATTCATGAAGATGTGAACAATGTTTATTGGATGAATAAAGAATTCTGTGGTTGTATGTAAGCACCATGAGCATGGTATTCAAGGCTAGCTTGATTCATTAAGAAACTCATTTTTCATCATGGTGGAGATGATTACAATATGGATGCAAAAAATAAAATTAATCCAAGTATAATGGTGCTAGTTTATGTTTATGACTTAATATTCGATGGATAAGACGAATCACAATGAATCCAATTTTCCTAATTCATGAAAAGTGAGTTGTAACTATCAATGATCGGTGAACTAACGTTTTTCTGTAGATTAAATGTTACATAAGGAAATAATGGTACACTCATTTAAACCAAATATTCCACGGAGATGTTGAGAAGATCTATAATGGATAATTCCAAATATATGAGAACTGTTGTGGCTACCTAGATGAAACTGACCTAGGATGATGAAGGCAATGCAATTAAATTCATAGAATACAGGATAATAATTGGATGTATATTGTAATCTATAGCCAAAATACTTGATATTGTTTTTTCTACGTGCTAAAATATAGATATCAAAGTAATCCCAAATAAAAAACATTCATTTAGTGAAACAAAAAATTCAATATATTAAGTTCATAGTGGATTATGGTTTACTTTACAGTGAAAATTTCAGAAAGATCTATAGGGATATATAAATGAAAATTTTCTTGGATCAGCTGATGATAGAAAATAAACGTTAGGTGGTGAGTTTTAACTTCATGAACTCTATATTTCTTGGAGAAGAAAGGCAAATGTTTTAAATTCATTGAGAACTACAAGAAATGAATATATTAAAGATACACATGTGTGCACATAATTATTTTTAATGAAGAAACAAATTGATGATATGGGAGTTTAATTATTGATTTCGATCAGAATCCATTTCGATAATTGATGTTCTATAAATATTAGAAAAAATATAATTCATCACTGAAGGGAAATAATGTTTTAATAAAATTTAATTTTATTAAGGACAAGGTGGAACAATTGAAGGTGAAGTTAGAGTATGTGCCTACATAATTATAGGTTGTAGAAATTAGGAAAAAGGCCTTACCCAAAGAATAATTTAAAAGGCATCGACTAAATTTGTTAGTTCAATCGACTCCCTGCACTTAAATAATTGTGGATATGGGAACTCCATCTCTCCAAGTATGGTGTGTTTTCCCAAAAGTACTAATAAGTGTTCTTTATCTTGATGTAGACCACAATGATGTGACCTTAAGGATCATTGAGAAAGGAGTTGAAATTTTCACTATAGAATAGATAAAATGTCATATCCAATACACGAGTATAAGCTAATGGGTGGAGCAGTTAGATAGTAGGAGTTGATAGGTGGACCAGAGAGATATGAGGAGTAGAGATTTAAGGGGTTTTAAATCAAATGTTACAAAAAAAGAACGATCTACGTTTATATATTATGAAGTATGGAGTTCATGATGAAACAAATTGGTATTTTTTATAATGATGTAATTCATTGTTGGATTCATCATTATAATCTTTTTTCTAATTCCACTAACGGCTCATGTGGTCCTAGAGTATTTTTTGAATAAATCATTGATCGCTATATTAATCTCAATAAGTGAATGATGGTAGAAGAAGGAAGGATCTTTAAAGCAGTATCAAAATGTGAAGATTTGTCAGCAAACCCAAATGGAGATATTATTGGGAAAAATCTATAAAGGAATACGCTCAGTGTTTTTGGGTGTGATTGAATTTTTTTAACAAATCTAGAAGAATTGAAATGAGTACGGTTGCTATTTTATGAAGAAGGTTTTTAAGGTGCCTCAGTTTCACAATGTTTTCTAAATGTTTGAGCCTCAAAATTGGGAGTTTTTTGGTCAACAGAAGGATTTTCATAAAGGAGTAAATAATAAGTGGTCTGTAAAAAATTGTTTAGGAACAAAAAGAACATACATGGAGCAATGATGTAAATCAGAAATGAGAGGATTTCTACATAGTAGTGCTATGTGGATAACAAATAGTGGTACAAAAACCATATAGGGGAATCAGTTTGTGGAAATGAAATGGTTTATTAGAAGGCTAGAAGTTTTTGAGAGGATCACAGTTCGAAGAAGGCCATAGGTTTGCAGTATGGATTTTCATTCGGGGCTAAGAGTTAACGGTTTATTTGCAGAAAATATTGTCTACAAAAGGGGATCAAGGCGCGTCTTGGACCACATAGGGAAAATGGTTTTTGGAAAAATTTTATTTCATAGCAGACGATTAACACGTGTTGAAGGTTATACCACATAAAATATTTGAGTAAAAATAATTATTGATATTTTAATATATATTTTTTTATATAAGGATTGTTAATCCAATCATTATGTTGATATATTTTCATGAAAATAATCTTTGATTCTGGAAGAATTCAATGAAGTATGAATGTGTTCCGAAGGATGAATACTTTAAAGGAGATGTGGTCTACAAAGACAGTTCATAGGAGGAGTTTTGTTGTGCACTGTATCTCGATATTGAAGAAGGGCCCATGGGGGAGAGTTGTTCTGCAGATGTAGATGTAGTCTATGGAAGGAGAGTTCTTCAATAAAATTAGAGGAAATATATAGAAGGGTAGATGGTCTGAAAAAGTAGAGGTTGTTCATGGAGTAAGATGTGCTCCATGAAGCGGTCACACCATATGATGCATCACATTTTCTATAGGACTCCGCGTAATCTATTGAGGACTAAAGGTTGTTCGTGGAGGAATCAATACAGTCCACAGAGGTCTTAAGGTAGATTATGGAGAAATAGTTTGAAAAATTAATTTTCACAAACTAAGAATATGTAGATATGTGGATTTCATCTATGAATAGAAAAAGGACATCAATAGAGAATCTATATACTATTGAGGATCTGTGATTTCATTCAAATTATGGTACCTGAAGATCCATAAATTTTGAGTGGATCCCTTCCAAAATCAATGAGAAAAGGAATAGGAAGACAACAATCCATTCCACTGGTGGTGATCCATAGAAATACACATATGGAGTGACCCATTTGAATGAGGTTAGAAGACCATTAATCCTTTAAAAGAAGTGAGCAAGGGCGTTGAAGTGATCTATATTGAGACTTGTATTTCAGAAGTGAGATTTAGTGTATTTTTTACATTGACATATTGTCATTATATGATTCTTAGGTTTATCCCAGTGAGGGTAAACTGAGTAAAAATAATTGTGTCTCATTCATGATTCCATTTATGTTTATATATTTATATAAGGAGAAGAGATAAGAGTGCATTGTTTAATAATAAAACAAGATCCAAAGGGGATGTTGTTATATCTATTATACCCCATTTACCCCCCCTCATGGTATTTTAACTAATCGGGATAATAGTTGAGATTGAACTAGGATTCGATCATATAGAATGACCTCTAGTCCATCAATAATACCCGATCTATGTGTCGTGTTTTTACTCCTGTTTCAATTCTAAGAAAAAATATATATTCCTTCAGATATTAAGGTATCATGATCGGTTAATAGAATATCATGTCATATAGTGAGACTAGTAATGTTTGGGAAAGGTTTTATTATAGTGGTCCAAGTACTTTATATTCATATAATTGGGTGAAGTGATGTTGAAACCACATCCATCATGCTAATGGACTATTGTAAAATTATTTTTGGTAGTCTAATACAATGTATGGAAGCACCATGTCCCAGAATTAGGATTTTTGGGAAGATCAATATAGTGGGGAGAACTTTTTTATTAGGGATGAATTTGTTGATTTTTCCATAGCTTAATAGGATTTACATGTTTGGTTGACAATTGTCTAATAATTGGTGATAATGATGGGTGATAATAACGATTATTGATGAATAGTCTACCCTCTTGTGTTTAGTTTTTCTATGGAAGCTCAATAAACATTTTAGGGTAAGATGAAAAAAGATACAATTTAACTGATGACCAATGAAGGATTAAATTTATGGATATTGAACTATCAATAATTATCATGAATGCGATGTGTTATGGTGAAGATATTTCAAAGACCATATTCTTTATGGGTTGTGAAATTCAAAGGATCATTGAATTTTTTCTATAGAGATAGTACATTTTTCAGATCAAGATTCTATTTTAAATTTCAATGTTTAGTACATATAAATGATATTATTTGGTTGACGATCAAGTAATGAGAGGTGTTTTGCATTCATAGTGGGATGTTGAGTGAGGTCGGGGTGACCATCACACCCTTGTTCAATTTTTCTACGTATGTTTAGTTGAGTTGTAATGATATGTCATGGGGGTGTCATATCATGGAATATATTCGAGTCACTATATGAGAGGGGGGGTGTAATATCTTGGATTATTTTTAATCCCATTAGTGAATCACATAAAAAAATGACATTGAGAGTCTATGAGACATTGTTGTTAGGCATGGGGATCCCCTCTCAAATTGGGGTAGCTATTCCATGAACCAAGAGGAACATGTCTCAGCCTGCCCATGTAAGGGAGGGTTGTGTGATGGACAACATGGATTAGTCCTAAACTAGACCATTGTTTTTTAATAATGTTAGTCCCCAGATTTTTGGATTGGATAACTTATTTTTCAATCTATCATGAAGGGATAGTCTATTTCAGCTGGCCCTCCATCTCTCCTAATCTTGATTCCACCTTAAGGTTGGGTGTTTCCTGTAATTTTTTTTGTGATTTAAGTTCAAATTTCCTCCCCATGAAATATTAATTTTTACATTTAATCTATCTGATATTGTGTTATTCAAGCTACATGGTTTTTTATCCCACGAGATCCTAGTGGAATTGGGTGAGTATGATGAGGATTTTCAACAGATACCTATATGAGGTCCTAAGAATATGATCGTACAGTTTATTCTACCATTTCAGTTAAGGAAACGAACTAACAAAATATATTTACTCATTTTTTTTAATTTGACTTTAATTGGTCATTAATTGGATGTTGTATGATATTTATTTTCCCCAAGATATTGTTGGGGGCTGGGCCATGGACTTCATGGGTGTGTTTATTCATGGTTTCAATGTAGTATGATATATTGATGAGATTTTTTGGACATTATGACTATATTAGGGGAATTAATTAATTATTTAATAATTCTCATGAATATTGTTTTTGGGCGGGATGTCTTGTTATAGCAGGTCAGGTGATGATGTACGTTTGGATGAGGCATTATGGAACATAAATTACGGTGGTCATTCATGATTAAAGGGGATAAATTTGAATGATTTAGAAGGTATCCAAAAATATCCCTATGGTATAAACTTTCCTTTATGTATCTTGTGATATATTGTCTCACCACTAAGAAAAGATCATCCATAAATTTAAATGAACTGTTTTTATGAATCTCCAATAAAAGAATGAGGTGTTACATGCCGTAATAGACCATTATACACTACATAGATTCATCAACAATAGATAGATTATTACATGACCATAGATACATTATATAAGACATCATATACCTATATATTGGATGGAATTTATCCATGAGATATGACAATACGATCCTAGGATTTTTGTGGAAAACAAAGATCCATAGTGACCATGCAACCAAGGGGATGAAGATTCCATATATATTTATGTTAGTGTTATGAAATTTCCTTATGGGTTGATATTATCTGTGAATAACCAATTTTTTATCTAATGGATAATTTTTTATTCATGATAATATTTGTTTTAGTTTTGATATAGAAAAATAAATTTTGGATGGTTTAAATTTTTTCCTGTTCTAAAAGTTGGATAACCCTATAATTATATATGAGGTGTGACAAATAGTTAGTATTTATGTAATATGTTGAGAAATACCAGAAAGAGAAGAAATATGATACCCACCTATGGATCATGAGTACTTTTTTTGATGTATAATGTGGATTTTAATATCCTTAGGGAGATATAGTCAAGATTTTCCACTGTGATTGGGGAAAGTTGTGGTGAAAATTAATATGAGGTTTAGGCCTTTACTCTTCAAGCTAGGGTCAAACGAGGGCCTACGACCATTGATAACACCATAAGATGTTGGATATGTCTTTGTGACTAAGAGTAAGTAATATAATGTTTATTAAAGAACCTGGGATATTTCAATGTGGGAAATTTATGGATTATAATGATATTGATCTGATAATATTTTTCTTCGGGGATAGCAATTTGAAAATCATTTTATAAGGCTGGTTGCCTAATGAGTTGTTCATTGAGGTATGAGTTATGACACAAGTAAAATTTCTAGTTTTTTTCATTAGAGTCTATCATAGGGAACATATTTCATGATTAGGTGAGTTCCCAACCTATGGTTTGTGATAAAATGATACAAAAAGTGATTAATCATATTGTATATAAGATATGAAATGTTTATCTATGGGGAGAGGGTATAAACCTAGGTTTTTTAATGATATGATATATGTTTCTTGATTGGGATCTAGGACGTCTCTAAATTTTGGGTTGATATGGTATTTTATCCCATCAGGAATAGGAATTCCCCCGTGTTTTTAGCTGATATGATTTATATTTCTTTGTAGGAAGTAGGTATGTACACATGTTGTTTGATGATATATAACAGAAGCTTCCAAGTGTGGTGTGAGTATCCACCCATGTTTCTAAATTAAATATGATATATGGTTATAGGTAGTGAGTTTATTGTCCCTAATGTTTCCTAATGAAGTGATATATATTTCAAGTTAGGGAGAGTGTACACACTTAGAATTTCCTGATAATTTAAATTGTGTTTCTTGACTGTGGATTGTGCGTTACTTTGGGTTCTAGGTGATATAGACTATGTTTTAATGGTGGTGATAGTTTTTGATCAGATTATTATTGGGTATAATTTTTTTCTTAGAGAAAGATGGCACTCTATTGGGTATGTATTTTAAATCATGAATGAAACTATGATACCCAAGGATCAAGTCGGGTTATTTTTTAGAACTTCTAATTTTTTTTTATACTAAGAAAATGATTTATACAACGTTTTATTTATTTTTTCCGGGATACTATTAGTATTGTCATACAAAGGTTTAATCAGACCCTACATAGAAGGTCCATGATCTTTGGTACATGAGAAAACATCATGTTTAGAAATTATGGTTTGAAAGAGGCCCAATATTTATTGATCTATCAATTGGATAGCATTGATAGAGTCATTAGAGATATGAGATGGGGATTTAGGATGGTATTAGTGACTAATTATTTACCGTCATTTATTTATTTTTTATATGTGATCATCCAAGTTAGTGATTATTTGGGATGTAAAAATGTATGAATCCACAATATATATGATATAACAAGGTTATTTTTTATAATATTTCTAACTCTAATTATATTTATCGATATTTTATGGTTATTTCTATTGTTTTTACACATATATGAGAGTATAGTCTCCCCAATATAACACCTTAGTCTTTTAATTATTGTAGGTAGCTTCTATTTTATATGTAGTTATGTTGAAAGTCCTTGTAACACTCTGGATAGGGTAATGGTTAGCAGTCTCCGTCCAGTTCATTAAAAGGTTGATATTTTCCTCTTTCAAAATCATTCAAGAATGATCTCAACATATATTTCATGGTATTAATGGAACTTTTTTGATGGAATAAAAGTTTGAGAATTCTGATATACACTAAAATTTACAACCTTTTTCCATTATTGTAAATGTCTTTTACAAAACATTGATGTCAATATTAGATATCGATAATAAAATAAAACATTTTTCACTATTAAGCCTTAGGGATTCCTTTATATATATCTAAATAAGTTGATGAAGTGATAAATCTTATAAAATATTAATGAATTTTTTTACTCTATAATTCATAAAATCAGTACATAAATCATTTTGTTACATTTAAAAAAATTAATAATACTTATAAAGACATATATAGTGATGTTCTCTCATTAATATAACATTAGGGTTACTTGTTACATGATCTTTATAGACTAAAAATACCCACACTTAACTTATTTCTACAGTAATCATATAGATTTATAATTTACTATATTTATCTTCATTCAATATTTATAGAAATAGAATCTAAGTCTCTATAAATCTTTATGATTCTTCGATTTGTAGATAATGAGATTCCATGTGAATTATATTAAATTATTTTCTTTAGTTTAGGCATGGATGGGATGCATATCCATATTACAAATACTATTTCTCATTCATAGTCATGTTTAAAACATTGAATATCTCCTTGCTTCCTCTATATCACCTTTTAATCCATTTATTACTCCTTTATGTTCATATATATGGATGATTGATAATTAATTTTGGAATTATTTGGTTTAATCCATTTCTTCATAATTTTTATTTGAATTGGAGACATAGATCCAACTGAATTTTTTATATCAAATTTATTTAATTTTAATACCTATATTATAATATGAAAAAATTTATTCTATGTAAAATTAATGTGATAATGTCCTTAGAGAATTTTCACATCAAAAGGTTATAATAATTCCTCACTAAAATGAAAAAATATATGTAATTAAAATACTACCAATCATATATACAATAGTCTTGGTTACATTTATCTGGAAGGACATATATGATGTTTCCCATTATTTAATTGTTGATCATAAGATATTTTGTCTTTTTATTATAATTTTTACACTTGGTAATCTCCAAGAAGAGTGGTCATGATGGAAAATCCGCCAATATGAATATCACTGTTTTAGGTTTAATTTGATTTTTTATCCATGAATGTGTGAATTGGTCCTTATAAATGATATTATTACTTATTTGTATCATCAATAATCTATTTTTATGATTGGATGAGTGTTGTGATGACATACGATAATGTTGAGGCAGCATACCTTAGTAATGACATAATTTATTTAATATTAATTGAATTGGTCAAGAATTTATTTTTTCCTTTCCTTATTTGTGGAAGAAAATATCGATCACATATGATTAATATTAGAATATAAGATTAAATACTTCTCTATTCTAGTCAAACCACAAGTTCCTTTCATAATGTTAAATAATGAAAATTAAATAATATAGGGTAAGGACACAAGTCTTAGTCCCTCTTACTAACATATCAGAAGATAAAGGGATTTTATTACACATCAATATTTATTGGAAGGTTGTTATTTTTTCAAAATTAACTTGTTTCTCTATGGGAGTCTTGATGTGTTTCTAGAAGCCGATCATGGACAATAAGAAATTTAACCTAACCACACATAGAAAGAGTCTTAGAGCATTACATACTCTGTGTATCCAGAATATCATTCAATAATATTGAATTCAATATTAATATTAAATATTATTCTTAGCCACTATAACAATAATTTTTCTTTTATTATTTTTCTTATAAATTCTTACATGATGTATTCAATTTTACAATATATGACTTGAATTTTATCTCTTATTTAATTTTTTACTTAGAAATAATTAAATAAATGTTTATCCACCAATTTAGTGAATATATTAACAGATTAATATATATTGTGGTGTATGAATATTCAAAAAAAATTTATTAATTCTTTTGGTGAAAATGATATTTATTTTTTGTCAAATGAAAAATATTTATCTGAATAAACATTTTATTATTTGAGGATTGCTAAATTACATGGAATGATTAATGGATCGATTTAATAAGCCTATTTCCTTGATTATTATAATTTACATCTTTTAAATGAATATTTATAAATTTTGTAATGAAATTATAATTAAATAAATTTATGTGCTGATATATAATATGAATACTGTTACTATTCAACATGGGGATTACATAGAATTTACTATTTAATAAAGGTACATTATGTAATTATTAATTAATTAACCTTAATTATAAAATCTCAACTATATCATTTTTTACTGTAAGACTTATTGTGAATTATGAATGGATCACTAAAATAAACTAAATCCCTAAGAATAAAATCATACAATTATACCACTCACAATCCTTATGGGAACAAGTTAACTCCTTTATGTGATCGATGATGAATGATGTGAAGATCTAGGTTCCTCTGTGATAGTACCAAAAATACAAAGATCATTTTTCTAAGATCCATTGATAATGTTTAGAGAAACCTAGAGGAATAACTTCTTAGATTATCTACTGTGATGGAAAAACCATAAGTGGAAATGAAAAACTATCAAAAAGATTATGTTGTTTGAGGTAATTATTATTTTAAATTAATTATAAATTAAATCTCAATGAATCTCTCTAGAATATTATTGGGTTTTTTCAATCATGTTATTCAAATTTTTCCATTAAAACTAATGATATCACAAAAATGGGAACCTACCCACTGTTATTATATTTCCCCTAAACCATTTAAGTTGTATCAGAGTGGTCAAATTTAAATTTAAATTTTTAGTAATTCATTTTATTAATTTTATTGATTTTTTGGTAATTTTTCCTCTCTAATTTCTTTTCATTAACACAAATGTATAGATAAAACATACATCAAAATTTTTATGTTCAAGAACACGATATTAAATTTGATGAGAACATGAATATCCCATCCATATGTGACACGGTCACTGACTCTATGAAATGCGCACATAATATGTAATGGTAAATTAATTATTGTGTGCCCATAGTAAACTCACATAAGGTGTGGGCCACATAAATCTCATATCCTCATGTGAATCATGAATCAATACACCACATGTATTGATCACACACACATCGTGAAATTTGACATGTATTATATGATATGTAGATAGTGTACCCTCAATGTAACCACTCATGATTTTGAACTTCTATAAACCATGATAAGACATATGGTAAAATATGAATCATCATTGCACATGGTTTATTGAATTCCACCTATGTAAGGATTCCAAACATGGACTACACAAACTGTTTCTGGTATTTACACACTCATTAACCATAGGGGAATCCACACAAGGTACACATCATGTTTTCAGGAAAATTATTTAGGTCAACAAATGAGATATTTTAAGCAAGAATTAAACTACATGATGTGTAGATGGTTTTATGTATCTTTTTATGAGAGAAATTGCTCACAAGTCACACACTAAATGAATTTATGTATTTCATATGGGTATAAATTCTTAATTAGTCTTCTTCATGTAAATTATACAATTACACGATATGTAATGGTTTTCATATACATAATATACATAAAACAAATTGTCATCAGTACATACCAAACATATTAAAGAATATCATATTGTCATAGAGGTCATGAAGAATACATGTAATGACCCATATTACTTAACACCATATATATCATAACATGTTGTTTATGAATACATTTCATGTATATACAAAATACATGATAAGGACCTTACACAACATGATTTAGGGGAAATATAGATTGATAGTACACACTATCTAACTATTAAATTATAGAAACTTATTTAATATAGTAAGGATTGTACTAACCGTGTACCCTCCATATGGAAAACCATGAATATAGTTATTTTAAAATTAAAATTAAAATTAATTTATTTATTTAAAATAAAACATGATGATAATGTCATTATCTTTCAAGGAATATTTTTTTTAAAAAATTATTATAATGAATTAATTAGTTAGTTAGTTTATTAATTCATTAATTCTAGTAAATTTAGCTTTATTTTAAGGAATTCAAATGAATTCTAGCAAGTATAAATACAAATTTTATTAATATTGCAACCGATCATTAGCAAGAGTAACTTCTGTATATACTGGATTTATTTATATAATTTATTTATTTTCTTCATGGATTTGTGATAATTTATTATTAAATTAAATATGATAGTTTTTGAATCATACGTCCCTCATATATTAAGTAATATCCTCATTTTCCAAGATTTATTTTAAGTCACCTTAATCCATAGTGACCCTTCCCGTATTAGTGAGTAACAAATTTAATTGATGGAGATCTTTTTATGAAGAGATAGTTCATGAACTAATACAAGGTGAATCCAACCAAGTATATACATAATAGAATGTATAAGTTTTGTAACTTGATTTAATAATGAAATCACGGATTACCCTTCCCATGGGTAAATGATGGATTATCTTCTCTTAATAAACCACTCGATAGATAAAATATAATTATCCTAAAACAGCATTATTTTATTTTTTCCATGATATATAATACTCTTAATTATGAGGTGTATAGTTTACTTGGATAAATAAGCATAATCATCTAATGTAAATAAATTAACACGTATGCTAATGTTAAAATGAAAAAAATTGTATGTAAATGATTTTGTCTTTAATGAATAATAAATTCAGTAAATTACAAAAAATAATAAAAAGAATGTGAGGAATAAAATAACTTTTTTTTAAGAATATGTTAAAGAAATACCTCAATGAAAATATTAAGTCAAAAATGTCTTTCCACCACGTGAGTTAGAATACAAAATTCAAAGTACTTGTCTTCATCTCGTCAAGGTGCTTCAAATTATCATTGAGTTTTATGGAAATCCATTTGTCAAATTATCCAATATATCCTGGTGATGAGTTCCTTAGTAAGATTTGGTGTAAATTAGAGGTAAGATTCTAGGAAATTAATGATTTGGATTTCAGGACTAGGTAGTCTACTCAACAAATCTAGGAACATCAATTTATTATAAAAAAAATCATAACAATATATTATCAGGTAATTTTATAATCCCTCTATCATGGTCATTTAATTGAAATATGCATCTTTTCCAATAGAATATATGATAAATATGATATTATGAAATCAATTTTGAGGGTTGGTATGATTTAATTACACAATGGGACATTGATGAAATTAATTTATTATATAATAAAGGATAATTTAGACAATGTAATAATTATATGATTTTTTAGAAACTTTTGACGATGCTTACCTACATATCAATTCATGTGAAAGCTTCTATTTCACCACATTCCCAATTTCAAAAGGTGGGTGACTTTGATAACTTTTATCATCGATGTCTATTATTTAATGAAAGAAGGTTTATGGGATATCGATTCCTCCTTCTATATATTTCTCTTTGTATATTGTTTCTATGTGTGGGACTCCCTTATTGATTTGGTTAATGTTTGTGAAACTCATTCATAGTGCCATGTCATGGTGGAAGCTAATAAATCTCTTATTCAATATCAATAGGGATGAAAAATTCCTTTAGAGTATATGGTAATGTTGAGCATGTTTGGGCACCTATGGATTCTAGGTGTACTAGGCACCTATAAATTATTCCCCTTTTTAGGGAATCTCATATGATCCATCTTAGGTATAGAACCCAATGCATCCCATGTCGGTTATTAGATAATTGAGACCATGGGTGGTCCACTCCTTTTGATGTTGAAGGAATCTCATATGAGGCATCGTATGTATGGAATCGAAGGAATTTCATGTCATCCATTAGATAATTGACTCCATGGGTGTATATCTTCCAAGGGATTTTACCATAGGAATCCAATGTTTATTATATGAGTTTGGTATTCTACGCCAAGTCATACATAAAAAATCCTATGTAAATAGATTAGTATATATTTTTGAGAAGGATCAGGGCACTAGTTTAGCTTCTTGTGGAGAATAATCAGATTCTCTGTGAAGGATGATTGATGAGGTATGTATCTATGAGGGAAAAACTAGTTTTACAATTTTATGGGATCAAACGCTATAATGGTAAGATTTAGGGCTCTATCCATATGGGTGAAGAATTCACACTAGAGTTTACAATTGTTTATTGAGTGTCGTTTGGAGGTGGAGTCTGAGGTGCATCCCTAGGAGTGAAGATATTAAACCTATGTTTACTAACTTCAGGATCAAACAACATGTGCGGTGGATATGGAGGTATGACCCTTGGAGGGAAGATGTCACACTTATTTTTACAAATGTGGATCAAATCCCATCTGATGTAGACTCATATGTTCATCCCTGTTAGGGAAGATGTTACAACATTGTTTACCATCATAGATCAAACACCCTATGAGCTGGTTCTAGAGGTTCTTCCCTATCAGGGAAGATTATGCAAATGTGTTTACCATTGTGTATTGAATTCCATATAATATGTATCTAGTGATTCATCCTTAGGAGGGATGATTTCATACTTGGTTGAACTATTATTGGTATGGAACCTCAAGGTGGTGTCCTACATACTATCTTTAGAGGCAGGGCTCAATACTAACAGAGTTTGATGCCACCATTTAAGACCATGTGACGTGAACATTCCTTGAAATTTAATGTCTTTTGGTAATGATGATGACACCATGAAAGGGGTATCTCTTGAAGATTATGTGGGTCATGATAATGGATGTTACCCATAGCAGGAAGATGTCTCTTTAGGAAATTATGTGGGGTTTGCACGTGGAAGCTACCCGAACGTTTCTAGCAGAAAAAATTTTATAGTCAGGGTATATGAAGGGAGGTAAACCATGATCTTCTAAGAGTAGTGAGGATGTTTTCGGGGATTATTCCTGGAATAATCTTATGATTTATTCCTCAATGTCATGTCATGATGGAATCCTATGTCCATTTTAGAGGTTATGCTTACAGATTAACATCATTTGATCGTTCATATTGTATGAGTCTTATTAATGGTAGTTTCCCATCATTTCATTCTTGTGTCATGTTTTTTGGATTCACATGTCCACATCATGAATTAATATTATAGATTAATGTCATATTAAAGGTTGTCGTGTGTCGGGATTAAGAATGGAAACTTCCCATCATTCCTTCCTCATGTCAGTTCATGGGGTAATCTCATGCCTGTTGTATGTGGTAATATTATAGTTTGAAATATTTTAAAAAGATGTGGTGTGTTAGGATTATGCATTAAGATACCCTTTTAGTCTTCCTCATTATAGGTTGTGATGAAATCTCATCCTATTGATGGGTTGTTGTATTTGAGTTGGGCTTACACCATTGGATGAGGCCCATCATGACTATTTCATGATATCATCATGATCAATACACAAGGAATCTTTGCCTTGATGCATAATTCATCTCATAATTTTCATAGGAGGAATATTATTCTCATCACATAAGGTATTATACAATTTAATGTCACATATAAATGACTAATGGGGGTCAACTCATGATCATTAAACGAGGCTTCTTACCCTTGATATAAAAGGCTTTTCATATTTGTAACATGAGGCAACCTCTATTTTTCATATCTGGTGTGATATTGATTATCTTCATGTAGTGGGGAATACTATGTATATTTCCTGACATGGATGGTGATATACCTATGAAAGATATTTTCTTCTGGTTAAAACTATAATGAGACTAAGGGGATGCAGTTTCAAAAGTTAATTGTGGAATAGTTCATCTCAATGTACTCGAGGAATCCCATATGAGAATCTAAAATTATGACATTGGAAAGATACCAATAGGATTTTGTAAACTCAATATCTCTACAAGAATGTAGAGGATATTCTTGAGTCATGTTATTCATGAGGTTTATATTTGGATCGTATAAGGGCATAACCCGAAATGTCGTCAGCCAATCCAATAATTCACGATGTTACTCTCCAGATTTCTTGGGGGTCAGTGAGGTGGGGAAGGTACGTGGTTCGTGACCCAGGACCACATCCCAAAAATGATCCCATTTTGTTGTTTGGAAGTGCATTCCCTGTGGAATGAACCAACAAGAATGACGGTGGGAGATTCATAAAAATGGGTCCTCATAGAGATTAGGGGTATCATAAAGGTTGGGGATTTGTAGAGATAGGAATATCTTGATGTTTTTTTATTAATCATTGTTTGGGATTCTTAGAGCTTATGGTCCTTGGGAGGGCTTATAATTCACATAGATTATGGTCTCATGAAATTTGGGGCATCACAAATCTTAGGGTCTAATAATGTTTGGGAGTGTCTCGTGAATCCCATTAGTAATGAGTCACTTGAATATACAAATATCAAGAGCTTTATGAATCGAGAAGATGATTTCATATCATGGAATCCCCTCAATAATGAGGGATTTAGGGGTCATTTATAGGGTTTGTGTTTCATGAGGATTGGTGGCTATAATAATTCTTTACATGCTTCATTAGTTTGAGAGGCTCTATGAGTCTGAATGATGCCGTGTAGAGATTACCGTCTACCCTTTATGTGGTCCCATATCACTCCATGAATAATCCTTGAAATTTCACAGAGGACACCAAAAAACTTCATAAAACTGGGCCTCCAAAATTTGATCTCTATAAATACTACATTCATGACTGAATATTTGAGAATATGACCTTATAAAATAGAAATATTTGAATGGGTCCCCAGCAAACCTTTTTAGGTATCCCAAAATTAAATAAAAACAACATCTAATGTGTAACACAATTCAGGATCCATGACTATTCAAATCAAATATTGGGAAATGGAATATGTTAATGGATCAGGTTACATGGATTTTGGTACAATATAAGTGTCATTTTCTCAGATCCCACAATGATTTTAATTTTTTTAATGAAAGGCATTCAACCATTTCACTATACACATAATCTATTTTAATAAAAGATAATATCTTATCTGGTGTTAACTTTTAGTAATGGCATCGAGTCTTATTCATTATACTACACCAATAGAGGAATATTCATTTATTGGAGTCCCTAATTGGAAAATTTATTTCTTAAGAGGATATTTTGGAGGAGTAAAATGTCTTCTAAAAACACTCATATTATCCACAAGATGTCCATTGTTTTATATTATTATCCATATATAGTGAGATCTATATGATTCAAGAATAACTTGATGGATACTCATTATTACCTAATATTAGCAATACATAATAGGGGAAAGAATGAAAATAGTTGTATTAAATCCCTAGGGTACTATTTCCATAATAACTATAAGAAATAATTCCATCTAAACCTAATTTAGTTATTATTATTTGATAAATTGATAAATTATAAATTCTATAATACAAGCTATCCAAATTATTTTTCATAGAACTCATTCTCTCGACACTTCATCTGAGATTGTTTTGTTTTATCTTATATTTAAACTGAACATATATAAAAGAATAATCAATTATATTCTTTGAATTTTATTTTTCATGAACAAAAATACATGAATTATTTAAATCCTTATGTCCTTATAATGAAAATTAAGAAAAGTAATGTTAAAAAATTATTTAGTATATTTGATGTAAGAGGAACATTAAGACAACCTTCATAAAAAGAAAAAGATCTATGAGGAAGCTAAATAGAAGGATGTAACGTGTTATACTTATGTAAATAAATTACAGTATAATGATAATTTTCAGTTATTAAAGTAGAAATGTGAAAATTTATTTGTATTCATTATAAATATAAATATATAAATTTGAATAAATCAAGTATTACATATAGATTTTGGTTCCTAAATTGTATCCAAACATTGTACCCAAGTTGATTATAGAGAATGTTTAATGGTTAGGTAGATATTAAAACTTCCAATTGAGTAAAAATAGTTATTCTTTCTACATGGGACAACCATCTCACATTACCTTATAAATTGGTTTTATGTTTTAAAGAGATGTTAATATATGGTATGTGTAACCTAGTATAAAATTATGTTTCTAGTTTAGAAATGAATTATTTTATATTCATTATTGAAAATAAAGATTTATAATTTTAAAAAATATCATATATTCTAGAATGACAGACTTTAATAATGGTCCTTTTGTGAAAAATATGAAAAAAAGTGTTTTTCCTATATAATGAATCATGTTCACATGACTCATATAACACCAAGTCATGGAATCACTGGTTTAGTTATATAAATATGAAAAGAATGGGAAAATTGTTTCAATAATGGTATGTAGTATCTTTTTATCTAAAACCATTTTAGAGATATCATACTTGTTGAAGAGGAAAAATAAAAAAGGTTTTGTTTAGTAGACTTGGTGAATGGACCACAAATCTTATAGAATTACATTATATAGATTATTATGGAACTCTTCCTATAGAATCTATATTTAGAAAAACATAATTAATATATTTTACTAAGGATTTTAGTATATATGGATATACCGACTTAATGATGTATACGTCTAATTCCATTGATAAATTAAAATAAAAAAAGATGAATAAGTAAATTTTCATTGTAATAAGTTAATGAAACACAACTCAAATCGAGGCGAGGAGTATCTTCACCAAAATTTTAATGATTATGTAAATCAATATGGGATATTATCATAACTAATTAAACCTGATACACTATAGGATTGTAGCGTTTATTAAAGGAGGAATTTTATATTTTTGGGAATGGTGATATAGATGATGATTTAAGAAAATATTCCATTTTCCTTTTGAGGATGCACATATACAATTATAGCATACATACTAAACCAAGTTCCAACTAATTTGGTAAGTTGAATCCCATATAGTTTATGGTATTTAAAGATATCAATTTTTTTATATAAATTGTTTTGGTGATTCATATCATTTGATAAGGATATTAATTGAAAAAACTGGCATCTGGTGGAATAAGGAGTATCTTTATATGATTTTCCAAATAAACAAGAGGATATTAGATATTTTTATCCCTTAGATAAAAAAATAATCAAGAAAAGACAAGATATTTTTCAAAAAATATATCATATGTCTAAAGGAAATGATCTAAGTAAGATAGATATTGATGAATTATATGCTCAAATCCACAATAGTGGGTTCAAGTACATATTCAAAAAGATCAAGTGCATGAAATTATTCTTCTAAATAGTATTGTATATGAGAACCGTAAGGGTTATAAAAATAGAGAGGAGTATTTTTTTGATCACCATGGATGATGATGCATTATTAGTCAAGAATAACAATCCTCTATCCCATAATGTTTCAATATTTAGGTCAAAAGTTACAAAGTGGAATAAATCCATGAATTATTAAATGGATTCCATGTACCATTTATTTTATTTTTGGTAGAGAATTTAGTTGATTTAAATAGTGATGGATTTACATAGGTATTAAATAATAAACTTGACATGGGTGGTAAATTCCACAATTATAAAGTAGAAATTGTATTCAATTGGTTTATGAAATTTCAAGGAAGTAACTACGATGGATGATTCTCACCAGTATATGTGTTTAAAAGTTTAAGAATTATAATTTCCATACAATGATACAATGATTATAATATTTTAAAATGTATTTCCAGACCACATTTTTAGTGGAATCCTTTTGAAATATTTCTATATGACGCATCCAATAGGGTTTTCAAAACCATAGGATTCTAATAAGCTATGGAAGATTCTTGTATCGATTTATGGGTTAAATAATGCATAATGATCTTGGATCATTCATTTCAATGAACCCATCAATGAATTTGGTTGTATAAATAATGAATTTGATCCTAATTACGATACGTGGTTTAGTTGGAATGTAATTGTTATCATTATAGTTTTCTTCTTTGATATTTTCCTCTCAAACATTCAAGGGATCCCATCTTCCTCCAACACCCCATTAAATCATTTATAACATGCTCTATTGGATAACTCTCTCTTACAAATCATCATGATTATAATTTCAAAGATAAAAAGTCCCATGTACTCATCAAATGGGTGAACAAATGAATGAGATTTTATCCAAAACACCCATGAGTCATAAAATTCAACCATAAATAGTTTTTCTAAGTATTTCTATAGAATAAGATTATAAATATGAAATTGTTTCATCTTTTATATATAAAGGTAAAATATATAATCATCGGTAATATAGAGAGGATTCATGGTGACATTTATCAACCCAAAACAAAAACATGAATAGTGTTGGAATAATGAAATTTTTGTCTATGGTAGCTGAACAAAAAAAATAATAGATTACTTTTGTAATAGGATATGGTGGACTAAGAATTATTCCGGATCTTTTAGCTCATGGGAATGAAAAAAAAATATTTACATGCTTGGATTAAACAAGACGATTTTTTTTGTAAACGTATTCTTAAAATTGAGGATGGGTTACTTGGAAATATTGTTTCCATTATTATTCCACTATAAGGGACCATATTTATAGGGATACATGAAAACAATTGACTAGAGTATAGTGGGAGATATACTAATTGGAATCTCACTTATTATTTTTTAGATCCATAACTTATGTCACAAATGAGTGGATGAATGATATGATTTATAATGTCCATGAGGAGTATGAAATCATGGAATACATAAATAGTCTTTATAAAAATATTGAACTTTTATTGGATGTTAATTTTGTTTCCCTTTACTCAAAATATTTAGAGGCTATTAAGCATTGAATCATGGCAGATATCAACGAATTTTTAGGGGGATGGATTATCTAAGTCAATCAGTGCTACAAATAATTTAATCATCCCAAGGTTTAAATAACCACTATAATTCCAAAACAATTATCCTATTAGTATTTATAATTTTTCAAATAATATTATATCTAATATAATAAATGTATTTTTACCCTAGTTTGATGCCCATTTTGGTGTTTTAGGAGTTATATGGATTCATTAAATGAATAAATATTGAAATGAATTTTCAATGGCATGGGATATGGTGAAAAACATAAATATTTAGTTTCTAGACTCTAAATTCATGTCAAAGATGTACATGGAAAATAATTATGAGAAACTATAATATAAGTATTATTTAAATAGAAGGGAAAAAATTAGGATTCCTTGGGAAGAGTTATGATTTTTTTTGTTCCTCATCCTAGTCTTGGGTTACATTTATATGAAAGTGGTTCAGTTTCATGTAATCAACATGTGGTTTATGGAAAGGGGACCCCCTCTCTCATAGAATCTTTATTCTTATGCAAGATGATCTGAGTATAAATTTTCATCATGTCCTTGGTTATGGGGTGCTCTGTAATTTCAGATATAGATATTGTCTTTCATGAATCACCCATTTTTATATGATTATTATGTTTTCTGCATCAATTGTAACAAAATATTTAAAAAAATTTAAATAATTTAGTCAATAAAAATTAAAATTGGACTGAGAAGATATTTAATATGATCAATAGAAGTATTTTTATTGGAATAAGGTTATCAACTAGGACATTTCACCCAAAATAAAGGATGGATCAATTAATGAATAAGGGGTCTCCCATTGGAATATCTCTTTGTATAGTCTAAACAATAAGGACTATAATTTATTTTTTCTAGTGAATTTATGAATAGATCAATAAGAAATTTCCTGAATTGCAAAATTAATATTTTTTCATTTTTTGGTTACATTGATCAATGGTGTTCTTACATCAATAACCATACAAGTTCCCTTTGTTATAAAATTCCATAAAATATTTTTTTCAAAACATTGAAAAGATTATTACAACATCCTATGCCATGATAAAAGTGTTGGAATTCTGAATATAAAATTGAAAATTGAATTTCAAAACTGACTAATGATGGTGGAATTAACTTGAGGGGTAATGATCATGTTGTTCATTTCACACAATAAATGTTTATATGAGAGTTTCTTATAGGCCATTCCATTTGGGGTAATTTTTTACGAGGAAGATATAGAATAGAACCTAAATCCATTCTTAACCATATTACATCAACATCCACTCTCTATCATAGTATCACACTCATGATGTATGTTTTTTGTATGAAACAAGTATTTATAATCTTCCAACTTTTTTCATTCTTTCTCTAGACTATTTTATTTGAAAATTTGAGATTATATAAAATTGTAGTGGTCACATGGTAACTAGAAAATAAGTATTAAATATGAAATATTCATGTAATTAGACTATAGGTTTTAGTAGTTTGGATATTCATTATTAACACATAGATTACATAACTGTGTATCCTAACTATCTAGGTTTTTTCGGAAAGTAGTGTTGATCTGTACAGTTGGTGTAGTGTTTTAAAATCATGTGACCTTACCATTTAGTCTACCTAAAACACAGAAAATATGATATTCCTTTTCCACCATTCATGAATTAAACCTATTTTCCTTATTTTATCTAGAAATTTTATTTCACTACCCCCAATTCTTGAAAATCCCTTCCATTCCTCTCCTTGGGTAAATCTCAAGTAGTATCCCCTTCATTTTCATTAATTAATCATCAAGTAAGGCAATAACCTCTTTCATATTGGCCCACATCTCCCATCCTTTTTTTATTTATTACCATCACCTAAATTGGCTAAGAATTGTTCAATATAAATTTTATGGTGTTTTTTGTGGTTAATTGGTTGTACACTTGATTAATTATGGTCTTAAATAGTATTTGTGGGAAAAATCCACCCAGTTTTCAAAAGTTTCATTAATAAAATGTATATGGTTTCATTGTTTTCCATTGTTTCATGAAATTAATATTCTTTAATTAATTAAAAATTATTCTTCATGTTGTTTTATGAAAAAATGTGAATTTGAAGAACTATTATTTTTGTTTTTTTTGCTCAAAATCTATTTTACTTTTTTATTGAGATGGAATTCAATTTATCTGGAATACTTTATTTAGGAAATGAATTTATTGCTGGAAATTATACTTCATTGAATATTTGGTGACATATGGTAACCATTGAGACCTATGTGGTATTAATAGGAAAATTAAATCTATGAAAGGATTTCCCTACCTATAATTTATAAAATGATTCAATACAAACTATGAAAATGATGATACAATTATGTTTATCAATGGGACATTGGCATGATCCTCCCTTGAAGCTTCTGTATGGGAATAGTTTTAATTTTTTTTATCACTGAGATTATGATAATCCTAGTATGAGGCCCTAACCATAGTTATTATATAGTTTTCCCATGGTTCATGTAATTTCATATATTTTAATCTTCCTCTGTTAATTTTATAATGTTTAAATCATGTTGTATTTAAATTGTATTAATACTAGAATATTTTTTTTCTTACAATGGTATTTTATGGAAACAATAGATGGATCCTATAATACATAATATGATCACACCTTACATATACCATACGAGGTTATTTTGTCTTCATTATGTCATACATAGGTGAAATGAAATCATCTCATAGAGATGGTGGGGTTCGTGTTAGTAAATCTTGGGTGAAGGAGGTGAAATTTTGGGACGTTAACCCCGATGTCCTCTAGAGATGGTTAAAAAACTTGTTTTTTGGGGTTCCAATTGTATTATCTTATTTAACTATTTTTCATAGTCTTATAGCTCCCCATCATGTACTTAAATTTTATGGACTTAAATTTAGTTTCAAATGTTTAGATTTATAATATAATATCTGTATTTAGGTTTTATCTTCAATATCAATTATTTTAAATTGAAATGTTTAATTGGAAAACTATTCCTGAAGGAAATGATCAATTCCCAATAACATACATATATCCCATGGGTATCAGGAAGACCCTTCATTCCTTGTGAAGTTCTGGCATACATGGCCTGTTTAGGGGTGACCCAGGTTGGTTCATGTAACAAATGGCATTGGATCATTGTTTTGGATCCTATGTTATTTGTGGATTTAGGTATTCAAGAGATAACATTTTTAAGAAATAATTAAGAGGTATAATGGAGGGTTTGGATAACACCATTAGTAACCTCATTTGAGTTACTAAAAGATCTTATAAATGTGCATTTTATTGTATATTTTTTATCCATCCTTGTTGGGTAGGGTTTATCTGTCATGGGCCTTGCACACATGACATGTTTCTTATAGGGTTCAAATTTTTTAAATTCTAATTTGGTTATTTGATAAGGGGTTATTATTTTAAGAAATGTTTTATTAATTTTATTATGGTATTTATCTCTTATTTACTCTTTTTGTACTACTCCCCATTGAAGATAAATAGAGAACATGAAAAAAATTTCTACAGATAACTTCCAGGGAGTCAATGAAAATGTTTATTAAAACCTTCTTGATTTAGTGTTCTATGATATTTGAGTTATGAACCCAGGGGTAGGTTCTATCCGAAATCCTGTAAAGGATTCTAATCTAGCTCTTAAGAAGCACCACGATTGGGAATTCAAAAAGCATAAACCCCCTTCATCCAAGGAAAAAGTGATCCTATTAAAATGAATGATTCGTTGGAAATGATTATGAAGATATTTTAATTATATGAAACTCTAAGCCTATTTAAAGAATATTTTTTCACCATGTTAATTGAAGTACCAATTAATAAATTTTATGAGTGTAATGATCAATAAAACCAACATGAGAATCTATATTAGAATGATTGTACAAGGATATTTATTCATTAGTTTTTCTCCAACAATCAATATTTGTATAAATATTAAGAATTTTTGTGCATAAATTAATAAAAATAGTCAATTAAGGAGTATGAAAACTTTTTTCCTAAATTTGTACACTTTTCTCTAAAATTCATTTGTAATAAAATGAATAAATCAGGACTCTTTCAGATGAACCTGCAACCCAATATACAGTCTATGTTATTTTTGTTGATGCTCAAGATATATCATGAGTTTTTTATCAATAATTAATGTTATATATCAAGAACACACTTATTTTTGGGCTTATTTATGTCCCTTATATTTCATGTTAATGTGGGGATAGATCCTCATTGTAGAATATGAATTTTGAAGGGTATGCTGAAGGGGTAAGCATATGTTCTTTGAATGTTTCTCAATGTTTGTCATCAACATATGCAGTTTGTTAGATTTTTATCATCCACATGTGGGAGAAACCTGATCATGTATGGTATTTTTTGTTTCTAGCTCATTCATTTTGGCATCTAGGCCATCTTCAAATATTATATCAAGCTACCCTCATTCCCAATAGTGGTGTAGGATCTTCATCCCCAAGTGGAACAATGATTCCTTATTATTCCTCATGGATAGAGGGACCCTATCAATAGGGATGTGTGGGTAAGACTTGTTCTCTGTATGGTAAGAGATGACATAGGGCCAATATTTAAGCCAGTGGAAGACATCAGTCTCCATTACAGGTGATTTAGTTACATCCATTGGATTATTCATTAGTGGAAATTGAGGTAAAGCATGCGGCAATGGGAGACACTATTCTTATTAGTTCATTAATGAAGACTTATTTATTTTATATAAGTGACTATTACTAATTCATATCTACCGGAACGATGTAATTTCTAAAACACCCAATATATTTTCTTCCAACATTATAGAGATAGTAACTCCTCTTGGAATAAAGAAAGAGAACGAATTTGTGTCCCCTTAATTTATCATATCTATGTAAGAAGTCGATATGCTATGGGACTTCCACATCCTTGAAATAGAACATTTTGATGTAATTCGTGGGATGGATTTTATGAAACCTTTTATATATCATATCAATTATTACCATTGGAGAGTGAATTTTACCATCATCGATGGGAGAAATATAGTGGTATAGGGAGAGTGGGATCGGTCATCCAATTATGTGGGACACAATATTTCATAACTATGAATGATTGTTTGTAAGATCTATACTCTTGTATGGTTAGTTGAAAATGTAATTTCTAGGTGTTAGTTTCCTTATGCGGTCTAAGAATTCCCAAAGGCATTCCATTGTTGTCTCAACACCTTCATCATGGTTTTTTTGGATGAAATTATGATTTAGTAAAAAAAGGAGGATCAGGATTGTAATTTGATAATTTCTCTGGGAAACCTGTCTGATCGAAAAAACTTTTTTCAATTATACATGTTTATTTTATGGATAATAGTGATTAATTTTACTGTGATTATGGTATCATAACTAGGAATCTTAGTTTATCTGAAGAAGTTTATCATGTGATTTCATTGGAGGAACCTAATAATGTTATTCAAAATTAAGAGCTTCTTGTGGATAGCATTATACTACAAATGGTTTATGAAGGAATTATCCTAACAGTCATAACCTCATATATCTCTCACCCTAAAAGGAATAATATTACAATTCAACTTATAATTTTAGGAATTATTTTGATGGGTTAAATCTTTAGTTTACAACAGATCTGATTCCAATTTTACAAGAGGCAACTTGATCCTATGTGGTTGATTGTGATGTTTCAAGCATAGGTCAAGGGTCTTTTCTTATATAAGTTGATCATGAGGTGGTGTTTGTATGGAATTGACTATAAACAAACAAAAATGAACTACCTAACCCATATCCTCAAAATCATATCCTTGATTCATGATCTTATGTGTCGTTCCCATAATCTTTTTGTGGAAGGAATCATGGCCTATTTAGTTTATAAGATCATGATCAATCTCTTATCCTAAAAGAACCTGAGTTTTCTATAGTGGTTATGGGGGAATATGATGAAGGATTTAATTTCATCATCACCAATATTCTAATAATTTTTAATGCGGTTGTCGATTCCCATAGAAGGATGTTTCATTATTTAGACATCAAGGATTACAGTGATGAATAGATGTGGATGGGTCTCTTTTCTCATATTTAAAAGGATGAAAATTAAGAGAAGTGAGATGTGTTTTATACTTAAAATATTTTTAAACCCACACTTATAGATCTTGTTCTACTGAATCATATATAAAGTGAGTAATTTATATATATTGGAAGATCATAAATATTGGGGAGACCATTGACATGTGGTATCTATCTCCCATGGGTTATTTCGATATTTAAGATTAGTATGTCATTCATGTATATATGTGAAAGGTGGTAATGAATGATTTTATTCAATCATATAATTCATTCATCCAATATCCACTAAAATGTATTAAAAATCAATGCACTAGTTCTAGTTTCTAAGTATGAGATGAGAAGTACATGACTTATGGTCTTTGTGTTTTACATTCCAAAAATTAAATGTTGAAAATAAAAACGGATATGGTATTCTATAGAAACATCCCATTCCTACCAATAAATGGGATGAAATATTAGTGGATTTCATTATTATGATACCATAAACCATTCAAGGTTTAAAAACTATTTGGGTTGTGAATGATTGGATGACCAAGTCGACTTATTTCATTCCAATCAAGGATAACACTACAGTGGATTATCATTGAAATTGAATGCCTAGTATATTTTAAGGTTTATTTGGGGAAATTTACTATTATCTCAGATAGAGACCTCTTATCTATGTTTCATTTCTATAGTGTTCACTATGATGGAATGGGATCCCAATTCATATTGATAATGACATACCATCCATAGGCCAATGGTCTGATGGTCTAGCCGATCCAGATTCTGGAGGATATGAATCATTCTTCTATCTTTGATTTGGCAGGGTTATGAGATACCCATTTGGCATCGGTTGAATTTTATTATAATAATATTTAATATTAATTAGTCAAGATGGCAATATTATAATCTTGGTATGGTCAACCATGTTGGCATATCTCCTATTTGATTGTGGTGGGAGAGAATTGACTAATATTGTCCACTATGGTGAAAGAGTCAATGGTAAAGATTCGGGACATCAGGCAGTGATTAGTGTTGGATAAAATCTTCCATATATCCTATGGATATATTTTTTTAGTCAGAATTAGGAATATTTTGTTGGATATTGAGTGTTTTTGATGTTATCACCTCAACTAGGTATCTTATGAATCCGTATGACGTGCAATTTTTTAGAGTTTTTTCAATCTTTAAACATTACATAAAACAGTAGAATGTTTTCATATCAATTTCAATTTAAACCTTATTTGATCACATTACATTAAATTTGTTATGTCTCAAAATTGAATAAGTATAACCTGAATCCCCCTCATGTTAGGAATTGGGAATACCTTGAGTTACACCCTAATTCTTCTATGACTAAGCAGCCAATTTATATTTTTCACTCCAAAGAGGATGTGTTGTGTGAGATATAAATTCTTTTAGTCCAAGTGTTATGGTTACATGAGAATGATCATCATGATACATTGGAGAAAGATTCCATGGTAAGGGAGAAGTGAACCCATATTCTTGTGGATCAACCATACTAATGATGAATTTTGGGGGTGATAGATATGGTTGCAATAATTGGTAAACACATGTTGTCTTTTTTAATTATGATACATCCATTTATTAGATATTCTCTTTTCTATTCATTCGTAGGATTTTTTCTTTTCAAATTTGGATTTCGTTGAAAAATGATGGCGTCATATGGTTAGGTCATGATTAGTAGTAACCACACAAAAAATGTGCATCATGCATATATATTTTAAAATCATAGATTTTTACGATTAAAACATATTTTAACTAATCCTAATTCCCAACAACGTATGTACCTAAGTGAAGTAGTGGTGATCCAAATAGTTTTAAATAGAATTGGAAATCTGTATGAAAAAACATTGATATATCCCCAAAATAATAAAATTATGATATTCTCAATATGTACATAACTAATATTAACCATTTTCACTATGCACTCTCTCCTAGTAGATTTATCCATCCCTCTAATATATATTCCCCTTCTCCTCCTCTCACTATGTGAGTCTTAAGTGGTATTGTTGTCTCGTTCATTAGTAAATCATTATGTAAGGCCTTCCCCTCCTTCTTCTTGGCCCTCTTCTCCCTACACTCAAGGTTTTCTTCTTTCTAATGAAAAGGAAGGACAAGATAATATTCATTCATTATTTAATGGAATAGGTTTTTTGGATTAAGATTTTCACTTAATTCCTTATGTATTCCTCTACCTTTCAATGGATTCATTGATTAAATATAGGTTCTTTCATAGTCACCCATTATTTTTTTGAAATTAATATACTTTCTTAAATATCTTTATAATGGTGACATTGATTTTATGTATAAATGTGTGTATTGAGAACTATTAGTGTGTATTTTTTTGATTTCACAGAATCCATTTTGTGTTTATATGGTATTGGATTCTAGTGGAATTATTTATTTATGGAATAAATTAAAAGGTATAAATTGGATTGAAGGAAATTTTTAGGTCCACAAGGATTGATACCCTGGGAGGGGGGATGAATTAGGGTATGACAGATTAAAAAAGCTTCCCCTTTTGATATTGTTTTGTTGTTATACAAACCCCTCTTCTCTCTCTTTCCCGATGTAGTGTATGAATAAACCTTAAATCATGCAGAGGACACATCGATTTTTACTTGGTTCACCATCACTGGGCTACATCCAAGGAGCATACACCGACAGTATGCCGATGTACCGATTCCACTATAAGCGCACTATGGTTTAAAAGTTTGAAGCGGACTCATTGTGCGTCCTAGTTTACAACCACTCACAATTTGATAACACACTAATCTCTCAACTAATGTGAGATCACTGCTTATTTAGAAGATCCACTCACAGTTTATAGACCTATAGGTCTCTTCATTGTCACTAATGAATACAACCTCCACTAAATGTAGATGCTCTATTGAATTTAAAATTTCATCAACTATTGAATTCCCCTCTGCCACAGAACAAATGGATACACACTATGGAAACACCATCACAAAGCTCCCTACTTTGTGAGGCTCCCAATTTTGCGAAGATCAAAGAAGACTTCGTGAAGCTCCATCCTTTTCACGAAGCTTAAGCCTTTTCAAAGATTAGGCTGTCTCCGAGCTCAATTCATCGCAGAGTGGCTTCCCTCGCAAAGCTCACTACGCCAACACGGATCTCGCAACTTTCAAAGAGAAACATTAGCCACCACTAAGATCATCTTTCGCTAAGCACACTGCCTTCATGAATCACCTTCACAAGCGAAGAGAAAAATATTTTCATCGAAAAAATCTCTACTTTGCTCAATGGGGTCGAGGCCTATTTATTGGAGATTCCACCGACCCTCGTACCTTCCATGTGAATTCAACGCCACGTCATCACAATTTGCGAAGATGCAATTTTTTTTCTAAAATTCTCTCAATATCGGGAAGAACCATGGAAATTTTCCAATCAAGTAGGTCATCGTAATCGCGGAGCATCCCATAAATTCCCTTATATTTTGGCCATGAATCTCCACTCGCAATTCCCTTCGCTGCCACATTTATCTTTGACTCTTCCTATCACGAAACTCATCATAATCAGGAAGAGTCATAGTCAACATTTTTCTAGTATTTGAGAAATCCAAACCATGAGTCCTATCTTCTTGAAACAATTTCCTTTCCCATATTTAAATTAAATCATCAAGGAAATCCAATTTCCGTGATGCTCACCAAAATCCAAATATTGGACCCCAAAATTTTTGAAAACACTAGGAAACTATGCCACCTTATATATTTTCTTTTTATACCACCTCCAGACCATCCATTCCATTATCATGGTTCATTGTCAACAATGACTTTTGAAAAAATCTCTAGAACTTTAGAGTTCACCATGAATACTTTATTTTTCAACAAACACATGAAAACCAAAAAAATGATGGAATGTTACCTTGATGGATTTCTACTCAACAATCTCTCCCTTTGGGTTTGTGGAAAACTCTTCTCAGAATGATTTTTTACATTTTGATACCTCACTATTTCTCCTTCCATCATCTCTCATCCTTCGTCTCTTACGATTCTAATAGAGACCAAAGAGTCACTCACCACATACTATAAGCCCAGATGAGAAATTATAATTTTGAGAAATAAGAGTAAATGAAAAGATCATCAATGAATCACACCATTTCAGATACCAAATATGGTCATCCAACTGATACCAATTTCCAAACTGATACCAATTTCCAAACTAATACCAATTGTTGAGACCACACTGATACCAATTGGTGATAGCTGGAATCCTTGTCACACCATTCCAACACCACTCTTCTGTTTTATCATTATTATTAGATGTCCTGATATCTATTCATGGATCGATCACATCTAGCATCGACAGATTTAAAATTCTCCCCTATCTCATTGATCCACCAATCAACTTCCCCTGTATCCTTTACTTAGACATTTTCTCCCTTCCTTAGCCACCGTTTCTCCCCCTTGAGGAGTCACTATTTCTCCACCTTTGTCAATGAACCCAAAGGTCACCCCTTTGTGGGCTGCAACATTGGAAATAACATAGATTATGGTATTAGATAAAAACACGCAATACTTAGGAGAGAGGGGGGTTTCCACAACCACACTTTTCATGTGCGGGGAGTTCGATTAACTCCCAGAGCCAGTCGATGCCTTTAAAAAGCTTCCTTGGGTAAGGCCTTTGTCGGAATGTCTGCCACTTGGAGTTATATAGGCACATAGTCCAACTTCACGATTCCCTGATCGACCTTCTCCTTGATGAAATGATACTTTAACTCAACGTGATTTGTCCTAGAGTGATCGATGAGATTTTTTCTAAGATTTATAGCACTTGAGTTATCACACTGGATTCCGATCAGAGACATCACTTTAATGCAAATATCATCAATATGTTTCTTCATCAACAATATATGTATGAAATCTTGAGTGGTGGAAATATACTCAGCTTCTGAGGTGCTCAACAAAATGCAATCTTGCTTCTTTCTTAGCCAAGAAATACAAAGTTCACCAAGATAGAACGCACCTCCTGAAGTTGATTTCCTGTCATCTGCAAAACTGGCCCAATCTGCATCATTATATCCCAAAAACTATGTCTGAGATTTTCCATTATACATCAAGCCAAAATCCACTTTTCCCTTGATATACAGAAGTATTCTTTTCACTGCAAGCATGTGGCTTTCCATGGGATTACTTTGATATATCGCTGCATGGCATGTGGAAAAAACAATTTCAGGCCTTGTTGTAGTTATTTACAATATACTTTCAATGATTTGCATGTACTCTATGATATTATGTGCCTTTCCATCTTCATCTTTGGATAGTTTCATCCGGGTAGAAAACATTGCCTTTATCTCCTTGGAATTTTCCATTCCAAATCATCTCAAAACCTCTTTGTAATATTTCGATTGAAAAATAAATGTTCCATTCCTTCCTTGTGTCACTTGTTGACCAAGGAAAAACACTAGCTCTCAAATCCTTGACATTTCGAACTAAATTTTCCAGAATTCTGAAAAATTTATGCACGAATATTGATCTGATTCGCCAAATATTATATCGGCGACATAAATCTGGAACATCATCATTTGATTATTGTTGTTTTCGAAATAGTGATTATAATCAAATCCCCCTCGATGGAAACCAATCTTCTTCAAATACTGATCAAGCCTTGAGTAACATTCTCTAGGAGATTGTTTCATCCCATTCAATGGCTTCTTTAGTCTGCAAACCTTGTTCTCATCCTCATCAATGAGAAATCCATCTAGCTACAAAATATACCCTTCTTCTTCTAGAACCCCATTCAAAAATGCAGATTTGATGTCTATCTAGAAAACATTAAACTTCAGTTGCACTGAAATGGCTATAGATAATATGATTGTGTCTAGTCTCGCAACCGATTCAAATGTTTGATCAATATCTATTCCCTCTAGCTGGGTTTATACTTTTCAAACTAATTGTGCATTGTTCCGAATCACTATACCATCTTCATTTATCTTGTTGAGATAGACCAATTTAGTTCCAAGGAAATTCTTATCTACGGACATTGAAACAATCTCCCATGTATGATTCTTCTCAATCGGATCGAGCTCTTCATTCAGTGCATAAACCCAGTTTTCATCATCAGTTGCCTCAGCAAAGCATTTCGGCTCAACCTGAGATATGAAAGATGTGTGCTGCTGTGATTGAATTATTCTTGTTTGAACTGGAGATGACTGATCACTGATGATATTATGCCTGTCGATTTCAGTATGAATCATTGGATTTTGTACGAATACATATTTTACTTCCTCAAGATCATCATCAGTATCTTCTTCTAAATCAACATCATCCACTTCTGCTCCTCCTTCATTTCTTTCCTCCTCATATCTTTCATCAACAAATTTGTAATTGTGTTTTTGAATGTTCTCATTATTTTCCACAATAGTGACATCATTGCTCTCAACTACCTTTCCCATCCTTTTGTTAAACCATTTATATGCCTTGATTTGTCATGAGTAGCCAAGGAATATCCTATCATCTCCACGTGACAAATATTTCTTATGTTTTTCCTTGTTGAGGATAAAGCACTTACTTCCAAATATTAGAATATATTTTACTATTGGATTATATTTATACAACATGTCTTATGGAGTCTTCTATTCCTTTAGACCCAACATAGACCTGTTAGAAATGTAGACCGATGTCACAATGGCTTCCTTCCAAAATTTCTCTGGTAGGTATTTTTCAATGAGCATCCTTCTAGCCATGTTGTTGATGATATGATTTCTCCTTTCAACCACTCCATTTTTTTGGGGAGTTAGTACTGAGGAAACATTATTCCTTATCCCATGTTTCTCGAGATATCCATTCACCATACTATTTTTGAATTCAGTACCATTGTCAGTAGGAAGCTTCAAAATTTTATGTCCAAGCATCCTTTCACACTCCCTCTATTACTATTTTAAGGAGCTGAACACATTAGAATAATTTGATATAACAAATACTCTTGTGATTCAGCTATAGTGATCAATTAAATTAACATAGTACCTCTTTCCATAAATTTATCATTCTGTGATAGGACCACAAAAATCAGCATGCACCAATTCTGCCACTCTTGTTGACTTCTTTTCTTTTGCCTTATACGTCTTTCAGAAGAGCATCCCTTGTTGGAATGCATCACACGTGTGAGTAGGATCATAGGATATATTAGGGAGGCCTCTTATTGCATCACACATTATCAGATCTTCCATGGATTATTGGCATAGATGACCAAGTCATTTATGCCACATGTTGTTTTCTTCCTCTCTGGACAGAAAGCACATATCTTCTTCTCCACATAATAGGTAGAGATTTCCCATTTTTATTTTTTCCTATATAACCACTGATGATGTTATTATTATTTTAATAACTTATTATATACTCCCTCTATATATTTTATAAGAAATTTGTATAATTTGTGTGAAATATTAATGTTTTCATATTAAATATAATTTTAGGGCACTATTTAAATTCATCCAGATTCAAGTCTTTTTAATGATTTCATAATAACATTCACCATACTTATTCACCATGTAAGATTTTTATTTTGTAGGGTTCTTTACTCACATTCCAACATTTCATTATAAGAGACCTTTGGCCAAATTTTCCATTTGGAGGATCATATGGTCCACACAAGAAGACCCAAATAATTTGTGAAGAAAATGGACCAGCCATGATGATTGAGTTAGTGGTCTAACTCCTAAGTCCCAAATTTTATGAAACATCACCATGTTCTCGTAATTATCCAAAACAATAACAGATAAAATTTCAAGGCCCAAATTTATGAAAAATGAGCCCAAATAAAGCCTTATATTTCAACCCACCATTCTGTCAGGGAAATGAAAGCAACACACCAAAGATGACATTTCTGATGATCTAATCATCCAATAAAGCTGAAATTTTGTAGTGTAAATGAGGAAAAATAGGTGGCCTACTTTGTGGATGAAATAATTCATATTTTAAGGCATATTATTATAAAAAATTCCGTTCAAATTTAGTCCATTGAAAAAGTGTGTATTTTAATGGAAAGATTAATATTTTGTAATAAAACAGCCATAACTTTGGCCCCAAAATATTAAATGCCTCCAAATTTTAATATTAGTCATCCAATTGTATTATCTACAACCTTGAAAAAAGAGATATCTCTAAATTCATCTATCAAGATTTCCAAATAGTTGAGCCAATTGGAGGGGTAGTTTTGGAATGAAAAATGTCTACCACCATGGGCTATAAATACATCCCCTCCTCTCCATTCAAAAAGGATGGAATTTCAGAATAGAGGATCTCATATTGACATGACCCAATAATTTCTAATGTCTTGTGAGGACCTTCCATACTAATGTTTTCACTTGATATACCTTTCTTCCTCTCTTTGTTTCCTTTTAATTTTGTATTCTTCTTTGTTGTCATCTTGTAATTGTTTCTTTTATAATTCTGTTTTAATGACTATTTCTTCTTCAATATCCCTTATTATCATCCACCTTCTGTATTTTCATATTAATATTCTTAAAATAGTTTAAATATAGTTGGATAACCTTCCATTATTTTTCTTTCTAATTCCATCCGAAGTCGGTATTTAATTCCCTACATTGTTTGGGTGTGTGTTCGACGCACCACTCTTTTCTTATCCGTTCTTTTTCTTATCTTCTTAATTTAACATCATAATAATTATAACCACATTCATAATAATTTAAATGTATGAGTAAATATACCATTGGGGTGAGTTATAATTTGGGGATATTAAGTGATTGGGATCCTTTGTTCGATGGGTATTCTTTGAGTTGATATTGTGCATGTTGAACTTTATATGTCATGGTTTAATGACATGTTTTGTTTAATATTTGGATTCCATGGATTATTGGAACAACAAATACACTACCATAAACAAGTAATGGTAATTATTAGAACTCTATGTTATGTTACAACTTGAATTAAATTTTGAACACTTGTTAATTCTGATCAAAATCATCTTGTGAAGTGGGTATTAACTTAATCCAATATAAAGAAAAGCTCAAGGATATCATAAGATTAAATCCTAAATAATGAACTCACCACAATATTTATCAATTTGTTAAATCAATCATAATCAATCAATAATTTTCATTAATCTCTGCATCCAAACCACCTAATCAAAATATAATCAACTAAAAACAATCGACTATTTAGAATGTATCATCGTTGAGGATTCGACCCGAGTGATGAAATACACATTAGTAGAGCATCAGAACTTTGACCGGTCAATAGGTGAAAATAGGCCGCACATTTCAAATGGTACCATTTTCAGGGATGGTGCTTTATGTAATCATTAGTGTCTGGTTATTGTAATAAAAAGCAATAAAAACAAAATTCAAAAAAATAAAAAAAATACAATGAAAACCCCATCTTTCTCTTTCTTCCAACATCTCTTTGAATTCCTTTTAGCCTCCCAAACAATAAATTGGATTTTTCTGATCTTGATATTGAGCGAACACTTCGCCAACGTAGGAGGGACATAAGAGATAATCAACTCATTCAAGAACCTGTCCTTTTCCAACCAGTTTAATTAGATATGGCTAACCTTAGGGAACAAAAACATAAAGAACATGAAACCCCTGATATGAATTACCAACCTCTTGGAATTCAATTTCCAAACATAGATGCTAATTTCAAACTCAAATCAGGTTTGATTCATCTTCTTCTTCATTTCCACAGGATAGCCAGTGAGGATCCACATCTTAATCTTAAAGAGTTACAAGTGGTGTGCTCTACTATGAAGTCTCAAGGGGTTTCTGAGGAACAAATCAAACTCCAAACATTCCCATTTTCCATAGCGGACACTGCTATGTCATGGATTTACTACCAACCTCTGGGTTCCAGAACCACATGGAATGAAATTAAGTGAATCTTCTTAGGGAAAGTCTTTTCTACTTCTCATACTACTTCTATCTAAAACGATATAAGTGGTATCCGTCAATTCCCAAATGAATCACTCCATGAGTAATGGGAGAGGTTCAAAAATCATATTGCAACCTGACCACACCACCAAATTCCTGACCAACTCTTGTTCCAATTATTCTATGAGGGTTTATTAGCTATGGAGAGAACTCTCATCGATGCCGCAAGTGGTGATGCTCTTATGGATAAAACTCTCACAACTGCAAGAGATCTCATAAGCAATATGGCAACAAATACACAAAAATTCCATAATCGAGCACATGCTCAAGATAAGAAAGCCCATGATAATCAATCAAAAGAGTCGAACAAGATGATAGAGTGGTTGAGTGAACTTACAAGTCATGTGCGACAACTAGATGTGGCATCCAAATCCCCAACCTCATCTTCTCCGCAATCAATTCTTCCCAGACCTGTAAAAAATTGTGGAATCTGCAACTCTCCATCTCATCCAACTGATACATGTCCACAACTTCAAGAGGATCAATATGATTCATCTAGACCAATGGTGCTCAATAAAACATATGCTCAGCGGAACACCAACCCTCAACAATCAGGTCAGTTTGTTAGAAACTTCAACCAACCACATTTTGAGCCCTTCTCTTCTACATATAACCCAAACTTGGGATATGGGAATCAAATTTCTCATCCCCCTCAAAACCCTCTTAGAAACCCAAACCAATTACAATATGGTCAAGGTGGTGGTAACTTCCATAAACCTTATCTTTTTGTTCCTCAACCTCAAAGGAACAATCCTCATCTTGGATTCCACTATCCTAATGTGCCTTCCCAATTCCCAAACCAATACAATCGCATTCCCAAGAATCAAAATCAAGGTAATATCAATCTGGGACGAGCCTATTCTTCCATGAAACCATGGGAAAGCGCTATTGAAGATCTTTCCTCTTTCACCCATTCTAGTGTCAAGAAAATTGAAAACCAAATTGGTCAGCATACATCCCACTTATGCCAGCAAACAACAACCAAATTCTTCCAACTCCCAGCTCGACCATTACACAACCCCAAGGGTAATGTAAGTGAAATTGCACATAGATTGGGAAAGATAATTTCTATGCCTCATGTTGAGTCCTCCAACCCTCCTTTGAATGTTGAAATAGAAAATTAAAAGAAAAAGAAAGATGAATAGGATCCTAAATACATTCCCTCACATCCTTATTTAAACTTAAGAATCCAATTCATTTTCTTGAATACATTTATAAGCCAAAGAAGTCCTTTGAACCCAATCCTGAAATGCTCGACATGTTTAGACATGTTGAAGTCAACATTCCTCTATTAGATGACAAAAAACAAATTCCCAAGTATTCCAAGTTTCTTAAGGAATTTTGAACCCACAAAAGTAAACATAGGAACTTTGAAAATGTTTCCATCCAACATTCTATTCCCATTAAGTTCAAGGATCCTGGGACCTTTACGATTCCATGCCAAAATGGAAGTTCCAACTTCGATGATGCACTCAAAGACCTCAGAGCATCAATTAATGTCATGACCAAATGTATCTTCTCCATCCTTGGTCTAGGTCCCTTACATCCAATGAGTGTTTTCATTCAGTTAGCTAATCGAAGCACTGCTAGTCCTAAGGGTATAATCAAGGATTTCCTTGTTCGTGTCAATGATCTTATATTCCCTGCTGATTTCTATGTACCTGACATGGAAGGTGAGACAAAATCTTCTCGATCTCCCCTAATTCTAGGAAGACCGTTCCTCATAATTTCTAGATCCAAAATTGATGTCTATTTAGGCATCTTATCCATGGAATTTGGGGACCAACTGTTCATGTTCAACATTTTCCAAGCCATGCGATACCCATCTGAGGATCACTATGCATTCTCAATCCATGATTCTGAGTAATCTTTTAAGAGTCAATTAAACCCCATTACATCATGTTCATCATGTTCTAATGATAAATGATCTTGTGAAATAGGAAACACGATTAACCAAGTTATAAATGGTGAAGTTGAAGTCGACCTATCATTCATAGACTACACCAATCTTGATGAACTTGATAACTCTCTTGAATCCCACATCAACTTTGATCCCCACTACTTTACCTTGGTCAGTATTAAAGAAAATTAATTTGAAGCAACTAATGTCCCTTTATCCATTCCTGAGATGTCTAACCCACAAATGAGAGATGATACTTATCTAAAACCTCTTCCTGAACACTTGAAATATGCATTCCTTTTCCACGATCACTCTTATCCTGTCATTATCACTTCTTCACATTCCAAAACTGAGGAGTCCAAACTTGTTCAAGTGTTAGAGGAAAACAAAAAGGCCCTTGGATGGACCATATATAAAATACCAAGAATCAACCCTGCTCTTTGCATGCATCACATCCATATTGTGGAATCATCCAAACCAATTATACAACCACAAAGAAGACTCAATCCCCTCATACTTGAGGGAGTTAGGGGAGATATCACCAAGATTCTTCATGATGGTATTATCTACCCAATTTATAATAGTGAATGGGTTAGTCCAATTCATGTTTTACTGAAGAACGGTGGGATAACTGTTGTCACAAATGAACATAGAGAATTAGTCACAACTCGAGTGAAAAACAGATTTTCTGTATGCATTGTCTACCGAAAATTGAATGTTGAATCAAGAAAAGATCACTACCCTCTTCCATTACTTGATCAAATACTGGAACGATTAGCTGGAAAGTCACACTATTTCTTTATTGATGGATACAATGGATACTTCCAAATCCCAATCGCACCTCAGGATCTAGAAAAGACTACTTCCACATGCCACTTTGGAACATATGCATATAGAAGAATGCCTTTTGGACTTTGAAATTCTCCTGTAACATTCTAGAGGTGTATGATGAGTATATTTTCTAAATTTATTGAACACTGCATGGTTATCTTCATGGATGACTTTTCCATTTACGATGAGTTATTTTAATCTTTCTTGAATTCATTCTCTCTAGTCCATAAAAAGCATTTGAAGTGTAACATTGTGTTATATTTTGGAAAATTTCACTTCATGGTTGAAAATGGTATTGTTCTAGGGAACATAGTTTCAAAAGATGGTATTGAAGATGATCCTTCCAAAATTGAAGTGATCCAATAACTTCCTGAACCCACTTCTATTTTAGACATCTATTCATTCCTCAGTCATGCCGGTTTCTATCGGTGATTCATCCATAACATCAGTAGGATTTCCCTCCCAATCAATTGGTTTCTCCAAAATGATGTCACTTTCCATTTTGACGTGGTTTGCAAGATATACTTCATCGAACTAAAAACTGCTCTTAAATCTACTCCAATAATCCAACCCCCAGATTGGTCCTTACACTTTGAGTTGATGCGTGATTATTCAGATAGAGTCATTGGGGATGTGCTTAGTCAATGAAGAGAAAATATTCCTCATGTCATCTATTATGCCTCCAAAACATTGGATGAAACTCAATCTCAGTACACTATCACTAAAAAGGAACTCTTAGTAGTGGTTTTTGCATTAGATAAATTCCTTCCCTATCTCTTATGTGCCAAAATCATCATCTTCACAGACCATTCTGCTATACTGTTCGTACTCAATAAAAGTGATTCCAAACCGAGGCTAATAAGATGTATCCTAATCCTCTAAGAGTTTGACCTTGAAATGAAATATATACCAGGAAAAGAAAAAGTTGTGGCTGATCACTTGAGTAGATTTTTTAATTCTTCTCATTCCATGATAATTGATCTAGAATTACCAATTGAGAACCATTTATCTCTCACTCCAAAAATACCATGGTATGCCCCAATTTTAAATTACTTGGTTTATAGTGTTTTTCCTGAAATGTTTTCTAATGTAAAAAAAAGATAAGTTGAAAATTTATTCAAAATAACTTTTTTGGGAAGAAAATAATCTTTGGAAAACTGGGGCAGACATTGTAATTAGGAGATGTGTGGACGAAAATGAACATTCTTCCATCATAGAATTCTGGAAATCACTTCCTAGAGGTGGCCACTTTGGACCAAAAAGGACCTCCCAAAAGGTCCTAGACTCTGGATTCCTCTGGACTTCACTCTTTAAGGACTCACATGAGTTCTGTCAATCATGTCCTAGATGGAAAAAGTTTGGCACAATTTCAAAGAGAAATGAAATTCCCCAAAATCCATTAATTATCTGTGAGAACTTCGATGTTTGGGGCATTGATTTCATGGGACCATTTCCCCTTCAAATAAATTATCATACATTCTTCTTGAAGATGATTTTTCTCTAGGTGGGTTGAGGACAAACGCACTAGAAAGGATGATTCACATACTGTTAGTGAGTTCCTAAAGAATCACATCTTCCATAGTTTTGGAACACCTCGTGCCTTGATCAGTGACTTAGAAACCCATTTTTGTAATAAAACCATTGAATATATTTTGAAAATGAATGGGGTTGTACATAAAACATCAACTATATATCACCCCCAGAAAAATGGAATGGCTGAAATTTCTAATAGAGAAGTGAAAAGAGTTCTAGAGATAATTGTAAAACCCACCAGAAAAGACTGGCCAAAAAGACTTGGTGAAGTACTTTGGGCTTATCGAACTGCATAAAAACAACCATTGGGATGTCTCCTTTTAGGATTGTTTTTGGTAAAGAATGTCATATACCTTTTTAAATCCAACATAAGTCTTTTTGGTCTATGAAAACCTGTAATTTTGATTGTGAAAAATCTGGTGAAGAAATATTGTTGTAAATGGATGAACTGGGGGAGATTCGACTTGATTATTATGAGAATTATAATCTCTACAAAGAAAAATCCAAGGCACTCCATGATAAACCCATACTAATAAAGGTATTATATGATGGTGAGAAGGTATTTATCTTCAATTATCAATTTCGGCTTCACCCAGGTAAGCTTTATTCTCACTGGGAAGGTCCTTTTGTTATTACTAATGTTTACCCGTATGGTGCAGTGAAAGTCCAAGACCCCTCTTCCAAAAGGACATTCACGGTTAATGGTCATTGGTTAAAGCATCCCTATGAGAGGATGAACAATCTTGGAATAATATAAACTTCCACTGGATCCCCAACTTTTGTAGTTGACCCACTGCCGGATGGAGATGGAATCCCACCAAATCCAAACCAGGGGGAACCTCTTTCCCTTTAACTTTTTTTCACCTCTCTCTCCCTTTCATCTTCTTCCTCCCTCATTCTATTTTTTTTACCAATTTCCTCATCACATTATTTTATTTACTCTTTCTTTTTTGTGTGGGTGTTTCATTATAAAAAAAATCAAAAAACCTAAGAAACTAAAAAACAAAAAAAATCATAAAAAATGAAAAGTCAAGATTCATGATTACTCACCTTATAATTTTGAAATTTTATCCAAACTTTTGTGGGAGTCAACATACATGATTTCATCTAAAAAGGTTTTGTATTTTCATCAGGACATTGGATAAATAATTTTGTGTCAAAACCAACACATTTTGAATGCTCAATTTTTTATTTGGAAAATGATTTTCCCCAACCGCGAGAACCAACATTAGCTTTTATTCCAAGGATACATATGACCATAATTTCAAAATGTGTGTTTTCCACCCCCAATTTGTGGTTCCTGAGTTTGTGGACCTTGGAGTTGAATTTCCTACTTTAGTGTACATTAATATGATAGAAGAAATTTCTAAACCACATGAGAATCACAATAGCCAAATTGCCTGCCATTTTCCTTACATTAATCCTCCTTTTGAAATATACTTTGATCCTATGAAAACCTTTTCTTTGATAACCACATTATAAGCCCAATACCTTTTCCCACCCAATATCAACTTGGATTTTCATTTCATACTTTTTTTGAAATTTAAGTGTGGGGGGTATGGATTTAATTTTGGGTACCTTTTTTTTATTTCACCATGTTATCATATGCTTGAGGGAAAGCATCCATTTCACTGTGGGGGAGAGGTTGTCCTTCAGTGGTGTTTGGTAATGTATGTATTCTTATGAAATATTGTTCAAATTTTATTGTCAAGTGTTCAAGAAAAAATCAAAAAATAAAAATAAAAAAATCAAATAAAGAAATTGGGTTGTGTCTTGGGTATGTCAAAAATCACTCATTCTCATCTTCTGATCTTATTATAACTATTCTAATTACTGTCGTGAAGAGAAAAATCATGGGTTTTGATATGAGTGTGGGATCTTTTCTAAGATCAAATTTCTAAAAAAAGAAAAAAAAGTGAAAAAATAATACTTGCATTATATTATAATTTCATTGAGAGTAGTTTTGTATTTTTTAAATATTTCATATTTTCATCCCCTTCAAATTTGCTTCCTATCCTGTGTCTTTCATCACACAATAATTCCCCTGTAAATATGTGTTTCCATTTCCTTCCATGTTTTATTTCAGAAAATTTTCATTGTTTTTTCATGTTAGTATATTACCCCCTTTTTATTATCTTTTGGATATAATCTTCCTACCATCCTATACCCATAGAAAAACCCATAAAAAACCTCTTGATTTATAATCACTATAGGATAGGTAATGGAAGCTAATAACTCTTTCAAACACTTGGATATTCACTTTTTGTTGTTGAATGATTGATGCTCCATGAAATAATTTTATCATCTTGAGAAGAGTATGTTTTGTGTACCACCATTATCCATTTCTAAATTTGAGCATTAAAAATTAATTTTTTTGGAACATTTTTTCGGTAACAAATTGTGGTGGAATTAAATATAGATGAGTGAAATCTTCTAAACATCCCCTGATTGGGGAAAACAAAATTTTAATATTTGTTGGTGAGTAAAAATGATTTTGTCATGTTTTTATATTTGTTGCACATGTGGATATCCATTGGACTATGTGTAGGGGATATGATGTTATTAATATTTCCAAACTTATTATATACTCCATTACTGATATTATAAGAAATGTGTATAATTTGTGTGAAATATTAATGTTTAAATATTAAATATAATTTTAGTTCACTATTTGAATTCATACAGATTCAAGTCTATTTAATGTTTTAATAATAAATCTCTCCCTACTTATTAAACATGTATGAATCTTGTTTTTAGGGTTCCTTACTCAAATTTCATGATTTCATTATAATCAACCTTTGGCCAAATCTTCCATTTGGAGGGTCATATAGTCCACACTAGAAGACCTAAGTAATCTGTGAAAAAACTAGACCATCCATGATGATTGAGTTACTGGAATATATCTCGAGGCCCAAATTTAATTTAACTCCAACATATTCTCTCTATTATCAAAAATAATTACTGATAAAAATTTCAGGTCCCAACTCTATGAACAAAGGGCCCAAATGAAGCTTTTAAGTCCAGCCCACCATTCTGTCTGGGAAATGAAAGCATCACACCATAATTGATTTTTCTCATGATCTAATCATCCAATAATGCTGATGTTTTGCGGTGTGAAATAGGGGAAATAGATAGACAGATGTGTTGAATAATGCATTCGGATTTGAAGGCATATTTCAATAAAAAATCCGTTCACATTTAGGCCACTGAAAAATTATGTATTTTAATGGACATATAATATTTTTTAATCAAACAACCATACCATTGGCTCCAAAAGTCCAAATTCCTCCAAATGTTGATATTAGTTGGAATAAATTATAATATAAAACTATGAAGAAGGAGATATCTCGAGATTTAGCTGTCTGGATGTCCAAATCGTCGAGCCAAGTGGAGGGGTAGTTTTGGAATGCAAACAGTCCACCACCTTGGGCTATAAATACATCCCCTCCTCTCCTTTCAATAATGTTGGCATTTCAGAGGAGCGGTGATCATATTGGAACGACCAAATCCTTGCCAAAGGCTTGGGAGGACCTTTCATACTAATGTTTACACTTGAGAGACCTTTCCTCATCTCTTTGTATCCTTTTAGTTTGGTATTCTTCTTTGTTGTAATCTTGTATGTATTTCTTTTGTAATTCTGTTTTAGTGAATGTTTCTTCTTCAATATCCCTTATTCTCATCCACCATATTTAGTTTCATAATAATTTTCTTAAAATAGTTTAAATATAGTTTAATATCCTTCCCTTCATTTGCATTGTAATTCAATCTAAAGTCGGTATTTACTTCCCTACATCGTTTGTGTGTGTGTTCGACGCCCCACTCTTTTCTTATCCATTTATTTTTCTTATCTTCTCAATTTAACACCCTTATAATGATAACTAGCTTAATATTCATTTAAATGGGTGAGTAAATCAACCATTGGTGTTAGTTATTATTTTTGGATATTAATTTATTGAGATCCTTTTTTTGATGAGTATTCTTTGAGTTAATATTGTGTATGTTAAAAGTTATATGTCATGGATTAATGACATGTTTTGTTTAATATGTGGATTCCATGGAATATTGGAACCATAAATACACTACCATAAATAAGTAATGGTAATGATTAGAGCCCTATGTTATGTTACTAGTTGGATTAAAGCTTTAACAATTGGGAATTCCGATCAAAATCATCTTCTGAAGTGGGTATTAATTTAATTCAATATAAAGCAAAGCTCAAGGATATCATAAGCTTAAATCCCCAATAATGAACTCACCCCAATGTTTATCAATTTTTTAAATCAATCAAAATCAATAAATCATTTCAATTAAGCTCTGTAAACAAACCCACCTAGTAAAAAAATAATCAACATAAAACAATCGACTATTTAAAATGTATCATCGTCGAGGATTCGACCAGAGTGCTACTATACAGATTAGAAGAGAATCAGAACATTGACCAGTTGATAGGTGACAATCGTCCATGCATTTCAACTGCCTCTTCAATTCCTTTTATGATACACATATTCTTAGTATACCTTATAGAATGTCCTAAGTTAAAAAATTAACTGATGTTGAGAAAATTGTGACTGAGGCCTTCTACTACTAAGAAATCAGCTAGTCTCATCTCTTTGCCCCCAAACATGGCCTTTCCTAAGACAATAATCTTCCGGCCATCGTCATTTCCAAACATGAAAACTATTTCTTTGTCATATTTTATGCATGTAACAAGATCCTTATTAAATTTCATGTGAGATGTGCAACCACTGTCAAGGATCCACACACCATATCGATCTGAGGCTTTAAGGGCAATTTCTACCACCACTGCCTGCTCATAATTTTTCTTCTTGGTTTTTATTTTTTCCTTCACACATGGAATGGATTGAGACTTCTAATATTTCTCGATGTATGATGTGCCAACTTCATCTTGGAAAGATGCAAATATATTTGTCATTTTCAACTAACATGTTGGTTCATTGATCTGCTGCTTGTGAACATTTTGATTCAGCTTTGGAACATTTCTCTATATGGTCTAAGTATAATACCTAGCCATGTGTCCAAATCCTCTGCACCAAAAATTGTGTCCTTTAAAAAATGTTGTGAATAACCGTTCTCTATTTGACTTCCAGCTCTGTTCTTATGCCCTTCGATATCTCTTAGCTATGGAACACACATACTGTAAATGTCTCATCATTCCACAAAAATAACACCTGATATAAGGTGCATTTATTTGTGTGAATTCTACACTTATATTTTCCCATTGGGATATCTAAATATTAATATTCTGCATTGTTCCCAAATCAACTTTCAATCTCGGAATGGATGCATGAGGTCTGACATGTATTTTCATAGCTTTTTGTTTCTGATCAAGCCTCGAATCATCCTTAACATCTGAGCACGATTGTTACTTCTTTATTTCTGAACTACTAGGATCCTCTTTCATCTTTTCAGTTTTTAGAATGACATTATTTTCCAAGAATGTGTAGGGGATCAAAGGTTTTCTATGGTCTTTAACTTTTCTTCGCAGACCGACAACTTCCTCTTCAATCTCTTCAATACACTTGACATGATCATTCACTGTGTTATATATTTCATCGATATCCTTCTTTTTTTCTATAATCTTGAGTTTTTACTCACTAGTAGATTCAAAATTATCTTGTACTAATGACTTGTGTTTCTCAATTTCTTCGATTAACTCAGACCTTTCTTGTTCTGGTTGCTGCATGTAGAGTTTTGCATCATGGACCACTTTGTTGGCCGTCTTCTTTTTGGCTCTCCAAACATCTACCTCTTCAAGAAAAGCTTCTAATTCATCTTCCATGTCAACTCTTCCTTAAAATCCTTCTTCTTCTTCTTCAGGTACGGTTTCATCCTTCCGAGAACTATTGAAAACTGCCACCATAGCATTTTATCCAAGATCTATGTAGTTCTCAATCTCTTCAACCTCCTCAAACTCAGTCTCATATGAACTATCACATTATTTTGGAAGAATTTTTTTCATATTAAAGAAATTTCACTTGAACTGTTTCTTTCTATTCCCATAGGGTGACGACTTATTCTTGGGAATTTCAATTTCATCGACATCATCATACTGTTGGATCTTTTTTGGTCACCTCGTCACAATATATCCAACCATTCCACATTGAAAACAAGCAATTGGAAGTTTCCCTTTAAACATCCATTTTCCTCTTGGAAGATTTTATGAGAGTAATGACATCACCTCATCTATATCTTTGTCTTCCAGAGAATCTTTAAGGGTGTGCTTCTTCATGGATTTGAATGCCACCCCTTTGGATTTCCCCTTTTCCACATCATCGTTATCATCATTTCTCATTTCATATGCAAATAGGGTGCTGTGCAGGTTATCCAATGTAATATCTTTTGTGTCTTTATATTCCAATAATGAAGCATTCGGATTGAACCATGGTGTAAGCTTAATCAAGATGCACTTCACAAAATATATGTCTTCAATAACATCTCCATTAACCCGCATGTCATCCACTTCAACATTTACCATGTCAAAGAATGCATCAACAGATTCATTCGGGTTCATTCTCAGATCTTCATACTTGTTTGAGAAGACTTGCAGCTTCGCTTCTATGACTGTTGTATCTCCTTAATATATATTTAATATATTTACCCACATGGCATGTGAGTTTTTTCATGACATCACCTTTGTATAGATAGCATTGGATAGGTATCCCCCTAAATCATTGAATCCCTTTGATTTAGCATCCAATTCTCTTCACTCAGCTTCTGATAATGCACCACTATTAATATCAGATGTGATACCATGAATTTTAGCTATAAACACATCCATTCCCAATGATTTGATTTTGTGTTTCATATGATTATTCCATAGCTGAAAATTGTTCCCATTAAAGATCAGAATCCCATTATGATTGATGACATCCATTTGAGTGAGAAACTGAAATCAACATTTCACTCTGATACAAATTGGTAGGTCCACTAGGCTAGATACCCTGAGAGGGGGGGGGGGGGGTGAATCAGGGTATGAAAAATTAAAACAAATACCCATTTTGATCTTGTTTTTATGTTAGAAAAAACCCTATTCTCTCTCCTTCATGATGAAGAGTACAGATAAACTATAAAGAATGCACAGGACACAAAGATTTTTACTTGGTTCACCCTCAGTGGGATACATCCAAGGAGCATACACCGGAAATGTGCCAATATACCAATTACACTATAAGTGCACTACTATTTACATGTTCGAAGGGGACTCACTGTCCTTCCTGGTTTACAACCACTCACAATTTAAGAACTCACTGCTCTCTCAACTGAAGTGAGCTCACTGCTTCATCAGAAGATCAACTCATAGTTTATAGACCTGTAGGTCTTTCCATTATCACTAATTAATGAATCCTCCACTGAATTTAGATGCTCTATTGAAGTCCAAACTTCATCCACTGATGAATACCCTTCTTCTACTAAAAGTAGGCAACACACTTTCGAAACACCTTCGCAAAGCTCCCTACATCACAAGGCTCCAAATTTCACGAAGCTCAAACAAGCCTTCGCGAAGCTCCTAAATTTTCACGATGCTCTATCCTTCGCAATGCTTAGGTCGTCATGGATCTCAAGTTGTTGTCGAGCGACTTCCTTTGTGATGCTCACTGATCCCACACAGAGTTCAAAACATTCGCAGAGCTAGATTAGTTGCTGAAATAATCTTTATTTGCGAAGAACACTTATTTCATGAATCAGCTTCATGAGTTGAGAGGAAAATATTTTCTTTGAAAAACTATCTACATCTCTTTTGTGGGTTTAGGCCTATTTATAGGTGATTCCATCAACCCACGAACCTTCTGCGTTATGTCAACGCCACATCATCAAAAATCAAGAATCTCTGAAAATTCTGCTGAAATTCTCTCAATATCGTGAAGCACTGTGGAAATTTTCCGATCACGGAGATCATCGTAATCACGAAGCATCCCGTCAATTCATTCACACCACCTATGCAAAGATCCACTAAAAATTCCCTTCACCACTGCAATGCTCTTCGACACTTCCATTCGCGAAGCTCTTCATAATCACGAAGATTCACGGCCAACATTCTTATGGTCTCTGAGAAATCCAAACCGTGAGTCTTATCTTCGTGAAACTTATTCCATTTCCTTATTTGAATTAGATCTTCAATGAAATAAAATTTTCAAGATGATCACCGAACTCCAAATTTTGGACCCCCAAAAAATGGAAAACACTGTGAAATGACGCCACCTTGTATTTGTTCTTTTTTTACCGCCTCCAGATCGCCCATTCCTTTGTCATGGTTCTTTGTCAACACTGATTGTCAAAAAAATCTCTAGAACATAAAACTTCACCATAGAAACTTGCTTTCTCAACAAACAAAATCTACCCAAAAATGCTGCAATGTTACCATGAGGGATTTTTTCCCAATAGTAATGGTTATAAAACATGGGAATCTTGGGTTCCTAGGAGAAATACATATGAAAAATACCAATATAAATTTCACACCCACCATATCCTTTAGAGTATTAAAATTATAATATAAATAAAAGATGATACATATATGATTACTATTGAGGAATTGGAATAGTATTCCATAGTAGATCTTTCATGGGAATGATTGTGAATTGTTTTATCATCAAGAGTATGGGGATTCAAGGATGATGCTCGAACCCTAGTTACCTCAAGTTTGTCCCATCATGTTTGTCTTTTTATACATATTGATCATAATATGTTTATTTTAAAATGTTGAAATAATTTTTTTACTTTTTTTAATCTAAATTGTTTTTATTATTTTTAATAATTTTTATTTATGCAAAACATGGTGGGATCTTATTGGGGTATATATTTTCACACATGAAAGGTTCGTGTCAATTTTTTCATACATTGATAAATTAATGTTGTCTCTCCGAGGTAGCATGTGATTGTGTTATTATAACATGTGACACAGAGTGACATAATGAGAGGATGACTGTCATATTGCACAGATATGGAAAAAATATTGGTTTATTTAGGGAATCTGGTTTTATAAAATTATTTCCCATATTTTTTAATAGTGTTGCAGCTTCCCATTCTCTACCATTTGTATATGGATATAACATTATTTTTCTGTTTTTGGATATTTATTTTCATTTCAGTTGTTACGGATTCTGTGTGAAATAAATTTCTATATATTGATGAGTTTATTTTTAAAAATATTTTAAAAATTACATTATTAATGAGAATGAACATATTTCCTACTAGTGGGCATTAGAAACACCCATTACACATTTCCACAAGATGGCTCAGGTTCCTGGTAGAGGGGTGGCCCTACTTGGTTCATGACACATAGCCTCCATGAGCCTCTTATTATCATGGAAAGGAATTCGTTTTAGGTTATCGGTATAGGATATATTTCCTTCTAGAAAGAGAATTGGGTATTTTTTGTACTATTATTCTTTGGATTTTCTATTCTATACATTATCATCTATATTTTTAGTATTTTTCTAAACATGATTTATTTTCTCTTGGATAATAATGAGAATTAATTTTTTAATAGAGAAAAATTAGAATATAAAGATGATAAATGAATATTTTATCCTAGAAATTATAGTAATTTTATTCTAAAGAATACTATAATTTTTTATTGATTCAGTAGGGATATCATTAATGGGAGAGGATGTTTGTGGATATCCAATTCCATCCAAGTTGATCTCTATGATATGGTGAAAATGGGGATATCACATGTGTAGATCACAATGAATGTATTCCCATTTTTTCATGAACCTCACTCATCTATTCTATTTTTCATCCTCATTAACACTAGATTGATTCCCTCTAAGGCCCCTATGGATGTGGTTGAATCAGAGAACCTTTATAAAATAGTCTCTATGGTTTCTTTCATGATACCAAGTTCCCTTACATCCAACATTGTAGATTCACTGGTTTGTGCCCATATTAGAGGGTGTGGGGAACCCCTAGATTAGATATGGTAGGTTTTTCATCATTCTTTAACATTACTTTTTGATCTACCACCTCTAGTTTGAGGGATATTTAAATAACCCTTTATCAATAGCTCTTCCACTTCCCAGAGGGCTTTAGTTAATAATATTCTCCCAATTTAATTATATCCAAATAAATGAGAATTTATTTATGGAAAACTACTGTTATCACCAACTATAGATAATATTGAATCTATATAAGCTAACAAAAAATGGTCTCATTCACTATTTTCACCTCATACCATCCTTATTTATAGATATTTTAATGGTTTATATCATCTTCGAACCATACCATTCCCAGATTAATTTCTATTTTAAACCAAATATCATTTAGTGTGAATACTTTTTGTAGATGGGAATAATATGATGTTTTGAGTGGAAATCATGTTTCTATGGGTGACTACTATGAAATTCATTTTTTATTATAATCCAAAAACAATTTTAAGGAAAAAGTGAGAACCCCCAAGAAAAGTCAATGCTTTTTAAGACAAAATTAAACCAGTTGAAATTTTTATGCTTTAAAAGTTCTCAAAAAATATAATTTACCGATGATTATGGATCATCCTTTATAAGGTCTTCAAATACATGCACTAGTCTATCCCATGCATGAATGTATTCCTCTTGGTTGACTTCCCCCGCATTGCGACCTCTTACTAGGATACAATTCCTTTTTTCAATCCAGTCCCTCTATTCTCTGTTGGTGTCCACCCGAATGGTCTTTTCTATCATTTTATCACCATCATATATTGAGGAATTGGTCACAAAACATTCCTCATCCATTTCATATATGGAAGGAAGTAGTATATCCATGGGATTCTCAGCATCCAGCATGTATTCTACATTACATCCATGATGGGAACAAGCCCCTTGAATGCAGCGGCCACATCCCATGCTCAAACTACATTTCCATTTAAGTTGATAACAAATTTCCTCACTTGGGCCTTCAACTTCCTCGAAGAGATTGTCTTCATTGGTTAAGGGACGTATGAATAATCTTTATGTCATTTCCTCTATCCATGTTAGACTTTCCTCCCCCTCAGACTGCAAGTGTTGCTTCCATAGAATTCATGAGCACTAACTCCTGATAGCTGGCACGAAGAGTCATCACAAGAATCCTATGGTGGGGTTACCTACTCCTCATTTCAAGGTAATATCTGATCAGTCTCTTGGTCTTTCCTTTCATCCTCCCATCTCCCAACGCGGTTACATAGCTTAATATCATGCAACATTATCCTTGGGAATTACCTGATCACTGGATATGGATCAACCTACGGACTTGAAAATCCCTTGTTCTCTAGACTTGAATGTATAACCTCCATATAAGAAGATGCATTGGGGGCCTTTGGACCTTCTTCGGTGCCCATATGAGTTTCCACAGCTGGGTTGGAGCCATCTGTAGGGTCCAGAAAAACAGAAGCAGTGAGTTTAGCCAGACTAGATTCCACTTGTCCCATATGAACAATAGGAGTGGGAATACCCACGTCTCTCTTCAAATGATTGAAAAGATCAGAAACCAAGGTATTTATCTCTGAAGCCTCTTGATGAACACACTTCACCAGAACTAAGTCAGAGCCTGTAGACATCATTCCTTACAATCCTTCTATAGTAATAAAGGTAAAATTTATGACCACGGATCCTGGGTTGGCTTCCTCATAAAATTAAGCTAAATATTAAGAAACTGAGATATAAATTTCACCAACCCCATGCCCTATAAAAGGAGACCCTCATCTAAATCCGATCGAGAGACACCCATCGACCAATTCTAGAAATTGGATGCATCGTGGCCGAGATGGCTGGAGATTGAACATATGGGGACCTAAGATTCATAGAAAACCTTTTGATAACACTGAAGCTCACCATCAGTCTCTATGAAAATGGTATGAAACTAGTCCTTAGAGATGTCAAATGCGACACAGATTTTAGGAGAGATCGACTGTCTTAAGACATTCGTCCACTGGTCCGAGCATAAGGAACATCCCAATATATTTCCAACCAAATAAATAATCTCTGAATTCGAAATAATTTGAGGTAAGCCAGGGAGTGAGATCCAAATTACAGAGACATGAGGGTCTATTTTCAAGAGGAAATCGAAATATCACCAAAAATAAAAGAATAGTAAACTTGACGTAACATGCAGAGCACATGCCCAAGCATAGATGATATATTCTTCTAATGAAAAGAGAATTAAGAGGTGCCTTTATTCAAGGAGACCAAAAATCACCTAGTCCTAAAGTTACCACTGGTTAGAGATAAACTTGTCAAAATCATCAACTACATGTCATCTCTTACCGAAATGAGTGACCAAAGAATGATTCACCAGTTTAGTGGCATTAATAAACTCCTGATAAGAGAGAGGAGCCACAGGGACACCATCAACGAGTGAGTGAAGTCTAGGGGTGATGTGAATGATGTAAATTGAGTTCAACTCTCACCTTCATCTACAATGTGGATCTAGCATCCTATGATGCCACTATATTTTAATAATTCGATGATACTTAAAAACATTGGAAAAACATTTCAACACATTAATTTTTAGAAATTTAGATTCTATTTGTAGGTAAAACACTATGGAAGATCATATTTTCACAGAAATAGATTTATCTTCTCCACATTCATACCGTATCATTATTTATGGTGTTTTAATAATTTTTTTTTGTAAGAAAAACTATATTACTCTAGTCTAATTGTATATTTCTCACAATAGAAACTTCATGTCCATTTTTAATCATTATGTAGGATTTTAAATCAATTGAATTATTATTCCTAAGAAATATGAGGATCGTGAGACCCCATTAAAAATTGGATCTTCCTCCTCATCAAATCGAGGTTTGTGTTCTTTAGGAAGGTGACAAGTCTATTAAATCCCCACTGGTTATCAGTTGTAAAATGGTTTTTCCTTATCCCATGGTTACTTCCCTATCTAATCCATTAATATCTGATAAAATATCATTTATAATTCTAATAATGACAATCATAGGCTTGGAGGGATCATCCAAAACATGGTTTCATTCATCTATTTGCTTTCATCCTCCTAGTATGGGTTATACTTTAATTTCCTTAGTCTTTTCATAATGTGATTTCCATGATCCAATGATGGCTTTCAACTAAATTGTGACAATCACGATATTTCCGAGAACTCACATTATTTTTATATTAATGGATAGCTATAATGGAAAATTAATGGAACTTTATTCATTTAACATGGATTATTTATTGAATAATAATCTATTGTATTTCCTCCATATGACTTGTTTTGATGCAACATACCATTCAATCCTCACAAGAGTAATGATTATAAAATTTATATATCCTCCTCCATAAATTATGTTTAAATATCTAGAATAAGATATAGTCATATTGTTATAAATTCCCCCCCCCTCAATTCATTTGATCCTTTGGTAGGGGCTGGTGACGAAATAAAAATCTCCTTATCTTCAAGAGGATAGAAAAATAAGAAAAAGAGAAATAAAAGACTCTCTTCTTTAGGAGGGGTGAAATCTTTCTCTATGTACAACTTCTACTTGGGTTATTTATCATCCCATAAAAATTATTTTCATGCGACCAAAACTGCACACCTCCATCTACCTACCTAATATAATTAGATAGAAATCATGGGACATTGGATCCTTATATTAATTTTATTTCTTCCAAAAATTTATCACACAAAAAATCATTTCATTACCTCCCATTCTAAAACTGAAACATAAGGTGAAAACCATAAAAAAATATATTTATTATTATGTATGGATCATCACATGCATGGAAACCCAAAAAATGATCAACTATGTCTCTCCTGAAATAAAACTATCTAGGAAACTCTTAATAGTGATTATTGTCAGCAGATCACTATTAAATACATTTAATTTTCAACCTATTTTTAAATTTCCTTTGTTTATTTCATGTTTATGGAAGGATAAAAGAAATATTACTTGTTATATTTATATTCATTCAAACCTATAACCAATGCATCATTTTTATTAGGTGAATTAAACATAATTATTGTCTAATATTAAAAGTAATGGGGGTTTTTTACTTGAAAAATTATATAGAATACTTTGAAAATTTCGTAGATATTTTTAATCTTGGGAATCTAGAATTTAATAGAGATCAATATTATGTGGTGTAATTACAAAAGTGGAATCGATAGAATATGGAGATGGCATGATATGTTCTTGGATAAATTTCATGTTATATTAGCCTTCTCATACATATCAGTTTCTCATCTTGAACAGCTCTTATCCTCTAACAGTTCACTACCTCTTAATATATAATACTCTCTAGCTCCTATTTATGTTTCAACATCTATATTGTATGGATGGAGGATGAAACATCAATTTTTCTAGTTCAAAACTCATGTAATACTAATTATCAATGACATTCTCAGGTTATGTTCAAGAAAAAAATTCATATAATGAATGAATCTACCTTATAATAAATTAATAGAAATATGGATCCTAATCCTTTATTATAAGATATCAATGATGATATCACCAATATTGAAATATGATTCTAAAATCGATGGAATTAATAAACAATCATAATTCTATCTAGTAAATGTAGACACGTGAAAAAAATATGGATTACTTATAAATGAGAGGATTATGAAAGATCTCTTGTCAGGTGGATTTTGGAAGGTGATTGTAACATAGATTGTTTTCATTTAAGCAATTTTTAGAAGTTATTTTGAAATCATAGCCTCCATCTTGAATATGGCACATTATACAATGTATTGGAATCTATTATTCTATGGGGAGTCACCCATATTGAAGAACATATCTCTATATATCGTCTAAGTCTATGATATCTACATATTCTCAATAACGATTTTAATAATTTTTTGATAAAATATTTCTCTCCTTTGATGACTGCAACAATGATTATTAGAAATATAATCAGGTGTAGTTTTAATTCTTGCTGGTGTTAAAGGAATGAATCTAGATAGAACAATAAGACTGAATGGATTCCCTAGATCCTTATATATTGTGGAATTTGATTTTGTAAAGAATGATTTGATAAAGGAATTTTATTATTATTTGAATAGTGGTATTCTCCCTCATGTTACACTTCTAGGATTCTTATTTTGATTCCCTAGGTGATCCGTCCCATCAGCTTCAGTGAGATACAAACAATAATATTATTTAATTTCTCCAATACGGTTCTTACAATATTTCTTTACAAGAGACTATCTAAGCTTGTTTATTTTCAAATATCATAGTAATATAAATTTTTTTTTCAGTTTTCTGAGTCTCCAATGTGAAATTTTCATTTCTTAATAAATATTAGTAGACCCCAACATGAATTTTTCAAAATGTAATGTCATGATTATTATTTTCATGAATAAATACTATGATATAATAGATTAGATATTCATTCTGAATGTTATAAGGTGATGTGGATATTCAAAGTGTTTTTTTGATATTTTCTTTCACCATATCTCTACTATTTGGATTATGATATCTATAATAAGGTGATGTTTGTATTTTCCATGTTAGTCTAGGGTGTTTTTCCGAGGGAACCACTCTCCCTATGATTATTTATTATGGATATGGATGTGATCAGAAAGATCATAAAATTAGAAATTACAAATGGATGGGTGTATCTTATAAGGACTCATATGGATTCATGGTAATATCCTATATATTTTTTCAGTTGATAAAGTCATTTTTATCAATGTAAGAAGAAACTCAATTTAAATTGTCAATTAGATTCTCATTGAATATAGTATTGGTAGTTTCTAGTGTATAAACAACAAAAATAATTCTTAATTTATTCATAATAAATTATTAATAAATAAATAAAAAACCATTAAATATAATCTGGATATGTCAGGAAAACATTTTTTTGATGGAATACTTGGGAGTTTCCTTATTGTATTATAGAGTGTATATCTCTGAAAATGAAGATATCCTTATAACGCCCCGACTCGAGTTTCCCAGAGTCGGTGCATTATTACATAACATTGGCATGATCACAAAAGTTCATGTATCGAAAGACAAATTAGTTTAATAGCCTTGGAAATACTAGATATATTCATAAGGATTACATTATATCATAAATAGAAAACTACTACAACATTGTTTCCATAGACAACACTGAGATCCCATAGACTATCCATATAGGTCGGTCATAATACACTTCTTTTCATCCTAGGAAAAATAAAACATAGAAAGTGGTGAGTTCGGATTCTTAGTAAGGATAACAATATAGATGAATATTTCAAAAATAAGAATAAAAAATTAAGACAATGTATAAAACTAAAAAAGCCTTTTAAACTTGAACTTCTGCATAATATGGAAATGATAAAATCAATATAATTCCATTTACTTACTCACATGGATATTCTAATAGTCGAAAAATCACATGCAATATCAATAGCCACTTTAATAATTAAAGAATTCATAATTCCATACTTTCATAACCACAAAGTCAAGGCCTTGTTCCAAGAATACAAATAATATTTTTCCAACGCCTTGTGCCAAGACACTAGTTTGTCTCATAAGACCTACAGATGCATCGAGGAGCTATAGCGGGATCCACCCATCACTTACTATGTCCAATGCATTCCACATATGAAAAGGTTTAAACATAACATAAACATTTTTATTAAAACTAACATATGAAATGTCAATAAATTATCCATAAACAATGAATGGTATAAAAATAACACATTCAGAGTCAAAAATATCACAAATACTTCAATACAATATGTAAGTTTTGTATTATAATAAATCAACTTCAAATAATCTTACAATCCATCAAAATATGTTGACATAGATGAAATCAAAACATTTTTTTGATAAATATCTCTTTCTATTTTGAAATCATTTAAAAGTCATATAATTATAAAATAAACCATTTATTTTTAAAATATTCTTATAATCTTGTACGGGAAGCTTTGACGATGTTATAACCTCATAAAATAGCCGCACCCGCCGTATATGCTAAAACAAATTCTTACCTTAAATTTTTCGGAAAGTCCAAAAAGTACCTTGTTTGCAAAACGACAGAAAGATTCCATTATAATCATCTTATAAAAGTCAAACAAGGGTATAAATGAATTTAACCAATAGTCATGGAAATAGTATAAATGTGTTGAAATACATTTTTATGAATCCTGGATGTGGATTGTAAAGAGGTTCTAGTAGATAATTACGTATAAACAACCTCGGATAAGGAAGAGATTGTAGAATTTACCTTTACCTTGTACTTTTACATTGTCGATGGTAGGTTAACCTCCTGTATAATGGTTAAATAATTGTTATTAAATTATAAAATAATCTTATACATTAATATGATATGATATCTTATCTTTTAACATTGCTTTGTTAATAATATCATAGTATTATCGTCATTTCGGGTGTTAAAAGATTCGTTAACCTTTATATTATTTGTTATGTGAGTCATATTTGTTATGGATGGGAGGTATCTTATTCATATCCAGAATGATATCAAGTGTTTAAACATTATTTTTAATCATCAGATGAAAATTAGTCTTGAAGGGATATGATAGGGAATGAATCTCATCGTGTTCATGGAGACGATAATCCATACGTACGAATGAGCCACAATATCATTATTTTGATATTAAAATAATATATAATTGGATGGTATATCATATATAAAGAATAATTATCATGTTATATTTATTATTTACATCAATTACACCTTATTATTATACCCATCCAAATAATAATATAATGAATGACAATTACCCCACGACGTGGAGATGGTAAGCCGTACGTACGCGTGTATGGTGACATGTCATTTAAAGGATGGATAGAATAATGAATATGGTTTTACCATATTTATAATAAAATCATAGTATATATAAGATACTTGAGTAAATATTATAGAATGGAAACAACAATGAAAGTGGAATTGGAATAAGAAGAAGAAAAGAACTTGAAAGAGGTGATGAAATATTTACCTCTTCTTCTGGTTCTTCCTTTTGATTTGATCAAAAGGGCTCCATAAACTAGATTTATGACTAAAGGAAGTCCTCTGGGATTAAGGTATTAATGTTTAGAGGGTATATGAGTAGAGTTTGGCTAATCCAAAAGGCTGTGAAGGTGTGAATTTGAGGGAAGGGGGAGTGCCCTTTTATAAGAGTGGTGAGGGGCACCATAGGAAAAGCTAGAAATTTTATTTTACAATAAAATAATTTTCGTTTTAAAATGGATAAAAAGTGGATTATTTAAATTATAAAGAGGGTATGGGTCGAAAACCACCCAACCAATAGATTTTAGACCAGTTTGTGTCACTATATTAACTTTATCTTTTAGATTTAACTCTTAGTTAAATAGTTTGACATTTACCATGTCTCTTTGTATTTTTATATTATATGGTTAATCAACATACTATATACCTCCAAGAGAATCATAAGAGGTTAATTAATTATACACATAATATTATATGAGTCATTTGACTTAACCATATATTTTTAGGAATAGAATATCAATTAGTCATATAATATTTGATTTAAAAACTCTTTTATTTCAATTTTGACAGTATTTGGTATTTTGTTTTTGCAAAATTCATAACAACATTATTACTTCGAACAAAATTCATCTCACCAACTCTAACATGTCATATTAACCTATAAAATTCGTTTAATTCATAAAAAGTCTCCAATTACATTTATTTGGATATTTATAATATCAATTATTTTAATATTTCATTAATTAGGTAATTACTGCACAATCATTGCGTCATAAATAAATTAAATTATTTAATGCCTAAAAAATATAAATAAAATACAATTATATAGGAAATTGTTTTATATTTTTAATGAATATTTACAGTAAAACTTATCTTATGTATAACCCTATATTAAAAATGTTTTAGTTATTAAACTTTGATTTTAACTATTTTAACTCTTCTTTAAATAAAATAACAATAAGTGTCCTAATCTAATCCAATTGGACCAAAGAGGTTCATATTTTATTACTAAGGTTGTTTTTGGTCTAATTATACTTATAAAATAGAATTAGGACATATTTTAGGGTAATAATAATATCATTTTTACCCTTAATTACCATATTTACTTTTAACTGTGGTAAATAAAAGTTAAAAGTTACTTTTTACAAAAAAATATTTTCATCTCATTGAATCACATTTTAACTACTGATATCCACCGTGTCTCTTGGATTTTTGATATTCCACTCACAAAAGCGTTAAAATTATTTTTTATGTGAATTTTCAAATTCTCCTAGGAGGTGCGTAAGAGACGATGAAAAGTTCAATAAAATTGTTATATATCTAATACTATTATAAAATCACTCCAATAAATTACTTTGAACTTATATAGGTATTATGTATCTATTTTGAACTAAAATTAATTTTAAAGTAATAAATAATTACAAAAATTCGGTTTTAATCTATAACTCAGTTTTTTTCACAATTTATCAAAAATTGAACGTATTTAGAAAAATACCAAAAATTCACCCTAAGCTAATTTCAATATTCTAAATCCAAAAATGAAGTCCATTTTGAAAAATAAAATTTATAAAATTTCAAAAGGTGGGTAATACTATTCATATTGGCTGGTTTGAGTGGTTGTGGTGTGTTAGAAGTCGATGTTGCGTACAACATATGCTATTGTATTATTCAAAGAGAAGCATACCATGGAAGCTTGGCGTGTTACAATCTATCCTCCTTCAAATAATTTCATCCTCAAAAATTTCTAGAATATTACTGATTAAAATGACTTGGGTGGTTCTTCATCATAATTTCATCTGGTTCCCATGTTGCATCTTACATCTTATGGTTTCTCCATAGAATGTTTACCAGAAGAGTCGTCCGGTTTCTCAACGCATTTTCTCTTGCATCAAGAATCCTGACAGACTCTTCGCAATAAGATAGATCGGGTTCTAGTTCTAATACCTCATAGTTGAGTACATGCGTCAGTTTAGGAATGTATTTTCTCAACAGTGATATGTGGAACACATCGTGAACTTTGGACAGACTTGGGGGCATTGCTAAACGGTAAGCTACACCCACAATTAGTTCAAGAATTTTGAAAGGTCTGATGTACCTGGGACTCAATTTTCCCTTCTTACTGAAACGTATAACACCCTTCCGTGGAGATACCGTCAAGAAAACATGATCTCCTACTAGAAATTAAAAATATTTCCATCGGTTATCAGCATTGCTCTTCTTCCTACATTGAGATGCTTTGATGTGGTTTTGGATTACCTTCACTTTTTTCATTGTTTCCTCCACCATTTCTAGGCCAACAAGTTTTCTGTCACCAACACCATCACAACAGGTTGGTGTGTGACATCTCTTTCCATATAATGCTTAATATGGTTCCATATCAATACTTGAATGTAAGCTTTTGTTATATGAAAATTCTACCATAGGTGAATATTGATCCCACATACCTTGATATTCAAGTGAGAATGATCTCAAAAAGTATTCTAAGGTTTGAATAGTCCATTATGATTGTCCATCAGTTTGGGGGTTATAAGAGGTGCTCAAACAAAGTTCAAAATCTAGGGATTTCTGAAGACTTTCCTAGAATCTTGATGTAAAATGGGGATCACGATCAGAAACAACGGATAATGGTACTCCATTAAGTCTTACAACTTCATTAATATATAGTTTTGCTAATCGTTCAATTGGTAAATCTTCTCTTATAGAAAGAAAATGTGCTGACATTGTAAGATGATCAACAATGAACCATATTGCATTGTTATTTCTAGGAGTCTTTGGTAGTCCCATGACAAATTCCATCGTAATATTATCTAATTTCAACAATGGTATGGGAAGAGGTTGCATGAATCCACCATGCTTTTGCCTTACAGATTTCACTTGTTGGAAAACCATACATATTGACACAAAATTTTCAATCTCCCTCTTCATGTTATCCCACCAAAAATGTTCCTTCAAATATCTATACATATTAGTGCTACCACGGTGTATGGAGAAATTGGAACTACGAGAACCATCCAACAAGTCCCTTTTTAGAACAAGTATATTGGGAACACAAAGTCTTTTCCTAAATTTCAAAATTCCATCTTTATACACAAAGTCAGTCAATCTCCCATCATTCACAGCTTTTATCATCTTTTTAAACTCATCATCACAGTTCTGAGAACTCTTTATCCTTTCTAGTTATGATGGTTTGGCAACCATTTGAAAAAGAATTGATTTTTCACCTTCCATGGTTATTCCCATATCCATCTTCACTAGATCCATGAAAATAGGATCAATTTCAACTCTCATATTGTTCAAAAAAACAAGATCCTTTCTACTGAAAGAGTATTGCACATTATTTTCCTCTCCCAAGTGGTAGTGTATAGTGGAATCATAATCCTTGAGTAGTTCAATCCATCTCCTTTGCCTCATGTTGATTTTTTTCTGTGAGAAAATATACTTCAAACTCTTGTGATCAGTATATATCTCTCATTTTCACCATAGAGATAGTGTCTCGAAATCCTAAAAGAAATGATTATATATGATAATTCAAGATCATGACTATTATTGTTTTGCTCATTAATTTTTAGCTGTCGTGATGCATAGGCAATAACCCTATCATCTTGCATAAGGACACAACCAAGTCCTTTCTTTGAAGCATCACTATAAATAACAAACCCATAATTCTTCAATGGTAGAGTAAACATAGAAACATTGACTAATCTTCTATAACATTCTTCAAAACATTCTTCACATTTTTTTTCCAAACAAATTTCACCCCTTAATGTATGAGCTTGGTTAATGGGTTAGCCAATCAGGCAAAATTCTGGACGAAACACCAATAATAACCTACTAAACCAATAAAACTATGTACCTAAGTTATACTTGTTGGTGCTAGCCATTCTTGGATTGCTCTTATCATAAAAGTATCAAAAAATATTCCATCCTTAGAGACAATATGTCCATGAAAAGAAATATCCTAAATTTAGAATTCACACTTGCTAAACTTCCCATATAATTCATGTCTTCTAAGAGTATTCATAATAATCCGCAAGTGATTTTAATGATCATTGTAACTTTTGGGGTATACAAAGAAATCATCAATAAATAAAAATACAAATTCATCAAGATATTCCTTGAAAACTCTATTCCTTAGATCCATGAAGATAGAGGGTGCATTAGTCAATCCAAAAGGCATTACTGTAAACTCATAATTACCATACCTATTTCGAAATGCTGTTTTTGGAATGTCTTCCTTCATCACACACAACTAATGATATCCATATCTAAGGTCAATATTTGAAAATTATTGTGCTCTATGAAGTTGGTCGAATAAATCATAAATACGAGGTAGGGGATACTTGTTCTTTATTTTTATAGCATTGATCTCACTGTAGTCAATGAACAACCTCATAGATCCATCTTTCTTCTTAAAAAAATGAACAGGGGCTCCCCATGGAGAATCACTATGGCTAATAAATCCCTTATTACTCAATTCCTCTAATTGTTTCTTTAGTTCCACTAATTCCATAGTGGCCATTCTATAAGGGGTCTTTGTTATGGGCCTTGATCCAGGAATTAAATCAATGGAAAACTCAATTTTTCATTCTAGAGAATGTCCTGGTAAATCATTTGGAAACACATCAACATATTCATTCACAATTGGTACATAATCTATTTGAACATTCTTTCCATCACCCACATTTATTTCATTCTCTTCCTCATCAATAATTGAATTTAGTTGAGCTACTGGGGGTGGATCTAGATTAGAATTAGGTGGTGATGTTTCTGCTCTAAAGATAAGGTGTTCATTATCATAATCATCAAAAATAGTATCCTCCTTATTCTTACAATAAATTTTTTCATCATGGTCTGAAAGTAAATCCATACCGATGATTATATCAAATTTAATCATGGGTATGACGATGAGATCAGCAAATAACGAACATTTATATGCATTTATGGGGATTCATTCACAAAACAATGTTGTAATGATACTTCCCTTAGGTGTTTTTACTGAGAACTCCCGTGTTAAATCAAATTGGAAATATATAATTTTCCAAAGAAACTGCGAAGATATGAAACAATGCGATTATCCAGAATCAAATAAAGCATTGGATAAACTTGATGAAACCATTAAATTACCTGCCACAATATCTTTCAGAGCTTCAACCACAGTAGTAGTGATAACAGAAGCTTGACCTTGATCCCTTATCCTTTTCTGATGTACGTTCCCCTAACACTTAGGATATTCATTCGCATAATTCCCCCTTTTCGTACAATTGTAGCATTCAACATCGACAACCTCTTTCTTCCCCTTACAATCACGATCTTGGTGGCCTTTTCCACCACACTTGTAACAGACTCCAATTCCTTTTGGGCAAGTACCAGAGTGTTTCTTTGCACATTTACTATAGGATGGATATTCAACATTTCCCTTATTCCCCTTATTTCCATTTTCGATTGTGTTCAGTTGATCTCTTCTTATATTGCTTTGTTTTAAAGTCATAAGACTTAGAGAATTCTTTTTCTATCTTGATAGCTCAAGAAACAATATCATCGTACAACGAGAAGGATTGTGAGACTAATGCGCG